>OX459113.1:63197918-64397918 GCA_949775065.1 Brachyopa scutellaris | reverse complement strand
CGATGACTTTTTTTAACATCCCATTTATCCCCCAAAACTAGCCCCCCAAAGTCGAAATTCAACTATTTAAGTTCAGGTCTATGTATGGGCCACTAATTGCTACAACTGATCCAAATTTCAATAGTCTACGACTATGTCAAATGGTCAGAAAGATAGACGGACACCAAATTGATTCCATTAGTGTATGCGTAGAGTCCACGCGCGATAAAAGTGAAACTTTTTGCTTATTATTCTTTCAATAGGTGGCGGTGGCGCTACAGCCCGAGGTGAGCCAGGGCCTGCCTCTCGCAACCATTTGTGTCTGCACGAATGAAAAGGACCTACCGTTTTTTGTCGACTCCGAACGGCGAGTTGATAAGCTCATTGACAAATGATATTCTTTGATTGCTTGTCAGACGGCGAAAGAGGTGGCACCGTGAAAAACTTTAAGGTGTTTAGTTTAGTTTATTTCATCAAATAAAGTTACAATGCTTTAGTGATCACTTGATAAATATAAATATAATAAATGAGTAAGTAAAAGATGTCCCTTATGGGGTCATCAAAAAAAACGCGAACGCCAACTTGGAGTTGGCCCAACCGTTCGACTTCCAAAGGAAACGACAATGATTAAAAGTTTACAAAGTTTATTCTAATCCGTTCTACCTGATGTCTCAATTAAGACTAACAATCCAAATATCTTAATCCTAACTTAACGTATGGGTGCAAGGGTAGTGCAGAGTCAGCATACACGACTGTGGGAAACGTCGCTGCGTCGCAGTCGGTATTTGAGACGATCAAGTTTCTGCACGCGCATTGAAAATGTGCTGGCGTGTGCAATGCATTTCCGTTGGCATGAAAATAAAAAAAAACGCGAACACCAACTTGGAGTTGGCCCAACTGTTCGACTTACAAAGGAAACGACAACGATTAAAAGTTTACAAAGTTTATTCTAATCCGTTCTACCTGATGTCTCAATTAAGACTAACAATCCAAATATCTTAATCCTAACTTAACGTATGGGCTGCGCGTGCAAGGGTAGTGCAGAGTCAGCATACACGACTTTGGGAAACGTCGCTGCGTCGCAGTCGGTATTTGAGACGATCAAGTTTCTGCACGCGCATTGAAAATGTGCTGGCGTGTGCAATGCATTTCCGTTGGCATGAAAATGCATCGTGTTAACTGAGTATAAAAAAAGGAAAGGAGGGAATGTTAAACATTGCCACCATTAATGTTAGTTAAAATTAATAGCAAACTAGTTTTAAATGAAAATCTACTTAGACTAACATCGATCATATCGCAAACGGAATTGGTTTCGCTTAAGCACCTAGACAATGGTACATTGGCAGCATAATTTGTTCTGCCGAATGGAATCTTAAAAAACAATCGGTTTCTAGGCATCTTCGCAGGAGCATTGAAGTTGATTAAGGCCAAAATATCGGAGCAATTTTCTATGAAAACGTTATAAAAAAGAGTGACGCTTTATTTACAGTAATTTTCTTTTTATATAAAAATGTTGTTTAAAGGATGACGTTAATTATACAATAAAGAAAATTTCCCTTTGGGAACAAATTTATGGTTGCGTTAATTTTGGCAGGTATTAGAGATGGGAGAGTGTATTTGGTAGCTACTATAGTGTTGACTTCGCCGTCAACATTCTCCCCCAACGATGAACTAAGTTCTTAACAGGTTGGCAGTTCTGACTGTCTTGCGCTTTGCAGGTACTTCTTCTGTCCTCTCCTTGCCCTTATTCTGCTGATCATATTGTTCACGCTGGCTGATCTGCTGAGATTTGGTCGTGTACAATGCATGCGTTTGAGTACATGAAAAGAAACAACAGATTATTGCATATGATTATGTAAAGAGAATGGCACAATAACAATAACGGACAAATCTACGAGAGAATGCCTGCCTGACATCAACTACTCTGGTATTCGATTCCACACATGATCCCGTTCATTTACGATCGCATGTAAAATCCCCCTTTCGTTATTTTTCTCCATTTGTTTTGGTTTTTTTTTTGCTTTGTATGTAGGTCATTGATTCTGTTTTGGGTGTTATTGTTGTTGCTGCTGCGAAGACGAGACGGTGTCCAGCTGATGTTTTCGTAGAGTTGATGACGGTGACGATGCTGGTGCGTATATTGATTTTAGGATTTTCCATTGGCGTCCCTCGATGGTGTGCATACGTGTGTGATGTATGATTTGATGAACGAATTAATTGTGTGATTGAGTAAATGTAAATGCGAATAAAGTGGACTGTAATTTTATATGTGTGTATGATTGTGTGGTGTGTGTATGTGTGTGTGTGTGTGTGTGTGTTTCATTTCGTTGAAACGTGCTGAGTGATTTGCATTTAAATTTGAGGGTGTTTAATTGGGTTTGTATGACAACAGTGATGTGCAAAAGATTTCGTCTATGGACGATTTTTGTTACTGTGGGTTTATGCTGTTCTGAGAAGCACTTTATAATATTGTTATTGGGTTGGTTTTAATGAGTGTGTTGGCTGTAGTTATTGGGTTTGATTTGCTATGATGGCCGGTTCGTTTGTTGGTAGAGGACATAGTTTCGTTATTGGTCGTTTTAGAATACCTTGTTGTGTTTTTAATTTCACGACACGCGAAAGGTTGTCTGCTCCTGGGGAGGTTTCTTGGATGCGACCTAAACTCCATTTCGTCGGGGGGAGTCGTTCGTCCTTTAAGAGAACTAGGTCCCCTACCTTCAGTTGAGTTTGTGACTTCAACCATTTTGGTCGTTGCTGTAGTCGAGTCAAATATTCTACCTTCCACTGCCTCCAGAACGTTTGTAGGTGAGCTTGAACTGCTTTCCATCTATCGATGTGTCCTTGTTTGCCGATGGACATGTCTGGCTCTGGTACGGTGAATAACGTCGCGAGCTCCTCGAAAGTGAGTGTACCGTTTCCGACAATCCGTTTTAAGTGGTACTTGACACTCTTCACTCCTGCTTCCCACAATCCTCCGAAGTGGGGAGAAGCTGGGGGAATGAAGTTCCACGTGGTTCCTTCTGTTGCTGTTGTATCCGCAATCTCCTTCCAGTCTTGGATCGAGTTTTTCAGTAGACGACGCAGTTCTGCATCGGCTCCCACGAAGTTCGCTCCGCAGTCACTGTAGATTTGACCACAGACTCCTCGTCGTGCTGTAAACCTCCTAAAGGCTGCTAAAAACGCTTGGGTTGTAAGGTCACTTACTGCTTCTAAATGGATCGCTTTTGTGGCCAAGCAAATGAAAACTGCTATATATCCTTTGTGACATTTGGATCCGCGACCCTTCCATGCTCGTATGTTAATAGGTCCGGCATAATCAATACCTGTGTGAGAAAAGGGTCTTGACACCGTCACTCGCGGTGCAGGTAATTCTCCCATTAGCTGCTGTGCTGTTTGACTTCGAAACCTGTAGCATGTCGTACAGCTGTTGATGAGTGTCTTTACCGCTCTTTTGATTTGAAATATCCAATATTTCCGTCGTATATGTACCATCATGAGCTGGATTCCTCCGTGCAATGACCTTTCATGAGACTCGCGAATCACAAGTTCAGTGAAATGGTGCCTGGGTTCTAAAATTATTGGGTGCTGTTGATCATAAGGAATGTTGGCATGCCTTAACCTTCCACCTACGCGAAGAATTCCCTCTCCGTCTATGAATGGATTCAAGGATCCCATTCCTTTAGACTTCGTACCTTTAGCGAACATCTCTTGCTGAGCGCATCTCACAACTCCCTTTGTAGCATTATCCAGTTCGGTCGGTGAGAGTGATCCGACGTGACGGTTAGAGGGGCCTGTCTTTGCGTTGTTGATAAAACGCTTACACCATGCAGTGACTCGGATGAGTCGAGATAAAGTTGACGTTCGATGAATTAGTTGGGTGAATGCATTTTCTACCTTTGTGGAACAATGGACTTGAACCTTTCTCTTGCCTTCCTCGGTGGTCGGACTCTTTGGCTGCGGTGGCAACTCGAAGATCCAAGTCGATTTTAAAAAGTCCGGTCCGTTCCACCACAATGTCTCACCCACTAATGCCGATGGCAGCATACCTCTGGACGCTAAATCTGCAGGATTGAGTTGTGTTGGGATATGCTTCCAGATGTGAATATCCGTCAACCGTTGAATCTCTCCTACGCGATTCTTGACGAATGTCTCCCATCGTGAAGCTGGTGCAAGAATCCATGCTAGGGTGATGGTCGAGTCTGTCCATGCGTGCATTGTGGTATCCTTTAGCTCGAGGGTATGTGCTACGTAATGTAGCAGTTTAGCCAGCGTCACAGCACCGCAAAGCTCTAAGCGGGGTAGACTGACCGGTTGTACTGGTGCGACTTTGGACTTCGACATTACGAGGTGCATATTGACCTTTCCTTGGCCATCTTCTGCTCGAATATAAACCGCTGCTCCGTATGCCTTCTCTGAGGCATCGCTGAAGCCATGCAACTCGATACGGTTGTCTTGGCCTACTGTTTGGACCCACCTTGGAATTCGTATTTGGTTAATGGCCGGTAAATCGTCGTACAAGCTGTTCCATCCTTCCAGCATCTTACTCTCGATCGGCTCATCCCAAGAGAGTTTTTGGATCCAGAGAAGCTGCATGATGAGCTTTGCTTTTAAAATACAAGGGGATACCCATCCCATGGGGTCGAACAGTCGAGCGATCGTGGACAGTATGAACCGTTTTGTTGGCTGAGGGTTACCTGGAGGCGTGAACCGAAAACAGAAATTGTCCGCTTGAGGTAGCCAATGAATACCTAGAGTTTTTATTTGGTCTGATCCTTCTGATGGAACTGCCAACGTTGATTCTCGGTCCTGAATTGGAATGTCCTTAAGAAGCTCTACCGCGTTTGACGTCCATTTTCGTAAATTGAAACCTGCCTTTTCTAAGACGGCCTTAATTTCCTTTCTTTTGGTTTCAGCTTCTTCAAGGATATTGGCACCGGAAAACAGATCGTCGACATACATCTCTGTACGGATCATCTTGGCAGCATTTGGATATTGAAATTCTGCCGCTTTCGCTATTTCCATCAGAGTCCGTATTGCTAGGTAAGGTGCTGGAGCCGTGCCAAATGTCACTGTGTTGAGCCGAAAAATCTTCAATTGGTCGGTTGGATCTTTCCGCCAAAAAATCAGTTGGTAGTTTGAGTCCAACTCCGTTACCCATATCTGCCGGTACATTTTCTCAATGTCTGCTGAAAACGAGAATCGGTACAGTCTCCATCTTAGAGTGACGTCGGTGACATTGTGTTGCAAAGCGGGGCCAGTCATCAGGTGATCATTCAACGATGATCCATCCGATGTCTTAAATGATGCATCAAAAACAACCCTCAGTTTAGTTGTCGAGCTTGTTTCCTTTAAGACGGCGTGGTGTGGAAGAAAGTAATGGCCTCTGCTGGATACTTCGGTTTCATCAATTTCGCTCATATGGCCCAGTTGCAAATACTCCTCAATGCATGAAGCGTATTGGTTGTGTAGATCTTGATCGGCTGCTAAGCGTCGTTCTAACGACCTGAAACGTTGAAGAGCTCCTTCACGTGACCTACCCAATACAGGGTGAACATTTTCTTTGAACGGTAGTGCTACTTGATAGAGTCCATCTTCCGACAGCTTTACATTTTGAACGAAATGTTCTTCACAAATGGTGTCTTCGTTGGTTTCCAAATGCTTGAATGGAGTTTCTTCAAGTTCCCAAAATCTTCGAAGTTGGGCATCGACATCGGAGGTTTGAAAAAAAGTCCTGATAGATCGAGGTTCGATTGATGATCTCCCGAACAAAATCCACCCGAACTTTGTCTTCTGGGCAATAGGAAGGTTTTTGTCTTGAGGACGCAACAGCTCTGGTAACATTATATCAGCCAAGACATCGCTGCCCAACAGCAGATCGATATTAGCTGGCTTATTAAATGATGGGTCTGCCAATTGTAAGCCGGTGAGGTGCCTCCAATCGCCACAGGAAAGGTTTCGGGCCGGGAGATGCCCAGACAGTGACTGGAATATTAAGGCCTGTGTGGTTGTTCCGAAGACTGAGTAATACGACGCAATCTGACACCTCGACATCCGTGGCCATTGATTTTAAGCATAGAAGCTGAACCGCAGATTGCGTTATGAACGAAGCTTCAGATCCGGAATCCAGCAATGCCCGAAGTGGTAAACTATTTCCTGAAGATGTCTTTGCTTGTACAATGGCTGTAGCTAGCAAAACCTGTGTATTGACATTCTGCATTGAATGGAAATTTTTCAAACCGGAACTGGTTGAAGGTTGTTCTTCGTTGGATGGACGGAAAGCTGGAGCTTCGCTGTTAAATGTTGAGGTAACATACGTTTGTGTTTGTTGTACATTTTGATTATATGTAGTGGCTGGGTTTGAATTGGTGTTGTTTGTTTAGAATAGTGAGGGTGAGTATTATATGATTGATTGTGTGTGGTGAAAGGATTGTTAAAAGTGTTCGATTGTGGAATTGGATTTTGTAAATAAGGGGTATGATTTGGACTATTGTGTAAAAGTGAATGGTGTGGCTGTTGACAGTAATAACACCTACGTTGACTAGTACATTGTTCAGACGAATGGCTATAAGCTAAACAGTTAATACAAATCCCAAATTTTTTAAGATTTTGATATTTATCAGAAATGCTAATTTTTAAAAATTTATTACATTTTCTGATAGCATGCTGACCTGTGTTACAAACCTTAGGTTAGGTTAGGTAAGCGGGCTGATGAAGATAGTTATATCCTCATCACACTTAGGTTCATGTGAACCCATTATGGTACCCATTGTGTTTTCCCACCCGTGATATCAGTAGCTTGGTTCCAACCATCCGGATCTCCTGGCAAACTTGAGCAGACCTGACGGTGAACGGTCAGACAGCTCGTCGATATGTTCGAAGAAGAATTGTCCCAGGGTTCTGTTTCTTAGTTGGCAGAGGTTAGGACAGTGACAGAGGAAATGGGCTATGTCCTCATGAACCTCTTCGTCACCGCATCCCCTGCATAAGTCATCATCGTTGAGCCGTAGTTTTTTCATATGATATTTTAGCATATTGTGGCCAGTTAACACTCCTATCAGTATTGACAGGGATTTCCTATCTTTTTGTAGAAGTTTTTTGGTTTTTCCCTTGTCATATTCTGGCCACATCCTTCTTGATATTTCGCAAGTAGTTAGTGATTTCCACCTGCTATTTGCTTCAGATAGTGTTTTTTGTTCGATTTTGGCCTTGAGGCTGCAGAGTGGAGGTTTAACCGTGTAATCTGCTTGCTCTATGTCTAGGGCTGAGCCCTTTCTGGCCAATTCATCCGCGGCTTCATTGCCTGGTATCCCGCTGTGGCCAGGGACCCAGCAGAGTTTTACGTTGTGCTTGAGCTCTTCGCGGCAACGTTTCACAAGCTTAGATGTTATTTGCGTAGCAGCTAATGCTTTTATGGCCGCCTGGCTGTCAATATAAATTGTGGTATCCTCTCGGGATATTGTCATCATTGACACCAATTGGGCAGCCTTTGTCACTGCTAGAACCTCAGCTTGGAAAACGCTGCTGTGGTCTGGGAGTCGTGTGGAGCTGTTAATTCTTAAGTCCTCCGAGAAGCAACCCGCTCCTATACCTATATCCATTTTTGACCCATCAGTGTAGATGGATTTAGACTCGTTTGATACTTCGTTGTTCTCCCATTGTTCTCTACTTGGGAAGACCCACGAGAAGGGTTTATTGAAATCTAAGTATGGGACAATGTAGTCTGAGTTGACGGTGCCACTGAGATAGTTGCTAAGTATCTTGGTGTGCCCATATGCATTCGGTCTCCAGTGCTTTGACTGGTTTATTCTGAGAGCGCTCTTTGCTGCCGCTTCTTGCATATAGAGATCTAACGGCAGAAGGTTGAGAATTGTTTCCAATCCCGCTGTTGGCGTTGTTCTCATCGCGCTGGTTGTACCAGTGCATGCTATTCTCTGTATTTTGGTCATAATCTTAAGGTTGCTAGTTTTGGCGACAGCATGCCACCAGACCAGTCCACCGTACGTAAGTATAGGTCCGACTATCGCAGAGTACATCCACAGTGTTATTCGTGGTCTGGATCCCCAGTTTTTCCCGAAGAATCTGCTGCAGGTATAGAAGGCAACTGATGCCTTTTTCACTCTATCTTTAATGGTCAGCTTCCAGTTAAGCTTCCTGTCGAGTATGAGTCCTAAGTATTTTGCACTCTCTGACAGCTTAAGTGTAGTGCCCTCAATAGTCGGCAGCCTGAAGGCTGGTATAGTTCTCTTGTTAGTAAACAGCACTAGCTCGGTTTTCTGAGGGTTGACCCCCAGTCCACATTGTTTCGTCCAGTTGTTTAGCATGTTTAAAGCTCTCTGTACTAGTTCGCTGACAGTATTTAGGAATTTGCCCGTAGCAAGCAACACTACATCATCCGCATATGCAGTTGCTCTTATTCCACTGTATCTGAGTTTCACTAGTAGTTCATTTATGACCATGATCCAAAGAAGGGGGGATATGACACCTCCTTGCGGCGTACCTCTGGATGCCATTACTCTCTGACGGGTTCCCCCGAGTTCAGCGTTAATGTGCCTTCTATTAAGAAGGTTATCTATAAGCCTGGTCACGGTGCGTTCAACATTATTGTCTTCCAGCGCTTTCTTGATAGCATGTGTCTCAACATTGTTAAAAGCACCTTCAATGTCGAGAAACACTGCAAGCGTGTATTCCTTGACGTGTAAGGATCTCTCAATTGTACTAACTACATCGTGTAGCGCTGTTTCCACACCCTTGCCTTTAGTGTAGGCATGTTGTGCTGTGGACATATTCGTACAGTTGAGCTTACCACGTATGTACACGTCGATCAGTTTCTCAAAGGTCTTCAATATAAAGGATGTAAGGCTAATTGGTCTATAGTCTTTTGCTGTAGTATGGCTCGGTTTCCCAGCTTTGGGAATGAAAACCACTTTCACTTCCCGCCATGCTTTAGGTATGTGACCGCATCTAAGACTACCTTGAAAAATTCTTTGTAAGGTTGATGCCAGTAGGTGCTTGGTTTTTTGCAGCATAATTGGGTATATCCCATCGGTGCCTGGTGATTTGAAGGGCTGAAAAGATTCAATGGCCCATAGGATTCTTTCTTCAGTCACCATTCCTACTGGCTCTCTCATCTCCTCTACCAATTGGTCATTTAAATGTTCAGTTTCTTCAGGATTCATCGAGCATCCAGGAAAGTGTGTACTAAGCAGGAGCTCCAGAGACTCAGCACAGGATTGCGTCCAATTACCATTGGTATCTATAAGGTATCCTGGTACTGACGGTTCCTTAGCCAGGATCTTCCTTAGTCTCGCTGCTTCTGTGGTATTTTCAATTTTACTGCAGAAGATACGCCATGAGGTGCGTTTGGAACTGCTTACTGCACTCTTAAATTTCCTTTGACTGGATTTGTATAGTTCCCAGTCTGTTTCAGTGTCGAGTCTTTTTGCCGCGTTGAAGAGTTTACGTGTTTCTTTCCTCATGCACGAAAGCTCTTTGTTCCACCGGTGACTTTTTATTGTAGATGTTCCTAGAAGGACATGCCTTTACATATGCCGTATTGAGGATAATGCCTAGGTCCTCTATTGCAGCATCAATCTCTTTCGGTGTCTGTGCCTTCTGCTCTTGCAGCTTGCTATTATATTTCTCCACCTCATTGACAAAAATATCCCAGTTGGTTTTTCTGGGATTTCTATATTTTACCTGCTGTGGTTTATGTTCACTTATTTCGAATTCTAAAATTCTGTGATCCGAGAACGAGATATCGGATGAGACTTTCCACCGGCTCACAGAAAAAGAGTCCGAGTTGTTCATTAAGGTGACATCTAGAACTTCTCGCCTATTTTTAGTTATGAATGTGGGTTCATTCCCAGTATTTCAACAGGCTATGTTCTATAATAAATTCAAAAAGAGACTCACCCCTAGGATTGATATCCGTACTTCCCCACTGCGTATGGTGGGGGTTAACATCGCACCCCATGAGTAGATCCCATTTCTCCTGCTCTGCTTTCCTCACGAGTCTCCCCGTATCTTCAGATGGAGGTCCATCCGTCGAGTCATACGGCATGTAGATGGATGCTATCGCAATTGATGGCTTGCCCCGCCTCTCATATTTCACGACTTTTTGGTCATTGTTGCTGTATCTAGATAAAAGAAAGAGCTTAATGTGTTCTTTAGCAACAATACAGGTTCTCATCTTACTTTCATCATTTGGTATATCGGTATTGTATGTTCTTAGGCCTTTTAGGTTCAGTCCCATAATTTTGCCTCGGACAGTCCAAGGCTCTTGTATGAGAGCTATGTCTATGTTTTTGTCTCTCATAAGGAAGGCAAGGTTGGCACTAGCCGCCTTGCTATGATGAAGGTTTATCTGTATTACCTTCATCATGGCTAGAGCTTTCACCTTTTCCTTGCTGAATTGGTCCAGCAACAGGCCTTACCTTGCATCGGGTAATCCCAACGCGGACTTTATAGTTCCCTTCGCGGAGTAAAGGCATCGAACGGGGACTGAGCAGTATGGTTACTTCCATACCAGCTTCAGTATGTTCTCCAACTTCTAATACTTCCCAGTCTCTGCTGAGAAGTTCTGGGTTAAGTAACCTTAGGTTACGCTCAATTCTATCCTTCGGAAGGTAAGGACCCGTGAGAAGGATGCGGCCTCTAGGTCTAGTAAGGCTGATGAGTTCTTTCTTCTCGATCACCTTTAGGTCGGCATTAGCCCACGGAGCTTCGGTGTCGGTCACAAACTTTTTCAACCAGTTTAGTGTATTCTCATCGTCACATTCCATAATTTTGAAACCTTTGAAAGTGGTCAGCTGTCCAAAAAGTGGATAGGGTTCCGTGCCTTTAAGGAGAGCGTCATTCACACCATCAAGTATTCTGATCTCTAATAATCTCCATTGATCGTCTGTCAGTCTTCGTTCAAGATTGCCGTAGTCAACTACCGCGACCCTGAGATTGTTTCTGACAATATCAGAATGGGTCCTAGCTTTCTTCCTCTCGGGTAAGAGTGGAGAGATAGTGTCATCGTGCCTGCCTCTCTTTGAGCATCCCGCTACCTCTGTAGGTTCGGACGTAAGTACCTTACCTGCATCAGTAGGGGGTCGCACAAGCCTTTCCGCAACTGAGGCGGGGGGTAAGCGACCTCCCTCCCTCGACGCAGTCAGCCTGCCGCTAGCCCATTTAGAAGCATGCGCCCTAGGTGGATTCTGTTGTCCTGATTTAGACCTATCTACAGCTTGTCCTACCTTCTTCTTTGCTTTGCCTAGCGCCTGGACATCACTCTCCGTGTAGGACGTGGGGTCGCGCTTACTGAGCCGCCTAATAAGCCTCTTTGCATTGGCTACCTGTCTACGCTCCTTTCTTAAACTATCTACCAGCTGTCGTGAAGTAGAGGGGGCTTACTGCCCTGCGCTCCTTACCGTGCTCTCCTCCGCGGCCGCTGGAACTTCGGGTAATCCCGAGCCATGGCAGTGCTTTGGATTACACTGTGCGGAAACGACAGTGCAGTTGCTACCAAAAGTGGAGTCAGCGTTTCCCTGCTCTTCGTTCCCTTGCTCCTCATTTTCTTTGCACTTCCCTGGTTGTGATAGGGTTGGTGCACGAGTTCCGCCTGACGAGCTTCGGCTTGTCGCGATGTTATCGTGCTCCTCCCCTGTCTTCACCACCTGTGAGATCTCCTCGCCACCAGCCAAGATTGTACAGGTAAGAGACTTGCTGCTATTCTCGGTTGATGGGTCTGGTGATCTCGCAGTCGGGTCCTGCTCCTTTCTGTCCTTCCTATCTCCTCTTTCCTCCACAGGTGCTGGTGAGATCATCCTTTGTCCCGACTGGCTACAGCAAGTCACAGACCCAGGTGGTCCCATCAGCCCCTTTATGCCTGAACCTGACGCAGACACTGTTTCTCTCGAGCAGCTAGCTAGCGGCTCACTATCTCGTGAGTACAGCTCTTGTATATAGGCCCTGGCATTGTGGAGCCTTCTCCTATCCCCGTCCGTCAGCTCCTCCCACTTCTTTCTCCCTAGTCGTTTTATTGTCTGTTTGCTATTGGCAATCCTGCTGCGGTTTGATGCAGTGGATTGCAAGGAGATGTTGGACGAGCTAGCAACCGAGCGACTGTCATCGTCGAGAAGAAGTTTCTCTAAGTCGGTATCAATCGCTCCGCTGCTTTCACCATCCGAAGTAGCTGTGCGCCCCTGGGGTTCTTCCAGGAGTTTTTCTTCGTCATTAGTGTTTTGTGGGGTTTCCCCCGAAGGTTGTGTGTTTTGTTCTTTTCTGTTATTTTTATTTTTCATTAGGTTGGATCCCACGAGTAAGCCGGTGGGAAAAAGTGCCACCACAGCATAGCCGGTTCTACCATGGTGGGGCAATGAATACGACAGGCCCCTGCCAGGGCACCTGAAGGAGCTCGTTAGAGACTGATTTATCCCTCAGCCTTGCATCCTTGGGCACGGTTTGCTATATGCTCACACCACCACTGGAATCAGGTTGACTACTCTTTGGCTTCGGGCCCTCATCCAGAGACCTTACAGCTTGAAAGCACGAAAGCTCTTTGTTCCACCGGTGACTTTTTATTGTAGATGTTCCTAGAAGGACATGCCTTTACATATGCCGTATTGAGGATAATGCCTAGGTCCTCTATTGCAGCATCAATCTCTTTCGGTGTCTGTGCCTTCTGCTCTTGCAGCTTGCTATTATATTTCTCCACCTCATTGACAAAAATATCCCAGTTGGTTTTTCTGGGATTTCTATATTTTACCTGCTGTGGTTTATGTTCACTTATTTCGAATTCTAAAATTCTGTGATCCGAGAACGAGATATCGGATGAGACTTTCCACCGGCTCACAGAAAAAGAGTCCGAGTTGTTCATTAAGGTGACATCTAGAACTTCTCGCCTATTTTTAGTTATGAATGTGGGTTCATTCCCAGTATTTCAACAGGCTATGTTCTATAATAAATTCAAAAAGAGACTCACCCCTAGGATTGATATCCGTACTTCCCCACTGCGTATGGTGGGGGTTAACATCGCACCCCATGAGTAGATCCCATTTCTCCTGCTCTGCTTTCCTCACGAGTCTCCCCGTATCTTCAGATGGAGGTCCATCCGTCGAGTCATACGGCATGTAGATGGATGCTATCGCAATTGATGGCTTGCCCCGCCTCTCATATTTCACGACTTTTTGGTCATTGTTGCTGTATCTAGATAAAAGAAAGAGCTTAATGTGTTCTTTAGCAACAATACAGGTTCTCATCTTACTTTCATCATTTGGTATATCGGTATTGTATGTTCTTAGGCCTTTTAGGTTCAGTCCCATAATTTTGCCTCGGACAGTCCAAGGCTCTTGTATGAGAGCTATGTCTATGTTTTTGTCTCTCATAAGGAAGGCAAGGTTGGCACTAGCCGCCTTGCTATGATGAAGGTTTATCTGTATTACCTTCATCATGGCTAGAGCTTTCACCTTTTCCTTGCTGAATTGGTCCAGCAACAGGCCTTACCTTGCATCGGGTAATCCCAACGCGGACTTTATAGTTCCCTTCGCGGAGTAAAGGCATCGAACGGGGACTGAGCAGTATGGTTACTTCCATACCAGCTTCAGTATGTTCTCCAACTTCTAATACTTCCCAGTCTCTGCTGAGAAGTTCTGGGTTAAGTAACCTTAGGTTACGCTCAATTCTATCCTTCGGAAGGTAAGGACCCGTGAGAAGGATGCGGCCTCTAGGTCTAGTAAGGCTGATGAGTTCTTTCTTCTCGATCACCTTTAGGTCGGCATTAGCCCACGGAGCTTCGGTGTCGGTCACAAACTTTTTCAACCAGTTTAGTGTATTCTCATCGTCACATTCCATAATTTTGAAACCTTTGAAAGTGGTCAGCTGTCCAAAAAGTGGATAGGGTTCCGTGCCTTTAAGGAGAGCGTCATTCACACCATCAAGTATTCTGATCTCTAATAATCTCCATTGATCGTCTGTCAGTCTTCGTTCAAGATTGCCGTAGTCAACTACCGCGACCCTGAGATTGTTTCTGACAATATCAGAATGGGTCCTAGCTTTCTTCCTCTCGGGTAAGAGTGGAGAGATAGTGCCATCGTGCCTGCCTCTCTTTGAGCATCCCGCTACCTCTGTAGGTTCGGACGTAAGTACCTTACCTGCATCAGTAGGGGGTCGCACAAGCCTTTCCGCAACTGAGGCGGGGGGTAAGCGACCTCCCTTCCTCGACGCAGTCAGCCTGCCGCTAGCCCATTTAGAAGCATGCGCCCTAGGTGGATTCTGTTGTCCTGATTTAGACCTATCTACAGCTTGTCCTACCTTCTTCTTTGCCTTGCCTAGCGCCTGGACATCACTCTCCGTGTAGGACGTGGGGTCGCGCTTACTGAGCCGCCTAATAAGCCTCTTTGCATTGGCTACCTGTCTACGCTCCTTTCTTAAACTATCTACCAGCTGTCGTGAAGTAGAGGGGGCTTACTGCCCTGCGCTCCTTACCGTGCTCTCCTCCGCGGCCGCTGGAACTTCGGGTAATCCTGAGCCATGGCAGTGCTTTGGATTACACTGTGCGGAAACGACAGTGCAGTTGCTACCAAAAGTGGAGTCAGCGTTTCCCTGCTCTTCGTTCCCTTGCTCCTCATTTTCTTTGCACTTCCCTGGTTGTGATAGGGTTGGTGCACGAGTTCCGCCTGACGAGCTTCGGCTTGTCGCGATGTTATCGTGCTCCTCCCCTGTCTTCACCACCTGTGAGATCTCCTCGCCACCAGCCAAGATTGTACAGGTAAGAGATTTGCTGCTATTCTCGGTTGATGGGTCTGGTGATCTCGCAGTCGGGTCCTGCTCCTTTCTGTCCTTCCTATCTCCTCTTTCCTCCACAGGTGCTGGTGAGATCATCCTTTGTCCCGACTGGCTACAGCAAGTCACAGACCCAGGTGGTCCCATCAGCCCCTTTATGCCTGAACCTGACGCAGACACTGTTTCTCTCGAGCAGCTAGCTAGCGGCTCACTATCTCGTGAGTACAGCTCTTGTATATAGGCCCTGGCATTGTGGAGCCTTCTCCTATCCCCGTCCGTCAGCTCCTCCCACTTCTTTCTCCCTAGTCGTTTTATTGTCTGTTTGCTATTGGCAATCCTGCTGCGGTTTGATGCAGTGGATTGCAAGGAGATGTTGGACGAGCTAGCAACCGAGCGACTGTCATCGTCGAGAAGAAGTTTCTCTAAGTCGGTATCAATCGCTCCGCTGCTTTCACCATCCGAAGTAGCTGTGCGCCCCTGGGGTTCTTCCAGGAGTTTTTCTTCGTCATTAGTGTTTTGTGGGGTTTCCCCCGAAGGTTGTGTGTTTTGTTCTTTTCTGTTATTTTTATTTTTCATTAGGTTGGATCCCACGAGTAAGCCGGTGGGAAAAAGTGCCACCACAGCATAGCCGGTTCTACTGTGGTGGGGCAATGAATACGACAGGCCCCTGCCAGGGCACCTGAAGGAGCTCGTTAGAGACTGATTTATCCCTCAGCCTTGCATCCTTGGGCACGGTTTGCTATATGCTCACACCACCACTGGAATCAGGTTGACTACTCTTTGGCTTCGGGCCCTCATCCAGAGACCTTACAGCTTGAAAGCACGAAAGCTCTTTGTTCCACCGGTGACTTTTTATTGTAGATGTTCCTAGAAGGACATGCATTTACATATGCCGTATTGAGGATAATGCCTAGGTCCTCTATTGCAGCATCAATCTCTTTCGGTGTCTGTGCCTTCTGCTCTTGCAGCTTGCTATTATATTTCTCCACCTCATTGACAAAAATATCCCAGTTGGTTTTTCTGGGATTTCTATATTTTACCTGCTGTGGTTTATGTTCACTTATTTCGAATTCTAAAATTCTGTGATCCGAGAACGAGATATCGGATGAGACTTTCCACCGGCTCACAGAAAAAGAGTCCGAGTTGTTCATTAAGGTGACATCTAGAACTTCTCGCCTATTTTTAGTTATGAATGTGGGTTCATTCCCAGTATTTCAACAGGCTATGTTCTATAATAAATTCAAAAAGAGACTCACCCCTAGGATTGATATCCGTACTTCCCCACTGCGTATGGTGGGGGTTAACATCGCACCCCATGAGTAGATCCCATTTCTCCTGCTCTGCTTTCCTCACGAGTCTCCCCGTATCTTCAGATGGAGGTCCATCCGTCGAGTCATACGGCATGTAGATGGATGCTATCGCAATTGATGGCTTGCCCCGCCTCTCATATTTCACGACTTTTTGGTCATTGTTGCTGTATCTAGATAAAAGAAAGAGCTTAATGTGTTCTTTAGCAACAATACAGGTTCTCATCTTACTTTCATCATTTGGTATATCGGTATTGTATGTTCTTAGGCCTTTTAGGTTCAGTCCCATAATTTTGCCTCGGACAGTCCAAGGCTCTTGTATGAGAGCTATGTCTATGTTTTTGTCTCTCATAAGGAAGGCAAGGTTGGCACTAGCCGCCTTGCTATGATGAAGGTTTATCTGTATTACCTTCATCATGGCTAGAGCTTTCACCTTTTCCTTGCTGAATTGGTCCAGCAACAGGCCTTACCTTGCATCGGGTAATCCCAACGCGGACTTTATAGTTCCCTTCGCGGAGTAAAGGCATCGAACGGGGACTGAGCAGTATGGTTACTTCCATACCAGCTTCAGTATGTTCTCCAACTTCTAATACTTCCCAGTCTCTGCTGAGAAGTTCTGGGTTAAGTAACCTTAGGTTACGCTCAATTCTATCCTTCGGAAGGTAAGGACCCGTGAGAAGGATGCGGCCTCTAGGTCTAGTAAGGCTGATGAGTTCTTTCTTCTCGATCACCTTTAGGTCGGCATTAGCCCACGGAGCTTCGGTGTCGGTCACAAACTTTTTCAACCAGTTTAGTGTATTCTCATCGTCACATTCCATAATTTTGAAACCTTTGAAAGTGGTCAGCTGTCCAAAAAGTGGATAGGGTTCCGTGCCTTTAAGGAGAGCGTCATTCACACCATCAAGTATTCTGATCTCTAATAATCTCCATTGATCGTCTGTCAGTCTTCGTTCAAGATTGCCGTAGTCAACTACCGCTGCCCTGAGATTGTTTCTGACAATATCAGAATGGGTCCTAGCTTTCTTCCTCTCGGGTAAGAGTGGAGAGATAGTGTCATCGTGCCTGCCTCTCTTTGAGCATCCCGCTACCTCTGTAGGTTCGGACGTAAGTACCTTACCTGCATCAGTAGGGGGTCGCACAAGCCTTTCCGCAACTGAGGCGGGGGGTAAGCGACCTCCCTCCCTCGACGCAGTCAGCCTGCCGCTAGCCCATTTAGAAGCATGCGCCCTAGGTGGATTCTGTTGTCCTGATTTAGACCTATCTACAGCTTGTCCTACCTTCTTCTTTGCCTTGCCTAGCGCCTGGACATCACTCTCCGTGTAGGACGTGGGGTCGCGCTTACTGAGCTGCCTAATAAGCCTCTTTGCATTGGCTACCTGTCTACGCTCCTTTCTTAAACTATCTACCAGCTGTCGTGAAGTAGAGGGGGCTTACTGCCCTGCGCTCCTTACCGTGCTCTCCTCCGCGGCCGCTGGAACTTCGGGTAATCCCGAGCCATGGCATTGCTTTGGATTACACTGTGCGGAAACGACAGTGCAGTTGCTACCAAAAGTGGAGTCAGCGTTTCCCTGCTCTTCGTTCCCTTGCTCCTCATTTTCTTTGCACTTCCCTGGTTGTGATAGGGTTGGTGCACGAGTTCCGCCTGACGAGCTTCGGCTTGTCGCGATGTTATCGTGCTCCTCCCCTGTCTTCACCACCTGTGAGATCTCCTCGCCACCAGCCAAGATTGTACAGGTAAGAGACTTGCTGCTATTCTCGGTTGATGGGTCTGGTGATCTCGCAGTCGGGTCCTGCTCCTTTCTGTCCTTCCTATCTCCTCTTTCCTCCACAGGTGCTGGTGAGATCATCCTTTGTCCCGACTGGCTACAGCAAGTCACAGACCCAGGTGGTCCCATCAGCCCCTTTATGCCTGAACCTGACGCAGACACTGTTTCTCTCGAGCAGCTAGCTAGCGGCTCACTATCTCGTGAGTACAGCTCTTGTATATAGGCCCTGGCATTGTGGAGCCTTCTCCTATCCCCGTCCGTCAGCTCCTCCCACTTCTTTCTCCCTAGTCGTTTTATTGTCTGTTTGCTATTGGCAATCCTGCTGCGGTTTGATGCAGTGGATTGCAAGGAGATGTTGGACGAGCTAGCAACCGAGCGACTGTCATCGTCGAGAAGAAGTTTCTCTAAGTCGGTATCAATCGCTCCGCTGCTTTCACCATCCGAAGTAGCTGTGCGCCCCTGGGGTTCTTCCAGGAGTTTTTCTTCGTCATTAGTGTTTTGTGGGGTTTCCCCCAAAGGTTGTGTGTTTTGTTCTTTTCTGTTATTTTTATTTTTCATTAGGTTGGATCCCACGAGTAAGCCGGTGGGAAAAAGTGCCACCACAGCATAGCCGGTTCTACTGTGGTGGGGCAATGAATACGACAGGCCCCTGCCAGGGCACCTGAAGGAGCTCGTTAGAGACTGATTTATCCCTCAGCCTTGCATCCTTGGGCACGGTTTGCTATATGCTCACACCACCACTGGAATCAGGTTGACTACTCTTTGGCTTCGGGCCCTCATCCAGAGACCTTACAGCTTGGGTAGCACTGCTGCAATCGCCCTCTGGGGTCAACAGGACCTACTGAGCCTCCCCACCAGCGTCAAGGTAAGTAGTCGAAGAGGAGGTTACAAACCTTGCAATTAAACTTTTGAGTGTTTGGTTGAACGTGGAAAGAGTTTCGGTGTAATATCTTTTTTGACGAATCTGCTGACGGTCGATTCTGCTGATAAGTTACTGCTTCCAAAGTAAATCTGGTTTCGAGAAATTGAGTAAATTCCGCAAACGTGGGTAACACCTTGCTGTCTTCTTTAGATTATAATTTCTCTTCCCAAAGCTGTTGGGTTTTGGAAGGAAGTTTTTGCAGTAGAACGTAGACCAAGACCACGTCCCAGTGCTTGACAGGCACCTTCAAGTTGTCCAAACTGTGTACTACTTCTGTTGCAGTGTCTAATAGCTCCTTGATAGACTCAGCTTTTTCCTGAGTTATCGTCCCCAAATTGAACAGACACTTGAGTTGAGTATTTACCAGGAATCGTTAATGGTCATACCTATCCTGAAGAATAGCCCATGCCTTATTGTAGTTGCCATTAGCAATACCCAGGTGCGCTAAAAGTTTCTCCGCTTCTCCAGAGACACTTCTTTTCAGATAGTGCATCTTTTGGATTTCGGACAACGATGAATTGTGATGGACAAGTGACACAAACAGATCGTGAAAACATCGCCAAGATTCATAACTTCCTGAGAAAACCGGCACTGGAATGTTTTTCAGCCTTAAATCGGCATTATGGGATGATTTAGCGTTGCTTGAGTCCAGATTAGGGACGGTCGAATCCAAATTGTCCTTCGGTTTCACCTTGTCGATTGCATCCAATAGATCACCTCGATACTCAAAGTATAATTCCCGAATTTTCTCGTAAGTAGTCTCAATTTCAGTACCTTCTTCGTCTCCCTCAAGCTCATTAATACATATTTCATATATTTCGGCTGCTGATCCGAACGTTTTCTCTAAAATAGCCAAACGACCTGACAAATAATTCGCTTTGCGTGAAGCGGAACCTGTTTTGGAGAAATTTAAAACGTCCTTCTCGAGTTGTAAAAGTACTCGACATAACTTTTTTGGTTTCATTGTGGATTTCACACAAGTTATATATAGTATAGAGCACACAAAGTAAAATAAAATTCACTTACTTGTGAGACGTAGGTTTTCCAGATGACAGTCCAAAAGCCACTAGGTGACAAAGTCCAAGGTCCTCAAGATGCCGGCTGCAGTATTGGTTGCACACACGATGTTGGCAATAAATATATGCACAATCGAAATGTAACAAATCCAGCCATGAATCCGTAGCACACAGTTAAATTATTGTATAATATATATTATTGCAATAATGCAAATAAAATAGGCGGTGAAAGCTCAATTTAATTCCACACACAAAATAAAACGGCGATGAAAATTATTGAATTACACACAAAAAAACTAGAATCCGGCTCGAAGGACCAAAAATGTTCGGGCGATGAACGGAGGAGCCGTTAAATTCCGGAATCTAGAAGTTTAAGCAAAAAAAATGCAGAACCGTATTTTCTATGAAAACGTTATAAAAAAGAGTGACGCTTTATTTACAGTAATTTTCTTTTTATATAAAAATTTTGTTTAAAGGATGACGTTAAGTATATAATAAAGAAAATTTCCCTTTGGGAACAAATTTATGGTTGCGTTAATTTTGGCAGGTATTAGAGATGGGAGAGTGTATTTGGTAGCTACTATAGTGTTGACTTCGCCGTCAACACATACAAAGGGCTCCAAATAGTATTACAATATTCAAGAGTAGACCTAACAAACGCAAAAAACAGATACTTCAAAGTATGTGGATCACAGAATTCCTTTGAATTGCGCAAGATAAACCCCAACATTGAATTACCTTTGGCGACTAAAAAGCCAATATGTTTTATGAAATCAAGTTTTCGGTCAAAAATTACCCCAAGTTCTTTTTTAAGTTAACTATTGAGAGAGATGTACAAAACGTTAAACTTTGACATTTTGCAATATTAAGGTGTAAGGAGTTAATCCAACACCAATTTAACAATCTCTTAAGATCTTCTTCTAATAACAAGCAATCCTGTTCAGTTTTTATACAACGAAATACTTTCAAATCATCCGCATACACAAGGCACTTAGAATTTAAAAATAAGTTGAGAATGTCATTAATAAATAACAAGAAAAAAAGGGGTCCAAGATGGCTACCTTGTGGTACACCCGAGGTAACATTAATAGGTGAAGAGAGAGAGTTATTTATACGAACATACTGAATACGACCTTTTAACTGGGATTGAACCCGGGCAGCATTGCGTAATAGTCCAACGCACTTACCACTACGCCACGGTGCTCGGTTGCTTATTATTAAAAAAAAAAACAATTCAAAATTTATTTTTTCCAATACATTTTATAAGGAATTCGTTATTTGGTTTGACAAAAACCTGAATCAGTTATCATAATTAGTTTCTTATTTTTTATGTATCATCATTATTTGCAGAATTATCCGTGTCTATCTTAGTGACAATTCAATCTGCTACAACTACCTCTACAAAATGGAAATCAGCAACATAGACACCACTGATTGTGTCAACAAACAAAAGAAACTACGGAGCATATATTAACGGAAGAAGACTACAAAAGTATTCCAGTAAAAGAGATTGTCAAATTTCTAAACGTTCCAGACAGAGTTTTTTTTATTTTTTGATTTTCGTTGGGTTTGCTTATTGCAATCTGTAAGGCAGTCTTGTTTTTTTTATAATCGTCGAAGCAATCCAGAATCCACCTTCCTTTCCCCTTCGGGTTACCAAGAAAATGCATTGTAAAACATTGTCAAATAATTATATTTTCTTGGATTTTTTTTTAATGTCAACAAGCCGACGACCACCCGCGCCTTGAAGGAGCCAATTGAGCGCTGTATGGCCGAAATTCAGCTACATTTATACCATAATTATAAGAAAAAAACCGGCCAAGTGCGATTCAGACTCGCGCTCAAAGGGTTCCGTAGTTTTAAAACTACATAGTTATATTTTGATTAAATAACTGTTTCGTTTCGTTAACACAATAAACTTAAACGACCCACCTCTATATTCACTTTACCAACTTATAATAAGTAATATTACTCACTATGAGAAATTCGATAAACATAAAGAACGCGGCTGAGTGTGTAGCGCATCCATTAACCTTCTTTGCGCTGTACTACTGAGTTCAGGAGTCCCAGGTTCGTTTCCTGGCAAAATCCGTATTTTTATTTTTATTTTTTTAATTTTTTTGTATAGCAGCACAGTTTTTGATAGTGTTTAATTTTCTCAAAATTTTTGTTAATAGAATAGTGGTAATTTCTTCAAAATTGGTCCAGTAGTTTACGAGTTAATCGGTTGAGAAATTGAATTTTTCGACATAAAATTGAATTATATATAAATAGTTCATTATCTACCAACTGTGATTTTTTCATATTTCTGACTTCAGTAGTTTCCGAGAAAACCGTAGCGGGCTTTTTTATGATATTTTTCACACAGTTTTGGGAATAACTCCCCAAAACATTTTTGGAATCTCTGTTTCGAGCCCTTTCGAATGATGTCCCACATGATATATTTTTTAGAAATTATTTTTTTTTAGATTATATTTTACCCACCCTGTATAGTTGTTTCACAACATTTTTGAGTAATATATTGTCCATGTATGTGGACCACCGTAATGTATAAGTGTGCCAAATTTCTAGGAGTTTCTAGGAAGAACGGTTCTTGATGTTTTTATCGTGACAGACATTTTTGAGTTAGAGCGAACTTATAATGGTTCCGTATTACCATATGGGTACGGAACCCTAAAAACTAAAATAACAAAAAATCCTAGCACATCCTAACCTTAATCATCTGAAGGACGACTAGTTTTTATTTTTACGAAACCAGACTTTTATTTTATGTTCGATATCAAACATGGGCATTCGATAAAACCAAATAATCGAATTAACAAAACAAAGTTAAAAAACAAGTTGCATTGGTTCTGTTTTATTCTTCATTCGAAAAAAATATAAACCTAAGCGAGTACAGATCAGAATCTAAATTTAAAAAAAAATTATCATTTTTAAGGGAATAAAGTAGAAAGAAAATGCTGTTAAACAAATGGGACATTACCATGTTAAATATGAACGTTACACAATCGATCATCACCTTTGGTGCGACTCTGGGAACAATTATAATTAAAATTTATGTGTTAATAATTTACATTGTTATGCCAATAAATGCTAATATGTAGGTAGGTAAATCGTTAAAAAAAAAGATGACAATATAATGAAAACCGGTTTGCAAAGCCAAAACAAAACGCGCATAGCGCCAATGATTGCATTGACTTATTTTTGGTGAGCTGCTAGGATACGATCACATTCTTCTAATGTATTGATTATAAATTATATCCCGGATCAATTTTAACAAGATGTTTGTTTTTTTATTTCTAAGAACTGAGAAGTTGTTTTCGTTGTATTGTCTTAATTTTATTCAGAATATTTTGGAATATTCTTTAAAGCAAGTAAAAGTACAACTGGATGATTATGAGAACTTGTTTTGCTCATCAAATTAGTGATTATGGTTTTAAAAACTTCTTTCTTTTAATTTTATTGATTTGCTTTAAATTGAATGATTCATCCGTCATCAGTATGATTTTTGGACTTAAAATCAACGACTTGATTTCGTTGAGTTAATTCCTAAAAATACTTGTTTAGCTCTATGGCGTGAATCTTTTTATGCAGGCAGTCAATTTTAAATTGTTTGTTTTGTTTGTATAAAAACCTGTTATATGAAAGCTTAGAAGAATATGACGAATACAAACACAGCGTGTGTGCTCTCAGGAAATACCCATCTGCTAATAGAATCTATGAATGAATGAATGAATGGAGCTGAATACGATTATGATATGAAGTGGTTTAATGTGCTGACAAGTAGATACATATGTACATACTATGTACAAACATATGTTGGTATGTATGACTGAATTTGACATGAGAATATACTAGTTTTGCCCAATCAAACAATGCGACTTCGGAGACTTTCTTAGGATTTAAGACATTTGCGGTCAGTAGAAGATACATGTGTATATTTGTTAGCTCGTGTTGATTGTGGAGATGGTAAATGATAGTTAAATGAAATGCATTTATTTTTAAGGTCAACAACATTTTATTAGTAGGTACATACTTACATACATACATATGTATGTAAAAGTATTTCTATCGCTGTGTGTCAAAAATAAAATGTGAGCTTGTTTCTATGCTTTGCGTTCTAATGTAACTAACTTTCACAAAAATCAACTACCCTTAAAGAACAACCGGGTATTGTTGTGAAATATCTCACCCTTCAATGCTTCCATTTAATGTTTCATCTTCCACTAGTTTAAAAATACTCTGCAAATCTTCTTCGAATTGAATTGAGTCAACACTGTATCATAGCATTTTGCACAAGATGTCCGATCAACTCGATCACCTGCTTTCTTTGCTCATTGCAAAAGAATATACGGCGAACCTGTGTTCATATGTCAGAATTTGCGCAATATGGTCCCAAAAGAGTGTGCACACGATATGAACGTGACAAGTTCATATGTATGTTCACGGCATGTTCAAATGTGAGCATATGCTTAGTATTCATACGTATAAACACAAAAATATGGTATGCACACGATATCATCACGTTTGGGACCGAGTTTTACTCAGATATGCACACAAATTTGCTCAGTGAACATATCGTCTGCACGTACCTTAACTCTCATAAAACTATTAAATCTAGGTCCGTACTGTGTATTAGTAGTAGTATTAATGTTACAAAGATGTTGCCTGTTGATAACTAAGATGTTGATGATGCCTTTTTTATACCACAACCTCAGGTGACCCGTTTATTCGAGTAATTTTGAGATATTAATATGCACCCTGTGGAGTATAGGAAGAGGATCAGCTCTCAAATTTCTCGGATATCTCTTTAAGGTCGTTGAAGAAAAGTTTGCCCAGTATGCGTTGTCTGGTTCTCGCTAGAGCTTGACATTTGCACAGAAAGTGAATAAGCGACTCTTTTCCATTTTCATCTTTGCAGCTTCGGCAGAAACTCCCTATTGACCAGGGCCTTGTACTGACTGCCACTACTCTGGCGATATCTCGGCGGGTTCTTTGTAGCAGCTCGTTTGTTTTGATCTGCTGTAACTTGGCCTCTTCGCATTTTTCTGGATATGACACAGTTTTATGTGACACTACAATATGTTCAGGGACTCAAAGAAATTTAATGTTTTTTTTTCAGTCACCCAGCTTGGGTAACAATTAACTCCACAATACTTTCAGAAACCGCAAACTCACACTTTCCTTCTCCATCAAATTTTGAATGCTTCGCTATGCCTACCCTTTCCTTTCACTCTATTGCAGGCAGGGGGTTGAAAAAAAGTTAATTAATAATAACAGCAAATAATTATCCAATATCAAACCAAGAACTGATGCTCACACTTATACTCAAATACATAAGAATTTATTTATTCGATTCTATGATACGACCAATGAACTTTGATTTTAAGAGTGCTTAAATGGCAGTGTACTCGTATAATAAATAATTCAATACTAGCATCATTGTGTCAATATACTAGTTTCAAAACAACACATTAAAATATATATTTGAATGTTATCATAGTCGTTTCATTAAATAAATATCTTTACGTTCAATAACTACGAGTGGGATGTACAGAGGTATGTATATGTGTTGATATGCATATGCGATGTATATATGTATGTATGCTAACTAACTGCTGCAATATTGAGGTTTGGCTTTTTTCATATTTTTATTTAAAACCGTCCATATTAGATATACAGTGCGATTCACTTGATTAGACGCACTTAAATTATTTCCGGAAATCTTGATTTTTTCCCCTTATTTGCATCAATAAACAAACAAGGTAGTCATTTGAGCCCGCCGTTGCTATTTATTTTATTTATTAATGATGTTCACGAAATATTTAAATTCTGTAAGGTTTTGAAATTTAAAATTATTTTCTCGGGTAAATAGTGTTAGGTACTGATTGCATTCGTTTGCAAACAGACATTAACAGATTATCCGAATGATGTAATCATAGTGCCCTGGAACTTAATGGGGCAAATTTATAGTCAGATAAAACCGACAACAAAAGAATTGATTCACCTAAATAACCCAAAATATACTTTTTGTTATTCATAGTCACCTTATAGTCGACTTTAAACTTATAGCCCGCTCGAAAGTTAAAATGAGCCAAGTGTCACTTTAAATAAATTAGAGTCGGCTATAAATTTCTCATATAATATTTTGACGTTTGGGTTTGTGTAAAGTCTGCCGGTTCGGTGACTTCAACTAATGCCTTCGCCGTCTATCTGGAATAGTACCTTTTTTTTTTTTCTTTTTTTTTGCCGAGGGTAGGTGAAAATCTTCCATAGACACTATGAGAATAGCAAGCGCGTGCTCATAGTAGTGTCAGATTCTTACTGACCAAAAACACCACCCTTCGATATAAATTTGTTAGATACTGCAACTAAGTTATACTACTTATCAAGCAATTTTTCTATCACGAAATATAAATGTTTGGCAGGTTACTTTCCAATGAAAGATCCTGCATGTTCCACAATTTAGACGCGGTTAATCCTTATCTCGCCAAGTCGAAAGGTTTTGTTCTTTGTAGTCGGCGCAATAAATTGCTCTCATCCAAAATAAGTAGGACTGTATTATTAACATGTCCGATTAGTCGGTTTCTATGTTTTCGCGCGAAGCTTCTACTTTCAGCTTCGATTGTCGGAATTCCGAGATCCCTGTGGATATCGTCGTTTCTAGCATACCACGGTGCTTGGACAATTTCTCTTAGCACTTTATTTTGAAAGGTTTGTAAAATATTGGCATTTGTTTTCTTGGTACAACCCCGAAGTTGTATACCGTAGGTCCACACCGGCTTTAGCGCTTGCTTGTATAAAAGCAGTTTGTTCTCGGTACTGAGGTGGGAATGTTTTCCGATCAACCAGTACATTTCTCTACATTTGATATCTAGTTCTTTACGTTTCATTTTCACGTGCGAATTCCACTTCAACCTTGCGTCGAGTGTCATTCCCAGGTATTTGGCTTCATTTGCAAAGGGTATTCGGGCCAAATTTATAAAAATGGGCAAGTCATTAATTTTCCTATAAGTGAAATTCACGTGAACAGATTTAGTTCCGTTAAGGGCGATCCGCCAGTCCTTCGTCCATTCATTTACTTTATTTAATGCGTTTTGCAGTTTGGCAGTCGTTTCCTCGATTGTTTTACCTACCGCTAGGATAGCGGTGTCGTCGGCAAACGTAGCAAGGATAGTGCCATCTTCTTTCGGTATATCACGAGTATATAACAGATAGAGAAGCGGCCCCAGAACGCTTCCTTGCGGTACGCCGGCCAAAATTTCTTTGAGCTCGGAGTATTCATTTCCATTTCTAACACGGAAGAGTCTATTCCCGAGATATGAATTCAAAATCTCGTATAGGTTTGCGGGAAGTACTTGTCGTAGTTTGCATTTCAAGCCATCGTGCCACACCTTATCAAAGGCTTGCGAGACGTCAAGAAATACGGTTGAGCATATCTTTTTTTCTTCTAGTGCTTTTTCGATTACGTTAGTAATTCTATGCACCTGGTCAATCGTCGAATGCTTACTTCTGAACCCAAACTGGTGGTCAGGGATTAGATTATTTTCTTCTATAACCGGTTGGAGACGCCTTAGTAACATCCTCTCGAAAATTTTGGATATGACTGGAAGAAGCGATATTGGTCTGTATGATTTTACTTCATATGACGGTTTTCCTGGTTTTAAAACCATTATGACTTCCGCAACTTTCCATTGACTCGGTACGTGTTTTAATCTGAGTGCAGCATTTATAATATGGAGAAGCTTAATTAATGCTTTTCTAGGTAAGGCTTTGAGAATTTCTCCGGTAATCAAATCATAACCAGGAGCTTTCTTAGGTTTTAGTTTCGCGATCTCACGTTCGAGTTCTCTAAGCGTCGCAGATCTGCGCGTTTAATCGTCAGATGGTGGAACTACCATCCTTGTGATGTTGATGTTGTCATGAACCACTTGACCAACGTTCGGTTTAAAGGTTTCTTCCAAATGGGCGGCAAAAATATCCGCTTTTTCTTTATCTTCCCTTGCCCATTCATTTTGATTTATTTTAAGTGGCGGCGCAGGGATTTTGGGCCTTTTGGTGCCTTTTACGGCTTTCCAAAGGGATTAATTGGAATCTTTTTTCGCTGCTAAACTCTCAAGGTAAGAGCCTATCGCACGATTTTTAAAATCCTTAATGCTATTCTTTAACAAATTGCAGAGACGATTCAGATATGCTTTATGCTGTGGAGCACGACTCTGTTGCCATCTTTTACGCGCTTTTCTTTTTTCCCTGATTAATTCTTTTATTTCAGAAGGATATCGTAGACCGTATTTGTCCGGCGTTTTTCTTGGATTGGGCGTATTATTCCAAGAGGCGAGCTGTACTATCTGAACGAAGCGATCGACTTCAACCTCAAGTTTATAGGGTGTCGTAAGCGGTACGCTCAGTTCAACATTTACTTCGATCTCGTTCCTAAAGCCTTCCCAGTTAGTTGTTCTACCGGTTAATTTCGCTGGCTCTCGGTTATATACTAGTTTTTCGCTCAATGTCAAAATAACTGGGGAATGATCAGACGACAGATCAAAGCTCTCTTCAACTTTTATGTGGTTGTTAGATATTCCTTTCACCACGAAGAAATCGATCAGGTCAGGTATTTTCAAAGTATCAGCTGGCCAGTAAGTCGGTTTGCCCGTCGAATGAAAATCACAACTGTACTCCATACCTGCCCCATAGAGCATTCTACCTTTTTGCGAGATGTATCTAGAGCCCCAGAACGTATGTTTCGCGTTAAAATCGCCGCCAATAATGAAATTAGGTTTCAGCGATTTAAATAAGTTAGTAAAATCACTTTTTTCAAGCGCGGAACGCGGTGGACAGTAGATAGATGAGATTTTAATAGTACGCTGACTATTTTTAACTCGAATTGTGCACAGTTGCAGAGTTTCAAGCTCTATCTTTAGGTCTTCGCATTGTTCAATGCAGTCTTTAATAAACAAGGAAGATCCGCCTCTCGCTTTGCCCGAAGGGTGACAAGCGTGGTAATCAGTATAGCCTTTTATTTTTAAATGCGATTCCTTTTTCACGTGAGTTTCAGAAATCAAGCAAATGTCAATATCTTTTTCTCGCATGAATATTTCCAATTCGTCAAGTTTTTGCAAAAGCCCGTTTGCATTCCAAGTACATATTTTTAACATTCTTTTTTCATTCATATTCTAGGTGAAGTACGCGTTTTCCGTGAATAACTCTCGAGCCTATCGAGAATCATTTTATTTATTTTGCTTTGCTCTTCAAGTTTCACGAGAATAATTGAGAAAACTTGAGAAGCAGGGTCCGTTGGGATTTCGAGGTTTTTTGATTTTTCGGATGCTGCAGCCTGGGCGTAGGTCTGCACTCCTGCTGTCCGAGGGCTATTACCCGATGTCTTTTCTAATGGCTTTTTATTACCGTTTATTTTAAGACCAGAAGTCGAGGGCTTTTCTGTTATCACCACCTTCTTCCGCTCTGAACCCGGTGGTTTTTGTTTGTTTACGTTCTCCTGACCGATCTTACCATTTGCCTTAGTTAGCGGTTTTATTATTTCATTTTGAGGCTTATGGAGTGTATCTCTTCGTTTTTGCAACTCCTTGGCTACTTCACAGCCTCTATAATTTGCCGGGTGCTTTCCCTTACAATTAGCACAGATTGCAGAGGCTTGCTTGTTTACTCGACAGTCTTGGGAGAGGTGATTTCCGGCGCATTTCACACACCGTGGTTCTTTTTTGCAATACGTTTGCGTATGATTGAATCCTTGGCAACGTTTGCACTGCGGAATTATTTTTAAATTTCTACGCATGGGCTCGATTTTGACCACGATATTCAATATGGTTTTTATTCGATAAATATCGTCGATACTATCAGCTTTATCGAATGTTAGCATAAAAAGCGGAAGTCCACGCCTTACCAAGATGTCCTTATCTATTTCGGATTGTTGCTTCTCCTTCTTGATGATATTAACGGCATCAAGAATTTTAAAGCCCTTGTCTTGAAGGTCGCTCATAATCTCTTCTTTTGTGCACGAGGGGTGAAGTCCCCTTGCTACAACACGATGTGGCCTTTCTGATTTGATTTCGAAAGTATACCACTGAATCTTATCGATATTAAGTTTCTGGGACAGTGCGCGATAGTCGTCATGGTCATCGACGTTAATCTCCCACGCATTATTCCTCAAAGATGTGACCTTAAATTTCGATGTTATCGTTCCTTTAAGGAGGCTATGCAACTTATTATATTCCGTTATCCCGACGATGTTTATTGGTGGCGGTAAACGAAATTGCGTTTTACGTTGATTTTCTTGCAGTTCTTTACGCTTTTCTTCGTTTAAGGGCACGACTTCGGGCGAAGAACCGGCTCTCCGTTTTTTAGTAGGTCTTTTCTTAGGTACCCGATTCGTTTCGCGTGCTAGCTCTTCTTCATCGGTGTGGTACTCCCGACTATCTAATAGTGCTGGAGCACATTCGCGCTCTTCCTGCGAGTGTGTGTTCTTTAGAACCTTATTCTCTTCTTTTAATAGATCTATCTCTTTCTTAAGATCTTGATAGAGTAGATCCATTTCGTTAAGCTTTATTCGGAGTACTTTATTTTCTTCCTCAAAGCTTTTATATTTCGCTAAGTCCTGATTTTCGCGCTGCGGCGCTCCCGGCGGACTTTTTTTCCCGGAGTTATTCGATCTTGATGGAGGAGATCGAGATACCCTTGCACTTCTTGTGAAAGGGTCATTGGATTGCAATAAATGGCTCTCCCCAGAATCCGTAGAGCCGACCTCCGAAGAGGGTGGATTTTCCAGTAAAGCTGGACTGCCACCTGGGGTAATTAATCTTTTTGTTTTGTCCATTGCATTTTTGTATACACTATACACTCGGTATACGGAGATTGGATTTTAGTCGCCTCTTACGACAGGCATGCCTACCTCGGGTATATTCTATCCCCTACCCGAAGGGGGAAGGGGGAATAGTACCTGAGAATTTTCCCGTGACTAGTCTAGCTACTGCGCTATGACGACCATGTCACACCACCCTTCCTGTGGAAAAAGGAGAAATCATGACCTGTCTTGATTTCTTCTTTTCCGCGCCTCTTTTACAAAATAGGGATCCAATGTTTACTGTTATTTGAATTTATTAAATATATTATTAAAAGAACAATTTTTATTGTTGTTATTGTTATTGTTATTTGAATTGATCAAACATACTATTATTAGAATTAAAATTGGTATTGAAATTTATTAACTTATTAAACATACTATTAGTAGCATAAAAGAAGACATTTTTTTTTTTTTTTTTTGTATTATTATTGTTAAAATAATATTATTAGGAAAACCGGTTTTATTACTTATCATTACACCTTAATTCGCGAGTTCTAAATTATTCTACTAAACATCTATTATAATTTCAAAATCTATGGTACATCTATTTAAACATCTATTATAATTCAAAATCTATACTACATTTATTTAAACATTTATTATAATTTAAAATCATTTGCAATATCTATAAAATACAGTTAGTTTTCATAAATCTATATCATCAAAATTGTAGTATTCCACTACCTGTATCCCACACTCGTCCTCATCCATGCGCGCGTTACAGTAGGTACACAATACATGACATTAGCCATTTCGGTCATAAAAAATACCAAGAAATAATCAACGGTAATGAGACCGTCAAGAAAATAACATGTGTTACAAGCGGATGCCGTTGCCGTTGCACTACGTCTATTGTTGTCGATAACGTCGTAATAAATAAGTAATGGAAATTGAGAGGATAAAAGCAGTGGTTGGAAAGGACGCAGGCACAGAAAAAAACTAAGATTCATAACGACAGGGTTGCAGCCAAGCCCTAGACAGCGGACCTTTAGTATATTATAAATTCAAGAATATATTATAATCACAAGACATAGAAAATTAATTGTAGAACTCTTCGAGTTTCTACATTTCCATAAAGAAATCGAACCAAATACACAATCCACTATGGAAGTGCAATTGCAGATTTCCGATGTGTTTAGTATTGTTCCGATGTATAACGGAGATCCTAGTAAAATAAAGGAATTCGTTTCACGCGGAAACACTCTTTTCGGGGCAGTAAAAGCTGATTCCCATGGGTCATTCCTAAGTTTGGTTAAGATCGCCTTGAAGGTCCCGCGTTCGACCTGATAGAATTCAAAACTATAAATACTTGGAGTGATTTGATGAAGGAATTAGAGAGCGAGTTCAAAGAAACCAAAACAAGACCCTCAGCTCAAAACGAACTTTTGGCCGTAAGACAGCGACCAAAAGTAAACGTAAAAGAGTTCGGTGATAGAGTAAGTAAATTAATTACTTCATTAAACTCAGTCACGTACTCAAACACAAGCGATACCACGGTACGAAGCTACCTTGTTATCGAAAACAACAAATTAGCCCTACAAGTGTTTGAGGATGGTCTGAGAAGTGACAACCTAAGGCTTATGGTACAGGCACGTGGTGAAACAGATTTGAAAAAATCCATCGCTTATGCCTTTGACTATGCGTCAAGACTAGATCGCATCAGTCACAACCAAGCCAGAACCTCCAATATAACTCCTTCACAAAACAGGCCGATATGTCAACTCTGCAACAAAGCCGGGCACACATCCTCTACTTGTTTTAGCAAAAGGGTTACCCTTACCTAGTACGAGTACTAGACCCATCTGCCAGACTTGCAATAAAATAGGACACACTTCTGCGACCTGCTATCGCAACACTAACTTCCCTAATTTTAGCCCGCAAATAAAAAGGGAAGTTCAAACTTTACGGTGCGATTTCTGTTCCAAACCTAACCACACTGCAAGCAATTGTCGTACCCGTTTGGCCCAAGAAACAAATAGAGCTAACCCATTCCGGGAAAAGAACCAGAATGTTCCCGACAAATCTCCAAACCACAATGTTAGGCGCCATACGTCGAGATACCAGAGCAACTCATCTCATAGTTCGGGAAATGGGAACGCTCGGGAGAAAACCGTGGACAATCTTTCTCGGGCGAAAGTACAAGTCAGCGTTCACCAACCCCAAAATTAAACCCTTATTTAATTCTAAATATGTCTGTATCACTGTGCCCTGAATTTAAAGAGCCAGTGATTCGCATAAGATTTCACCCTACGCAAAAAATATTTTATACATTTTTAATTGACACAGGTGTCGAGATAAGTCTTGCCAAGAAAAACAAGAAATGGCCCTCTAAAAATAATAATAATAATAATATTAACTGTCAAATATCAACAATAGCGGGTGATTCTCTTTATACTGTAGGGGAAATCGCCGCTACACTAGAATTTGAATCTGACGAGTAGTTAATTTTATTAGATCACACATTTTATATAGCTCCAACACAGGTAAACCTACCGTATGATGGCATAATTGGTAACGACTTTCTTACCAAATTTAAGTGCAACATCAATCATAAAAACGGTGAAATAGGAATGCAAATAAAACATAAAAACCTCCAAAACAAGGAATGTCATGTAGTTAGTTCCTTAGCGATTCACTCAAGAGACATCACTAAGGTCCAACAGAATGCTGATTGTGAAACAGAAGAGTACACCGATTGTCTCCGGGCCGGGGTACAGAATTCACAATCTCACAACAGTAAAAAAGACCCAGCAAATAGTAAGACTGAGGCAAATAAAAAAGACCCAGCAAACAGTAAGACTGAGGAACAGAAAAACCCAACAAATAATACAAATAATTGTAGGTACATAATGCTTAAACCTAGGTCACAGCAAATGGTAGAACTTCCATTTAAAAACCCATTTAACAGATCCAAAAATCAGGATATCGTGGTTAGGAAAAAACTAATAATCCCCGACATATTCCTAGGTGAAACATTAGCTAGACCAATTAACTCCAAGGTAAAGGTGTTGATGATGAATACTCTGGAAACAGAAAAAAGAATAGATATCAACAACCTCAATCTGGAATGGGACATACTTGATGATTTTAATTTTGTTTACAACAAAACAAATGATAAGACTGAAAGCAGACTAAGTAAACTGGAGTCACTTCTCGATCTGAAACATTGTAACAAAGAAGAGAAAAAATCTATTTTACAAATTTTCCGTGAATATAATGATTTATTTTTCTTAGAAGGAGACCATCTTTCGCATAAGATTTTAACTGAGGAAGGCAAGCCACCCCTTTTTACGAGACCTTACCGACTTCCTGAAAGTCAAAAGGAAGAAATTCATAAGCAGGTAAAAGATATGCTACAAGAGGGTATTATCCTGCCGAGTGCGAGTCCATGCGAGTCCATGGAACTCACCTTTGCTCCTCGTTCCGAAGAAACCGGACAAGGATGGAAATAAGCGTTGGCGAGTAGTAGTTGATTTTCGTAGGTTAAACGATTTAACAATTGGCGATGCTTATCCATTACCCAATATCACGGAAATATTGGATCAATTGGGTAAAGCAAAGTACTTTAGCACACTTGATCTGGCTAACGGATTTCGTCAAATTTTACTGAACTCGGAAAGCAAAAGCAAAACAGCATTCAGTACACCGTACGGACACTACGAATACACTCGTATGCCCTTTGGTCTTAAAAATGCACCAGCTACTTTTCAGCGCCTAATGAACACGGTTCTCATGGGCCTACAGGGTTTTGATTGCTTTGTCTATGTTGATGACATTGTCCTATACGGATATGATCTTGATGAACACAAAACAAAATTAATAAGAATTTTGAACAGGTTACGCAAACACAATCTCAAACTCCAGCCCGAGAAGTGCAATTTCCTTAGAAGAGAACTAATGTATTTAGGGCACATTATTTCAGAGGACGGACTTAAACCAGACCCTGAAAAAATTAAAACTGTCAAAACCTACCCAATGCCAAGAAACGTAAAGGGTATAAAGTCATTCTTAGGTTTTGCAGGTTATTATAGGAGATTTATAGACAATTTTTTCTCCATAGCTAAACCATTAACAAAATTACTAAAAAAGAACGTCGAATTTAAATGGGATGCATTTTGCGATGAAGCCTTCTGCAAGCTTAAAAGCAAACTCATTAACCCACCGCTTTTAGCATATCCCAACTTCAATGAACCCTTCATAATAACAACTGACGCAAGTGACATTGGCCTAGGAGCCATTCTTTCACAGGGTAAAATTGGACATGACAAACCAATATGCTACGCCAGCCGCACCCTAAATGACGCAGAAACGAGGTACTACGGAAAAGGAACTATTAGCTATCATTTTCGCTGTAAAACAGTTCCGACCATATGTTTATACCATATGCACTGACCACTTCAATGGCTCATGAATCTGAAAGATCCAACATCGAGGTTAGCTCGTTGGAGAATTCTATTGGATGAATATGAGTACCAAGTTCTGTATAAAGCAGGTAAAAATAATTCCAATGCAGACGCATTAAGTCGTATTCCTAAGCCAAAAACCGAAACAGAAATCCTAAACGGACACAACGTCCTAGTAACCACACGTGGACAGCAACGAAAACTAAGAGAACCTTTACGACAATCTGATGATGCCCTGAATGATATTCAAGTTCTGTCAAAATTTACTCTTCAAGAAGAAAAAGGTCAGATTTTTACAGATCAAAGAACTCAATTTAAACTAATAATTTTACCCTTGATAAAGATGAGGAAATTCTTAAGGAAACATTTTCGGATTTTATAAAACCTCAGCTAGGACAAATAATTGACCTAGAAACAAATAACAGCCAAATTATTTCTGTTATAACCCTACCATTGCCTTTCAGGAACAAAAAAACACAAAAATTTTAGAAACTTGCCTGAAAGAAACAAGGGAAGTTTTTTGAGCAAAAACATTTAGTTCTATAGGTTTTTCTATACCTAACTTAGGGAATGAAACGAAGCTTACTTTCAGGAAATTCATCGAAGAAATTTTCCAAAACCTAGCCGTGGTCATACATATCTACTGTGACGATAGAATTTTTCTTACAGACGAAGAATCCATAAAAACTGCGTTGTTCGAGTATCACGATTCACCTTTCGGTGGCCACCAGGGAGTCACTCGAACATTAAAAAGGATGAGGTCTAAATATTATTGGGCATCCATGACAAAAGATATCAAGGCCTACATACAAAAATGTGCGTCCTGCCAATTAAATAAAAGTAGAAAAAATCCCAGAATTCCCATGAAAATCACCACAACGAGTTCCACACCATTCGAAAGGATCGCACTAGATTTAGTAGGACCCTTACCCACAAGCTACAATGATCAAAAATATTTACTGACTTTTCAGGACGATCTCACAAAATTTTCAGAAGCATATGCTTTACCTAACGCAGAAGCCTCAACAGTCGCAAGAGTTTTCGCGGAGAACATTATTTGTCGACATGGTCCACCATCCTCTTTATTAACCGACCAAGGTACAAACTAAAAACTAAAAAACTAAAAACTAAACACTACCCCTTATCACCCACAAACCAACGGAGCACTGGAAAGAAGCCATAGAACCTTGGCTGAACATCTCCGACACTACGTTAACCAAGACCCACTTACTTGGGACACATGGGTACCATACGCGATGTTTGTGTATAACACTACACCCCACAGTAGCACAGGCTTCACGCCTTACGAACTAAAGGGTGATTTTTTAAGAGGCTGAGAACTTTTTTTAAAAAAAAAACACAAAAAATTCGAAAAAATGAATGAAATATTTATTTGAATCGATAGTTTGAACCTTGCAATTTAATGTTTAAAGATAATTTCATGCAAATGTTGACCGCGGCTGCGTCTCAGGTAGCCCATCCGCTGAGTCCAATTTTGGCATACTCTTTCACACATATCGGCCGGTATCTCACGAATGAATGCATGGATGTTGGCTTCCAGTGCGTCAATCGAAGCGGGCTTGTCCCTATAGACATTAGCCTTGACATACCCCCACAAAAAATAATCTAATGGTGTCAAATCGCACGATCTAGGCGGCCAATTGACCGGCCCGAAACGTGAAATTAACTGTTCACCAAACTCGCCTCGCAATTGCGCCATTGTTTCGCGTGCTGTGTGGCATGTGGCACCGTCTTGTTGAAACCACATATCATGCAAGTCAAGAACTTCCATTTCGGGCAAAAAAAAGTTTGTTATCATCGCTCGGTAGCGTTCACCATTGACAGTAACGCTGCGATTCGCATCATCTTTGAAGAAATATGGCCCAATAATGCCGCCGGCCCATAAACCGCACCAAACAGTGGCTTTTTCGGGATGCATTGGTAGCTGTTGCAATGCTTCTGGCTGATCTTCACTCCAAATGCGGCAATTTTGCTTATTTACGTACCAATTCAACCAAAAATGAGCCTCATCGCTGAACACAATTTTTCGATAAAAAAGCATTTCGAACATTTCGAACCGAGCACGAATTTTGATAGTAAAATTCAATAATTTGCAAGCGTTGTTCATTTGTAAGACGATCCATGGTTAAATTGCAAACCAAACTGAAGCTGTTTGACAGTGACACAAGGTACTAAACACACGTCAGCTGTCAAAACCAGTGTTGCCAAAACCAAACCAGCTAAAAAATCACCCTTTATTATACGGTTTTCCCGGCAACATTCCCAGTACCTTTAAGCACAATCCAACCACGTTATATAACTACGAAAATTATGCTAACGAGTTACGAGTCAAACTTCAATACGGCTATCAAACTGCCAAAGAAAGTCTTCAAAGAAAGAAAGAAAGTTCTAAACAACAGTACGATAAACACAGCCAAATAAAGAAACTTAATCTCGGCGATAAAGTCTTATTGAAGAAACATGTTAGAAAAAATAAATTCTCTTCGTTATCGGAAGGCCCCTATGTGGTCATCAAACTTCTCTCTAATGAAAATATAATGATCCAAGTACGAAACGCCGCAAACACCTAAACGTTTTTCACAGTGCCCACCTCTTTCGAATGTCTGACAAGCAACAAAGAGTATCATTTGTCACGATTGAGCTTCTCAACTCGCCGTTCGGAGTCGGCAAAAAACTGTAGGTCCCTTCCATTCGTGCAAAAATATAACACGCACACACAAATGGTTGCGAGAAGCAGGCCTAGGTTCACCTCGAGCTGTAGCGCCAATTAAGTAGTAAGTACGAAACAAAACTAAAGTAGGCCACAATAATGAGCATAAATCCTTCACCGAATAAAAAAAAAAAAAAAAAAAATAAAAAAAAAAAACAACCACACCCCAATATTTCTCATCGTATATTTACAATATTACAATTAACAATAATTTGTTGTCAAAACGTATCTTTTTGCAATATTACAGAAAATGCATTTGTTCACCATACTTGGACTCATAACAGTTGCTTGCGGGCAACTTAAAATTTCGCCTATCAACCAACACGCCGGGATCTATTTCGAGGAGATAGGGAATACCGAGTAATATTCCAGCGAATGGAAGTTAGTCGTATATTATGACCTGGCACAATTAATGACAGCACTAAATCATGCCGCTGGCTATGTCGTCAAAATCAATGACCTTTGCCATTTATTTCAAGCAAAACCATCTTTTAGAATCGTTTGTGACGGGGCGATAAGCGAAATGAACCATTTAATGTCGGACCTACAAGGTAAATACAACCTTATCGGATTTGAGCGAAAGAAGAGAGCACTGATAAATGCCATTGGTATACTGAGCAAATCTCTATTCGGCACTCTTAACGAAGACGATGCCAGAAACTATGACGAACAAATAGAAAAAATTAAGCTTAACGAAGGTCATTTGTTAACACTTATACAAAATCAAACAATGATATTAGAAACTACAAAGAACATATTTAGCAAGTCCGAGATAGCGATCGAGAACCAATTGCTAGCAATTAACTCCAAAATTGAAAATGTTAAGAAAAACTTAAAAAATATTGAATCTTTTTCTGAAATTGAGGCCCTTACCTCCTTGGTCACTCTAATCATCATAAGGTACCAGAATACGATAAATGAAATTCTCGACTTAGTCACCGACGTGAAACATGGCAAGCCACATCCAGCAATCATATCACCGACTCAGTTAAAGTCAGCTCTAACTGCTATTAAACAAGGACTTCCAAATGGAATACGGTTACCTTATATGGCAAAAGGTGACAACATAATCTCCTTATACCAAATGTGTACCACTTATGTGGCCGTAACCAAAAATAAAGTCATATACGAACTAAGAATCCCTTTACCACTTGTAGAAAACTACAAACTTTATAAAGTTACTCCCTTTCCTGCAAAACCAAGATCATCTTATCTTTATACAACCCTCGCACCAATTTCTAATTGTCGATTTAAAAAAAGAACACTACTTTGGTTTAACTCAAAATGAATTAACAGAATGTAAGAACAAGGACAACCGATTTTTATGCCCTGCTTCATATCCGTTGCTAAAGGTAGATTCAACAAAACAATTCTGCGAAATTGAACTTCTAAAAAAAACCGAAATCCTTCCAAACTCGTGCGTCCTAAAAAGATCAAATCTAGCAACGGTTTGGATACAGTTATATCATCTAAATAAATGGTTATTTTCAACCGTAGAAACTCAAGTTATAAACGAAATTTGTGACGACAACGTTACTACATATACGATTCATGATACTGCCATTATAGAACTATATGGTTATTGTTATTTAAAAACAAAAGATTTAACAATACACGCATTTAATGAAAGATCATCAATACTAAATAATTTTTACATCCCTCCAGTGAACATTTCCAACTTTCGAACTAGCTCTACTACTAGTTTTCTTAATGACCATTCTAGTAACACTAACGTCATTAGGTTCTCCAGTCAAGATGACTTAAATCTAGTTTCCCAAAATATAAACGATCTAAAAACTCAAGAATTTAAGCCACTAGAATCTCTGGACAAACACAATGTTCACCACTATTCCCTAATCTACTTAGCGATCACAACAATTATAATACTATTTTCATATAAAAGATACAAAAATTGTAAAATTAATAAGAGAACTAGGAATAACACCCCACAAAGTTCCCAAAAGAAGTTAACCCAACAAAAAATTCCCGAAACTCCCATGCATACTTTTGTACTTATGTAAAAGTAATAATAATAAAAAAAAATAAAAAATATATACATATATATATAAGTTAACACGATTCACATTTAAATTCCTCATTCCACATACCATCGGACACCTGAGGCGTTCCCACAGATTCCGGACACTTGCACTTCATTCCCACAATGCACCCGAACACGCTCCAACAGCATGATGCTGACAAATCGTCTACAGCAACATCATATCTGATATCCAACACCCAACATTCATGAATTCAACATTCCAGCACGTAGGCAAGCAAGAGAACATAGGTGATAAGTTTTTCAATGTTAATTTCTAAGTTAGTTCTTAAGTTGATTTGAAGAAATAAAGAGGCTTCACCTCCAAAAAATAAAAAATATTTTTTTTAAACAAAATTAATTTAGAATAATTTAACTGGCGCCCGAGCAGGGACCACAAGAGTTGGTTCGCGTTAAAATACAAAGTCCCTAAAGTAGTGACGTAGTGCGTTCAAACTTTAACTCGTAAATTCCCTAAAGTAGTGATAGATCAGTTAAATACAATACGCGACGCTAACGAAGACTCTCTGTGGTCAACAGTGATCAAGTTGTTGATGAAAAAAAAGTAAAGGGCCCCTTAGTAGCCGCTGCAGCTAGAAACTCGGAGCGGAGGAACAGGAAGCGAAAAACGCTAGCCGCACCAGCGAGATCAGAAACCAGGACATCCATGTATTTCCCGTGGTTTATATTGTAAGCATAGAATTAATATAAAATAAGAAGTGAAATTATATATTTAAAAAAAAGGAAATTAGTTAGTATAGATTAAGAAGTGAAATCATAATTGAAACAAAACTAGTTCATAATAATTTTCAACCTTTTATATTATCAATTTTGTGAATTTTAAGAGAAAAATGGTTCTGTTAAGATCCGGTAATGACCCTGCTGTAATGGCTAACGATCCGCAAGAGGAAGTTCAGCCTGGTCAAGTAAACGAAGAAAGTGCCAATAATTCCTTCCAGTCAAGCGCGTCCAATAGCAATCCTCAACGGATCAATGCTAACCCACCTAATAGTCGCCAAAATGGCCAAAATATTCAGACCACACCTGATTTTGATTCGCTAATATCTTCTATTGTTCACCGCGTCCTAGAAAGTCAAGGACGTGAAATAATCCAAAACATAATTAACCCCAATGCAAACCAATTTGCTGGTACTGACCAGACTATTGCCCCAGAGCATCGAAATAGGCTTAATGAATTAGACAGCATACCGGATGTAGTCCGATGTCTAAAAGATTTCGCAGGGGACCCAGGAGAATTCAGCTCCTGGAAGAAAAGTGTTGATAGAATATTGCAAATATACGAACCTCTTAAAGGGACTCCCAAATATTTCGGGATTCTGAGAGTTATACGCAATAAAATTATTGGAAGTGCCGACACCGCTCTTGAGTCTTATAATACGCCTCTAGATTGGACATGCATGTCAAAGTGCCTAGTCATGCACTATGCTGACAAACGCGATCTGAGTACCAGATGCAATCGATCGTTCAAGGCAACAGCACTATCCAAGGATTTTATCATACTGTATACTCCCATCTATCTTTGATACTTAACAAACTCTCTTGCATGAACATAAGCGCTGAATCCATGCATTTGCTTACTCAAACATACAGAGAGGAGGCTCTCGACACTTTCGTCAGAGGCCTTAAAGGCGATCTGCCCCGATTGCTGGGTATCAGGGAACCTGTAGATTTGCCTCAGGCACTACACCTATGTCTAAAGTTAGAAAACCAAAATGTTCGGTCTCACCAAACTCAAAATTCACAACAACCATTCCATAAACAGACGCGAAACCAAATACCACCAATCCAACAAAGACCTCAATATAATCCCTCACCCATGTATAGAACAAATTATATACCACCAATACAGACAAGGCCCCCGTACAACCCTAGGTCCATCTTCAATAACTATGAAAATAATCAGTATATGGGAAATAACAATGGAAGCCCAAACCAATATCCTAATCGATATCCCCAAAGGCCCCAAATAAAGGCAGAGCCTTTAACTCAAGGACCTTCCGCACAACTAAGACAAACACATCAACAGAATAGAAACCAATTTCGCCCAAACACTAATATGGCAAGACAGCACCCACAAAACTTTAATCAAAGAAATTTCCATGTGGAACCTTATATTCAACCATTCGATGATTCAAATCAAAATTGCAATTTTAAATCAGATCTCCCTCAACAAAATCTTCACGTTGAGCCTGCTCAAAACGAATTAAGCGTATATAACGAGGAGGTATCGTCCTTTGACAATAACTATGAACAAAAAACAGATTTTATGGACACTCATTTTTTAGATTAACAGGCTCTTCGTTGCCATACTTCGAATCTCGCACGAAGAGCGGAAGAATTCTTAGATTCCTTATTGACACGGGATCTAATAAAAATTATATACAACCTTCCCTTATAGAAACACCAATAGAAAATAAACAATTCTTTCATGCCAGGTCAGTAGCAGGAAGCATTAAGGTAACACACCATACATATATAAGCCTTTTCGGTCTGACCGACACAAGAATAAAATTCTTTCTGTTACCGTCTCTTAAATCATTTTACGGTATTCTTGGACATGATAGTTTAAAGGAACTATCGGCGGTAATTCATACCAGCCAAGACTACATGACAATTCGAGACCAAATTAATGTTTGCATCAAATATCAAATGTCACAAGAAGTTAACTCCATCAGCGTTAGAACGAACCACATGTCTACAAAACAGAGTAAAGCAATAGAATCCCTAGTAAAAAACCACCCCTTACTTTTCGATGAGCCAAACGAAAAACTAACTTTTACAACTACTGTCATAGGGGAGATTCGCACTACCAACGAAAACCCCGTATACTCCAAGTACTATCCATACCCGATGTCAATTAAAGACGAAGTGGACAAAAGAATTCGAGATCTTCTTAATAACGGAATAATAAGACCATCCCGGTCCCCGTATAACTCACCCGTTTGGATCGTCCCGAAAAAATTAGACGCATCCGGTGAAAAAAAATACCGCCTAGTTATAGATTATAGGAAACTAAATACGGTAACGATATCAGACCGGTACCCAATACCGGAAATCAACGGAGTTTTGTCTCATCTTGGAAGCAATAACTTCTTCACAGTCCTAGACTTAAAAAGTGGCTTCCACCAAATTCTCCTAAAGGAGTCAGACATAGAGAAAACCGCTTTCTCAGTAAACAACGGAAAATATGAGTTTACTAGACTCCCGTTTAGTCTGAAAAATACCCCCGCCATATTTCAAAGAGCCCTCGATGACATCCTTTGGGACCACATCGGGAAGATATGTTACGTCTATATAGACGATATTATAATATTCAGTCGAGACCAAGAAACTCATATAGAAAATATTCAAAAGATCTTCAAGACATTGGAAGATGCCAATATGAAGGTCCAACTCGACAAATGTGAATTCTTCAAGCGTGAGGTCGAATTCCTGGGGTTTGTCATATCTTCGAATGGCATAAAAACAAATCCAGCCAAAGTTGAGGCTATTGTCAATTTCCCAAGCCCTAAAACTCTAAAAGATCTTCGATCCTTTTTGAGACTATCTGGGTACTACCGACGGTTTATAAGAGATTATGCAAAAATCGCTAAACCGCTCACAACTCTTCTAAGAGGAGAAAAGGGAAGAATATCTAAAAATGCTTCTAGCAAGCAACCGATAACTCTCAATGAAGAAGCAGTAGAACAAAATAAAAAATGCTCTCGTTTCAAACGAAATAATCCTTACATACCCTGATTTTACCAAAGACTTTCAATTAACCACAGACGCGTTTAATCATGCGATTGGCGCAGTGCTCTCACAAAATGACAGACCCATAACATTCATATCTAGAACATTAAATAAATCCGAAGAACATTACGCCGCAAATGAGAAGGAGATGCTGGCGATAATATGGTCCTTACAATCACTACGAAATTACCTATACGGCAGAGCCCAGGTCAAAATATACACCGATCATCAGCCCTTAACTTACGCGTTAAGCAATAAAAACAATAACGCAAAGATGAAGCGGTGGAAGGCGATATTGGAAGAGTATAATTGTGAACTCCATTATAAGCCTGGTAAATCCAATGTAGTAGCAGACGCACTTTCCAGACCCCCGCAAGATAGTTTCGTTAACAGCCTGACCCCTACGATACACAGCGACGAAAGCTCTTCCGACGAACTTATCCCAAGTGTCGAAGTACCCATCAATGCTTTCAAGAACCAAATTTTGCTTAACATAGGTCAAATACCAAGCAAAGAATTTAAAATAATTTTCCCCAGATATCATAGACACAAATTACCCAAACAGAATATAATAACGAAAACCTATTACAAATTCTAAAAAAAATTCTAAACCCGTCAGTAGTTAATTGTATTAAAACCCATGAAAGGGTGATGGGCATGATACAAGAACTTCATCCACTACATTTCAAAACCTTCAGAATCAGATTTACACAAATTCAAGTTGAAGACATCTTTAACCAAGATGAGCAAGAAGCAATTATAATTGAGACACATAATCGTGCTCACCGAAACGCGCAGGAAAATCGTTCCCAGATATTAGAAAAGTACTATTTCCCTTCCATGTCTCAGAAAATAAAAAGAATTACACAAATTTGTTCCACTTGTAAACGTAGTAAGTATGAAAGACATCCAAATCAGCCAAAACTCGGAGAAACACCCATCCCAACCTATCCAGGACACACCGTTCACTTCGATATTTTCTTGACCGAAAAAAAAAATCATATTAACTTCCTTGGATAAATTTACAAAATATGCACAGATTAAGATATTAAAGACTAGATCTATTGAGGACATAAGACGTCCCTTACGAGAACTCATATTTTTCTTTGGAGTACCAAGATCAATCGTGATCGACAATGAACCTTCACTGAATTCAGCCTCCATATTATTTATGATGAGAGACGAACTCGGTATTAATGTCTTAACGACACCCCCGTACAAGAGCGAAGTAAACGGGCAAATTGAGCGCTTTCATTCAACCTTAACGGAGATAATGAGGTGCATTAAAGAAAACGGTTCTGAACGTAATTTCGAAGAATTAATCGAACGTGCCGTTAACGAGTATAATCATAGCATCCATTCCACTACAAATAAAAGACCAGTGGACCTCTTCTTTGGACGAAACGTTCATTTCACTCCAGATGACTATGAGAAGACCAGAAGAAATAATATAGAAAAACTAATTCAAAAACAAAAAAAGGATATCAATTATCATAACAAAAAGAAACATAGTATAAAACAGTACTTACCGGGACAAATTATCTACGTCAAGGTCAATAAAAGATTAGGAAGCAAACTATCAAACAGATTTAAAGAGGAAAGAGTAAAAGAGAATAGACAAACAACTGTTATAACAGAATCCGGTAGAGTCGTGCATAAGTCCCATATTAAAAATTAACCCCTTTATTCTAGGTCCATTTTCACCATTTTTACAGCTAACGTACAAATTATGGATTATTCAAATGCGCAGTTACTAACAATAAAGACAGGAACAGCTCAAATTCAAGATGGAACTTTTAAGATTATCCACGAAATAGATTTAGACAGCTTTCAAAGATACATAGACAAAATGCAACTACTAATAACAAGAAACATAAGCACGCAAGAACCACTATATCCCTTCCTCATCCATGATCTAAATATAATACAGAGTCATATTAACCGTCTTAAGCCTATGGACAAAAAAAGCGTTCCCTTGATTTCATTGGCAGTGCTTGGAAGTGGATAGCTGGCACTCCGGATCACAGCGATTTCGAAATAATTTCAAACAAAATAAACAAAGCACTAAAAAACAACAATAAACAACTGATAATTAATAGAGCAGTAATTGAAAAAGTTAATGAACTAACAAATGTAACCAATACAATAATAAAATTAGTAAAATCGAAAGAGAACTCTAGAGATAAAGAAGTATTAGTTATTAAGAATCAAATAAATATTATAAAAGAAGAAATATTGAATATAGATAATGCAATACTGTGGGCAAAAGCTAACGTCATTAACTCATTCATTTTGTCAAACCTAGAAATAAATATTGTAGAAAAAATCCTAAAGCAAGATAATATGCCCTTTTTGAGTGTAGAGGAATTATTAGAATTTAGTGAAGTAAAGATTGCAACTAACAGAACAAACATAATATACATAATTAGCATTCCACTTACTAGTATGGAAAAATGTATTAGACTATTAATAAAACCAATAAAAACAGGCATTTACTCTAACGAAATTGATTTTGAATCAGTACTTAATTGTAAGAACAATATATTTGGAATTAAAAACAACTGTAAAACTTTTAATAAATTGTCAATTTGCTTACAAAGCGATTTAATAGAGATAAGTAGTTCATCTTGCATACCGATGCTGCTGAAGAGCCAACCGTCAACATGTAAAAGAATCAACAGTCAACATATACCATCTATAGAAGAGATATCAAGCGGAATGTTGCTACTCAACCAATACAATGGCACCATAAGTATCAATAACAAAGAAGTTAACTTAACCGGTTCATTCATAATACAGTACCATAATGTCACAATACAAGCTGAGGGAAAGAACTACACATCCAGAGAAGCACCAAAAGTAAAACCACTACCAGCATTACTACAACCATTGGATAGCCAAACCAAATATGAGGAAGTCCTATCACTCGAAATGATAAAAGAACTTCACGTCAACACAACAAACTTCATTAAATTGTTAGAATCAGGAAGTAATGTAAAACACATTAGCGGATACAGCCTATCAATCATAATCATCATAGTCCTTATAGTATCAAGCTTTAAATATTGTCAGAAAATTAAGCAAAAATCACCAAAAGTAACTATCGTCAACAACCAAACAAAGCTACAGACTTGCCAGAAATATCGATCCAAGAGAAACACGCAAAGCCAGCAATATCTCAAAGGATTTCATCTATAAACCAAATTCCGTTATTTAAACAAGACGAGGACGTTTAATTTAAGAAGGGAAGAGTTAACACGATTCACATTTAAATTCCTCATCCCACATACCATCGGACACCTGAGGCGTTCCCACAGATTCCGGACACTTGCACTTCATTCCCACAATGCACCCGAACACGCTCCAACAGCATGATGCCGACAAATCGTCTACAGCAATATCATATCTGATATCCAACACCCAACATTCATGAATTCAACATTCCAGCACGTAGGCAAGCAAGAGAACATAGGTGATAAGTTTTTCAATGTTAATTTCTAAGTTAGTTCTTAAGTTGATTTGAAGAAATAAAGAGGCTTCACCTCCAAAAAATAAAAAATATTTTTTTAAACAAAATTAATTTAGAATAATTTAACTTATATATATATTTTATATATGTATAGGTATACTTAATATACACTCTATTTTTATTATACAAACATTATATTACATATAATAAAATAAATAAATAAGCAAAAAATAAAAAAAAATTTTGTATATATAAGTATTTATGTATATTTGTTACTTCTAAATTTATTAAATTTTTATATACCTCTTCAAGGATAAAACATAGCTTAAATATAAGAAATAGTTTAAAACCATTATATTTTATTGTAATATTTTATAATATTGACATTCATAAAAAAAAAAACCTGTTCTAAAAACACATTTTTTGCATACAAATTGTAAACTCAATGAACAGGCTCCTTTTCCACCACTACCATTTAATAGAAAATTAACCTCTTCAAGGTAGTAATTTTCTTTTTCTTAGGGGGGTGGGATGTGGTATTCCACTACCTGCATCCCACACTCGTCCTCATCCATGCGCGCGTTACAGTAGGTACACAATACATGACATTAGCCATTTCGGTCATAAAAAATACCAAGAAATAATCAACGGTAATGAGACCGTCAATAAAATAACATGTGTTACAAGCGGATGCCGTTGCACTACGTCTATTGTTGTCGATAACGTCGTAATAAATAAGTAATGGAAATTGAGAGGATAAAAGCAGTGGTTGGAAAAGACGCAGGCACAGAAAAAAAACAACTAAGATTCATAACGACAAGGTTGCAGCCAAGCCCTAGACAGCGGACCTTTAGTATATTATAAATTCAAGAATTTAAATATTAAAATATATATTTTCTAAAATAAATAATCATTGGTTGCAGCCCAGCATAGTGACAGCGGGCCAGTGAAAAAATAAATATAAAAAGTCTAGTTTTTTTTATTCTGTCCAAAACGGTACCCTTCTTTCGTTAACACGAGAAAGTACAGTACCGCCGTACAACAAAATATATACAGAAGAATGGTTTTAACCGATTCTTATGAACATACATTTTTTTATTTTCGTATTTTATTTCACAGTTCACCCCATTCTGAGAAATGACCTCATAGGATCCTGTGTAAATTGGATCGAGTTTCTTCCTGTTTTCATTTTTTAGCAGAACTAGGCTTCCTTCGTTAAAATTTGAGGTCTTTGCCCTAACATCTGTATCATACCTATTTTTCCTCATTGTTTTCTTATCTATTAAAGTATCTCAAGCATCTCTATGAGCAATTTGTAGTTTGTGTTTGAGATCTATCACATAATCTTCATAGTTGTATACCGGGTCTACATTTCTGGTTAGATTCGAAGGTAGGTTGCATTGTTTTCCAAATACTAACTCGAAAGGCGTAAACCCTGTTTCGGAATGTATTGACGTATTGTAACAGAAAACATAATAAGGCAGCCATGCGCTCCAATCTGTATGTTTTTCTGATACATAATTCCTAAGGTAAGCTCCTAAAACTTTATGCGAATTTTCTAATGCTCCTATACTTTCGTGATGGTAGGCTTTCAGGATGAAACATTCTACTAGTCCTTTAGCTACTGTGTTAGCTTCTTTGTTAGGAAGTGGTATGGCTTCTATTAACTTCGTTAGTTCGTCTTGTAAAGTTAAAATGTATTTCGAACCGTTTTCCGATTCATCAAGTGGTCCTACTAGATCTAGGAATATCTTTTCAAAGGATTACTCGGCAGTAGTCGTTATCTCCAGTGGTTGTTTTCTAGGTCGAATGTGTATATTCCTTTGGCACATTGGGCAGTGCTTCACGTATGTCGTCACATCGTTTTGCATCCCTGTCCAAAATTATTTCCTTCTTATATTTCGTAACATGCGGTTTATTCCAGCATGTCCGCTTGTTGGTAACATATGATAGTAATTTAGTATTAGTTTCTTTTTGCAAGGGTCCGTTATTTCAATTGTATTATTCATTATGTGCACTGCTATTTTACTTTCTTTAAATATTTCCTTTAATCCTTTCTTTAATACATTTAATTTTTCATTGTGGCGGCCGCCTGATAATTTTCTTAATTCACCTTTAGTGATATATACTTTAGTAATTGAAAGAGGTCCGCAAATTTTATGCACGTCCCTCAAAAACATTTTGTCAAATGATGTCGATCGGGCAGTAGTGCTGTTCTTGGATCCATCTTTATTAATTAGCGGTTCGTGATTTTCCTGCATGTCCCTCAACAATATTTTGTCAAATGATGTCGATCGGGCAATAGTGCTAATCTTCGACCGGTATAAAAGTAAGCAGTTGCTTTCTGGGACATATCCCAATATTCGGTGTCTATCTAATATTTTTTCACCTTTAATTTTTGCAAGATCTTCTTCTTCTATTTCGAAACTATGTATGATTTTTAATGCAACTATTTTTAATCCACTTTCTGGTGGTTTTAAAAGTTCTGGTATTATTTGGTTATTATCTGGTTCTTGTATGACCTTTTGATCAGTTTTCTTTGCTTGTGCTTTGGTGGTTACGCACACGTACCGTTTTTTGAAGTCTTCGGAACTGAATGTTATTCGACTTAAAACGTCTGCGGTACAGTTGTCTTTTCCTGGTGAATACTCGACATAGAAGTTGTATTCTTCCAGTAGTAGTCTGAACTTTGTTAATCTGCTTGATGCCTCTTTAAGTGAGAACAAATACATTAGTGGTCTTTTTAGTAATCTACTAAAAAATGAAAACAAGGAAATCTCGTAATCTGGTTTAAACGTTGTACATATATGAAAACAAAAAGAATCGTATCCACATCGTCGAAAAGAAAATTTAATTTAAGCGAATTACTTATTTATATATATAATTTTTTTTTCATTGTAAGGAAAATATATATGTATGTGTATATATAATTTTTTTTGTTCATAAGTAATACTGATTTTATGACTATTAATAATAAAAATTATTTTTAAATTATGATTATTAATAATAAAAATTAAGATAATATTTTCAAATCTTATAAAAAGTAAAATAATTGCAGCAACTCACTTCGTGTCGTCATTGTTATTGTGGTTATTGTTGTCGTTCTGAAGTTAGGTAGTGGGAGTTGTTGCTGTTGGTGTCCTCATGATCAGTCGAATACTGAGCTGATCTACTAGATTAACTAGATCTTCTATTATTCGGCGAATTTTGATCGTGATCTCATCGATTATAGTCCAGTTCATATTCTGTATCACATGGTGTTTGGGATGTTTGCCCATGTGGCAGCCCATGCGATTGCGCATAAACATCGCTGTAGTTACTATAAGTCTTCTGTTCGTAAGCTGTTTACTTGTCATAGCCACAGCTGGGTGACTCATCCAAAGTATTCTTCGCCGTATAACTGACATCGTCTGGACTGGTATCTTCTCTTCTCTTGGCATCTTTCGATCGTCTAACTGTCTCATAGCCTGGTTGATATGGTCGGCTTCAGGGTTCAGAACTCCTATTGGACTCCTTATAGGACTTCAGGGACTCAACAGGCTCCTGGTTGAGCTCCTGGCAGGATCGCCATGTAAAGTCTGCCGGTTCGGTGACTTCAACTAATTTCTTCGCCGTCTATCTGAAATAGTACCTGAGAGTTTTCCCGTGACTAGTCTAGCTACTGCACTATGACGACCATGTCAGAGGGGAGGAAAAATAATCGGTCTACTAGCGAATTGCTATTCTCAAACACGAGTATTTGTATTGGCTTCTAAAGTAGAAGTGAAGTCTTTATTTTTCGTTCTAGCCTTATATACTATTTTACAATCGATTATTCAGCAGAAATCACTGCACTTCGAATATTGAACCCTACTTGAAATTATTAATTACTATTTCGGCATAACCTAACTAGAACGACCGACGTCACTCAGCACACAATAATGTCAACTCGACATATTTAATCTGTTAAGAGGGAATGACCGCCGTCGTCCCAGTTATGGGTTTTGTTTACAAATCGTTTGTTTATGTTTTACTTCAAACGAACATACTGAAACCGAAGCATATTTTTGCTCTCTGCTTTGTCGCTATTCTTATGCAGGCAAGTGGTTTCACTTTGGGCTCTAATTACCCATGGTATTCATATGTAGGTTCGTTTGAAGTATTGTGACATAATTTATGGCGTGTGCCATCTGGGTTCAAATTTCGAAGCGAATATTGTGCATGTTGTACTGAAATATTAAACCTATAATCGGTCGCTGGTGTGGTCCCTTCACAGTTTGTTCGTTCAAATCACTTAACAAAAACATACCAAAGCCAATACTAACTAATACACAGGCAAAAATGTGGTTATGAATAATGAAATTATAGCCGGCTTTTTTATTTAGTGTCGGCTGTAACTATAGTCGGATATAGGCACTATTCATGGGCTGACTATTTCAAAATGTAAGATTTTTTCGGCTTATCGTATCGCCATTCCACTTTTTCATAGTTATTGTGTTCTCTTTTTCGCCTACTAAAAACAAGGGAAAAATTCAGCTGTCATAGTGTTTTATTTCGCCCGAATAAAGTTTCGGGCGAAACTCACAATAGGGGGAAAGTGATTTTCGTGCGGAATGCTGTTCGGGTGAAACTCACAATAAGTCTGATTATTTCACCAGAATTGGTTATTAAATATACATGCATATATGCTCCCCAAAGGTCTCCGCGGGTTAGAAGCTTGTTTTTCCACAAATGCATAGAACCTTTTATTATAATACCTATTACAGGGTGCATAAGCACATTCAATGAACTATTCAACGAAATGAATTTTTGCTTATCACGAGCAGAATTTAGAAACCACGTTTCTTCATTGACTTCTGATTAATTTAATATTGTTTATTTGAAGTAGTCCATAAGATTGAAAATCGGTAGATGATCCTTAGTAGCGCAACAAACAATAGTTGTGTAAAGCGATACTGAAAATTAAATAAAAAAATTCCATTCAGCAGAGAGGTAAGTTATTACTCAGTAAAATAAACAAAAAAAACTTAACGGTGCTTTTGTACTATTTTTTCTCAATAATGTGAAAACAGCACTGCCTAATACTGCACGTAAGCAGCAGTGACTACAATTTGCAAAGGTCACATGACATGGGATGTGCTTACTAGAGATCTTTTAAATGACTGAGGCAGGGGCAAAGTTGCCTTTTCGGATGAAAATAAATTCAATTTCACGATGTTCGAAAAGAACAACAACCGTAACCGTCCGTCCAAATTGTATTTATTTTCATCCGAAAAGACAATTTTGCCCCAGTCATTTAAAACAGCTCTAGTTTACACCTTTTTCTTGCCCATTTCTTTCTTAAATAAAAGACAAGCACTTCCTTTAATCACAAGTTAATGGCTCCCTGAAATTACGGCAAAAAAAGGAAATGGAAAAAAGACCCGAAAATCTCCATACAAAGTTGAGGCGTTTTTTCCTTAGAAAAATCACCCAAATAGTTTAGCGTAAATGCTGAGAATTTTGGCATTTTTTCCATAATTTTTTAGACATTTTTTCCATATATGAAATATGAAAAAAGGCAAAAAAAATTTTTTTGGAAAAAACGCCAGAACATTTTTTTTTGGCCTTTTTTCCAAATCGAAAAAGGAAAAAAACCCCAAAAAAGTGGTTGGCCTTTTTTTTCCAAATAAAAAAGAAAAAAGGGCGTGAGGCTCAAGTACTCGTGAAATTCATGTGTTTACTCATTGTGCATGTTGTTTTGTCGCAAAATAGGGAGAACATAGAGCATGATTGTAGCAAAATTACTGCAATTCACATGCTTTTACCTATAATAACTGTAGTTCACGCGTGATCAGTATAATATAATATAAAGGTGTCCAAATTCTAAAGTACAAATTGGCAGCGCGACGGCACGTGGCCGAACCTGACGGCGCCCGGCGGCGGTGCGACCCTCCCCGCCCCCCTCGCGCCTCAGCATATTCAGTACTACTCATAAACCAAAAGAACTTAACTAGGAAATGCAGCCGGAAAAAATCAGTTTTTTTCTGGTCTTATTTCCGAACCAAATTTGGAAATTATATCAAAAAAGGTAAACTTTTTCTGGCGTAGTTTCTATTTTACTTTTTGGCTTTTCTTCCAAAAATTTGGCGTGATTTCCTTGCATTCTGGCGAATTTTGCATTTTGGTTTTTGGCGTTTTTTCTAAAAACTTTTCGCCACAATTATTAAGGCTTTTTTTCCAAAACACTTTTTGGCGTAATTTCAGGGAGCCCAAGCTAATATTTCACTGCAGTTCGATCGATCGATTACTGAGTAATAACTTACCTCTCTGCTGAATGCAATTGCTTGTTTATTGAAGCAAATATGAAAATAATTTAAGTGCGTCTATCCAAGTGAATCGCACTGTACCTCTGTATACATATGGCATACATCTCAATAACTACTCGTAAAACGGAAATGCTAAAATATTTTACAAATTTGGATGTGGATTGGTTTTCAGATCGGTACTATTTCCTAAATTCTATGTATTCTATGTTAGTTTATCGTTGTTGTGAAATTGTATTGGTTATTTAATCAGGAAAAAAAAACAGGATCTATAAGCAAGCACTTGACGCAGTCGTATTCTTCTTTTTATAAATCGAGAATGGTTAAGAAATGAGTTTCGACTTGAAATTCACGAGATTCTACTTTTTTTTTTGAAAGATTTGGCATAAACTGGTCTGAAAGCCTTATTGACACGTGTCGTTCTGTGTACCTACACAATAAAAAATCTGTGGTCATAAGACATGACCGCTTAATTTAAATTCGGACGAAATTATAATTTTATTCCGGAATCTGGTTCCTAACATTTATATGACCAAATTTTTCGTAACACAAATAATGTTAGCTTCACGAAAAAAATGCATTTAAAGAAACATTACCTTATATATATTGATTTTTAATAAGGAATGAATTTAAACTTTTTCATTCGACTTAGGCAGCTTTGTATGTACATAGGTACATATTATCCGGTTAAGCCTGCGCAGGAGGGCAGAGCCGGCTTATTTACAGAATCCAAAAGTAAGCTTCGAAGCTTGAATTTAAAAATTTGTTTTCAAGCCTGAACAATATTGGCATAAGAAACCAAATTATATTCATTTTAAAGTGGATAGGCGACCCTAATAGGGACAATGAAAATCGTAAGGAAACTGTCCACGAAACAGATTCAATTCAACAAAATCAACAAACTTCAGTTGAACATAGAAAACAGCATGAAAAACTTGGATCCACTTCAGATTTCAGAAGCACGCAATGACACTGAAATATTGTAGTCAAAAGTATTAAAGGAGAAACGATTCTATTTCAGGGTGGAGTTCGCGGACAATCTTAAGAACAAATGTATTATTTAGTGTCAGTTCCCATAAAGAGTATTGAACGTCCATTTTGAACTTGACTTGTTTGAATTCATCTTATTAATCAAAGTTAAAATAGTTTTGATAGCTTTTTCACAAGCAACAATAGACGACTTTTGTGTCTGATCGAAATGCGTGCAACAGATACTTGTTTATTATGGTAAGGGGTTTATAACACTAACAGATCTGTGTCATGGTGTGCTTAATACAAGCAACAACCACAGCAGAAATTTGCAAGGCAAAATATGCATCAACAGGCTCATCATTTAGTGCTGGTGTTAGTGGTTAGGCTACACTACATTACAACACTATCACAAGCAATAAATAAACAAATAATAAGAACAAATATACATAATTAGAATTTATGTTCGAGGAACTACATTACGCAATACATTTTTTAGTGTAATCTTGCTAAGATTAAATTCAAGAATGTTTACATTTAAGTTATAGATTTTACTCATGCGGATAATAGGCTCATGCATCCCGTAATTTGTTCTGTGATAAGGAACATGCAGTAACTCTATGCTACGCAGGTAATGCGATCCCCCATGAAAGTGCATCAATCAGACCTGAGATCAGTTGATGCATAAAAATGATATCATTATTGACCCTTCCTTGAGCCAAAGGCTGCATTTGCAACAGTTCTATCCGATGCAAATATGGGGGGAGGTTAAAAGGATCGTCCCAGGGAACCCCTTTCAATGCGAATCGAATGAAGCGTCGCTGGACGGCTTCAATACGAGTATTGAGATTTTTCTGATAAGGTGTCCATACTTGGTTATATAGGTTTCATGGAATTAAAAAATCGATTGTCTTATCAAATGCTACATCTCTATAATCAAGTCGATCGGAGTAAGAGTTTCGGAGACGGAGCCCTTGGGAACTTGCGCGCTCAAAGCAGTTTTATTGTCACTTAAAACTTAAAACGCGTTTTTCTCGAAACTGTATTTGCAAAGTCGGTTGTCAAGATTTCCCGAAAACTATTGAACCGATCTTAATGACATTTTGCACATCTTCGAGACATTTTTGACTAGCCCCCACTGTTCTGCATTCCACTTTTAGTGAATTCAACCACCAAAAGTGGAATTGGGTGTTCTGCATTCCGAACGAAACTATGAATTGTGGATTGTATGTTCGAAAGTGAATATTTTGGTGTTCTGCATTCCACTCAAGATGACAGCTGTAAATTCGTGTTCTGCATTCCGGAAATCCTGTGATTTTAGTGAATTGAATTCACTTGAGATTCTTGACGTGAATTGAATTCACATGCCGTTGTAAAGTGAATTTATTAATTAATTTGTTGATCAGGATCATTTTGAAAAATATGAGTAGAATAATAAGACTCTCCGTTAGTGTATTTAAATAATTCCTTTGTTTAATATAGTACAACACAAAAATTAGAGGCAAGAGAGTATTCTCTTGAATTACATGAAAGAAAATCAAGATTTTCTATGATCAAGATTTCTCTGACTCCACTTCTCGCAGGATATCAACAAATATTTTCTTACTCACCCTAAAACGGTTTTCAGAAATGTAAAAATCATTAAATAAATTATTTTTCTTCAGTTGTCTAACTTCTGCTTACAATGCTTCGGGAAGATCCAGAACGTTAGATTTATCTCGGAAAATCTTCCTGCGAACTCTCCATTCGGTTTTCTTCGCGGCTGATTCGTGAAGAATCATTAAAAAATTTTATTTTCCATTTTTTCCATTTTTTTCATAAAATATATTTTTTCTTAAATGTTTAACTTGCACAAAACAAAAACCAAGAACTAAAAATCTCCAATGATTTTGAAATGATTTGACAGCTGTGTTTGACATTTGAAACAAATGAATTCGAAGTAGATTCCAAAAATTCGAAATCACTCGGAATGCAAAACACTGAATTCCATTCCGAGTGAATTTGAATTTCGGTTTCAATCCACTTTCACTCGAAATGCAGAACAGGGGGGTAGGAGTTGGATGAAGGATTTTTATTTATTTTTAATGCAACTACTTTTAAAAAAGAAATGAAGAGCAAATTTTACCGAAATTTTTAGTTTAAGGTATTAGCTAAAACACATTCTTTTTTTGACTCCAATTGATCCTGTCATGAGTTCTGCTGTCAACGCGCAAGCACCTTTTTCCGAGGGGTTACCGGAAATGACGTCACAGTGGCAGAGTTTTAAATATTTTTCTACAAAAATGTCAGAAATTCTTTGTCAAATGTGTATATTTAAGCCTGAAAAAAGTTTGAATGAAATATTTTTATATAAAAAAAATTATTAAAATTAAGCCGTTTTTTACCCAAGGAAACACATGTAACCCCTTAAACTACTGTAGAATCCGGATAAAGCGACGACCAAGAAACCGGCGATATTAAGTCGTTTTGACCGGACGACGCACAAAACGAACTGAAAATTGTAACTTTTTTATTTTAAAATTATGATTTTGTCTTTTGCAAATACGTATGTACATACGTAACTGCAGGTAAGGAATTAACGTCAATGAAAACCAATAAACTTTTAAATTAGGCACATTTTTGTTTTAATTTTACTCAGTATAGGTATCTATTAGTACATGTGAATGTATGTATGAATTAACACAAATACATATAATACATATTTATGTATGTACCTAGCTTAAAAAGTCTGTATCATCCAAACGGAAAGCGGAACGACATCTTCGTCGTCCAGATCAGCTAAGACCGTGGAAATCGGACATTATAATTTCATGGGCAAAAGTCGCGCCAATCAGTAGTGTCAGTAGGGAAAGGTGGGGACACCTGATCCCCCCTTTTTAATATGTCAAATATCTCAAAAAGTAAAACATTAATTGCCTTTTTATTTTAATGATATTTTAAACAATTTAATTGTTCATCATATTGTACAGTTTAATTGAGAAAGTATGTAAGATAAAATGTATTTTTTGCCGTTTTTCAAAAACTATCAAAAATAACCAAGTGTCCCCTATTCTAGGAGACTTGATCAGGGCTTAGGGTAGACTTAATTATGGGAGGATACAGCAAACGGTTCTCTGCCAATTTTAATGTAAGAAGATCATAAAGGGCGGAAGATAGGCGGAAGATTCCCCATTGTGTTTAGGTATAGCACAGCACGCAGTTTCCAGTTCACAGCGCTCGCCTGAAGACATTTTGTTTACTTGTTCCTTACCCTTGGTAGCAACCACTGTTTGAAGACTTACCTAAATGAACCTGTTTTCGATTATTTTTAGAGATAACTTGTATTAATTATCAATACCTATGTTAAAAAAGCAGTTAAAATACTTATGAAAAAACAATTTGACAACTAAAAAAGAAAAACACGTCACCACAATACTGCTTTCCGCGCGCGAGTTGTAACTCATATTTGTCGTTTCCAACCAACGGTAAATAGTGTTTTGCCAGTGAGCAGTAAAAAAAATAAAATTCCCACATCGAAATAATAGCCAGTGATCAAGTCTCCCAAGGGATCAAGTGTCCCCACTTTCCCCTACTGAATAGAGAAGAAACAAAGACCGGCATATGACTCTTTTTTTTTGTTAAAACAACCGCTAGTCGTTGTAACTGAACGATTTATCGGTAAATTACCTCGTTCAAAGCTGTTGGTTGCTTAAACCAGAGTCACTCTGTCTAAACGGATGTTCGTTCATAGCAATTTGTATGCAAACTAAACATGTTGTATTAACGTCGCTAAAAGCGGTTATTCGTTATGAACGAAGTCGTACTAAACGGATTCCTTACTTACTTAGTTGGCGCTACAGCTCGAGGTGAACCGGGGCCTACTTCTCGCAACCATTTGTGTGTGCGTGTTAAATTTTTTGCACGAATGGAAGGGACCTACAGTTTTTTGCCGACTCCGAACGGCGAGTTGAGAAGCTCAATCGTGACAAATGATACTCTTTGATGCTTGTTAGACATTCGAAAGAGGTGGTACCGTGAAAAAACTCTTTCAGGTGTTAGACCCGGCCAGGAGTTGAACCCGGGCAGCATTGCGTAGTAGTCCAACGCACTAACCACCACCGCCACGGCGACCACTGTACATGTTTTTCCTTTTTGAACTTAGTCAAGATTTTACTTGTTTTAAGTAACACTACAAGAACAAAAATCCACACTTTTCTTATTGGAGGATGACAAAAAAGCCCTAACTCTTTTACTGTATCCCACACTAGGGGTTCGCAGATGAACTTTACCAATCCCCATTTTTTTCATCCAATCTGCATTATGATCCCAAAACATTAACTTTTGATCCTTGAGATGGGAAGATGGAAAGGTAGATATAGCTGGAATGTGGCCCTTGATGACATTTTGCGGAAGCTGAGCGAGAAGATTCACCAAGAATTTATGGAGAAAGCAGCCTGTTCTTCGAGTCGCTTAATCTACAAGCAACTAAACCTTAGTTTGATGGATTTGAACTACTTCCACGGATCTATTAGAATAAATAAAATAAGCCTTATCTTCAAGACTCAAGGAGAATTGCTGCCTCTGGCGCGAAAAAGAAGATACATATCACTTTATAGGAAAATGCCCAATTCTTCAAGAGACGAGGAGATACCACTACAACCAATCCGCTCTCGCAATGGAGGAGGTAATTCAGATACTCAACGGATCTAACTGGAACGTTCTCTGCAACTACGTATCGGATGCCCTTGCGTATAGGAACCAGTTTATGGAGGAATAGATTCTCTTATCTTTATGTTGCAAATCATTAAAATTGCTAAAGTATATCGCTGTAAAATCCGTATTTTCTTTTTTTATGTTAGCAAATCATTAAAATTGCCAAAGTAGGTATATATGTATTACATACAACGCTACAAAACCCAAATCATTGTAAATTACGTATTTTCTTTTTTTTTATGTAAGCAAATCATTAAAATTGCCATCCTAAAGTTAAAAATATATATCAACAATTGTAATTAAAAATTATTGAATTTAACTGCAAAAATGAAAATGAAATTGTCAATCTGGCTGACGGCTTTTGCCATTGCTAAATATAATAAGTACAAATTGTAATTGGTACAAACAATTAATGATGAAATAAATTCAATACTACTTCTACATTAACTTTTTAATTTTTTTTAAGATTTATTTACGCTAGCATAGGATAGCGCAAGTGGCACCGTAGCGCAAGTGGTTAGTGCGTCGGACTACTGAGCCAGCGGTCTTGGGTTCGAATCCCGCCGCAAACACCTAAAAGTTTTTCACAGTGCCCACCTCTTTCGAATGTCTGACAAGCATCAAAGAGTATCATTTGTCACGATTGAGCTTCTCAACTCGCCGTTCGGAGTCGGCAAAAAACTGTAGGTCCCTTCCATTCGTGCAAAAATATAACACGCACACACAAATGGTTGCGAGAAGCAGGCCCAGGTTCACCTCGAGCTGTAGCGCCAATTAAGTAAGCATAGGATTAATCATTAAATAAAAAAAAAATTAAAACTTAAATAAATAAATTAAAAAAAATAGAAGAAAATGTAAAGCGATACTAAGAGTATACACTAGAGTAGAGAACGAAGTATTCTGTGTGCTCTGTGATGTAAAAAAATATTAGTTAGGTAATTAGTAGGCAACCAAAAATATGCCCTAAAAAATCAATTTTAAGCGCTTATAATATGCTCTAAAAAGTGCCTTTTATGTCCTTAAAATGCCCTATAAATTTTTAACTATACTTATGAAAATGCATTTTATAGCAATAAATGAATCAAGTGAGCAAAAAGAACCAAAGATGCAAATCCTCCTTCACTGATCACTGCAAAGTCAAATAAATAAAATAGACCATAAAAGAAGTCTCAGAAAGATGAACTATTCCAAAAGTTGATCTATCTACCCAGAAAGATGAACGGAATTTTTTCACCATTGCAGATGAACGGGTTGATTTTTGGATACTCGAAAGGATGAATGCTCTACTCATAATTTTTTTCTCTTCTCTATACGTGTTTTAGTTATTCGTAGTAGATTCATATAAGCGTTATTCTTTGGAAAACGATTTTTTTCTGCTTCATTTTTACAATTTTGCATTTCATTTCGTTTGTTTGCATCAGTATGAAGTGAATCTATGTAGCGAAAAGGTGACACCAGTTAAGGCCGAGTAAAGTTTTTAAATTTGAAAGAAAAGTACAAAGTGTTGAAAGACATCTAAAGATGAAAGATGAAAATTTCGAAAAGATGAATAGGGCCGCTTTTTATTCGTTCATCTTTCCGAGATTCTACTATATTTCCAATAGACCTGCAAGGGTTTAGGAAATAGTAGGTACTCGTAGCAAAGAAAATTGTAGCACGCGCCGGCGCATCGGTGGCACTAATGGTTTTTTATTGAGTCGCATTTGCATATTGCAGATGTACATACATATGTATGTAGGTAGCAAATTGCAGCATTTTTAAATTTTTTTCAATATGCTGGATAAAATCCTTTCGATACCTATAGATATACAGTGGCGAGCAAAATAATAGCAGTGCTACTTTGAAAACACCATTTTCCTTAATATTTTTTTTGCATTTATATTTTTTGCGACTTTTATTGTAATACTCTACTTATCAGCAATATGTCGTTCACGTGACGCCATATTGCAATGCTAAGCCCTCACTTTTGCGTTAAAATGTCAATCGATAGTGCATCTCATACATTTTTAAGGGAGCAAAATAATAGCAGTGCTTATTCGATTTCGGTATACAAATTTTGTTTTAACTTGATTTTTGGATCTAAATAATAGGAAAGTGAGTTAAAACCTTCTACTTTTTATTTTTTATCAAACTGTAGAAAAACCGATTAATTTGATTCGATAAAAGTGGGTCGTGGAATACACTGCACACCATTGAAGCGCGAGCTAATTCAATTGCTCATAAAAGTCTTAAAAATGTACAATCAAATTAGGGAACTCTTGGGTGTAACGCTAAAATGATAAGCAATGCTGTAAAATATGAAATGAAGGTTAAAACTCGCGGCCGAAACAAAATACAGCATCCGTCAATGGTGAAACGTGTTGTAAGGTACTCTAGGACACATCTTTCTGCAGCAGTTACCCAGATGGTGGATTTGTTTTACTTGACATGTGGTGTTCACACTTTTAGAAGACGGCTGAGGGAACACAATCTCAGTGCTTGAAGTCTACGACAAGTCCCACTTCTCAAGAAAATACATGTATCAAAGGGGCTGAGGTTTGCGAAAAAGCATTTGTCGTGCCTCCTGAAAAGTGGAGGAATATAATGTATACTGATGAGACCAAAACCTTTCTGTATAGCTGAGAAGTATCTCGGCTGTATGTCAGGCATCCACCCAATACAAAATATGATCCAAGATTCACAATAAAAACTAAAAAACTCAGTGGATCTAGTACCATGATTTGGGGATGCTTTTCATAGTATGGTATTGATCCAATATATTAGTATAAAAGTATAATGGACCAGCACTCATACGTTGATATATTGCAGAACATCATGCTGTCATATGCCGAGTACGAAATGCTACAAAAAACCGGTTTTCCAGCAGAATAACGACCCGAAAAGCACCAGCTGAACAGCTAAACAAAGGTTTCAGGATAATATGATTGAGTTCATGGAGTGACCTGCTCAATATCCCGATCTCCATTCTATTATAAAACTATAGGCCTTATATAAACGAGATAATGTACTGCACAAAAAACCAAAAAATAACGAGTGGTGGGGGGTAGTTTAGCAGTCTTGGAGATCAATATCACCCGAAAGGTGCCAGCATCTTTTAGACTCTGTAAAACGGTTTTGCGCAGCTGTAGTAATTAATAAAGGCCATGCCACGAAGGACTAGTATATCCTTAAAAACACCTCATACTAATTTATTTAAATTCAGTATTTTTTTTTTTACTTTTTTGATCAAGTAAGCTGATGAAGAAAGAGCACTGCTATTTTTTTGCTCGCCCTTTTTTAAAGTTCTTTTCGACAAAATGCATTTATGTTAGTTTATTTTAATTAAATCAAAAACAAATAAATGTAGATATTATATTAAAATAACGCATTTTAGGCTACTGGTAAAATTTTTTAAAAACTATTGCTTAATTTGTTGTATTTTTGATTAATGACTTTTCTTCAGTGGCACTGCTATTTTTTTGCTCGCAGCTGTACATATTGGTATGTTCTGAAAACAAATGGGTTCACTTCGTGATTGTGATGTTTTTTTTATGACTTGGATTTAAAATTGGTTGCTGGACTCATTTGCTCAAATGCGCTCAATAAAGTACAAACAAATTATTATATGTTTGATACATGAATTTTTGACAATATATGCAATTACATGCATTTATATTGAAATATGCCAAAATATGCCCTAACAAATTGCGCTCAAATGGCTTAGTTTATGAAACAGATAACTAGCTTAGTCACGTCTCAATAATATTGCTAAAAAAATATGCTTGTGCATGCTTTTGGTTGCCCTAGTAATTAGTAATATCAATATTTAAAATATAAAGTTTAAAATAAATCCTTCCTTTAACGTACACAAAAATTATTAAAATTTAATGCTACGCATTTACAGTAAATACTTTGAGAAAAACAGTTTAAAGGTGTGTCTAAAATATTCCTCAGTAAATTTCTAGTTATAATCTGTCAATAGTTACATGATCATTAAACACCTTCAATTCATTATAACGGTGCAGGCGGGGGGCATAACTTCCGTACAATTTTTTTGCCTTGGGCTGAAAAGTTATCTTCAATAATATTCTCACAATTACATATTTTATTTACCTTTTCATTTTAATTATTATTCCCATATTGATTCTTTACAAAGTAATCAGGTCCAAGTAATATGATCTTGTAGTGAAATCCTTATAGACATGATAAATCGTAGATACGAGTATCTTTGAGAAGATAGTTAAATTTGACCAATGATACAATTCAATGTAAAATATTTATTATCTACCTACCTGATTATTATTCTCTAATATTAAATCGATGGGAAAACACAAAACATCGGTCAAGTCTGAGTAATAAACAAGATTCTCATTCGCAGTACGAACTGAGCACATCTTCATCAGCAGCATCAGCAGAGAGATTCTAAAATTTCATTAGGTACATAGTATATAAGAAGATGTTCTTTTCTAACCGGAACATTATTAACAAGTCGAGAGTCGTGCTGTCTGTTAGCTATCGTCTCATCATTACTGAATCTATTACTCGTTACGGAAGTCGTGTGGTGTACTAAAGGTGGAAATTAAAAATAAAAAAAATAAAAGTTGAAGATGCAGTCCATTGTGCTGGCAGTGTTGTTTTTGGTAATTTTATATTTTGCATACTCGTATTATTTTTGTACATACAAAATGGGTGTTTAAGAGTGTGTTGGTTCAAACTTTGCTAGCAAAAAATTCAGTGTTTCATATCGAAATGTGCTAAGCTGAAGATAATTTTCTAATTTGATTAATTCGTAGTGACAAGCAGCAAGCATTTATTTATAGTTAAACTACGCGTTTTAAATTTATCTTTTCGCTACTAAAGAGACAAAAGTTTTAGCTTGTGAAATTCAGTTGTTCATTGTGATCATGAGTTTTGTGATATAAACATAATACGTTTCCTTTCGTTCAATTATAATTATTATATAAGTGGGAAATATTAATACTTGGGTACTAAAGTTTTTTTTATAATTATATTTTAGGTTGTCCCAACCACCCTTTCGGAAAACATCTTTCGAATTAACATTAGCCCCGAAGAGGCGCAACAATATTTGCAATCTACGAATTTAAATATCGACTATGCTCCGAAAACTGGTGAAAACCCCTTACCAGAGCTCAAAAATGAACAAGGAGACTTTATCTATCAAGGTAGAAAGATAGAAAATCCTTCCGACTATGTTGAAGAGCATTATACCGCACACCAGTATCATGGTCAAGATGGTTTGGGCCAGTACGTCTATGGCTACAAGGATTGGAATCAAGGAAAAGCGGAAGAAAAAACTCCAGATGGAGTTGTCAAAGGCACATATAAATATGTTAATCCCAGAGGACGAGATTTCATTGCAAACTACTACGCTGATAAAACTGGTTTCCATCATGAAGATAATCGCCCCGCATCAGAAAAGAACCCAGCTACTGATACCCCAGCTGTAAGTCGTGCTAGAGACGAACACTTCCGCCTTTGGGGCGAACTCGCTAGAGCAAACGGTCAGAACCCAGATCCATTCAGCAGTGAATACCAGAGGGAAGGACAATACAACCCATCTGAATCGCAGAATCAATATGAACATATTGAGCCTAAGTACGTCCCATCAGAAGAGGAAAAAGGTGATCCCCGTGGTTTCTTCTATAGTTTCGATTATTCTGTTCCACTATTACGTAATGTTAAGGAAAGGGAAGAATTGGAGCAATTGCGAGCAGTAAACAACAACAAATAATAGCATCATAAATCAATAAATCAAAATCTATTTTTTAGTTAAAAATAAGGTATAAATGTTGAATGTGTGAGTCGTAAACAAAACCTGTTTTAAATTATTTAGAAATAGGTATAGTTAAGAATTTTTGTAAACGTTTTGAAAAAAACATAACACATTTAAAAATTAACAAAATTATGTTGAAAAGTTAACATTAAAAGCAACACTAATAAGATTTAACTAATAAATACCAAATGAGGTATAAATACGTCAAGAACATTTTTTTTAATTCAATTAATACTGTTTGAGGTGGATTTGATAGGCAATTAGCCAGCCCGTCCATATTCTCGATTTACGCAATTCTCGAATCTCGATTCACGCAACTCCTCGATTTTCGCAACAGCTGAGCTTACATCATTGTTGACGCAGTAATCGCAACTTTTCAAATAATTTGACTCGATAACTGCAACTTTTGTTTTTATATATCTTTATTTACTCTGGTTCTTGGCTATGTTTGTGTTTTGAGTTTTCCTTTTATCTGGGCAGTTATTTTACCGCTACTTTTGAGTACCTTTAACTGATGGTACGATGAAGTTGAATAAATGTATGTATCTATTGAATGCAAGATTTTATTGTTTGTTTAATGAATTTTATTTAGTGATTAGTCGGTTGTGCATTTCGACAAATGGATATTACAAAAAAAAACCGGTCAAGTGCAAGTCGTATTTGCGCAATAAGTGTTCCGTAGGTACTATCAGTTATTGTACAGATTTACAGCATGTTGATGGATGTATGGACATAAATGTAAGCAACTTGATACCTAAAATTAACTATCTGATCTGATGCCCTTTCTAATCTGCTCAGAAGAATAATTATACATCCACAAAAAAACAACAAGAAATAAAGTACATACATATGTATGTATCCATACATATATTTTCGTCTCGTTATTCGTTGAATTGTAGTGCGCGGAATTTTGCGATTTGTCTCCCTCTCGTGTCTGTACCCAAATTCAATTTTCATATCTTCATAGCGAAAGTAGAGACACCTACATATACGAAACCATCAAGATTCCTTTATGTGGTTTAAGTCCAAGCTTGCTTGAGCTTGCTCAATGGTTATACCGAAAGGGAATTTTTTGTAAACTAATGGCGTAACCATTCAACTTTATACTCTCACACATACAAATTTCCCTTCACGTATTCACTTTCATATGATTGTTATATGTTAAATTGTAAACAGTTGGGAAGGTGAAATTACAAAAAAAATAATGAAAAAAGAACTGTCGAACGTAAAGCAGTTCTGATAACTATGTTTCCATCTACACTTTATTCTCAATGTTTGTGAATTAATTCAGATTCTTCTGATCGATATTTTTGGACATAGAGCCTCGGACAGCGATTTTTTAACGTTTTTTGAAAAAGTGTTAAGAAAAAAGTAATACAAAAAAATATTTTATACATTTTTGAATTCGTGCTTTCATTTGACATCACACACGATGACCTCAACATTAAATTAAAAAAGTTTTTTTTTTACATTTCACTTATCCCCCCAAGAACTGATTCCATTAGTGTTCCGTTTTGGTACAGACGGAACACTAAAAATTGTGAAACTATCAATTAGAAATAAAAGTGAAAACTGCCAGAAATGGCGATTTCAAAAAATCTAACAAACAAAAATGTCAAATTTTTTCAAAAGAAAATAATAGCACATATATAGAGAACTGTACCTACAGTCGACTACGCCTATCTAAACTACGTTTAACTGAAAAAATGCGGTTAGCTGAAAAAATTATTACGTTCGAAATTAAAGAATTATACTAATTCAGCTTCGCATAAGTGAAAATGCTGCTTAAGTGAAATACAATCGGTGTCAAATTGCCGTTACAGTTAAGTGGAGTCGACTGTATATCTATATCTATACATCTATATATCTAAATGAATTAACTTCTTTTTGTTTTATTGATTGAATTTGTTGCATTAAATACATACATAATGTAATTGTTGGTTTTTTGATTTTCGTTTTACATCTTGAATTGGGCGTAAAAAAAAATTGACTCGGTTATTGCAAAAACCTAGGTCATTGCAACTAACCTCGTTTTAATTAGTCGCGATAATCGAGAATGCACTGTAATAGCTATTTTTACGGCATGCGACTGCCTCTACTCTGTATTATCATCGTTTTGTTTCGCAGAAGACCTGGGTACGGAACGACAAAATTGGGAGTATTTCCAAATGGAAGCATTACTATAACTAGAAACCAGCACTTTACCAACTCACCCAAAAAGTAGGGGATCACCATCACCTAGTTAGTAGGTATTGGGGCGATTTAGACTGGGAATTCTGAGCCAGAGCGAGAGGGAAGATGTTTGTGTGAGAGTGAGCGAGAGGGGAGATGTTTGTTTGCATAAGGAGGGGTATCAGGTTACAGTTTTGTTTACATAAGCGTGGGAACATTTTTAATTGCCCATTAAAGTGTCGTGGAATGTCTTTGATGTTTGCCGTTTCCGGTTTTTAATCACCCCGGTTTTTGTTTTTGTTTTGGTTTACATAAAGAATGTATCGGGTTAAATTTTTTTTATGTCTGGCTATCTGTCTGTATGTATGTATGGGTATGTTTTTTTTTTTTTTTTTTTTGTTGCGCCAAGGGATGTGTAATCTTCGAAAGATACTAGTAGCCCGGGCTACTAGCATGCACGATTCGTAGACCTGATTGCTCGATTCCAGGAATACGCCTACGTACTAACCCACACCCTCCACTCTTCGACCACTCTCCCCGCGGGACAGCCGTTAGGTATTACTTCGCGGGGCTGGTAAGCAATCTATGCTATATCTCCTATATTTGCTCATCTGCACGTGTTATTTTTTCTATTCTTCGCAGCTCGTTTTGCACATTTTTTATGAGTGTGCAGATCTCCAACCAATTTTCTTCTGACCGCAGCATTTGGTCTATTATTGTCTGTGGACTTCGTATGTCAGTTCTCCATCCCAGAAAGCGTATGCAGTGGAATACTGCGTGCTCTGTATCTTCTTCCGTATTGGGGCAAGTTGGACAGAAAGGTGATGTATCGTGCCCAAAACGGTGTAGGTATTTTCATTACCCACCGTGACCAGATAGAAACTGCGTAAGGTGGTAGTTACAGTTTCCGTGCCTTCGGTTTGTCCAAACGTCTATGGTTGGAATCAATTCATAGGTCCATCTGCCCTTCGTGGTGGTTTCCCACCGAGCTTGCCACCTGGTCATTGAAGCGACTCTTTCTTTTTCCTTGATCCTTTTGATGACCGTCGCCTCTTGGTTACTAGAGGTTCTCCTATTATAGACTCTTTGCATCTCGTCCGCAAGGATGTCGATGGGGATCATTCCTGCAATGACAAGGGCTGCTTCGTCCGAAATCGTCCGGAACCCACTAATTACCCTTAGTGCGCTAAGTCGATATATTGACGATAATTTTCGCCTTGTTTCCTTTATCACCAGGCCCTCCACCCAAACTGGGGCAGCTTACTACTTTGGATATTAGTTTTCTTCTAGCATATCCGGGTCCTCCGATGTTTGGCAGTATTCCAGAAAGTGCTGCCTGAAGCTTTGATGCCTTTTTGCCCGAATAGTCGATGTGAGGCTTAAAGCTAAGTCTATTGTCGAGTATTACTCCTAAGTATTTTACAAAGTCTTTCGACCTGATAGTTTGGTTTCCTACTCTTATATCTACGTATTCCACGTTTTTCCGGCTGGTTATTAGGACAGCCTCCGTTTTGTGGTCTGCCAATTCTAGACCGGCGCATGTTAGCCAGTCTTTGATGAGGTTAATTGCTTCGTTTGTAGCTGACTGAATTTCGCAAATGTTCTTTGCAACCGTTACGACTGCGATGTCGTCGGTAAATCCGATTATTTTTACTCCTGGTGGCAGTGCCAATTGCAGAACCCCATCGTACATGATATTCCAGAGTAGGGGGGCCCAGTACTGATCCTTATGGAACTCCCGTGGAGACGTTATAGTACTTTTCTCCTTCTTCGGTTTCATATCTCAGCCTTCTATTGGTGAAGTAGCTGGATGCAATCTTTCGTAAGTAGTATGGCGTATCCATTCTGGCTAGTGATCTTCTTATGAATGAGCAGTTTGCTGAGTTAAAGGCGTTTTTGATGTCCAGCGTCACCACTGCACAATATTCCTTTGTTCCCCATCGTCATCTTTCTCCATTTATTGCTTCGGCTGCTGTGTCAACAACCGATTTTATGGCGTCCACGGTAAAGCGCGATTTTCTGAACCCGAACTGGTGAACTGATAGTGCTCCTTTTTCCTCTGCCACAGTAAGCAATCTATCGTATATGATCCGCTCAAGTATTTTTCCCAGTGTGTCCAGTAGGCATATTGGGCGATATGATGCTGGTTCTCCAGGTGGTTTGTTTCCCTTCGGTAAGAGTACCAAATGTTGCAGCTTCCATTATTCTGGGAAAACACCCTCTTTCAGACACTTCTCCATTGTTGTTATAAACATGTCCGGTCTCTTTTGAACGGCGGCTTTCACTGCCATATTTGGGATCCCATCAGGTCCTGGTGCTTTGTTGGTGCATATTTTCTTGTATGCAGTGAGAAGTTCACCTGGTGTTATTATTGGAACTGCTTCTGTGCTGGGTTCTCTGATTATATTGCACAGAGTCGATGGTCTCTATGTGAATAAGTGCTCTACAATAGACCTTAGCATTATCGGATATGATAATTGTGGGGATCTACAGCCCTTCAGTTTTGTCATTATCATTCGGTACGCCATTCCCCAGGTGTTTATGTCCGCTTCGTCACATAAGCGCTTGAAGCATCTTGTTTTGCTTTCTTTGATCGCATTTTTTAGGTTCCTTCTTGCCAGTCGAAGTGTGTCCAGGCGTTCTTGAAAATCACCTCTCCTTCTAGAATGCTGCATTCTGCGTCGGGCTTGTAAGCAATTTGCCCTGAGTGTTTTTATTTCTTCGCTCCACCAATAGCACGGTGTACCTCTTTTCCTGGGTATTCGCCTGGGCATTGCTGCATCACATGCTGTAGTTATAGTGCGAGTGAGGTGACGCGATAAATTCTCCGCAGTTGTACTGTCAGCTAGTTCGCTGGTATTCATAATTTCGTCGAACGTATCCTTGTCAAAGAGTTCATCTTTCAATTTTGGACACGCTAGCTTAGGCCGTGGAGTGGGTTTTTGCTCTTTGATGTCAATTATTATCACCTGATGGTCACTATGGGTATATTCTTCGCTGACCCGCCATTTTGTGTTGCGCATGAGGGAGTTGCTTATGAAAGTTATATCGATGATGGATCCCATTCCCGCTTTCCTGAAGGTGTTTGCTCGACCATTATTTGCAATGCTTACATCCAGGGATGCGAATGTTTCTAATAGGAAACGTCCTCTAGCATTGGTGAGTCTGCTACCCCACTCCGTTGCCCAGGCATTAGAGTCTCCGCCTATTATTACCGGAGTTCTTTCATGTGCATCTACGCCTACGCTGTTAAGCATTGCCTGGAATTCAGTTATCGTCCAGCTGGGTCGCGCGTAGCAGCTGTAGAAGTTGATCCCATTTATTTTTGCGCGTACGTAGCCGTCTGCCTCATTACTGGCATCTTGAAAGGCATGTTTTCCGCATGTCCAAATTGCGGCGTGCTTTGTTTTATCGCAGATCCAGATATTGCTGTCGAGATGTTTATACGGCTCGCTGATTAAAATTATGTCAGCTCCCTCGTCTCTAGCCGTTTGTGCCAGGATGTCCTGAGCTGTCTTACAGTGATTAAAGTTAATCTGTATTATCTTCATGGTTGCTTGCTTGTAATGGCTCTCCTGAACACCGGACATTTGCTGCTACCGGCTACATGCATTGCATCTTTTGTGTTATCCGTTCCGCAAAACATGCATGAGGGCTCCTTATCACAGTCCTCTGCGATGTGACCTTCTGTTCCACACCTCCTACATAATTAAGAACAGTCTTCTTCGCTCTTACAATTTCTGGCTAGGTGACCAAACTCAAGGCATTTGAAGCACTTTCTTAATAACGATCGCTCGCGAATTCGGCAAATAACCCAGCCGATTCTAATTTTCCTTGCTTCCAGGAGCTTGGTTGCCTTTTCCGCGGGAAGGCTTATCGTCGCGGTTTGGGTTCCACCATATGCTTTTCGCAGAGATAAAACGTCAGCTGTTGAAACACCTTCAATTCCAAGCTGGCCATTAATAGCCGCGCATATATCCTCCCTTGTGGTAACCTCATCTACATCTTTGACTTCGACGGCAATACGCCTGCTCTCCTAGTGCTTCACGGATGACGCTCTTAAACTCAGATGTGTTACTCACTGTATCCTTGAGTTCTAGCAGCAGTTCGCCTTTATGTGTCCTCCTGATCCTTGATACTGCTTTACCAATTCCTTCCAATTTGGGGTCAGCTTTGACATTTCGCAATATCTGCGCGTTCCCCTTTTGCCTCGATTACAATAGCTTTTTTTTGCTTTTTTGGTTTCGTGCCTCTTCTGGGCGACTTCCTTGGTAGCGGCGGCATCTTTGATTTTCTTTGCGACCTCCAGGCCTATTCTTGATAGCTCACCCTCTCTTATCTTTTGTTTTTTGTTATTGAGGGCGTTGATATTTTTTTTCCTTAGTTGCTGGGGTTTCTGCTGTGGTCGCTGCCTCATTTACTCTGGTTTTCCCAGCCGATTAGTGTTTCTGCTTTCGCTTCGGTTCTGGGGTCTCATCGTCCATGGTCTGCTTTCTCTTTGGGTCTAGAATTGCTTTCATCCAGGGGGAGGCTTGGGAGGAGGTGTTCTTCCTAATTACCTCCTGTGCTCTCTTGTCATGCGATTGGATTGCAGACAACTCATAAAGAGCTCTGATGCTCTCGATGGCATCCCTCATCGGTTGGTGGCTTGAACGTCTTTTCCCATCGTCAAGCATTTCAACCAGGCCTCTGATTTGTTCACCAAGCTTGTGGAAAGCAGATCGATCGGTCGTTGGATCGACCATCATCTTTCGTATTGTAGATGACTCACGTCGTATGCTCCTTTGTACTGCTACTCCTTGGCCAACTGGTGACCTCAGCACTCTTGAGCTCCGCAGGAAAGAGTTCTCCTCTTTCTCCTCTATTATTTCTCCGTGGTTTTCATTTTTTTGGTTTTTTAATTTTTTTTAGTTATTTCGTTTGTTATGTTTTTTCCGTTTGTTGGGTTTGTGTTCATTTCGATTAGGTCCCCACTCAAAGCCGCTATCACTGTTCGAATGTGTAGTCACCCTAGGATCCCAATGGTTATCTATGCAAGCAGGGAGGCCATGTGAGGGTTGGCGCAAGCCGTTATGAGGTCTTTCGCCAGAGCCGGATCGGTGCTAAACGGGAATGTTACATCTGTACCTATACCACCAACTTAATGGCGACGTAACAGTGAACGTACTTTGAGGCCTGCCAGGGTTTTAACGGGACGGGGGCGCTTACAGCATTAGCCTGAAAGCCATTTCAACGAAATTTCACTCTTGCTTACTCAGGTAACAGAATACTGCAGACGTCAGCCCTCATAGCTTCTGTTCAGATTCGTTTTTCCAGTATGCCATAATTAAAACCTTACTGGGCTCGGTTTTAATGGTTCAAGTATCTGATGACGTGGTCATCGAATGGAACCGGTTGTGGTTCTCAGCTTTTTTCTGCCTTCTTTAAGGGGCAAAGAGTTGCATATTTCACGGTGTGGCGGGTACCTCTGATCACGCCATTTTCTCCTTACTGTATCCCTCGTAGCCACCATGTAGGGGGGGAGCACTTACATGAAAGACGGCGCTTATTCGTCTTGTCGCAAAGAGTTCACAGGGGTTCCTTTGACCTTTTCAGCCACGCCCTCCTCCTCTGCCGCTCTTGGTCGGGGACTGCTTATAGGGTATTCGCAGCTAACCTACTTTTCTGCAGGCCGTTCCTGAGCTTAGCCTCACCAGCCTATCCGGCGTAGTGCAGTGTATGCATGGGGGTTTTTTTTTCTGGTTGCGCCAGGGAGGTGGGAATCTTCTCCAGATACCAGAAGCCCGCGCCGCTGGCATGCACGATTCACATACCTGGTCCTGACTTGAAATGTGTCAGCCGATATGCGCCTACGTACTAAACCTCACCCCGACGACGTTAGGTACTACTTCGCGGGGCTGGTTAGCGTCATGCTATACGTCATGTGTCAGCTTCTGCTGCTTTCCTAAGTTTTTCTATTCTCCGCAGCTCCTGTTGGAGTACTGTTATATAGCTGCAGATGGCCGTCCAATTCTCTTCTGACCGCAACATATGGTCGAGGAGTGACGGCAGATTTGGCAGAGTGGTCCTCCATGTTATGAAGCGTGTGCAGTGAAATACCGCGTGCTCCGTGTCTTCTTCCTCGTTTGGACATTCCGGACAGAATGGTGAGCTGTCATGTCCAAATCTGTGGAGGTATTTCCGGTAACCGCCGTGGCCAGAAAGGAACTGAGTAAGGCGGTAGTTACAGTCCCCGTGTTTCCGACCTATCCAATCCTTGATTGTCGGGATCAATTTGTATGTCCATCTGCCCTTTTGTGTGCTGTCCTACCGGGCTTGCCGCATAGCTGCTGACGCTGCCTTTTCTTCTATTTTTATCATCATGATTTCATTTGAGTCATGCTGACCCAAGGCTCTCCTGTTATATATTCTCCTCGTTTCGTCTGTGAGGATGTGGATGGGGACCATCCCAGCAATAACAAACGCGGCTTCGTCTGAGATGGTTCGAAAACCGCTGATCGTTCGTAGAGCGCAAAGTCTGTATACTGACAACATCTTCCTTTTCGTTTCCTTCGTCCTTAATGCATGCGCCCACACTGGAGCGGCATATAGTAAGACTGATGTTGTTACTTTGGAGAGTAAGATCCTTCTGCTGTACCCAGGCCCCCCGACGTTTGGTAGGATGCCAGAGAGGGCTCCTTGTAATTGTGATGCCTTTCTGCTGATGTATTCTACATGTGCTTTGAACTGCAGCTTATTATAAATTATTACTCCAAGGTATTTGATTGCTTCCTTTGATCTGATGGTTTGGTTGCCTACCAGAAAATTAGCAAACTCTACCGTTTTTCGGCTGGTTATTAATACCGCTTCTGTTTTTTGGTCGGCTCGTTCTAGGCCAGTGGATAAAAGCCAGTCCTTAATTCGCGCGATTGCTTCGTTTGAAGCTGATTCAACTCCCCGGATCTGTTTGGCGACAGTCACCACTGCAATGTCGTCAGCGAATCCAATTATTGATACGCCACTTGGCAGCGTTAGTCGTAGAACTCCATCGTACATTATGTTCCATAATATGGGCCCAAGAACCGATCCCTGTGGGACTCCCGCAGAAATATCGTAGTACTTCACCCCTTCGTTTGTGTTGTACCTCAGCTTTCTGTTATTGAAGTAATTCATAATAATCCGCAACAGGTAGTATGGTGTTTCCATCCTGGCGAGTGATCTTCTTATCGACGACCAGTTTGCGGTGTTAAATGCGTTTTTAACGTCGTGCGTGACAACTGCACAGTACTCCTTTGTGCCGTATAGCCATCTTTCTCCTTCAATGGCAGCTTCTGCGATATCGACTACCGCTCTTATGGCATCGACAGTGGATCGCGCTTTCCTGAATCTGATAGAACTCCTTTCTCTTCTGCTACATCGAGTAGTCTTTCATATATGATCTTTTCGAGAATCTTACCCATGGTATCCAGTAGGCATATCGGTCGGTAGGACAATGGTTCTTCGGGGGGTTTCTTTCCTTTTGGTAGCAGGACCAGATGCTGCATTTTCCACGTTTCCGGGAAGGTGCCTTCATCCAGGCACTTCTGCATGATAGCTATAAAGAGGTCTGGTCGCTTTCTTATTGCCGTTTTCACTGCCGTATTTGGAATGCCGTCAGGTCCGGGCGCCTTGCTGTCACCTATTTTGCTGCATGCCTTTGTTAACTCCTCCATCGTGATTGGTGGGATGTCCTCCTGGCTGACTGATCTGACAATGTTACACATAGTAGTTGGTCTTTGGGGAAATAGGTGCGCTACTATGGATCTGAGCATTGTTGGACATGTTATTGGCGGGGTCCTATAGCCTTTCAGTTTCGTCATCACCATCCTGTATGCCGTGCCCCAAGGATTTATGTCTGCATCTTCACATAAACGTTTGAAGCATGCGGTTTTACTCTCCTTAATAGTTTTGCTTAAGTTGCGTCTCGCTATTCTAAGGATATCCAGGCGTTCTTGGAAATCTGGTTTTCGCCTTGATCGCTGGACCTTGCGCCGGTCTTTTAGGCATTTTGTCCGAAGTTCTCTTATTTCCTCGTTCCACCAGTAACATGGTGCCGCCTTCTTATTATTTGTCCTTCTAGGCATAGATGCATCGCATGCTGTTGTGATGGTACCTGTAAGGTGCTTGGAGAGTGTCTCCGTTGTTCCACTTAGAGTCGGGTTACAGTTTAGCATCTCTTCGAAAGTTTCCTTGTCGAACGATCTGTCATTCCATTTAGGGCCCGTAAGTTTTGGGGGCTGGGCTGGTTTCTTTACTTTTATTTCTATTATTATCACCTGGTGGTCGCTATGTGAGTAATCTTCACTGACCCTCCACTTTGTAGTCCTCAGGAGGGAGTTGCTCACAAGGGTGATGTCGATAATGGAACCTGTTCCAGCCTTTCGGTAGGTATTTGCCCGACCTTTGTTAGCGATGCTTATCCTTTCTTTGTCCTTTCTACAGAACATGCATGATGGCTCTTTTTCGCAGTTCTTTGCGATGTGGCCTTCCGTTCCACATTTTCTACATAATTTGGAGTGGTCTTCTCCGGTTTTACATTGCCAGGCTAGGTGACCAAACTCTAGATATTTGAAGCATTTTTTTTAGTAAGGTCCTTTCGCGGATGCGACAGTTCACCCAGCCAATTTTAATTCTTCCAGCTTCTAGCACCCGTCCTACGTCTTCTGCGGGAAGGTTCATCGTCGCTGTTTGGGTTCCTCCGTACGCCTTTCGCAGGGACATGATCTCAGCCAGCGAACTTTCTACTCCAAACTGGTTTTTGATGGCATCGATTATGTCCTCTTTTGTTGTGATCTCATCTATGTCTTTGATCTCGAGGATAGCACGGTTCGTGAGTGACCTCACACTCGCTTGCTCTGCTAGAGCTTCGCTGATGGCACCTTAATATTCAGTGGTTTTCATTCCCGTCTCCTTGAGTTGTATTAGGAGGTCTCCATTCCGTGTCCTCCTGATTCTAGACACCGCATTTCCTACTGCTTCCAGTTTGGGATCTGCCTTTACTTTTCGTAATAATTCTACATAGGAGAGAGTCCCCGTCACTTAAATAATGATAGCGTCAGGTCTAGCTTATTGGGCTTCGGGCTGCTTCTTTTTGGCTACCTCCTTTTTGGTGGTCTCCTATCGCCTGCTTCCTATTAGCGATGGCGTTTGTCGCAGCTCTAGCTACCCCATCCTTGGCGTTCTCCAGGAGTGAGTCTTTTTGTTTACGCTTCAGCTCTGATGGATTGCTCTTGTAACGGAATTATGGAACCTCGAGCTCATGAGCGGTGCCACTGGTAACAATCCCCGAGATGTACTATGCCAGCAGGTAGAAATCCATATCCACCCAGGCTAGCACACCCTGATCGTGACACAACCGCAATACCTGAGAGAAAGTTGTTAAAGAGCGACCGAGTTCCTTTATAAAACCCTCAACCTCATAGGCTACCCTTATGACTCCAGGTCACAGGACTCCTTGAGCCAGTCCGGGCAGCTGAGGAGGAAGGGTGTCCGCGTTTCCACAGCAGGAGGCATGTTGGCTCTCGCACGCACTAACTCGTCGGATGGGGGGATCTTGCTGTGTCATCCACGGACGGTTGTTACGTAAATTCCATGCCTAGAAGGGATGTTGTTTTCCTGAAATATTAAGAGGGAGGCCCGAAATGTCTCGTTTCTTTTTCGTTCTCCAAGTCAACTTTCAGTGGGAGAGAGAGCGAAAGATGTTGATGCTCCCTTTGAGTGTACCCACCCCTACTTCGTAAAGACCAGGTCCATACAAAGCATCCATGGCTACCAAACCACTCGATGCTAGTGGTAGCCCCAAACACGACTCTCAATCCGAACCTAATCTTTCATCCTAAGATAAGTGACGCGATAGCTCCGCCACATCCACACCTAAATCTTCTTATCTACATCCCATGATGCTTAACCTGTATGTGTATAAGAACTAGGAAATAATTCACAACAAACATCCCTTGCATCGACCTAGAGAAAACAAAAAAAAAACACAATTGCTCATACGCCTCCGTACAACTGCAATCGCTAACCAAAAATCCGAAATCGAAATACAAGTGTGTTACACTAACGAATGTAAAATTTAATGACAATTCATATTTTATTCAATATAATATCTTAAATCTATTTGTTCTAAATAGAACCATAAAGTTATAAAAACAAATAATATTAATAATAGGAATAATAAAGATATATCAAGTTTCAATCTCTACTTATGTATGTCTGCAAATACGTATGCGTTTAAACAATGTTTCTCAAAAAAAAAATTAATAAACAAGAGAAATAGAGAGGTACACAGACCCTCTACTGGTTGTTAATCAAAAATAATTATTGCTATTTTAAATGATCCTTAAACTTCGTTGCAACCGTTTAAATTTAAAGCACTTAGCGATTTATTATAACATTTTACGATCATTTTCAACTGTAAATTAAAAGGTATGGCATTGACAAAATCAATACAAAAAAAAAATCTCGATCAGCTGTGCCAACCAAGTGTGTTATGCCAATACAATCTATGCTGTTAACTCTCTCTTCTAATAAAATTATCGAATTCTCTACGATTTTCGATTTTACAAATTAAACCGCAATGTTCTTACCGAAAATAAACAAATAGTTCGCAAAAAAAATAGAAAGTGCATAAAAAGGAATAGTGAAGATCACTTCCCGATGTACTTTATGGACGGTGAAATTTCCTCAGGGGTGTGGGGATGTTGTGCGCACAGCATGACCAGCCCGTGGTAGCTTGAATTTTAGGTGTGTAGGTACGTTGATTGTGTGTTGTGTGTGTATGTATGTTTTTATTGAATGTTGATGAAAGCTAATTGGAAAAATTTTATGTACACTTTTTTTTTAAAGCGAACTTTACAAGTAAAGAATTTAACGAAATCTAAATACTTATCTTTTACTTAAAATATCCCTAAAACTGATGGTTCTGATGACGTGGTGGCTGATGGTACTCATGATGTGTTGCTCATGATGCTGAGGACGTTGCTGCTTTTAACGCTGATAACCTGCTACTGTTGAGGCTGATGCTGCTGATGATGTGGCATTTTAAGATGCTGATGACGTTGTTGCTGCTGCGCTTAAAGATGTTGATGACGTTGTTGCGGCTGCGCTTAAAGATGTTGATGACGTTGTTGCGGCAGCGCTAAAAGATGCTGATGACGTTTTTTTTTTTGCTATTGGTGCTGAGGATGTAGCTGCTGATGTGGCGCTTAAAGGTGTCGGTGACGTTGGCACGTTGCGACTGATGGTGCTATTGCTGTCGTTCGAGGATGCTGGCATGAATAGACTTCGCATGCGTTGAAGACGTCACACGTCAAACAAAGACAACGTGGAACGCTGCACAATTTTGTACGCCTTTTTGTAGGGGATACTTTGGTGCAAGCATCGAGTTGCACGTTCAGCGGTGGGTGCGTTAGTTTTTTTTTTTTTAATGCGGTGGAGGGGCTAGTGGCACTATACGGGGGTAGTTGGGGGCTGCAGCAAACGCATGCTCTTGTAGGTTGCGGAATTAATTTGCAACAGATTTCACAGCACAGTACATTTTTTTTTCTTTATTTTATTACTTTTACTTTAAAAACTTTAAATAGAACTTTTGTTCATCTTGGTGGACTGTACGTCCATCGGCGAATCACTCCCGCACTACCGACCACCCGCACTCACACGCGTATTACACAAAACTGAAGTTGAAAGAGAAAGTTCAAAAGCGCGTCTTCAATTTATAGCATCGGTAACGCGCTTCTCGAGTATTTGGTTGCGGTGATTTCTGAACTGATGAGTTTTGGTGTTACATGCTGATTGGCCCCGTAGTAAGATAATAGGCTTGTCAATGTACTGGTGGCCGGTTTACTCATGTTATGAGTCAGGATAAGGCCACAGGGGCAGCTTAGGTGTAGGTGTGGAGGGCGGCGGCACGCTCGCAGTTGCTCGGCTAAAGCTCGTCGGACGGGGGTAGTTCTTGCCAACCCCACCATACACCACCTGGTCATACACAAATATCTCGTGCCATTATACAAATAAAAGAGAGAGAGAGAAAGCTACGTTAATCAGACCACGGACGGACCCTAAAAATAGGATAGAAGAGAGAAGAAAATCCAAGAACCTATGCCAATACCAAAGAGAAAGAGAGGAAAGGAGCCGCGAAACTAAACCTAGCTAGTCTAACTTAATCTAATCTAAACCTAAATCTTATGAATAAACCCTATGCTAAACCTATACTAATTTAATTCTACCTATGACTATCCCTAGGTCGAATCTCCTCCTTTCCTTTATCTCTCTAAGGTAAAGGTTCGTCAAGAACCCGAGACATGCCTGGTGTCATTGGCACAGGTCCGGCCAACCCACCCTTAATGTCCGAAGACAACCATGGCTACTTCTTTGGCCGATGTAATAGAGGTAGCCCCTTGAATAGACCTCCAGTCACAACCTAAGTCGAGTTCGGTAAAGAACGTAGAGTATCGTCGTCACTTCATGTCGTCCTCGTTTGTATTTTGTCTTGTTGAGTCATTGTTGTCTTGTACCACTGAAGGACGGCCCGTCCCATTCCTCCACACACCAAAACAAATGCTTAATTACTCCATACAAAATTGTCCAAACTACCGTTTCAAATTTGAGTCTAGTTTTGCCAGTTTTATATTCACAAGCAAATTTCCTTTAATATTAGCATGAATTTTAATGTTAATTTAAATTTACGTAATTATCTATTTATTTCTGCTCTTAATCTATGTATCTTTAATTCAATTTCTTATAACTATTACTCACGGTTACTATAGTCCCCCGTTGTTCTGCCGGCAGCACAAGAAGAGATGATGAAGTGTGTGAAGTGATTTAACTTATACACTTTTACCTACGATCACTAAATTCTTTGATTAAGTGCAGAAAACAGATTTACTTAATTTTACTCTATTCACAATTCCAATAATTCAAAGCCAAAAGAAATATGTATATGTATATGTATAAAAATATGATATAGATAGAAACGATTAGAATTCAAATTCAAAAAAAAAAGTTCACAAAATTCAAACAATAAAAAAAAATTGGTATTAAAATTATCAAGATATAAGAATGAACTCTCATATAAATCAAACACAAAAAAAAACACTGGAGTAATATCCACGCCGTCCTCTTGGAGCACCCTGTCCCCTTGGTGTGTTCGTTTGGGGTATATATATGTATGTATATGTTCGTAGGTGTATATATATTGTTGGGGGTGTCGTGCCTGGTGGAGTTGTCTGAACACCTCGTCTATTTTGAGAAGTCACTATGATGTTTTATTGAGAGGAAGTAGTTTGAACAGTTCCTGCTGAACCCCTGAAAGCGGGCAGAGGCCTGGGTCAGAGTGGAGCTGACCTTTGGACCCAGAACCTATATCGGTAGAGATTGTGTTAATATCTTACATCTTTACATCGATTTACTATGTGAACATAGCTGAACCTACCTCTGCGGATATTAGCTGTGTGCTTAGTATCTTTATCGAAGTCTCCTTTAGGTCCCACTTGACCTATAATCAAACTATTTGTCACTTAGCTTTATCCATATATATATATATCTATAATTTTTCATTCTCACCCCTTTATTGATTAAATTTTTATTTTTCGTTTCGTTCTTTCCTTTTTTTATTGTTATTCTTATTTTTCTTTTTGTATTCTAAGTTTATTTAAACTGCACAAATTTAAATTGCAAATAAATTTCTCTGAAACGTTTAACTGCCACTCTATTGGGATTAGACCACAAAATGGTTTGAATGATTCCCACTTCTATCTCAGTCGTTGTCTTTTTCCAGTGGTATTTCCAGTCTTTGTTTCTGTCCATTATACTCTCACATATCTACTTCCTCTAATACATTTAACATAAACTTACTCTAACGTACCTAACATATACTTAATAACCTTTACTTTCACTAACATTAATAAATACATTTATCGTCATTATTAATAATGTCTCCGAAGAATGTATCTCGGATACGAACCTGATAAGGGTTAACTTTAATGACCTACCTTACCATGATGGGTGTGACATTGGGTAACTGTCCTATTTTAAGCCAGTTCCAATTCATACCCGCAGCCGCATTGACATTTGGCAACTGACATGTCAAACAAAAAAAAAATCATGTAAATACCCCGGGAATTCACATCGATGTACAAGGTAAGTTTTGTTTCAATCATTTTATATTGTTTATTTTAGATGTTTTATTATTCCTTATTCTTTTTCAGGTGCTGAAATATACGTCTCGTACTTGGACGGAGGTAATTGTGTTGGAGGTTGTCTCCTAGGAATAGTCGGACTCAGTTTCTCGGAGATAACCTTCAAGAAATTTTTTTTCCACTTCATGTGATTTGGTGTCTAAAAATTTCTTTTTGTTTTCTTTCTCTTTTCAGTTGCACAACAAGTAGGTCAAATCGGGTGCATTGACCCGCAACAGGATCGACGTCGGCCGGCGAGTGGTCGTGAGTTGGCCGACCTCGTAGAAAAGGAGAAAGCCACCCGTCGTTGAAGTTTTAGTGTTTTCTGTGCCGAGCTCAGTTGTTTGTAACGTGTGGCAAGGGCCCACACCCTGAGCATATATGTCATTCGCCGGGCTATTTGTCAATGGGATCACCTTTATTACGTACACCTGTGGCTGTGGAGTATGTGGCTATGATGGGCCTGTGTGTTAGCTTAGGGGACACATCTCAGGTTTAGGTGAGTGTATCGTTTTCATTAACATAAATATCTCTTGTATTACATCTATCCAACGCGAATAAACAGAAGAAAATTCACACCGATTTTATAAATACTGAATTTAATAGAAATAAAAAAAAACATTATCACGACTGACTAGGTGTGTGCTAAACTCAACGTAATACATAAAACCAGTCTACCTTTGACAAAAACTGAATAAATAAATAAACAGAGTATATAAATAAACAATAAATAAATAAATAAACTCTGAATAAATTACCTATACTATTATAAATAAACTCTATAAATAAATAATCTCTGAATAGATAAATAAGCTTTGAATACATAAACTATACTATAGATAAATAAATACACTATGAATAAATAACTAAACTATCGATACACAACAAATCTATAAAGATCATACTTAATCATATACGTATACAGATAAATAAATAAATAAATAGATAAACATAAAGATATACTGGCTTATTCGTAGTTGCCTTTGACTACACGTCATTTCGCATACGTACTTAAATAGCAACGACAGCGTGAGAGCGTCAACTAAAGCTATTTCTGTGTTAAGTGTGGAGGTCCTTTGCGTGGAAAACTCCGACTTTGTCGCCTCTTAAATTGCCTATCTCGTATAGAGAGTTTCCTACTGTCTTATGGACGATGGATTTTATAAATGTTGGTCCTAGCTCAGCGTTGTAATTGTCCGGTTGACTACTTTGTTTAAAGTTTCGTCTGTATACTATTTGTCCAGTGTTATATTTAATGTCTCTACTCCTAGTGTTGGGCACCGTAGCGCAAGTGGTTAGTGCGTTGGACTACTGAGCCAGCGGTCTTGGGTTCGAATCCCGCCGCAAACACCTAAAAAAAAAAAGTTTTTCACAGTGCCCACCTCTTTCGAATGTCTGACAAGCATCAAAGAGTATCATTTGTCACGATTGAGCTTCTCAACTCGCCGTTCGGAGTCGGCAAAAAACTGTAGGTCCCTTCCATTCGTGCAAAAAAAAAAAATATAACACGCACACACAAATGGTTGCGAGAAGCAGGCCTAGGTTCACCTCGAGCTGTAGCGACAACTAAGTAAGTACTCCTAGTGTTATATGTTCTTGTTGCTTTATGGTGTGCTAGCCTTAGGTTGTCAAAGATTTTACTTCTGATCAACTCTAATTTGTCCTTCTTGTGGGTGATTTCTGTGGTCATGTCTTTTACTAATTCTAATTTTCGGAGTATTTCATAGGCTCCTGCGTGCTGTATCATTTGGGTACCGAAAACGGAATAATAAGGTTCGAAAGTGGTCGCATCATGAACCACACTCCTCAACGAAAACGCAGCGCTACTGACATGTTGATCCCATGTCTTCTGGTCATCTTTTAAGTACGACCGAATCTTGGCCAATACAGATCGGTTGACCCTTTCTGACGCATTCGCTTGCGGCGAGTAGATCGCGGTGCGAACGTGTCTCACGCCATATTTTGCTAAGAAGCTGGCAAACAGTTCAGAGATAAACTGTCTACCGTTGTCTGAATGGACATATTCTGGTACGCCAAAAATATGAAAGATGTTCTCTTCTAAGTATTTTACTATCTCACCTGCCGTTGCCTTTCTAATAGGTTTTAAAAATACGAACTTAGAGAAATGGTCTAATACTATAAATATGTGAGTATTGCCGTTCTTAGTTCGTGGGTATGGTCCTAGGAAGTCAATATATAGTCTTTGAAATGGTCTTTCTGTAATCGTCTGTTGCCCCATCGGCGGTCGAGATATCTGGTTGAGAGGTTTGCTACATTTGCAGGCTTCGCAAGAATTGACCCATTTCTGGACTTCAGCGGTCATTCCTGGCCAATAATATTTCTGTCTTAATTTGGACAACGTCTTATTTATACCACCATGACCTGCCGCAGTAGAGTTGTGTGCAGCGCCTATAAGACCTTCACGCAACTCTTTGGGAACCCAAAGTTTCCACGCTCTATCTTCTGAAGCGCATCTCCAGTTCGTATGTCAGTTCGTTTGTATACGTAGCCGTCCGAAACACAGACGTCAGGTAGTTTGTTTTGGTTCTCGTCTATCGTCTTCTTTAACCCATCATATTCTTCCGAAGAGAAATATGGCGAGTTAAAGTCAACCTCAAGCATTACAACATCGGTCGTGAGCTCATCCACATGGACGCGCGAGAGAGTATCAGGGACTACGTTTTGGACACCTTTCCTATGTTCGATCACGAAGTCAAACCCTTGAAGTTTTAGGCTCCATCTAGCCAATCGGCCTGATAGATCCTTTTGGGTCATCAGCCACTTCAAACTTGCGTGATCGGTTATTATAGTGAAAGGTAGCCCTTCCACATAGGCCCTGAACTTCTTCACTGACAATACTGCCGCATAACATTCAAGTTCCGTTACGCTGTAGTTCCGTTGTGCGGAATTCAGCTTCTGGGACATGAATGCTATCGGTCGTTCGTTTTTCTCCGCATCCATCTGAAAGAGAACACTCCCTACACCTGAGGTCGAGGCGTCGCATTGTATGTAAAAGTGTCTCGTAAAGTCGGGGTTCGTTAGTATAGGAGCTGTCACCAAACTCATTTTGAGTTTGTCGAAAGAGGAGAGCGCTTCTTCTGTCATTTGAAAAGTTTGTCCTTTACGAAGACAGTCAGTCATGGGTGCTGCCATAGACGCAAAATTGGGAATAAAACGCCTATACCAGCCTGTCATACCTAGGAACCTACGGAGTTGCTTGGGGGTCTTAGGGACTGGGAAATTTTCGACCGCCGATACCTTGTCCTTGTCGGTTCGTAGACAACCATCACCGACGATATACGCTAAATACTTAATTTTTTATAGCAAAATTTACTTTTCTCGACATTGATGGTCAGACCCGCATCCATGAGACACTTAGCGACTTCTTTCAGCAATCTACAATGCGACTCGAAGTCTGGGGAGCAAACCAAAAGGTCATCAAGGTAGACAAAGACATTTTCCTTCAACCGAGAGGGAATGGCTTTGTCCATCAGCCGACACATTCTCTGAGCGGCGTTACAAAGTCCGAACGGCATCACCGTGAACTGATATAACGGTCGCCCAGGGACTGTGAAGGCTGTTTTCTCTCTTGACTTGGGCTCCAAAGGAATCTGCCAGAATGCGTCTTTGAGATCGATACCAGAAATGAATCTGGTATCTTGCAGTCGGCTGAGTAAACCCTCAATGTGTGGGAGCGGGTATGCGTCTTTCTTAGTAACCGCGTTTACTTTTCTTGAGTCCAGGCACAATCTGTTTTTTCCCGGTTTCCTCACCAAAACAACCGGAGAACTCCATGGGCTGTTGCTCTCCTCTATCACACCTAACGAAAGCATCCTGTCGAGTTCTTCGTACATGAGCTTTTGTATGGCGGGCGAGATTGTAGTGCCTTTGTTTTATGGGTATCTTTTCGTCTTCCACTTCTATTACATGTTCTTCTAGGCTGGTCTTACCCAATCCCATCATCGCAAACGAGGGGAACAACTGCTTGATGCTCTCCAGCTGTTGAAACTGTGGTGGCGAAAGTGCCTGGACAGGAGAATGGTCTACCGTCGGCAATGGTACGTCTAACTCGTCAATAATATTGGGTGCGACCTTGAATGCACTCCAAAAATCTACCCCTAAATAAAGTCGCTGTTGTAATTTTGGAACAACATACAACTCTATTTCTTGGGTTTGGCTACCCCATGAGATCGTTGTCTTGAATCGTCCTAATATTCGTTGTTGGTTACCGTCAGCTGTCCTAATCTCTGTTTTCATCTCTGTCATCTTAATATTTTTCCTAGTCATAAAATCTATTGCATCTTTCCCTAAGCAGCTAACTGAAGCTCCACTATCTAATAGGCCCAGGATCTCTTAATTTTCGATAATCACTTTTGTATAGGGCCTATTATCGTCAGATGTAGTTATCACAGATGCTTCTATCCTACTCTTTCGTCGTCTAGTCAAGGCTATCTTTTTCCTAATCCTAAGCATTTTTGAATAATTTCGATTCTTCTTCTCCCTAGTCGTCAGTTCTTCACCAAAAATTCGCTTTCTGGCTTCGGCATAATCTACCAGTCTTTGATGCAAGCTCTTATGCGAGGTCAAATCTTTCTTGGGGTAGGTATCTTCTCTTGTATCGTCACGTTTTAATATCTTTATTTTTCCAGGTTTGGAGTTCCCGGGAGAGTCTTCGTCGTCAGCGAGTTGTTCCCGGAGGCACCGCTGACCTTCAAGTTTCCCTGGCAGGCCGCGCATTTGAAGGAAATGTTTCCTTGGCCACAACTGTAGCACGTCAAGCTGTGAAAACTCGAAGGACAGCATGGAGGAAGCGCTTCTTCAGCCCTGGTATGTTCAGTTTTGTAAGTCCCATTATGTTTATTCGTGTTAGATTGTCTGTCTGTATGTGAGTATGTCGTCGGTCTGTTAGGTCGTCTTTGCTGAAGAACTGCAACTTCAACCCCTTCATCTACCACCTCTCTCTCAGACTCTCTCACCCGGGAGCTCTCCTGACCGTCTACCTCACTAACGTTTCTTTTAAACTTAATTTCTCTAGCTGCTAAATGCTTTTCAGCGCGTCTGCATTCTTCTCTTAGATCTCGGATCAGCGTCGCTACCCTATCTTTTATGTTCTGTCTTAAAATCGACACTAGATCTCTTTCCGTTGGTCTCGTCCACATTTGTAATGTTAAGGCTCTAATATCCTCGTAAAATTCGTCGAAGTTCTCATGGGGTAGCTGTCTCCTATCCATAATTGTCGTTAAGATTTCATGGTCACCTTTACTATTTTTAAATTGCGTCATTAGTTCAGATTTTAAGTCAAATTAATTAAGGTATTCGTCTGACTGGTTTTCTTCTAGGTATTGCCAGTACCATCTTTCGGCTGGCCCCGTTACTAAGTGGTGGAAATTCGCAAAAAGTTGCTCATCCGTTAGACCACTCTTTCTCTGCAGCGTCTCTATTCTAAAAACAAAACTCTCTACCGACATAGACTTGGGTGACCCGTCAAACTTGATCCCCCACTTGTGGACATCTACTCGCCTGTTTGTCTCCTGTGGAGGGATTCGTTCCTGTCGGTCTTGTAGCGTTGAGTTGTGGTCGTGGCGTTTTTGCGTTGTTGTGGAGTCTCTCTTTTGTTGGTTCTTGTCATGTCGTGGTGGCTCCTCAGTACCTGCTATCGAGATCTCCAACCCTGCGACTTTCTCGTTGATGACCCTGACATTCTCTTGAAAGGTCACCATCATCACTTTCATCGAGTCAGTGAGCATGGACATCATGTTAGCCTGGTTCTCTCGGATAGCATGTGAGACCACCGTGTTTACGTGTCGAGTTATGTTCGTCTCCATTATTTCTTTGCGTAATGTAAGTATCTCGTTTTCGTCGTCGTCTATTAGCGAACATCCTGCCGCTTCTGCTGCTTGTCGGTCGTTTTCAACGTTTTGTATTTCCTGTTCAATCTCTCTCGTCGTCTGTATTATTTGTTCTCTATCGTTGAGAAGAGTTTCGTTTGTCGTTTGAGTCGGGTCGTATACGTTCCTTGTTGTCGTCTTTGTCTTGTCAGTCTGTCCTACCGCTAGTCCCATCTGTTTTGTCGCGTTCCTAGTCATCCGTACTGTCGGGGTGTCTTCGGGAACGGACTGGGTGTTCTTAGGGACCGCGCCTAGGTTTCTGTTTTCTTCTTCCTCGATATTCATGTTTCAGATAAGTAATTCAAAACAAGGATTCAAAAGTAAAAGTAGGAGGATAAGGAAAATTCAAATGTAAAATGAGGTGAAAGTTAAAAAGGTTCTAAGTCAAAGGAAAACAAAATCCAGAAAGTTGCTATGAACTCAAAGATTCTAAAAAGAAGGAATTCCAATAGAGATATGCGAGAAAATTAATATACGGGCAAAAGAGATAGAATTGATATGGGTATGTAGGTGAGATAATTCAAAAAAAAATGTATGAAGAAATATAAAAAGCGAAAAAAAATCGAAAAATGATAAAATGGAATAAGTAAATAAGAAGGGTAATTCAAAAATATCGAGATATACAAAAAAAAAAATGCAAAAAGGTATAAAAGATAAAAAAATTCAAAATTGTTGATAAAAAAAATGTAGATTAGGGTAAAAGCGGTATAAAATTTTTATGAATGTATAAAGATAACAAGTTTAGAAATATTAAAGCTAAAATTGGGCAAATGGCGAAGAAATAGAAAGGAAATATGTATATAATTTAAATATGTTTTGGTGTGTGGATGCTGAGGCAGGTTATCCAGCATCCATTCAGTAGATTTTGTCTGTCTTGTTTTGTACTTGTCAAGTGTAGAGTTAGTCATCAGTCTTAGTCCGATTGTGACTAGTGTCTCTGGTACTTGACGAGTGCTGTAGCCTATCCCTTCCTTTCTTACCACTACTTTCCATCAGGTAAAACCTAATGTAAAGCTGGCCAGAACTTCCAGGACCTATTCCAACACGGACAAGGCTTCAAACCCCACGCTGACACCTCACGAAGGATCGGGCAAAATACCTAGATCCTTAGGCAGCAGTCAGCAATTCAGCTTTTCCACCCCGTCCCGCTCTGTGTATTAATAAAGACCCTCGACTACCTCACGAGATTCTTTGGCGCTTGGCCTTCGGATTGGACAGCCGTCTCCAATCTAAATCAAGACACAGAGCCTAAACAGTTCTTGGATTTGAGAAATCGAAAAGTAAAATTTTAAGAAAAAAACTAAAATTCGCGATATGAGGCTATTACAAGTCCAAGGCAACGACTTTCGAAAATTGAAAATCGTCCCCTTGGAGTCGCAATTCGGCCTCTAGCCGGTTAAATTGGTAAAAGTAACGTTGGGCGCCATTGTTATGAGTCAGGATAAGGCCACAGGGGCAGCTTAGGTGTAGGTGTGGAGGGCGGCGGCACGCTCGCGGTTGCTCGGCTAAAGCTCGTCGGACGGGGGTAGTTCTTGCCAACCCCACCATACACCACCTGGTCATACACAAATATCTCGTGCCATTATACAAATAAAAGAGAGAGAGAGAAAGCTACGTTAATCAGACCACGGACGGACCCTAAAAATAGGATAGAAGAGAGAAGAAAATCCAAGAACCTATGCCAATACCAAAGAGAAAGAGAGGAAAGGAGCCGCGAAACTAAACCTAGCTAGTCTAACTTAATCTAATCTAAACCTAAATCTTATGAATAAACCCTATGCTAAACCTATACTAATTTAATTCTACCTATGACTATCCCTAGGTCGAATCTCCTCCTTTCCTTTATCTCTCTAAGGTAAAGGTTCGTCAAGAACCCGAGACATGCCTGGTGTCATTGGCACAGGTCTGGCCAACCCACCCTTAATGTCCGAGGACAACCATGGCTACTTCTTTGGCCGATGTAACAGAGGTAGCCCCTTGAATAGACCTCCAGTCACAACCTAAGTCGAGTTCGGTAGAGAACGTAGAGTATCGTCGTCACTTCATGTCGTCCTCGTTTGTATTTTGTCTTGTTGAGTCATTGTTGTCTTGTACCACTGAAGGACGGCCCGTCCCATTCCTCCACACACCAAAACAAATGCTTCATTACTCCATACAAAATTGTCCAAACTACCGTTTCAAATTTGAGTCTGGTTTTGCCAGTATTATATTCACAAGCAAATTTCCCTTAATATTAGCATGAATTTTAATGTTAATTTAAATTTACGTAATTATCTATTTATTTCTGCTCTTAATCTATGTATCTTTAATTCAATTTCTTATAACTATTACTCACGGTTACTATAGTCCCCCGTTGTTCTGCCGGCAGCACAAGAAGCGATGATGAAGTGTGTGAAGTGATTTAACTTATACACTTTTACCTACGATCACTAAATTCTTTGATTAAGTGCAGAAAACAGATTTACTTAATTTTACTCTATTCACAATTCCAATAATTCAAAGCCAAAAGAAATATGTATATGTATATGTATAAAAATATGATATAGATAGAAACGATTAGAATTCAAATTCAAAAAAAAAGTTCACAAAATTCAAACAATAAAAAAAATTGGTATTAAAATCATCAAGATATAAGAATGAACTCTCATATAAATCAAACACAAAAAAAAACACTGGAGTAATATCCACGCCGTCCTCTTGGAGCACCCTGTCCCCTTGGTGTGTTCGTTTGGGGTATATATATGTATGTATATGTTCGTAGGTGTATATATATTGTTGGGGGTGTCGTGCCTGGTGGAGTTGTCTGAACACCTCGTCTATTTTGAGAAGTCACTATGATGTTTTATTGAGAGGAAGTAGTTTGAACAGTTCCTGCTGAACCCCTGAAAGCGGGGAGAGGCCTGGGTCAGAGTGGAGCTGACCTTTGGACCCAGAACCTATATCGGTAGAGATTGTGTTAATATCTTACATCTTTACATCGATTTACTATGTGAACATAGCTGAACCTACCTCTGCGGATATTAGCTGTGTGCTTAGTATCTTTATCGAAGTGTCCTTTAGGTCCCACTTGACCTATAATCAAACTATTTGTCACTTAGCTTTATCCATATATATATATATCTATAATTTTTCATTCTCACCCCTTTATTGATTAAATTTTTATTTTTCGTTTCGTTCTTTCCTTTTTTTATTGTTATTCTTATTTTTCTTTTTGTATTCTAAGTTTATTTAAACTGCACAAATTTAAATTGCAAATAAATTTCTCTGAAACGTTTAACTGCCACTCTATTGGGATTAGACCACAAAATGGTTTGAATGATTCCCACTTCTATCTCAGTCGTTGTCTTTTTCCAGTGGTATTTCCAGTCTTTGTTTCTGTCCATTATACTCTCACATATCTACTTCCTCTAATACATTTAACATAAACTTACTCTAACGTACCTAACATATACTTAATAACCTTTACTTTCACTAACATTAATAAATACATTTATCGTCATTATTAATAATGTCTCCGAAGAATGTATCTCGGATACGAACCTGATAAGGGTTAACTTTAATGACCTACCTTACCATGATAGGTGTGACATTGGGTAACTGTCCTATTTTATTCCAATTCAATTCCAATTCATACCCGCAGCCGCATTGACATTTGGCAACTGACATGTCAAACAAAAAAAAAAATCATGTAAATACCCCGGGAATTCACATCGATGTACAAGGTAAGTTTTGTTTCAATCATTTTATATTGTTTATTTTAGATGTTTTATTATTCCTTATTCTTTTTCAGGTGCTGAAATATACGTCTCGCACTTGGACGGAGGTAATTGTGTTGGAGGTTGTCTCCTAGGAATAGTCGGACTCAGTTTCTCGGAGATAACCTTCAAGAAATTTTTTTTCCACTTCATGTGATTTGGTGTCTAAAAATTTCTTTTTGTTTTCTTTCTCTTTTCAGTTGCACAACAAGTAGGTCAAATCGGGTGCATTGACCCGCAACACTCAGTACCAGTAATTATTTCGCTCTCGGTCTTTAACGTCCGCCTCCCCTCGTTGAATAGGGTTTTTCACCCTCACGTTCCTCGATCTATGCATAACATCGCATATTTGAAAAGGGTTCTTGCCCCTGATAAACCTGAAATTCTCAAACTTTTTCGCGCAGTTTGTTTATTTTTCTACACGATTTGATTTTAATTTTACGTTGGAGCTGAAATCGTTTCCTATACTCTCTGTTGCACCGCTTGGTAGTCCTTTCTGCTTCCGATTTAGCTCTTGGGGCTCGCTATCGGCAACACTATTTGACGAGAGCCGCTGCTTCCGTTTTAGCTCTGGGGGCTCGCCATCTGCGGCCTGCCTTCTCTTGGGCTCCAAGGATGATTTAAGCCATGGCGAAGTTTGTGACGACGTGTTTTGACGAATCACCTCCTTGGCTTTTTCGTCATGCAGCTGGATCGCCGAGAGTTCATAGAGGGCTCTGATGCTTTCAATGGCGTCTCTCATAGGTTGATGAATCAAGCGCCTTTTCTCGTCGTCTAGAATTTCCACCAGCCATCTAATTTGTTCGCCAAGCTTGTGGAAATCAGATTTTTGGGTCGTTCGTTCGACCGGCAGTTTCCGTATTGGCGGTGACTCACGTCGTATGATGCTCCTCTTAGTTACTGCTCCTTGGCTAGTTGGTGATCTAAGCATCCTTGATGACCTCTGAAAGGGGCTCTCCTCTATGCTTTCTCCGATGTTTTCGTTATTTTGTTTTTTTTAATTTTTTTCATTTATTTCGCTTGTTATATTTATGTTGTTGTTTATATTGTTTGTATTCATTGCAATTGGGTCCCGACTCAAAGCCGCTATCACTGTTCGAATTTGCAGTCACCTTGTGATCCCATTGTTATCTATGCAAGCAGAGAGGCCATGCGAGGGTTAGCACAAGCCCTTATGGGGTTTTGTGTCAGAGCCAGATCGGTGTTAAACAGGTATGTTACATCTGTACTTACACCACCAACTTAATGACGACGTAGCAGTGAACGTACTTTGAGGCCTGCCAGGGTTTTAATGGGACTGGGGCGCATGCAGCATTAGCCTGGAAGCCATTTCAACAAGATTTCACTCTTGCTTACTCAGGTAACGTCAGCCCTCATAGCTTTTCGTTTTTCCAGTATGCCATAATTAAGACCTTACTGGGCTCGGTCTTAATGGTAAAAGTAATTGATGACGTGGTCATCATATAGAGCCGGTTGTGGTTCTCAGCCTTTACTGCCTCCTTTATGGGGCAAGTTCAACATTTCACGGTGTGGCGGGTACCTTCGATCTCACCATTTTCTCTTTACTGTATCCCTCGTAGCCACCTTGTAGGGTGGGGAGCACTTACATGGAAGACGGCGCTTAATCGTCTTGTCGCAAAGAGTTCACAGGGGTTCCTTTGACATTTTCAGCCACGCCCTCCTCCTCTGCCGCTCTTGGTCGGGGACTGCTTATTGGGTATTCGCAGCTAAACTACGTTTCTGCAGGCCGTTCAACTATCCGCCACCTGTGACCCCCACTGTGCCCTGAGCTTAGCAGTTGAATAAACAGAACAGTTTATTCGGAAAAAAATATTTATTTAAATTTATTTATAAAATGTAGTTTACAAATTACAACCAAGTACACTTTATTTGTATGCAAAAATTAATGTTATTATTAGCTTAAGAATACAACCGGAGTCTCAGAACAGCATTAGTGAATTATCAAAAGTAAAAAGGCACCCTTTCATTCGTCTGTATCTCTATTTATCATCAATGTATGCTGACGACATCTATAGTCAGCGTACATTGCAATTCTTCGAAATTTAGCAATGCAATGCTTCTAATTAATGTTGTCACTTGAGTTATGTCAGGTGTTCGTTCACCGGACATTGACTGCAAGAACAATATGTGAGAAAAGATTCATGGTCATGTATGGAAGTCTATGACCTAGAACCGAAACGAGAGCTATTAGTGTTCTCTTATTATATTACGTTGCTTACGCGTGTGTTTTGGGTGATAGCTTCTGCTATAACTCCCCCCGCGTTTGTCTGAGGCTCCGACGAAGTAATTTTTACATTTACAATTTTCTTTTTCTTAATTATCTTCTTAAACAAAGATCAAAATTATGCAGATTGTTATGCTATGAATGCCAAAACTTGTTGCGTGTTTATATTTGTTTTGATATACAATTTTTTCAATTTTATTTTTATTGTCTATGTTAGACGTGTGCAACTCTTCTAGATTTAAATTTAGTTAGTTAGTTGGCGCTACAGCTCGAGGTGAACCTGGGCCTGCTTCTCGCAACCATTTGTGTGTGCGTGTTATATTTTTTTTGCACGAATGGAAGGGACCTACAGTTTTTTGCCGACTCCGAACGGCGAGTTGAGAAGCTCAATCGTGACAAATGATACTCTTTGATGCTTGTCAGACATTCGAAAGAGGTGGGCACTGTGAAAAACTTTTAGGTGTTTGCGGCGGGATTCGAACCCAAGACCGCTGGCTCAGTAGTCCGACGCACTAACCACTTGCGCTACGGTGCCCATTTAAATTTACAAATGTAATATTCTCTTTTATATTTGTTAAGAAATTCGGTAAAATTATTTGATCGTTTATTTTTTTCTCATTATTTTTAAATGTTGTTTCATTAATTTCTATTTGACAATTTCTAAATTTTATTAATTTGGTGCCTTTAATATCTATTCTAAATTTGTTGCAATTGTGCTTTAATTGTGTATTTCGAAGCTTTTTAATAATTATTAATCCAGTATCAATTTCTTTTACATCTTCGTTTTTATATATTTGCATGTTACAATCAGCTTCTTTCATATTAATAATATTAGTTATACATTTGTCTTTGATTTCAATCAAATTTTTCTTTAAATTATCTTTTACATCACTATAGTATGCTTTGTTATTAGGGTCAACTAAAATCTTATTTGTAACTAGATATATTGATTTATTTTGTTTATTTGGTGTGGGTTCTATAAGAATTTCAGTAAATTCCAATTCCGAAATTTGTGGGATCAACAAAACTATCACTATTTGATTTTTATAAAATGTGACTGTAACTTTAATATGTGAATATGTCTCTATATTTTGGATTAGTTCTAATTCGTTTGGTGTTAAAATGTTTTTTGTTAGTATCCCTAGTCGACTTGTCATTATAATTTGTTCTATGTCATCTATGTGGTTTTTTAAAAGGTTTATGTCATAGTTCAGTTGATATATGTATTGCATGTACGTCATTTCGTTTTCTAGGTTGTTAAGTCTCTCGTTTGTTAGTTTCGTGTAGTTATTTAGGTATGTCTCTATCGTATTCTGTTGATTAGTAATATGAGTTGTTATTTTCTTTATCTGGTCAGAAATTTCCATATTAATTTTTATCTGTCTATTACTTTCATATATGATGTTGTTTATATTGGTGTCTATGTTATCTAATTTTCTTTGTATTTCTTCCTCATCATCCCTGTCTAACGTACCAGCAATGTATTTGAGTCCTTTTCCTAATATGTCCATTAATGCTCTCTTTATCTTAGAGTGTGGTTTGAGATAATTAATCTTGTTTTCTAAAAGGTTGAAGTTATGGTTTATAGTATTAAGCATTGGTCCTATTATGTCCGATTTTGGTTCTAGTATTTCTAAATTTTTCTGTATACGCGTCATAGTGATTTCGTACTCTGTGATATTTATAATGTGTAGTATTTTCGTATAGTCCTTTATTAACTTCCTATGTCCTAATTTTATTGGAGTATATCCGTCATTGTTCGTCAAGTCCTGTATCTCTAGTTGCTGTGTGTTCACTTGCAGAAGGTTGATGAGAAGAAGTATCAGTATCATTATGTTCTGAAACGAGATTATGTTTCCTTTGTAATTGTTTTACCTTAACCCATTAAGGACCGGAACATTTCAACGTTGGAATTTTATGGTGAAATTTTCAGGATCGTCTTATTTTGTGATAAAAAGCATTTCTGCAAAAAATTAAAAAAATTGGGCCAGTAGTTTTCTCCTTGTGTGCCGTGTGGTCAACCACACGCTGGGTCCCATAGCATGTTTGACTTTTTTTCAGAAAATTTTTTTTTTTGTTTTGTTTGTAAATGGTTAGTATTAAGGCAGATATTAAGAGCAAGTAATGTCGGAAGGTTAGTGTAACTAATTACAGGTAAGGACAGGTAAATAAAAAAAGCAACTTTTAATGAGTTTTAAATATTTATTTTAAGAATTTAAGGAATATTAATATTAATTTAAACTTATTTGTGCTTTTGCCTGCGTTCAATATAATATTGCTTATTTTCGTGAAATATTTTAAAGCAGTTCTCTGCGTGAACGTGCACATTGCATTTTTCACATATGAAAACGGTGGCTTTTGGCGTGCAAACAATACAGCGGCGTCGATTTTTAGTATTGAGTGGAGTGTGCATACCGGTCACACATGGTAGATTGCTCGGATGGTAGACTTGATCTGCTGCGATGTTATTTCCATTTTGCGGTTCATCGGTAGCAGCGGATTCTGCGCACACTGAATCCTCCGATGCAAGAAGTAGACTTTTGACGATGCTATTCTTGAAATCTAATTGGGGCATCGGTTTTGCCTTGGTAGAAGTAGCGACGAAGCAATGCAACTTCCAGGCATTTACCACAGCGCTGTCCAAACATTGCACCCATAATGGCCACCACCACTTTTTCCCTCTAATGCCAATACGATAATTAGCAACCCCATTATCGTGTAAATCGACGCCGCCCATGTGTCGGTTGTAGCTGTTAAATACATGTGGCTGTGGAACACCAATCTTTTTCTTTTTTTCTGCACTATATCGTTGCACATTTACCATTGGCTCAACAGTGTCGTAATTTGTTGCGATTGTCACTTCGGCATTGTCCATCCAACGAACCACCAAAATGTCATTTGCCTTATCGTATAAATAATCCGATTCGAATTTCCTTAAACCAATATCGCCTTTGACTTTCCTGCCTGTTTTTAATGTGGCACCAGAAATACGGTTAGACCGAACAGTGCCGGATGCACAGAAGCCACGTTCTTTCAACAAGCATAACAAGTAGTGGGAAGTGAAGAAATTGTCGAAGTGCACTGTGTGTTGCTGTGGATTGTCACAATGTCTCAGCAATTCCATAATGACAGATGCGCCGAGTCCCAATTGCTTGTCGTATTTGTCAGATGCACCGGAATATGGCAGAAACTGGAACATATAGCCACTATCCGAAGAAAGAACCCACAGCTTGTAGCCAAAACGAATCGGTTTACCACGAATAAACATTTTAGCAGAATGACGGCCAAAATATGGTACCATGGTTTCATCGATTGACAAATGCTCAGCCCAGACGCCAAATTGCATATAACGCTCGTTGAGCATTTTGAATAGTGGCCGCACTTTTGCAAATTTATCAGCCAATTCCAATGTGTCATTGTTTGCGATGTGAAAATTCGCTTTTAACCGTAAGAAGGTGTTTCGCGGCATTGTTTGGCTTACGATTGGTACGCCAAATGCAGGATCCGTACTCCAATACAGTTTCACATGCGGCACATGATGATACCCAGAAAAAAGGAGTATTCCGATGAAATGTAAAATCATATTTTTATCGCATAATTTGGCGATATTGCGTTGTCCAGCATAACGATTAGTCTCCTCTACAAGCATTTGAATAACATCATTGTCAAAAAATAATTGAAATAATTCAAACGGATTCTTTTCACCTGTAAAATAAGTAAAATGTATGTAAGTTAGTATAATTTATATGTTACTTAAATGTATTAAATAAGATATTTTACCAATTGCCTGGAGCATAGGACTTTGTTTTTCTTGCTTTAGTGGCTCGTGCACCGGGTGAATATTATATTTGAAATGATTTGTTCTTTTCCAATTCGCCTTGAATTCACTTTTTGGACGGTATTTTGTCTCAGGCTCCGATGTTGATGATTGTAGATCTACCACTTCCTCAGGTGCAGCATAGTCTTCAACATTTGATTCGTATACAACCTCAATCGTACCTACACACACGCACACGATTCGCCAAACACATTTAAACAAAAACGCAACAAAATACTTACCGGCAACTTCATTTAACAGGCTCAAATCACATGCAATATTCGTTGATATATGATCATCATCGATTAACTCATCATCCGATTCACCGACAACATTATCCGGCGGCAAACAAATCACCGTTTCAATTGTTAATTGTGTTTTACTTTCCAATGGCGGGTCAAAATCACGCTCTTCGTCGCTCCAGTTCTCGATTATATCTAATAACTCCTGATTAGTTATGTACTTTCGGCGCGACATTTTAGTTTAATTCACTATTTTTACACTTTTTATACAAATAAAACTGACTGAACTTTTTTATGAAATAAAAATAACAAATAATCTTAACGAGTCCAATACACCTGCTCTTCTTTCAACGGATATGAAAAAAGCAGTGAATTTGAATTAATTTTGCTTAGAGATTTGTATGGCTGTATTTGAAAGTTTCGAAAGCCTACTATTTCCAGAGATATTTTCAACTGAACCAAAACTGATGTAGTCCTCATACCTTTTGAAATCCTAACTACTCTATTTCAAAGTGAAATCAAAGTAACAGTATTCCAATGAAATACAGATTTGTTCTACATCAACAAGTCTAGAATAAGTGCCATAGATACGTATGTAAGTCGCGCCAAGCAATATAACGTCAAAATGCACACATAGTACTATGGGGCCCAGCGTGTGGTTAACCACACGCCATTTTTCGCCGACCGCTGGCGGCAGGTGAGGGTTACTGTGGTACTGGTAAGAATTACTAAAATTATATTTGGATATTTGCGAATACACACAATAACAAATAATCTAATTTTTATTTTTATTATTATTTTTTATTTTTTATTTAAAAAAATGCTTTTTTTTGACACTTTTTCTACTTGCCCAGGTGAACCCATGGATAGGTGAAAAATGTCCAAAATATATATTTTTGCATTCTCAAGATACCAAACCTAATTATAAGCCAAACAATTATTTAATTATTTTTTTTTTAATATTTTTAATATTTTGTCAAAGTTAGCCGTGTGGTAGACCACACGCTGGTCCAAAATGGGTTAAACCTAGTTTTATTGTGATCTTGAAATTTTCGTTTCTTCTTTACGTGTGTTTTGTAGTATTTTAATCCTGATTTTTTATCCCTCACGTGTTCAGAATCTAATAGATCTGTATCAATTTTCCTGAATTTAGAATGATTTTTGCCACCTCTTATTTCTTTGATATAATTAATACCTGGTTCAATTTCTACATCTATTCTATCTTTATTCAAATTATCAATTATCTTCCTTTTCTTTTCTAGAACTTGTTTGTGAATTTCTTCGTACTCTAACGGTTTATGTTTTGTTGTGGTGTGAATGGAGTTATTATAATATCCGTTTATCAAAATCATCTGCTCTTCTATAGGTAAATGGTTTTTACTGTGTTTTAAGATTCTCAAATGTTCGTTTATTGTGTTATGTAGTCTTTCTATATCGGCGTTGCTATTATGATTAGAGTTGGAGGTAAAGTGTATTATAATATTCCTTTCTTCTAAAAATTCCTTCATCATTCTTGATTTCATTCCTAATTCATTATCGGTAACAATTTTTTCTATATTGCCGTACAGGCTTATATATTTCATAATTGCTTTTCGGAATTCGGGTTCGCTCCTGCTATTCATTTTTATAAACATAGCAGTTTTAGTAAATTTATCTATCATGGTTGCGAATATGGTTTTATTGATGGAATAGAAAACATCCAAATGTATTATTTGATTCGGTCTATTTGGTTTTTCGGATAATTTGTAAGGTGGTTCTACTGGTTTTCTTTCGTATTTTTCTATTGTACATATTTCGCAATTGTTAATAAACTCGATGATCTTCATCTTCATATTTGGGTAATAATATTCCCTTTTTAATTCTTCATAGACTTCACTTATTCCTCGATGGTTATTTGTAGTATGTTCTTTTTGTATAATTTTTTCTAACTCCTAATCGTTTGCTATATCCTTCAGTAGTTTGCTGCACCTTATTATTTTGTATTTTTCGAAATGATCTACGACTAATTTTTGAATTTTATCCATTATTTCATCATCGGCTAGAACGGCGTTTGTGGCGATTGGATTGAATATGTTCTTATTTTTTATATATGCTGAGCCTGATGTTATTTTCTTGAAAATTATTTGAGTTTTATATAAGTTGATGGGTGTTACTGTTTGTATAATGGTAGTTGCTAAGTTTTCTAAGGCATTTACTTCTATCCTACTTAAGAAATCTGCTACCTTGTTTTCTTTACCCTTTTTATGAAAGGTTTTAAAATTATATTCTCCTACTTGCAGTTTCCATCGTATGAGTTTACTATTAGGTTGTTCTATATTGTGTAACCATACCAGAGGTTCATGGTCTGTATACAGGTTTATTTTCCTTCCGTATATATATGGCCTAAATTGTTTAAAGCTCCAAACTATACAGAGAAGTTCTTTTTCTATTGTGGAATAATGGATTTCATGCTCGTTTAGTGTACGAGATATATAAGAGATGGGTTGATTATCTTGTGATAATACACCTCCGATGGCATACTGGCTGGCATCAGTGGTGATTTCAAAGGTTTTCGTAAAGTCAGGGTAAATTAGTATTGGGGCTGTTATTAGCTTTTCTCTAAGGTTTTCGAAACTATCAATATAGTCTGCGTCATTAATGTCTATCCGTGCGTTTTTCTTTAGGAATTTGGTCATTGGTTTTGCTACTTCAGCGAAGTTTTTGATAAATTTCCTATAATACCCGGCTATGCCGAGGAAACTTTTAATTTCCTTTTGTGTCTTTGGAATCTGGTATTTTTTTATTGCCTCAATCTTTTTCGGGTTTGGTTGTATCCCTTTTTCATTCACTAAATGACCTAAAAATTCAACTTCCTTTCTCAGGAATTCACATTTATCTAGTTGGATTTTTAGATTAGTTTCTTTTAGTACTCCCAGTATCAATCTTAAATTTTTAATATGCTCCTTGAGCCCATTCGAAAAGATGATAATGTCATCCATATAGACTAAACATATTGTCCCTAAATATTTTCTTAAAATATTTTCTATAAAACGTTGGAAGGTACTAGGGGCATTTTTTAAACCAAATGGAATTCTACAGAATTCGTAATGCCCATTGTCAACTGTAAAAGCTGTCTTTTCGATGTCTTCGTCCTTCATCTCTATTTGGTGGAATCCGCTTTCTAGATCGATTGTCGAGAAGTAATTACTCTTTCCTAATCTATCTAATATATCTTCAATTTTTGGGATTGGATGGCATTCGTCTATAGTTTTTTCATTTAATTTTCTATAATCTATGACAAGTCTCCATTTGACTTGACCTGAAGCGTCTTGTTTTTTTGGGACGACCCAAACAGGGCTACTGTAAGGGCTAATACTGGGTCTTATAATGCCTTTTTCTAACATCTTCTGAATTTGGTTTTGGATTTCTATTTTATGAATATAAGGATATCTATATATCTTACTTTTGACAGGTATATCGTCAATTGTTCTGATTTGATGTTTGATGGGGTTATTGGTGGATGTAAATGCTTGACTATGAAAAACTTCTTCGTTTTCCATAAGAGCATTAAGAAGTTCTTGTTGTTCTTCTTTGTTTAAGTGATCCATTCTGATTATTTCCTTAACATTGACTTTCAGATTACCTTTGCTTTCGTAGGGTTGAAAATGATTGAATTCGTGGATTTCTCCAATTTCTGTTGTAAAGAAAGGTTTATTCAAGTTTAATATGTGGGGGTTCGTATCGCTATTGACGATTTTTGCGTATGCTTTAAAATTGTCAACTGTATAGATACCTTCACATATTGCTATCTGGTCGTTAACTTGAATGCTATTGATTAATACTATACCAGATCTTTCTTTAACAGGTATTTTATATGTGTGTTCGCCTGGATCTATTTGATATATGGTATTTTCTTTTATATCGCTAAAATGTATTTTCATCTCAACGTTGTTAATTAAAATAGTTTTATTTCTTAGGTCAATGACTGCATTATTTGCGGTTAAAACATCAGTACCTAATAGACCATCGTAATTTTTATGGAATGGGTGAACAAAAAATTCTATATTGTCTTTTAATGGTTCTAAGAATTCGGAGCCTTTTAAGGTTATTTTATGGGTTATTATCGTATCTTTATTCAAGGATCGAAGTACGATTGGTTTTGCTAATTTTTGCGTTAAGCTTTCTTCAAAGACTCCAGGGTTAATAAGTGAGTTTGTAGCACCCGAGTCTATGAGGAAGGATCTTTCTTTTATTTTTATGTATGGGAGTTTGCTGGGGAATCTATCCGAAAATGTCCAATTTCAGCGGATATTTGATTATTAACCTCCATTGGTTCTATTTGTCTTCTGTCTTGAGGAGGCGAATTATTTGATCCGTTATTTTGTTGATTGTTTGGGGTATATGGTTTCTGGAAATATGTGTTACTAGAGTTGGGATTATTAAGATGCCTGGGTGCATATTCTCTATTTTGAGGATAATTAACATTACCAGAGGTTTGGTTTGGCAAGTTGAAATTAGTATTTCTTGAATACTGGAACCCGTAGTTGGGATTTCTAGAATATTGATTATTAGAACTTGGGTTTCCGAAATTCTGAGATCGTGGTTGATTCATTTGATGGTAATAAGGTGTTCGGTTTTGTTCTCTCCTTTGTGGGTAAATAATATCCTTTCTGTAATAATTTGTTGGGCTTTTGGTTTGCATTGAGGGCTGGGTTTGGTAGGGAGGCTTATTTGATTCTCCTCTATACGTTGCGGTGGTATTTTTGTTGCCGCCTAATGAAGGGGTATGATACGCGTATCCAGCCTCATGTAAAATATTAATAGCTTCCTCGATCGATTGTGGGTTCCTACAGTATAATATAGATCTCATTGGTTCTGGAGACTTTGCCTTAAAAATATGTAAAGCTGATTTTATATTTTGTGTTATACTAGTTTCGATGTCGTTTGGATTTGATTCAAAAACTTGTTTCGTCTATTACTATTGTTTATTCGGTACTATTGTTTTTAAATGTGACTGCCCTGAGTTCATCGAATAATTCTTCTAAACTTGACCTATCACCAAAATTATTTATTAATACGGTTCTTATATCTTTCCAGGTTGTGATGTGGTTATTTATTTCAATCACTTCCCTAGCTCTATCCTTTAACTTGGACTTGATTATGTCCGAAAAAATACTTTGTGAAAGTGGTTCATATTTTAAAAGAGTGGGGTGAGTTTTATCTGTCAGATCCAAAAAGTTTTGGAGATCTTTGTAGTTCCCATTGAACTCGGGAAGTTGGTTTAAATATTTTAATGGATCAATTGTTAACGATAACATTTTGTTTTCTTCCATAAAATCAGAAGGATCGGAATTGTTGATACCTAATTCGGATCGTAGATTACAGATTATATTACTTAAAGCTTCAGATTGACCCCTAACAGTTTCTAAGTTTTTCTCTAGATCGTTATTCATTAAATATTATAATGTTCTTTATGTAGTACGCACTTTATATATTCATACGTATGTATACTTAAATAGAAATAGTTCTACGGATAATTCTTAAATTCACCTTAGTTGTTGTCTTTGTTGTTGTTGTTGCTGTTGTTATTGTTGTTGATAAAATCTGGCTGTCTCTGGTTCCTTGGTTGCTGTTTAGTTGCTTTTATGACGGCCGTCGATATCTGATTGTATATGGTTCCTTAGATGCTGTTGTTATATATAAAAAATTTTATTTTTTATTTTTATTTAATAATCACACAATAATAATTATTATACTGTCTTTTTGGCAGACAGATGTATTATAAGATTTTTTTTTTTTTTTTCAATCACACATTAATAGATATTATCTCTACTGTCTTTTTCGCAGACAGATATATTGGTTTTTTGTTTCAAACAATCACACATTAATGAATATTGTACCGTCTTTTTCGCAGACAGTTATATATTTATTATTTTTTTTTTATAAACAATCACACATTATATCTACTGTCTTTTTCGCAGACAGATGTATTATACTTTTTATTTATAATTTTTTTTTGTTTTATTATTACTAAATTTATTATTACACATTAATAGATTTACTGTCTTTTTCGCAGACAACTATTAATTTATTTTATTTATAAAAAAAACAATCACACATTATAGATATTATGTCTTTTTCGCAGACAACTATTATTATTTGCACTATGTACAAAACACTGTATGTTTTTTTTCTTTTATTTTCGTCGTGATTTGTTTTTCCCGGATCCTACCGACTGCGCCAGTTGAATAAACAGAACAGTTTATTCGGAAAAAAATATTTATTTAAATTTATTTATAAAATGTAGTTTACAAATTACAACCAAGTACACTTTAATTGTATGCAAAAATTAATGTTATTATTAGCTTAAGAATATAACCGGAGTCTCAGAACAGCATTAGTGAATTATCAAAAGTAAAAAGGCACCCTTTCATTCGTCTGTACCTCTATTTATCATCAATGTATGCTGACGACATCTATAGTCAGCGTACATTGCAATTCTTCGAAATTTAGCAATGCAATGCTTCTAATTAATGTTGTCACTTGAGTAATGTAAGGTGTTCGTTCACCGGACATTGACTGCAAGAACAATATGTGAGAAAAGATTCGTGGTCATGTATGGAAGTCTATGACCTAGAACCGAAACGAGAGCTATTAGTGTTCTCTTATTATATTACGTTGCTTACGCGTGTGTTTTGGGTGATAGCTTCTGCTATAACTCTTAGCCTCACCAGCCTGTCCGGCGTAGTGCAGTGAGTGTATGCATGGGTATGTATATACATGTGTGTGTATGTGTGTATTTATGTATATATGTGTATATGTATGCATGTGTATATGTATTTGGATATGATGTGGGTCCATATGAGTCATCTTCAAAGCAGTCGCGTGCCATATATGTATGTACATAATTATGTATATCGGTGTTTTTGTGTTGTTTATTGGACGAAGAAAGTAAAAAGCGTAGAGAAAAAGCACTGAGTCAGAGAGAGAGGAAAGATATGCGACTGTTTATATTTGTGGGCGAAGGGAAAACGATGATGAGAGGGGGTGAGCGGTTTCCTGGGTCTGCTCATCCAGATTAGATTGTTTATTTTTGCTGTTGGTTGAAATGTTTTTTCTTTATTGGACGAAGGAAGTAGAAAACACTGAGTCGGAGCGAGAGAGAAGAAGTATATTTGTAGGCGGATGGGAAACAACGATGAGAGGGGGTGAGAGGGAGTGAACGATTTCCAAGGTCTACTCATCCAGATCTGATTGTTTATATTCGCTGATGGAGGGGAAACAATGATTAGAGGGGGTGAACGATTTCCAAGGTCTACTCATTCAGATCAGATTGTTTATTTTAGCTGTTGGCTGAAATAGGTAGCAATGCTGACTATAATGTTTCAAGTAAAATTGTTTTTATTGGACGATGGAAGTAAAAAGCACTGAGCCAGAGCGAGAGGGAAGAAGTATATTTTAGGCGGAAGGGAACAATGGTGAGAGGGGGTGAGCCGTTTCCAGGCTCTACTCATCCAGATCAGTTTGTTTATTTTGACTGTTAGCGGGGGAAAAAATGATTAGAGGGGAGGAACGGTTTCCAGTGTCTACTTATCCAGATCAGATTGTTTATTTTGGTTGTTGTGGCAGATACTTCAATGAGGTAATCTACTATTTATATGATCCCTAATTGCAGAATGACGTCAGTTGTCTTTGTTAAAATGGATCAGAACTGAGCTAAACGAAATTCTACTCTGAAGGATTTAATTCCTAAGAAATTACAGTATGCAGTTTTTAGAAATCCCTTTAAATCATCATCATCATCATCATAACCATCATCATCATCATCATCATCATCACCATCATCATCGGCATCATAAGAGACTAAGAAGAATGAAACAAATATTAAGTATCAGAAGCTCGAAGAAGATAAAAAAAAAAAAAAAAAAAAAAAAGATGATTATGATAATGTAAATGATGAGAATAAAAAATTTTTGTTGATCATGTAAATAAAAAACAAAGAAACTTTTTTTTTTAAAATAACTGTGTTTTCTTTATTATTCAATATACATCAAATCAATATATTATGTATCCTCTTCTCTTATAATTTTACATTTAATTTTTTCATTAGCAAATGGTCCATAAATTCTTCTTTTATAATTAGCCCAAATCAATAATCCCTCTTTTTTGTTAGGCGAGCGAACAAGGTATCCTATACCTATTGATTCTATCATCCAGATCAGATTGTTTATTTTGGTTGTTGACTGAAATGGGTAGTGATGCTAGTGGGATACTCAAGATCAACAAGTTATTTTTTCGGCTCATAATGATCAAGCGTATGATCATCTGGTGTTCAAGGCCATTGTGTATGTATATGTTTCTGAGCTTTCATAAAAAACCGTTTGTATATCAAATAAAAAATAAAGGAATAGAACAAGAGGTCAACACATCGCTGATATCAATTTCAATCCATCGTTTGGAATCATCATCGTCATCATCAGAGACTAAGGAGAGAGAAACAAATATTAAGTACCTAACAGAAGTTCAAAGAAGATAAAAAATCTTTATTATGATATGTAAACAATGTTGTAGTATTTCTTATTCATTCGTTTGTATGATGAGGATAGAATATTTGTTGAACGTGTAAATAAAAAAAAACAATGGAACTCTTGTAATGGTCGTGTGGTTTGCGAGGATTGTTTGGGAATAGAAAAGGTCGTCACTCAGACGGGATAAAATTTTTGAGGGAAAAAGGGTTTAGGGTTGGGATGGAGGAAGGGATGCGAAAAGGAACGAAACACTTTGGGCTTGGATGCGGGGTGCATGCCTTGCGAGTCGCGGCTGAAGCTCGACGGGTGGGGTCGGGGATCTTGCACCCAAGTGACCAAAATCAACACCACTACAAAAAGAGTATTGCATGCAAACGGTAGATTAATGACAAAAAAAGGTGTATATCGGTTGCTAAAACCTCTAGCGCTACCACATGGGAGAACAGCTGGTAGCTCCCTCAGCGGGTCATGTTTCCTTATCCCACCCGTCCATGTGCAAGCGGCCGCTGAAAAAAAAAGAAGACTTGCACCCTTAAAAAACGAGATCGCCCCCTTACTAGGGATCCCCTACCAGGACCTTAGAAATGAGACCAGGTGCGAATTAATTACAACCACATATTCATGACTTTGTTGTACGAACTCGTCGTAAGAAAAAAAAACTTATTACAATATTCAGTACATGCTAACTAATTATTTGTACGTTATATAAAAACGAAAAGGAAAAAAAAAAATTACTTCGGTATTGTGCGATAGGACAAAAGGGACATTTTCATAAAATTACCCTACAGAAGCCTCAGCTGTGGCCTCCCGCACTATACCTCACAGTACGTGGAGAATTCAAATAATAACCATACGTTATACATAACGGTGAAGCCGCTTATAAAGTTAATTAAGAAAAAAAATTAACGGTCGAGCCGCATATAAAGTTAATCAAAAGAAAAATTAACGGACGAGCCGCATATAAAGTTAATAAAATTAATCCAAATAAAATTAACGGACGAGCCGTATATAAAAGTAATCAAAAGAAAAATTAACGGACGAGCCGCATATAAAGTTAATAAAAGCAATTTGAATCTGCGCGAGAATAAGTTGAGAGATAAAAAAAAATTAGATACTTAATTCTAGTCCCACGTCCTGATGCTCCGGGGATCTGGTGTATCAACTCGCCGACGACTCCGCGGTGCCCTCAGTAGGGTATTGGAATATGAACGGTAAATGTACCGCTTCCGCCGTTAGGGGACCGGATCACCAAAGCCTCAAATAAACTGGTGGCGTCGAAATTTGGTTACGATTTAAAATTGTGCGAGCAAAAAAAAACCATATAGCACTCGAGGAGTCTCTGCACACGGCTTGGGTAAATTTTCGTACGCACGGCACTGCACGTGGTTATTGTGGCTTGGAATTTTCCTTTTGCCGGGCAGGAGATTCACAAAAAAAAACTATGCACGTTAGGGAGTCACTGCACACAAGGGCCTAGATAAATTTTCGTACGCACGGCACTGCACGAGGTAATTGTGGCTTGGCTGCGGTACCCGAGCAACAAAAAAAAAAACAGACAAAGTCTCGCGATTTACTAAGGTAAAACAAAAAAAAAAATTGGGTCGGTGGAAGGTTCGGGAGTGGTAACTGCCCACGGGATTAGTGATTACCGCGCACTGCACTCAAAAAAGAAACCAATCCTTCTAGTCTTGAAGGGACCACCTAGGGTCACTGCCACTCTGCAACTCCAAAACACGACTCCTCTGGTCGGATGTAAATCCACGACTTTGATCTTCTACCTTCAGTCGAAAATCGAACAGTTCATTCGCCGAAAGGCCTCGATCCTACCAAACCATTTCACGAGAGATTGCGCGAGTACAACCAATTTCGCGCTAAAATATTTTCCGTTCCGAGTAAAATCTTACCTAAACCCAAACGTTCAGCCGCGACGCGCAAGGCATGCACCCCGCCCAAGTGTTTCGTTCCTTTTCGCATCCCTTCCTCCATCCCAGCCCTAAACCCTTTTTCCCTCAAAAATTGTACCCCGTCTGAGTGACGACCTTTTCCATTCCCAAACAATCCTCGCAAACCACACGACCATTACATAAATGGCGCCCAACGTGGGGCCCGAAAGGTTACCTTTCGGGTTCCAAAAATTAAGACTCATAAAAAATTTTTCAATTAAAGTTTTTTTTTCACTTATCGTAAATTTCTCAATTTTTGATTAACAATTTCATTAGATTCCGTCCAACACACATGTTGTGTCGATATCCAGACCAGGTCCTTTCAAATAGCGTTTTCCAAATCAAACAATGATGGTTTGAAACGACGAAGACCGTGGCGCTGATATTTCGCTATACATGTTCTAAGTATTTGCTCTGTCAATAATCGGGCTAGGTTTATGCGAATAGCGTTTTCCAAATCCAACAACGATGGTTTGACACGACGCGATTCCGATGCACTGATCCTTTGACAGGTATCTACTTTGAGTTGCCCCACAGGTGTTTGCAAGTTGTCTTGGAAACGTGTTACAGTGAGTTCTTTTAACTCGATGAAACAACCTCGACAAAACCGTGCAAGTACCCTTCAACCATAGTTTTTTTTTTTTCTTTTTGCTAGCGTTACCACAATACCTACGAATGGACCTCACCTACCCTTAGCCATTTAAATGAGACCACACTTATGAATAAAACAACTTACATTTTTATCGTTTATCGTATTATCGTATCTTATATCTTTTTATATATATCGTATATATATATCCTATCGTATACCGCCTAATCTTTATCGTATATCGAATTATCGTATCTTATATTGAATTATCGTATTTTATCGAATTGAATTATTGCTTACCTTTACCTTATCGAATTATCGTCATCTTATCGCATTATCTTTATCTTATATCGGATTATCTTATCTTTATCTTTTATCGCCTTATCTTATCTTATCGTATATCGAATTAATTTTATAGTATATTGCTTCGGAATTGATGGTTTTGCTTCTGCGTACCTAACACTTTCCTTTTTTATCTTTTTGTACTTAACATTAATCCCCTTGACTTACAATTACCAGCATGGCAGTAGTGCGTACACCTGATGGCCCAACCGTTCCCATTGAGGACCAACTTCAGTTAACTTGCTCCATATGTCAGGAAGAATTGACGCTGGGCAAGGAAATGGTCAAGACAGCGTGTGGACATCTGTTTCACAACACGTGTCTTAACGACTGGCTACTTACTTCGGACTCTTGTCCAGTATGCCGACAGGCCTTGGTTGAACCTAACCACCAGGACGCTACTCGTGAGCCAACTGCTAACCGTGGTAGAGGCGCAATCCCAAAAGCGCGTCGCCCTAAAACTCGCCCCACGACGCAGCAAAACGCTGCAGATTGGCGCCTCAAGGATTCGAGTATCTTAGAAAGTAGAATCTCCTCGGGCGGGAATAAATCTCCAGCACCCCAAGCCATGTCCTTACCTCCACTTACCAACTCTGGCACGAACCTATTTACTCCCCTGGACCATGTTTCTCAAAGCCGTGAGACAGATATTCGAAGGTTTGTCAGGGAGGAAATAGAAGAAGATCGTCGTCAGAATAGAGACTTGACGAACCAGGCAATGGAAACGATGTTCCAGCGTTATCTTAGTTTCATACCTCAGCCCCAAAACCAGGCACCTCCGAATAGCCCGTTTACAGACCGAACCAGTTGGACTCATCCAAATGTACAACCACCACCTCCACCTCCTACCTTGCGACCAAATCCCGGGCGGTCTTATAACGACCCCACTATGTTTCTCAGCAATGAAAAGGCTTCCAGTACGATCCTGAATTGGAACGTGAAATTCGATGGCTCTACCCATGGTATAAGGGCTGAGGAGTTTATTTATCGAATTCACGCTCTGACTCAACGCACCCTGAATGGAAACTTTTCATTGCTCTGCAATAACATGCACGTTCTCTTCACGGGAAAGGCTAAGGAATGGTTCTGGCGATATCACCGGCGTGAGTACTCGATTGAATGGAATGCATTCTGCGAAGCCTTACGGTTTCAATACGCCGATCCTCGGTCGGATTTTGATGTTATAGAAATGATTCGCGGTAGAAAACAAAGAGAAAGAGAATCTTTTGACGATTTCCTCGACGCGGTTCTTTCTCTAGCGGATCGCTTGGCCGAACCGTTACCGGATAGCCAGTTCCAAGAAATCCTTAGGAGAAACCTACAACCTGACCTTAGGTATGAGCTGTTACACCTCCGCATCTCCTCCATCGCGGATTTACGCAGGGCTTGCCATAGACATGAAAATTTCATGCAGGAACTAAGCAGAGGAAATTTCAATCGTAGCGCTCCTCCACGTAAGTTCGTGTCCGAAATCGATCGCGAGTTTTCAACCGATGAAGAGATATCCGCGTTGAATGTACCGAATAAAGCTCTTCTCTGCTGGAATTGCGATACAGTGGGACAAACTTACATCGAGTGTCTGCAAAAGAGAAAAGTGTTTTGCTACGGCTGTGGCTTAAAGGACATTTACAAACCGAAATGTCCGAAGTGTTCATCGCCCCAGGTAAACTCCAAGGTGGATGTGGCCACCAACACCGGGTCACATCCCGCTCGAAGGAACTAGAACCTGTGCTTAACCCTCGCACGGCAACACCATCCCCAACTACTCTAGTGTCCCCTGGCTCTACCTCCGAGTTTGAGCGACAGAATAGGGATCGCATGGTAGGGTCTGGTCCTTAAACTTTTAGATGTAAGTTAGTTTTAATTAGTTTTATTTAGTATTAGTTAGATTTAAGTTCTTAGTTATAAATTTTATAAAAAAATATAAATAATACATTGAAAGGTTTTACACAAATTTTCCTTAAATCAAATAAAAAAAAAAAAAAAGCTCTACCTCCGAAGCCTCTCCTGAAAACAAAGTTCCTGGCCAGGATATAGGAGTGCAAACTCACGACTTTGATCTTCTACCTTCAGTCGAAAATCGAACAGTTCATTCGCCGAAAGGCCTCGATCCTACCAAACCGTTTCACGAGAGATTGCGCGAGTACGACCAATTTCGCGCTAAAATATTTTCCGTTCCGAGTAAAATCTTACCTAAACCCAAACGTTCAGCCGCGACTCGCAAGGCATGCACCCCGCATCCAAGCCCAAAGTGTTCGTTCCTTTTCGCATCCCTTCCTCCATCCCAGCCCTAAACCCTTTTTCCCTCAAAAATTTTATCCCGTCTGAGTGACGACCTTTTCCATTCCCAAACAATCCTCGCAAACCACACGACCATTACACTCTTTTAAATAACTGTGAACAAGATATCCCACGCCTGTTGTTCTTAGGACAGTACACTCTAAGCATTTCCCTATTTCCATGACGCCTTTGATGGTGACTACTGCATATTTTAATTTTCTAGGGATGAAATCCTTTACAATAGAATTTTGTTTAGCTCCATTCTGATCCAATTTGACAAAGACAATCAGGGATCTCTTTAAATTGTATAAAACCAGTTAACTCATAATTTTCCAAATGCTGCCAGTATTCGTAGTATGAAAGTCGTTTAATCTTGTTGAGCTTCTTCCGATGCTAATATATGATATTCGATTCGCGTAGCTCTTCAACAATTAGATTATCTCATTCTTGATCTGGAGGTTATTATTTCCAGCTTTTTGAGTTGCCATTAAAAGTCTTAGTCTATTTACGAGCACATTTGGATCATACCAATGAACATAATCGAAAGGATTAGTAGAGTATATCATATCAGCTGAATATGCCCTACCAATTTTACTTTTTACTTTCCGCGATAAATTTTGAACTAAAGGTTGGATAATTTGCTTATATTTCTGGCCCTTATTACCTTTAACTTGTGAACTGCTATCATGGTATTTCATATGTGCATTTGTTTTTTGTTTTTTGCAGTATTTTCAGATATTGTTCCAAGTCTTCATTAGTGTATCGACGTTTTCGAGGATTTTTGCGTAAAATTAGCTCATGTAGGCCATCAGTTCCAGTGAAGACTTCATCGTCAATAACGAATTCATCTTGCTGGTTTATTTGAAAACTTGATGTACCCAATTTCAACGCATTCGATTGTAGATCAAGGTATGGCCCATAAATCTTGTCACGGTTTGGGTATACCCAGGAAACCATTCACCCGCTCTCAGCATCGTGCCCCTCTCAGCATCGTGCCCCTCTCAGCATCGATTACGTCAGCTCCATCATCGATATGTAACTTGATCTATGATCTACCATATTGGAAGAACGCCTCCGCTAACTGCTATTCACTAACTGCTATCCGCTAACCGCTATCCGCTAACTGCTATCTGCAACCGACCTGTTTGGAACGATCCCCCCTTCACAATGGGAGATGTCCTGGGCTTATTTCAGCACCTACCAGCACCTACAGGCAAGATGTTATTTTAGCACCTACAGCTAAGTTGTTATTTCAACACTGATAGGTTCTTTCTTAGAGGTTACTCTAGTAAGGTGTTCGAATTTATAAGTTATTTATATATCATAGATATACTAGATCTAAACAAACTGAAACAAACATCATTAAAAAAAAAAATAAAAAATAATAATAATTATAATAAATGTTTAAAAGGAGGTTGTTAGGTTTAATAAAGCAGCGTTCTAATATGAGTGCAATCGACGTAATTAATTCCATTTTATTAGTAGACAAAAAACCAAATGCTGACACTATGGGAATAATGAAGTGGTCGTTCTTCCCATAGCATTAAGTTTCTTTTAAGTTAGCGATAAGATTTATGTACAACGCCCGACCTTGACACCCAATCCTTCTCCTCATATCAACGATGTGCTCCCAGACGACCAAGTGCGTCTGGTCGCACGCTCGAATAAGACACCCATCCCAACTATTCCCAGGTTCCCATAAATAATGTTTTAGTTTTAAGATTCATTCTGTCGTTGGTATCAAGTAAGGAAAGTAGTCAGTGTGATAATAAAACTTGTAAAATATAATAAAATTATAATAAAAACTTTGTATTTGAAGCAAGAAAAAGTTGTGTGTTGTTTTGTTCTATATAAAAATTAATTGTAACAAAAATTGGCGACCGTGACAGGACACTACTAAAAGAGTTTAGTGCCCTGCAGAAAATAATTTATAAATTAACAGTTTTGTGATCTGCAAAAACAAAAAGAAACATTGAAGAATCAATAGTGTTTTCTACAAAAAATTATTCAAAAACAGTTTGTGGTGTACTTAAATACAGAAAAAATTAATCGTTCATTATGGTGCAAACCTTGGAAGAATTGTCCAACAGCCAAGCCGAAACCGGTGAAAAAATTGCAACTCTCACCCGCAGCTACGGTAAGGAGGGCAAGCAAAGGCGAACACCAGAAAGGTTGGAGGAGTACCTCCGAAAATTAACAGACCTTTGGGATGGATTCGACACCGTGGATAGCGAGATCCGCGACAACTACCCAGAGGAGATAGATCACGAGTATTTTAAGAAAGATTATTACAAAGTGATAAAGCAAATTTGTGAGCAAGCAAAGTCAAACATTCGAATGTGCCTTGCCGCTCATCAAGAAGCAGCAGCGGCCTCAGCAGAAGTACGGGAGGAGAAAGCAAAGGCGGCAAAGGTGAAAACGACAGAATCCACCATCACCACCAATGCGTTGACGCCATTGAAAAGGTTCCAATTGTTGGCCAGAATTTTCAAAACATCATTGAACAAGTGCGACTCAGTCTGAACAAAACAACTCCGAAACTCTATACGGTGAAGGTCCAGAGTCTCCAACGAAATTGGGAGGACCTGACAACAGCTTACCACCGTTTGCAAGACACGGCAACTGAAGCTGAAATCGAGTCCTATTTCGAGCTACAAGAGCAACTGGAATTGAAGGTGAGTGGAATGACCAGCGAGTTGGAAGCAAATCCAGCTACTCAAAACCAGCCGACAACCAATACCGCCATCAAAGTCCCGAAAATTGAGCTACCAAAATTCGATGGTAACTATCTACATTGGCCACAATTCTATGATCTGTTCAAACAAATGATACATGATCAGCCAATAGCACCCGCCCAAAAACTGTATTATTTGCGGGCGAACGTTACGGGGGATGCTCATAACCTGATTCAACACTTTCATACCACGGACAGCAATTATGAAGTAGCTTGGAGCACGTTGGTGGAACGTTTCAGCAATAAGAGGCTTCTGCTGACGGCCCAAATAAACCGGCTCTTGCAGCAAACAAATACAGCCGGAACGGCAAACAGTATACGTAAGTTGCATGACACAACGAAGGAAGTTATGCAAGCTATAGCTAATCTCGGGTATGATACAAGCAGCTGGGACCCATTGGTCGTGCATCTGTTACTCCTAAAATTGGACAAGGATACCAGGATCCTGTTCGAGCAGTCACTGGACTCACCAAGAAGTGCTCCGGAACTAACCCAATTTCTGAAGTTTGTGGAAGCAAGATTCCACACATTGGAGGCCATCAGCAGCCGCGAGGACAAGCGTAATGTAGCAGTAGTAGCCAGCAGTCAAAGGGGAGTGTGCGAATTTTGTAATGAAGATAGTCATAAAGGTTTTACTTGCAATAAATTTCTCTCTCTTTCAGTGGAAGAACGAGGCAAGTTGGTGCGAAAATTGCAGCTCTGCATCAATTGTCTCAAACCAGGTCATTATTCCCCGAAGTGTCAGTCCCGCGGATGCAAGCAGTGTTCCGGCAAGCACAACACTCTTCTACATTTCCCATCGTCACAGCAACGAGGGAGCATTCAACCGATTCAGAAGACGCCAGTTGATAGCGGAAATGAAGTCGGTAAGTCGATCACTCATATTGGAAAAGGGGATGAGCCAACAGCAGGCTCGTCTCTTAATGCTGCATTAGGGCTTAGTGTAGGAAATCGACAAGTTTATCTCGCCACAGCAGTGGTTAACGTAGTGTTATCAAATGGCATGCGAGTTCCATGCCGAGCACTATTAGATTCTGGTTCGCAACTCCATTTTGTCACCGCCGCCCTGGCCCAGCAGCTGGGAATCAAGCGGCGGCGAAAGGAAATTCCTATTAGCGGTATCGGTGCAAAGGAATGCCAAGCAGAATTCGAGGTAGAAATAACAATAGAATCCACGACCTCTTCATATAGGTCTACAATTGAAGCGAGCATAATGCACAAAATAAGTGATTATCAGCCAATGTCCGAGAATGGTATGCAAAGTTGGAGACTTCCTCCAAACGTACAGCTTGCAGATCCATCATATGCCAAGGCTAATCGCATTGATATGTTATTAGGAGCGGACATATTTTTCGATCTTCTCTTACCAGGAGAACTAAAGGTCTCAGATGAACTTCCCTTATTACGCAACACAAAATTAGGCTGGATCGTGGCTGGCAGCGCTATTGGAATGAGCTCACGTTCATACTGCCATTCAGCGATAGCGGCTACTCTTAGTTCATTAGATAAACTCGTTAGAAAGTCTGAGGAAAGTGGATTAGTTGAGAAGCAATGTCGAATTTTTAGTGAAGAGGAATATAAGTGCGAAGAGCACTTTCAGAGAGCTGTTGCCATTAGCCACAACGGGCACAGGAACCCCAACGGGCACAGCAGCCATAACGGGTACAGGAGCCACAACAGGCACAGCAGCCATATCGGGCACATCAGCCACAAATGGCACATCAGTCACAACGGGCACAGCAGCCACAACGGGCAGAGCAGCCACATCGGGCACATCAGCCACAACGGGCACAGCAGCCATATCGGGCGCAGCAGCCAAAACGGGCACATCAGCCACAACAGGCACAGCAGCCATATCGGGCACATCAGCCACAAAGGGCACATCAGTCACAACGGGCACAGCAGCCACAACGGGCAGAGCAGCCACATCGGGCACAGCAGCCACAACGGGCACAGCAGCCACAACGGGCAGAGCAGCCACATCGGGCACATCAGTCACAACGGGCACAGCAGCCACAACGGGCACAGCAGGCACAACGGGCACAGCAGCCACAACGGTCACATCAGGCACAATAGGCACAGCAGCAACAACGGGCAAAGCAGCCACAACGGGCACAGCAGCCACCAAGGCGACCACGACGGCCACCAGGCCAGGTCACCATTTGATTTCGTAGTTAACATGGCGCATAGTCTCCTTGGCGTATTAGATCAAGACTACGCTTCTCATATAGAAACCCAGGTCAGTTCTGTGAGCAGAAACGAACAGCACTTGGCAAGTCTCATCAGGCAGCAGAGTTCTATGGCAGATTCTACTATAAACATTTTCAAGCAAAAAACTTTGGAAATTGATCAACAGTTTCATACTTGGAACGCATACTTAGCTCAAACGCTTAATGCTTTTGACAAGCGGCAAGGAGTTACAAACCTGAGGGAAAGGTGGAATGTGTTAACATCCTACATGATTCTAGTAATCACCAATTTCGAGAGGACTCAAGATGTGTTGCTTGATGTTATACTTAATCTAAAGCATGCCCGAATCAATCTGCGATTTATAACGCCGTCACAGCTTTATGATCAATTACAACTCATTGGTAATAATCGCCCTCCGGATCTAAGGTTACCAAAAGGTTCAGTATTGGATGTGTTTAAACTAGCCACGGCCAAGGGTCGGAGTCTCAACGGTTCAATAGTATTAGAGATGTTGATTCCACTACTGGACAGTCAAGAATTCCAGCTGCTTCATATCATTACAGTGCCATTCACTCAAAGAAACATAACTTACTGCATCAAGACCACAGCTGCCCAGGTGGCAGTTACTCTGGACAGAACCAGATACTTCTATCTAAACAAAATGGACCTAGTGGCATGCAAATCACTAATGCTCACTCAAGTGCTATGTCGTCAATTGACCCCCACGAGGATACACCAAACGGTAACCAACAACTCTGAAATGTCGCTATTAACTCATGAAAACACGGCATTATCAAGTTGTGTGTTCGAAGAATTACCGACGCAAGACCAATGGGTGCGACTAAAAGGAGAAATCGGATGGTTCTTCTTAATATCTAAAAACATTACAGCTCATCTCATTTGTCATGGGGTCACACAGGGTATCGTGCTATGGGGAACTGGCATCATCGAAGTAAGAAATTTATGTGCATTAAAGTTGCCAAATCTCGTAATCAATGGACAGGCGACGTATAATGCATCTGCTATTACTAATTCGTTCATTCCCAATGCAAACATCAGCAATTGGACACTACCAGGTAACTCTATAACGGCATTGATGGCTCCCGTGGAGTCCAATATTAACATATCAGATTTGTCCAGTTTACACAATAAAATCAATAGGATCATAAATGAATCCATGATCCCCGGTGATATGAACATTCACGATTACCACCACTACGGTCTGACATATTTTATATTGATGATTTTAATTCTAGTTGTTTTTGTTTACTGGTTTAAGCATCGACCTCCAAAACCATTACCCAGGCGCAATGCGCCACGATTTGAGGTGACTGTCTGAATTTAGGCTTAGAGGGCAAGAATCCCTCAACGGGGGGGAATTTGTTAGGTTTAATAAAGCAGCGTTCTAATATGAGTGCAATCGACGTAATTAATTCCATTTTATTAGTAGACAAAAAACCAAATGCTGACACTATGGGAATAATGAAGTGGTCGTTCTTCCCATAGCATTAAGTTTCTTTTAAGTTAGCGATAAGATTTATGTACAACGCCCGACCTTGACACCCAATCCTTCTCCTCATATCAACGATGTGCTCCCAGACGACCAAGTGCGTCTGGTCGCACGCTCGAATAAGACACCCATCCCAACTATTCCCAGGTTCCCATAAATAATGTTTTAGTTTTAAGATTCATTCTGTCGTTGGTATCAAGTAAGGAAAGTAGTCAGTGTGATAATAAAACTTGTAAAATATAATAAAATTATAATAAAAACTTTGTATTTGAAGCAAGAAAAAGTTGTGTGTTGTTTTGTTCTATATAAAAATTAATTGTAACAGAGATGATTCCATTCACATCAGTCATTGACCATGGCCACATCTTTATGTAATTTCAGATTTAATGGTGTGATATAATTTGTGATCATCGACAAAAAGAAGGTACTTAAAATGTTTGACGACAAGTGGAAGATTAGTGATAAACAACAGAAATAATAATGACTTAAGGTGATTCCTTAAGGAATACCAGATGTTACTCTAAAAGGACAATCATCAATTTTAACATATTGAACCCTACCAACTAAGTAGGACGTAAAGCTAAAACCAGCTAAGCAAGGTAGAATGGAATCGTAAGTTTGCCTACCAAGTTCGTAATGATTCACTACGAAGTTTTAAAAAGTGTCAGATTCGTTGAAGTAGATCTTTCATTCGTAAATCCATCTTCAAGGTCAAATATTGCATTTCTTCTTTCCTTAAGTCAAGACACTTAGAATTCGAAAATTCATTTGAAGAGGTAGAACCTGCTCTACGGGAGAGTTCTGACTTTTCATCTTCAGACTCATCTTCAGACTCAGCCCGAAAATTTCGATACCGATAGTTTTGATCAAAGTACACCATTCAACCGACCATCGCCATCAGATTCAAATCGTGACAAGATTTAGGGGCCATACTTTGATTTACAGTCAAATTCAACAAAATTAGTTAGATCAAGTTTTGCAATTAACAAACAAAAGGATTTCGTTATTGATAAAGAAATCTTCGATGAATTAATTTTCGAAAAATCCCTAGAAAAGATCGATATGACAGTAAAGACTTGATGAATATCTTAAGATTTTATAAAAAAAACAAAAGCACACTTGAGAAATTACAATGATTAAACCTCACAAGTTAAAGTTAATAAAGGACATAAGTTTAGACATATTATTCAACCTTTACTTCAACGACTCATGCAGAAAGTGATAGCGAAAATAGGAAAAGCATACAGCAACAATAATAATAGTTCATCTGATATGAGCTATTCTAAAAATCCCATCGATTATGTTCATTGGTATGATTCAAATGATCTCAATGGTAGATTAAGATTTTAATCGCATCTCAACAAGCTGGCAATAATAACCTTCAGAATGATATAAATTCAAATGTTTAAGCGCTATGTGAATCGAATATCATATATTAATCGAAGTTCTTAGTAAGCACATCATCATAAGCAAAATGAGTGGTCATATAAGTCAGAAGGTGGTCCTCAAGGGCCTCCTGGTAAAGGATTTAAGCAATTACCTAGTGGTGATTTTGATATTGAAGGAAAGTGCACAAACAATCAGCAACAACAAAAGCGAAATGAAGTGAAAATGAAAACAAATTAATTTTTAAGTATACACAAATAATATTTTATTAATAATTGTTACAATATTTTTAAAAAAATTAAGCGATGGATAATAATTTTTAACCCCTAAGGGTAAGTATATCAGTCAATATGGGATTTATTGGATAGATGTCAAAACCGCCCTCGTGTAACAAATCCGCCAGAACAATGTCAACATAATTGTTGACTGGACCCTTTTGAGGGAAGGGTTTCTGTCATTGTTAACTGCTCGTATAGCAGCTATTAACACCTTAAACTCCCAATCCCAGCACAGTGCCTCAGCTAATTGAAGATACTCTTCGATTTGTTCTTTGATAAACAGCACGTCTAAGTATTACTAAAAATTGTCTGCTGGTTGGGCCTTATTTATAAGGATGTGGGACACTGTTATTCAATGTGACAAATTTGGTATTAGAAAAGTTTTGTCAAATGTGTGTGTGTGTGAGTTATTTAGAAATATGATCCACAAGGAATTCAATAAACGAAATGGTCAAAAAGATAAATAAACCAAGTCTTTCAAACATGTCAAAGCATGAATATTCCATACCATCCGAAGCACTCGTATTACGGGCCAATACGGACCGTAACCATGAATATAGTAGAATCAGCAAAAATCTGATATGATTCACAACGGATTCATTAAACGATATGGTCAAAAAAGATAAATAAACCAAGACTTTCAAACATGTCAAAGCATGAATATTCCATACCATTCAAGCACTCGAATAAGGGACCTCCTACGGACCATATCCATGAATATAGTCGAGTCAGAAAAATTCTGTTTATACAAAAGATGCTCATAACCTTATCATTCGAAGCACTCATATGAGGGACCCATACGGACCATAGCCAGGAGAATCAGAGAAATTTGTTTATACAAAAGATACCCATACCTTACCATTCGAAGTATTAGAAGCCCCTATGGACCATAGCCATGAATATAGTCGAGTCAGTAAAATTTGTACACAAAAGATATCCATATAGCCTTATCATTCGAAGCACTCGTATGAGGGACCCATACGGACCATATCATTTGCAGAATCAGCAAAATTTGTTTATAACAAGAAACTAACTGAACATTCGAAGCACTACCATAAGGACCCTGCACGGACTGTAGCTATGAGTATAGTCGAATCAGCAAAATATGTTTATAACAAGAAACTACAGAACATTCGAATGGAGGAAGTAAGCAAGTGGCCTATGGCGACCAGATAAATCATTCCAAATACGAGCCACACTTCCGATGAACTACGTTCGATCTGTTGTGTTGACATATTTGTCAGCATAAATAACGATGATTGAATTTGATATCAACGATGTATTGACCTCTTGCTATATTTTTTATTTGATATGCTGTTTTTATGCATGCACAGAAACATATACACAATGATCTGAATACCCCTTTACCCATTTCAGCCAACTGCCAAAATAAACAATCCGATCTCGATGAGTAGACCTTGGAAATAACTAACCCCGCTATCCACTTCAGTCAACAAGTCAGAATAATCAATCTGTTCTCTCTGAGTATTACCCTCTCTAGCCCCTCTATTCATTTCAATCAACAGCCTAAATAACCAATCTGATCTGAATGAGAAGACCTTGAATATCGTTCACCGCCCTCTCACCAATGTTCTTTCCCCTCTGTCAACAAATATAAACTCGCACATCTTTCCTTCCCTATATCTCAGAATTTCTACAGTCACACGATTTTTACTTCCATCGTTCAATAAAAACAATTTTTCTTGAAACATTGCAGTCAGAACTGCTACCTATTTCAGCCAACAACCAAACAATCTGATCTGTATGCGTAGACCCTGGAAACCATACCCAGGAAACGGTTCACCCCTCTTATCATTGTTTCCTATCTCATCATTGTAAATGTCAAAACGGATAATGCACAAAATAATGAAATAGTTAAACAAATTAATGAGAACGAGGTCCGCGACGACTCTTACCATTTAAAAGTCAGTCGTCAGAAGGAACCGCTTCAATAGATAAAAAATCTCCAGAAGACAACATTGACTTATATTCCTCAGTGTATTCAATATCACCACAACTGGAAGCAGAAGAAGAAGAAGGAGATGTACCATTTAGAAGATTTGCAAATAGCCTTGATCAGAGTACTCCACGTAACAGTTTGTTATTATCAAGTTCAAACCGTGACAAGATTTATGGGCCATACCTTGATCTACAATCGAATGCGTTGAAATTGGGTACATCAAGTTTTCAAATAAACCAGCAAGATGAATTCGTTATTGACGATGAAGTCTTCACTGGAACTGATGGCCTACATGAGCTAATTTTACGCAGAAATCCTCGAAAAGGTCGATACACTAATGAAGACTTGGAACAATATCTGAAAATACTGCAAAAAAAAAAAACAAATGCACATATGAAATACCATGATAGCAGTTCATAAGCTAAAGGTAATAAGGACCAGAAATATAAGCAAATTATCCAACCTTTAGTTCAAAATTTATCGCGGAAAGTAAAAAGTAAAAGGGGTAGGGCATATTCAGCTGATATGATATACTCTACTAATCCTTTCGATTATGTTCATTGGTATGATCCAAATGTGCTCGTAAATAGACTAAGACTTTTAATGGCAACTCAAAAAGCTGGAACTAATAACCTCCAGATCCAGAATGAGATAAATTTAAAGAGCTACGCGAATCGAATATCATATATTAGCATCGGAAGAAGCTCAACAAGATTAAACGACTTTCATACTACGAATACTGGCAGCATTTGGAAAATTATGAGCTAACTGGTTTTATACAATTTAAAGAGATCCCTGATTGGAGACTGACATCAGTTGTCTTTGTCAAATTGGTTCAGAATGGAGCTTAACAAAATTCTATTGTAAAGGATTTCATCCCTAGAAAATTAAAATATGCAGTAGTCACCATCAAAAGCATCATGGAAATAGGGAAATGCTTAGAGTGTACTGTCCTAAGAACAACAGGCGTGGGATATCTTGTTCACAGTTATTTAAAAAAGTTCCATTGTTTTTTTTATTTACACGTTCAACAAATATTCTATCCTCATCATACAAGCGAATGAATAAGAAATACTACAACATTGTTTACATATCATAATAAAGATTTTTTATCTTCTTTGAACTTCTGTTAGGTACTTAATATTTGTTTCTCTCTCCTTAGTCTCTGATGATGACGATGATGATTCCAAACGATGGATTGAAATTGATATCAGCGATGTGTTGACCTCTTGTTCTATTCCTTTATTTTTTATTTGATATACAAACGGTTTTTTATGAAAGCTCTGAAACATATACATACACAATGGCCTTGAACACCAGATGATCATACGCTTGATCATTATGAGCCGAAAAAATAACTTGTTGATCTTGAGTATCCCACTAGCATCACTACCCATTTCAGTCAACAACCAAAATAAACAATCTGATCTGGATGATAGAATCAATAGGTATAGGATACCTTGTTCGCTCGCCTAACAAAAAAGAGGGATTATTGATTTGGGCTAATTATAAAAGAAGAATTTATGGACCATTTGTTAACGAAAAAATTAAATGTAAAATTATAAGAGAAGAGGATACATATATTGATTTCATTAATATTGAATAATAAATATTTTTTATTTACATGATCAACAAAAATCTTCTATTCTCATCATACGAAAGAATGAATAGGAAACACTCCAACATTGTTTACATTATCATAATAATCTTCTTTTTTTTTTTTTTATATATCTTCTTCGAGCTTCTGATACTTAAAATTTGTTTCTTTCTTCTTAGTCTCTGATGATGACCATGATGATGGTGATGATGATGATGATGATGATGATGATTTAAAGGGATTTCTAAAAACTGCATACTGTAATTTCTTAGGAATCAAATTCTTCAGAGTAGAATTTCGTTTAGCTCCGTTCTGATCCATTTTAACAACGACAACTGACGTCATTCTGCAATTGGGGATCATATAAATAGTAGACTAGACCCTGGAAACCGTCCCCCCCACCCCTAATCATTGTTTCCCCCGCTAACTGTCAAAATAAACAAACTGATCTGGATGAGTAGACCCTGGAAACGGCTCACCCCCTCTCACCATTGTTCCCTTCCGCCTAAAATATACTTCTTCCCTCTCGCTCTGGCTCAGTGCTTTTTACTTCCATCGTCCAATAAAAACAATTTTACTTGAAACATTATAGTCATCATTGCTACCTATTTCAGCCAACAGCTAAAATAAATAATCTGATCTGAATAAGTAGACCTTGCAAATCGTTCACCCCCTCTAATCATTGTTTCCCCTCCATCAGCGAATATAAACAATCAGATCTGGATGAGTAGACCTTGGAAATCGTTCACTCCCTCTCATCCCCCTCTCATCATTGTTTCCCATCCGCTTACAAATATACTTCTTCTCTCTCGCTCCGACTCAGTGTTTTCTACTTCCTTCGTCCAATAAAAAAACCATTTCAACCAATAGCCAAAATAAACAATCTAATCTGGATGAGCAGACCCAGGAAACCGCTCATCCCCTCTTATCATCGTTTGCCCTTCGCCCACAAATATAAACAGTCTTTCCGACTCAGTGCTTTTTCACACTCTACGCTTTTTACGTCCAATAAACCAAAACACCGATATACATAATTATGTACATACATATATGGCACGCGATTGCTTTGAAGATGACTCATATGGCGCCACATCATATCCAGATAGCAACCCCCTCCTTATGTAAACAAACATCTCCCCTCTCGTTCACTCTCACACAAACATCTTCCCTCTCGCTCTGGCTCAGAATTCCCAGTCTAAATCGCATCTCGAACGGCTAAAATCTTCAATGGAAAAAGTCTCGAAAATCCATTTGATAAATTTGGAAAAAAAATTTGCGAGATTTTTAAACTCTCATCATTTTACTGAAAAAATAATTAACATTTTTCGGTTTAAATCTTACAATATTTTCGTAGCTACTGTACATTGCCATATTATTAGACCCAAATCAAGAAAAAAAAATTACGGTTTAAAAAAGATGTTAAAGTGTATAAATTAGGGTTATATTATAACTTTTATCATTTTTCCCAATTTCGTACAACTATTTAGAGTAGTTTGAGTACATTTTGCGACAGGTTTTGTCTTGCAATTTTGATAAACTTACTTGCTTACTTACTTAGGTGGCGCTACAGTCCGGGGTGGACCAAGGCCTCAACCAACAACCTCTTCCAGTTAGCCCGGTCCTTTGCTAACCGCTTCCAGTTGCGTACTCCAAGTTGGTTGAGGTCTTATTCTACTTGGTCGCGCCACCTTAGGCGAGGTCGTCCTCTGCTGCGCTGACTTAGGGTTAGAGTTGAATATTCTCCGAGCCGGAGCGCTGATGTCCATGCGCTCTACATGTCCTAGCCATCTTAAACGCCCAATGTGCAGTTTTTTGACCAGGCTGATGTCGCTGTATAGCTCGTACAGTTCGTCGTTGAATTTTGATAAAGGCTTGAATGATTGCGTTGATTGGACAACAAATGATATTCATTTTTTGAATATTTTTGAGTTTAAGAGTGGTTTAATCAACTAAAAATATGGTTCAATCTTGTTTTTAAAACGTTAAATAGAAGCTTATAGGGAGGAGTCTGTATGGGGCTAGGAAAAATTATTTAATACTTTTTGGCGGTCTTAAAAATATTGTATGTTTTTACAGTGAAACCCCCAGGCGGACAGGGACAGTGAGAACATTTTTGTCCGCCTAATGCAGTTGTCCGTTCTTTAAAGGATGAACACAATTTTTTTTAAATAAATTTGCGAGATTTTTAAAATCCATTAATTTTAAAATAAAATAATTAACGTTTTCCGCTTTATATATTACATGTATTTTCACAGCTATTAAGAATTCAGAATCACAAATTTTCAGGATTGCATATCTGTACGGGGTTAGGAATCTGTATGGAGCTAGGAAAAATGATTTTATACTTTTTAGTCCGTCACAAAAACGTTGTGAAACGTTTTTTTTTTAAAATGAAGTGTCTTTATTTATCAAAACATAAAAAAAAACACTGCAACTTTATTTGAAATGATTAACAAATCAAAAAACGAAAACAAAATAGAACGAAGATTGGGAATCGTCGCAAATGACTTCTTTCGCAGCTGCATAGATGATGAGGAAGAAGAATACCCCTATCACCCCCGGTGCAGCCGCCGGTACTCTTCTCCTAAAAAAAAGATCCTGGGAGAATATTTCTTAATAGACCTTCAACATATTTCCTCAACGAATATCAATAAAAAATGGAAATTTATCCAACTCAATTCAACCAATTTATCCAACAACTCTGATTCTACTAGCAACTAGCGCACGTGGCACCCTAAGTGGTGGAAAGGGTGCCGTGAAATGACGCCAAGTGAAATAAGACCAAATTTTTGCATTTGGCTTTATTTCGCTTTGTGAAAGTGAAATAAGGCCAAACGATTTTAGTAATTCAAAGTGAAATAAGGCCAAACCAATTTTTCAGATTCTCTTTTTTTTAAAAATCTGCAGAAGGAGTTTATAAATACTAGGAATAAGTCGTTTCGAAACTATTTAAGACTAAACGCATTATGGATAGTTTTCATATGTCGTGTCGAGATACCAAGATAATGAACCGTTTTATTGGGGCACAATCGTTGAGGAAATTGTTTGTTATTCCATGACCATTGCGGCTGCAATTCAAAAACTACCCACCGCATCCGCCCGAAACTATCTTTTGAATGGTACCTTCAGTGTGATTTCAACTTGCGGCTTTAAAAAGCTGTAAATTGTGCACGCTGCTCATAACGATACATGGTCATAACGATACAATTCGCGCGAATTTTTTTTTTCAATAAGAAAAACTAAATGCGTGAATGTGTGTACGCTAAAAGAAACTGACAAAAAATCGTTTGAAACACAAATAAATTGAAGCTCTTTCCATTAGTGATTTCGTAAATCAAATGACGAATGGTCATAACCAGGGATAGGATTTTGTTGACCTAAAAAAGTAAAAAAGGCAAAACAAAAGACTTTAAAAGGCCTAAAAAGGCATTTATTAAAAAACAAGAAAAAGGAACGTACATAATTGCACATTTAATTATAGGAGCATTGAACTACCAAGAGCTTTGTGAGATTTTCTGATAATAATCTTTTCCGGTTGTATCTTAGAAGCGCCTTGAAGGAGCTTAATAACTTTTCTACTTCAGCTGAAACGAGTGGAGCCCATTTAAAGCTTTCAACATTATTTGCACCAATGTTTGACGGTACTTCTGGAAAATATTTTTCAATTTCTATGGTGGGCGGTAGAACGAGTATAAGTCAAAAATTTAAATTTTAAAGTATAGGGAAAAAACTAAATACACCTTCTACTATGTCACATACAGTAAGGCTACTCTGCACTGTCTTTCTTAACCATTAGTATGTGCAAAAGACCGATACAGCTTTTACCAAACATGATATATAAAATTTGCAATCGAATGATGTATTTATCTCATTTTGACAAATTCTAACTTATACTCGTTCTACCGCCCAATATAGATTTGTCGGAATACGTGTTATACATGCATATTTATGAATGCACACAAGCAATAAACATTTTCAAACCAAAGCAGGTAGATATATGTACAGACATACATACATATATATATAGATCAGTGAATAATGATATGCAGTTGTCGGAGAAGTTCATGAAAAATAACAAACCGATTCGGTGCCCAATTTGTAGGATATCTAAAATATTGTTCTAAGTATAATATAAAAAGATAAAAAAGGAAAACTATTGATTCAAATATGTTCGCTTTAACAATTTCAAACTTCTTAGGGTACTGATTTAGGTATATCGGGTAGGCAAAGTTTAAAACAATGGAAAGTGAAATAATGCCAAATTGGCGTTTTTTCACGTTCATAAAGTGAAATAAAGCCAAATACTAAAATTCATAAAGTGAAATAAGGCCAAATTTTTGGATTTGGTCTTATTTCACTTGGCGTTATTTCACGGCGGTGGAAAGTACCTAACTTAAGCTAACTACGCAGTCTATATTCACAGGCTGTATGTTTTCTGCAACGTGCTTCTGTACTTGGGATCTGTTTGTGCCTAACGTAACATTTAATGGGACGAAGAGCTTGGGTATGTACAAAATATGTACCTACATAGTCTAGTGAAATTAAATTAAATAATTTCTGACAGATGGAAACTGGATGGAAACTGCCGAAAATTGTTTATTAATTTAATTATCTCTTCTTGTGACATCTTCCAGTCGGCCATAATTATTTTTTTCTTATTCAAACGCATCGAATAAAACCAATTTTCACTCAAATGTCAGAAATTAGCAAGATATCTTTAGCTTGCTAAATATCCTCTAGGGATAGCTTGCTATCTCAATTATCTTGCTATTTGCCGTCTCCATTAGATATTTGCATAGCATGCTAATTGTCTTGCTATGAATTTTAGCTCGTGGAGACGGCCTGTTAAAGGATCGATGCGTCTTAGTGAGGTGTTCATAATTGGAGATTTCACTGTACATGTGTATTTTAAAAAATCTATCTTGAAAACGTGGTTATGTATAAACCAGGGGGCCTATTCCTGTACACGAGTCGAGTGAGACGTCAAAAGTGAGCTCACAGTCGAGTCGAGTACGTTTTCGTATTCCTGGACTCGATCGACTGTCTCTCACTCGAGTGCAGTTTGAACACAATTTTGAACCATACCCAACTTCACTTTATGTCGGTTTGACATTTCATTTCAGCATTTATATATATGAAAAAATTAAATTGTTGTGTTAACGTTTAGTTCTATTTTGTGAATTATTAATTAATTATAATATTATTTTATAAATTATTAATTAACTGATGATCGTGATAAAGAGGACGACCGTAAATTCACTTTAAAAAGGATATCCGTCAAATGCTTTGCAACTACCGAGTAATACTTCAGTAAATATATTACGACAAAAACAAATAAATTTATGTTATTAATGTGATATTTTATATTTTACAGATTTCAAGATTTATTTAGAGTAAAGATATTTTCCATTATTTACTCGGAGCAATGACAGCATGCTTTAAAAGCCGCAGCAGATCATCTTCAATGGATAGTGTTTGTTTTATTTTCAAATTATTTTTGTAATTGCACCAAATCTATAAATACAATACAATAATTATCAACAAATATATATAATGTTTTAATGTTTATAATATTAGCGTATCATATAATTAATTTCTTCCACCCACTCACGCATCTTACAGGTGGTCCTTTAATTATATCCACAGTTCATTCGCTTTTTGTCTTACTTCCAGACTAAATGCGTCCTGTTGCAAGGTCTAACAAAATTTCTTTCTATTTTTATCCTAAAATAAATAGAAATATTAAATAATTTCACCAAAGAACAAAATAGTTCAGCAATGCTATAAAATTTACTTACATTTTTGCAGAATCACTTCACATGACAGCTACACTCGACAACTATTCGTAAACGAGCAATTTGTCACAAGAAAACAGTCATTATCGTCTCTAGGAATACCTACGTTTTCACTCGAGTGAATTCTGACGTTTCAGTTCGAGTACAGGAATACCAAAATTGAGTGACTCGTGTTCAGGAATACCATTTCATCACTGTCACATGAAATTGACTCTCACTCGTGTACAGGAATAGGCCCCCAGGGCGTCTCGCGTAGAATATTTAGTTCGATGTGCGATTAGTGAAAATGTTGAAATTCATTTTGACTAGGAATTAACTCAAATGAACCATAGCTTCCAACTTATTGTTTTTTCTTAACATAAAAAAATGTTAATGAACAAAACGATGCATACAATAAACTTTTTGTGTATTGGACGAATACAACATATGAAGTACACAGCTAAGTTTCGCACGAGCTTCCGTTCAAAATTTTCAAAGTTTATATCGTGCGAGTGAACATCGGCACAAGGAAATCGAGTGCGAAATTTTTCGATGAACTTATTTTGTGTACTGTGTAGCATGGGTTGTTTTTGGTTTGATCTCATTCAAAAAATAGAATCAATCAAAATCATATAGGAAAGTTATGATGTACATATGTAAATACTATGTTGGGGAGAGCGGAGTTAGAAGTAACAGGGGTAAAACAGCTAAAAAATAAAGGGTTCGTCTTTTTCAAAGCGAACGACGTGCCTACTTCCGTTTTAAATTGATCGTCAGTGGAAAAAGTTGTGAGTGGGGTCCACGAAATTTAAAGATTTGTAACTTTTATTTTTTATGATATTTTTGGTATTCCTATTCACACGCAAGAGATATAGTTCCAGTTGTTATTTGAAGATATGCATTTATGTTTTGGCGAAGTTTGTGTATATAGGGTGGATGCACTTGTATCCGGACAGTGCTAGTGTCCGGACACTTAATCGTTTAATTTAAAGAAATAAGCAAAGTTCTTAGGAAAAGTTTTAAGCAACTATTAAATCTTACAACCCGTTATGTTTCCCAAGCAAACATTCAAAGTTTCAAGTAAGAAAAGTTATGATGTGCGATTACAGATCAGTTCATGTCAGTGGTCTAGGAGGATAGTCGTCGATGTTGCGTTTTGCTTTAAAAAAAAAATAGTGTGACAATTTAGGAAACGGAAGTCTGTGAGTACTATTTGTTCGCTAATTTTAAATTAAAATTACTTATTTTCAATGAAAAATACATAAGTTTTGTAAATAAAATATTAAAAAAACATACTCTAGTATTCTTAGCTAAATATTTGGTGTCCGGATACCGAAGTCGAAATTTCAATGTTGTTTCAGTTTCCGGACAGCCTGTTGTCCGGCTGTTGAAAATATAAGAGAAATATTAATAAATTCTTATTTAAATCGGACATTATTTACTGAACAAAAAAAATGTCTGTCCGGCTAATGAAAAATCAGTTTCAGTATCTGAATATTGCTATTTTGTATGCATTTAAGTAGCTAGAGAATAGGGGTTGTTGTTATCTTTTTTATAAAAGAATAGACGCAGATAGCTTAGCGATGGCTTTAGAGGATATAAGAAAGAACAATAACATTAGGAAAGCATCTCTTTGATGATGATGATCTTTTGAAAACGGTGCAGAAAATAATAAGTGATTCTATGAGAAAAACACGTTCAAAAATGACAGGCCGGAAATTTTTTTTTTTTTTTTTTAAATTAAAAATTTTTCATTTTTTATATCCAAAAGATAATAAAAATAAATTAAGAAAAATTACTGTGATACATACTAAAATAAAAGTGTCTGGACACTAAATCTACTGTTCGGAAATCATACTTCTTTGAAAAATATAATTTTAAAATATACTCATTAATTTCATTGTTTTTAGTAATCTATTATATACACTCCGCGCACTTGAATAGAAACAACGATTTTTCTTACGATTTTACTGTTTAGCGCTTTGGTAAGCTTAAAATGGAGCTTTTTTGTTTATTTTTCTAAATAATAGTAATAAGTGTACAGACTGAAAATATTTTTTTTTCATTTAGTGCAAAAATGGGCCGAGCAAATTCATTAACTTCTGCAGAAAATGCAAAAATAGAAGTATAAGCTTAAAATGGACTCCCCTTACCCACAATCGCCGAAAAAATTGCAAGAAGTGCTGAAGTTGTGTGGTCATTTGTGTAGCAGAAAGAAAACTACGGAAAAAAACATAAAAGAACGGTAAACAGAAGCCACGTCAGAAGCAGACAGAAGAATAATTCTTAGATTAGCTTCTAACTCCAGCGTCTCTGTAGCATAAATCAAAGCAAAGACTGGTGTTAGGCATGTAATAAATAGTGACAACATTTGAAACGCCTGAAATTGCAAAGAAATACCGTTACAACTCATTACAAAATCAAAATCGCTTGGATTTTTGCAGGACGCATATAACGTGTGATAAAATGTGGACAAGAGTGGTTTTTTCAGATGAAAAACAATTTATATGGATCATCCGGATGAATATAAGCATTATTTCCATGATTTGAGGTAGAAACCAAGTTTCTTGGAACGTTACCAGCTGTGAAGAAGGTGTTATAGTCTGGGGAGCTATTTCATGGTATGGAACTGTTGATCTGGATTTTCCTACACTAAAAATTACCGCAAATTCGTACAAGTAGATATTGGAAGTAGCTTTCCCTAAACTTTGCAATGTCTTTGGACCAATATCTTGGACATTCCAACAAGATAATGCACCAATCTACACTGCAAGGAGCATTAAAAGTTGGATATCCGAGCAAAATGTGAGCTTTCTACAATTGCCATCACACTCACCGGACCTTAATATTATGGAAAACGTGTGGGGATGGATGGTTCGCAGAGCCTACGATAACGGACAACAATTTGAGAATAGTGAACCACATTACTGCAATTAAGGCAGCATGGTGTGACATTTCGTTAAACCATTTAAAGTAAAGGTTTTTAAGTAAAGGTGGTAGTGCTAGGTTGTACAAATTATTAAAAGAGGAAAAAAATAACTTTGGTCTTACTATTTCTTCATTTTAATTAATTTAAGCAGATATTTCTATTCAAGTGGAGCAAAAAAAAACAGTTTTTTTCGCAGGAATGCAAAATTGCATAAAATAACAATCTAACATGACTTTTTGCATTATTCTGAGTATGCATTGTTTTTCGGTATGGATTCCCCTTTTAGAAAAATAAACAATCAAAACTGGTTGACCAATGCCAAGAAAAACTAAGTCATTTATGCAAACAGGCTAGAGTCGCTCTTTTCTGGGTTCCAGGACCAAGAGAGTCGACAAACTCTCCAGGCGACGCGACGGTCAGCGCTTAACAGCTCACTAGAGGAAACTTTTCATATTTCTATAGGCACTGTTAAAGGCAATAGATTCTCACATTTCTTAAAACTAGCTTCTCTCATGTGGACCAGTCTTACAAACTGTGTCATATCCACCAAGATATTGGTAAATTACAATAGGTCAAAAACAAATGAAGTTCGATGATAAGAGATATCTGAGAAGAGGATTGGAGAACTGATCCTCTTCTTAACCCTAGAAAGATAATCATATTTTGATGTATAAAATGACACTCATGTATAAAATTTACTCGCAGGGTTGTGAGTATTTCCAAATTGATGAGACTTAACTCGACGACACGTGAGTTTTCTGCTCTGGGTACCTATTGGCAGGAAAGTCACAACGCCCATCCCGTGATCCATAAAAATTAGCAAAAGAGCGGTATATTTCGTTCGCGAGTGAGTCATTTTGACGCAGATTATCTTTCCAGGGTTAAACTCCACAGGGTGGATTTAAATTAAATATCTCAAACAACATCCAAATACGTTTATTTGGATGTAGTTTGCCACCTGAGGTTGTAATATTCAAACTGCACCCTCTTTGCGCGACTTTTTCCATTCTACCGAAACCACCACCTCTACCTATGTACCTACCTTCTTTTATTTATGTTTTAGTCTTTTTATCAAGTGAATTCTGATTTTATATTTTTTTAATAAATAAGGTACCACTCTTTTTTTAAAATGCGATATTTTGATATTTTCTGAGCAGACTTTGTTGGATTTTTTTGGTGGATTGGCTTAATGATTTGCAAAATCGAGCACTATCAACTTTAGTTAAAAGTGTTACAAATAACCCCACTCTCCACTACATACGTATGTATGTGCTTACATATTACCTATATAAATATTTTTTTTTATTTCTTTCCCCTTTACTAAAAAACTAAAATATCACCTTTTATACAATGAGTCCTAAAACTCGTAAGCTAAAATACAAAAATTTACATCTGTAGATTCAAAAGCACAGTTATTGCCAGCAATTTAAATAACTGAAATGCTTAAGTACGCACTTCAAAGTGTTAAGTGTATTTATTTACAGGAATAACAAGAAAAACGTTGCATATCTAAAGGTGTTATACATATGTTGTAGATGTGAACCAGGTCCATTATCAGTTGGTGTCCACTGATCATGAATCAGGATGAAAAGGTGCATTATCCTACAGAATTTTTAAATTCACTTGATTTGTCAGGATTTTCACCACAACACTGGTCAACAAAATTTTGTAACAAGAAAATTGCTAACTAATTTTAAAATATCTATTTATCATCGGTATAAAATCATAGTTATTTTAATTCGATCAGGTCTAGTTTTTGTGTTACGGCTACTACTACCAAAATAGTATATATATCGTTCTTACTTTTTTTGATTTAAAGTGTTTTGTTTCTCAGTGAACTGGCGTGTTTTATGTGTCTCACGTTAAGTGATGCTGTTATAATGTCAAGAAAGTGCAAACACGACCCTGACAAGTTTTGTTAAATTTGTGGTGAAATTACTTTTGAAACTCCCTAAACGCAATGGATTGGGATGGTTTTTATAATTGAAAGAAAAATTTCCCAAAATCAGTAACGCCAAAATGAAAGAGGGCTTATTTGTAGGTCTTCAACTCAGGCAATCTATAAAAGATGGAATACTTAACGAAATAAATAAGTAACCTGGAAAATCGGCTTGGGAATCTTTCATGAAAGTGACCCCAAATTTTCTCGGAAATCACTGATCAAAGAACTATAAAAGTATTATCAAGAAGGTTTTAACTACTTATTAAACATTGGGCTGTAATATGTTCTAAAAAACACATTTCCTACATTTCCATTTGGACTTATTTCCTAAAAATTTGGGCGCCGTTAGCGATGAACATGGTGAAAGGTTCCATCAGGACATTTCTATTATCGAAAAATGATACCAGGGCAAGTGGAGCCTAAGAATGCTGGCAGATTACTGTTGGATATTAAAACGAGACATCACTGAAGCAAAATACAGAATAATATCATAGGACAATATTTATATGAATACTGTACTTACACATATAATCTCAGTTTTGTTAATAAGAACTGTATTTTGGGAAAAACTAAAAAGACAATAATACTATTCGTATCTGAAATATTTAAGGGGGGCAATCCCTTTTTAAAGGTGATAAAATAATTGAATCATTTTGAAATTGTAACATCATTTTATTCGAACTATGGAAATATTAAAACAATTTTTTATTTTTTATTGTTTTCACAAAATGGCGGCTCTGTTCAGTTTCTCTTAGAGTTGCGCAAAACAGTTCCAGTTAAGCAAAATTAAAAAACTTTAAGTATTATTTATTTGAAAAAATATCAGACAAATAATTATAAAAAAAAGATAACAAAAAATACATTTCAATGTAGAGAAAAAAGCAGAACTAATTTTGTTTTGATCATGTAAAAACAAAACATGCAACTCAACTCAAAATCTATTTCAAATCAAAAAAACCAAACGCAAATGTAAAATTACCATTTAGGTATCAACAACCCAATTTTTACTTCCACTAGCCAACAGAAGAATACAAGACATTCAAATAAAAATACTAATAAAAAAACTAAGTGAACTACGAATTCGAACATAATACGCACGGAACTACGAAGAAAAGAACTGGAACTAACATGTCCATGGAACTATCAGCTCCAATCTTGGAACTTATTATTTATTATTATTTATTATTTATTTGATCTTTATTTCATTAAAATTCTAAGCTTAATATAATGTTAACAAAAAATAATGATTAAGTATAATGGCTTCAGGAAATATTACTAAAAACAGAATTCGAGAATTTACGTTACAATTGATAAGCAAAGATTTTAATGAAATAGTTAGGTACATTCTGTTATTCAAGAGAATAAGTGGCGAATGAACCTCAGGTTAAATAAGACTTAAAACAATGACTGTGGGGATGATAATTCATAAATATTCTTACCTAATCTGTGCAAATACCTATGTATATAAACAGAACTCAATTTTTGAAAGGACCTACAAATTTAATCAAACTATTGGATTAACAATATTATTTATAAGTGAATGGTTTAAAGAAAAAAGCCACATTTTAATTTTACGCAAAAATGTTGATTCATTTCGCTCGCATCTTAAATCATTGGGTAATTTATTAAATAAGCGGGGCGAAATCACAGTATAAAAAAGACAAAAGTGTGACTTATTTATTCTAGGAACTGTTACGAAATTACAGTTGTTGGCTCTTGTACCCTCGTTATACCCAGGTATTTAAATTTATCAACACATTCAATTTCAAAACAGCCATCACTGCAATGTAAATCAGACCTGAAAATTGGCGGAGAAAGCTGGAACTTAGAGCAATGAGGTGCATGATATAATAAGGATAAGCCTTCACGAATCATTCCCAATAAATTAAAAAACATAAACTTAGTTTTGCTGCTTATAAGTAGCTTGTGGAACCTGAACCAATGACGGAGAATTTCTAAGTCATGGTTCATGTTAGTAAAAGTTTCAAAATGGTTTTTATTGGAGTAAGAAAGAGCAGTGTCATCCGCAAAAGCAGTTATCTCGCCTTTAAATGGCTGAGAAAACAAAGAATTAACGAAAATCAAAAATAAGATTGGGCCCAAGACTGAACCTTGAGGAATACCCATCCTTAAGTAGCATTTAGCGCTTAGATCATTTTTAATCCTGTTTCTTTGATTACGATTTGTCAAGTAGGAGCAGAACCAATCATAAACAAAGCCTCTAAATCCAGCCTTAAAAAGTTTACTCAACAACAATTCATGGTCAACCATCAAAAGCTTTTGTGATATCAATGAATAAAGCTGCTGGAATATGCGATTCATTAATTGAATTATAGATTTCACTACAGAATTTCAGTAACGCATCTTCTGTCGATTTTGCACTTCTAAAGCCAAATTGAAGATTACTGAAGAACTCAGTTCTATTTAGAAAAGTCATAATTTTTTTCTTCATACCCCTTTCAAATACCTTAGAAAACACAGACAGAAGAGATATAGGTATGTAGTTATTTAAATCCCTAGCATCTCCTTTTTTGTGTAATGGTATAACTATAGCTGTTTTTAGAGAATCCGGAAACACGCTCTTTCTTACACTTAGGTTGAAAATGTAGCATAAGACATCAGCAATTAATAATGAAATATTTTTGATAGTATGACTTGCGATTAAGTCATATCATGTCCATGGAGCTAAAGAGAGACCGATTTATGTATACGGTAATCGTTGTCGTCTGTTCGTTCGTTCGTTCCTTCATAAGCTAGCTATACTGTCTTACAAATATTTTCGGACATTATTCGTCACCCCTTTTACTACATATCAGTGTGCATAAACTGGTTCTTGTTTATTATCGTGCGAGCTTTGCTATTGCTATGGTATGTATGTATGAGTTTGCTCACATATTTGATTTTTCTTTGAACACTGAGACATGTTCGCTTTCAGTGTTGTTATTGAAGTTGGACCTGGAACTATGGACATGTTTAAGTTCACTTTGTGGAACGAAAGGAACTAGTTCCGACAGAGGAACTAGTTCCTGGAACTATATATGTCCGGAACGACACAACTCTAGAAAAGAGAAACTTTCTCTTCAGGTGTCTTTGTCGCGAGGTCCAAAAGTGCTGCATTTGTCTGTCATTCTCTATTTATCTTTTGAGCCAAAAAAAAGTTACTTTCTATTTCTGACACATGCATGGGAAGGATAAACCTATAAAATCATAAAAAAGTATAAAATTTTATACTGTTTTTTCGACATTTTTCATCCTCAAAAATTAGTTTATTTTAATAAAGGCTTTAAAACTTTAAGTTTATCTTTCCGGTAATGATATAGAGAAAAGCCTCACAAAATTTCAGCCAAATCGATCAATAACTTTTTAAGTTACAGCACGAGCAGTTTTAGAAGATACGGATTCAATATAATCGCGTTTAAAGTTTCACTTTACCATATGCAGATACTATATGCGCTCGACTATATGTGCGATAACTCTGTAAATGTTTAATATTTTGATTTTTCCTCGGGTCAATATACTCTCAATACATTATATTTTCGAAATATGAAACAAAAAAAAATCGATTTTTTTTAAATTTCTAAAGGGAGTGCCCCCTAAAATACCAATTTTACTATACTTAACCTCGTTTCCATCATAATCAGTTAAAAGTTTTCTTGTTACATAAAAAAGTGAATTTTTGTTGACCAGTGTCATTATGCTTCGCAACATCAACCAACCAAAACATTGTAATGGCACCAGGCTTGTCGTCAAAAAAATATTGGGAAGTGTGGTAGGAGTAGCAATTTTGAATGAAAAATTCAAAGGCGGAGACATTCTGATTCCTCGCATCCCAATTATTCCTCTGATATGCCATTTGAATTTAAGCGTCTTTAATTCCCTGTTCGCCTTGCATTGAGCGTTATAAATTTGGAAAATCCAGTTTTCTCGCATGGCCAGCTCTACGTTGTTGCATGCTCACGAGTCAGAAAACCATCTGCACTATTTGATTACACGAGCGAACATGAAAAAAAAACAAAGAATGTTGTTTACAAGCATTGCAATAATTTTTTTAATTTTACCCAAATTGTTTTTTTTTTGTTGGAATGCATTGCGAAGCACAATAGGGACCCAACAGGGCTGCCGCTTTGAAAATTCCAATGGGAGTATTTTAGGCGTTTGCAGGGAAGTATTTTGTGTCTTAGGAGAGTACAAAAAAGAAAAGATACAAATCAAACATCAAAAAATACCATTAGCCTGTTAAAACTCTAATTTTATTTGAACTGCAGTCTCAAGATTTTTTTCAAAAAAGAACAGCTATAGAACTATCGGATTGATTGAAAACTATGCAGTGACCACGGGAACACACTAAGGGTATCACAATGGGTCCATATGGACCTAAGAGTGATGAGGATGTAACCATTCTCATCAGCCCGCAAACATAACCTAGCCTTGATTGAACTAGAACAAATAACGATTTTCTTTCCGTTTGCAATGGAATTTCCATACAAAATGCATACGGGTCGAAAACGACCAAATCTGACAGAAAAGACTCAAATTTAAAAAAAAGGACAGCCATCTAAGAATAAAAATTGAAGACAGTCAAATTGCGATTATTTAGGCTAGCGCTAGGGTATAAGTAACAGAGTCATGAAAACATAGGCAAATATTGACAGTATTTTTTTTACCCTTAACGGCTTAATTTTTTCCTTTTTAAATGAAATAATTTACTCGAAGATAGCATAGCATCTAAAGTGATTCTTTTTTTTTTTTTATAATCTACATACGCTAAAGGGGATATGAATACCCTTATAATGTTTACACACAGCGCGAGCACATGAAGGACAAGAACGAGAGACAGACAGATTGACGTACTGCGTACTTAATAATATATTTCGTTGCGTTGTTTACCTTGGGCGCGGATATTGTGGTATACATATATCAAATTCGGGCTACATTTTGAGCTTAAATACGAGATGTAAGGTATATTACGCAAGCACAAATATTATGAAAATGAAAACATAGTACATATTTAGTATATTTTTGAAACCGGATTTATAAAATTTAATCAAATAACACTTTAAAGTAATTTCTGGTCTTTGTCGAATCTGCTTATATGACAAGACCAACTTCCAAATTGTTGGTATTATTTGAATTTTAACATGAAATTGCATATTCTTAGGCACATTTATATTGTAGACTGTAAAGGCTTGTATTAAATATGATACAATGGCCAGTTATGATAAAATATTAAGTTTTTCGAATTTACAGCATTTTTACTGGTATGTATCAAATTTGATACATCGGGTCGTTAAGGGTTAACCCTCTATATTTGAGTTTAAAATAAAACTCCAACGTAGGTCTACGGTTAAATGGACAAAATATTCCATCAAATGTGGTTTTTTAACGAATCAGCGCAAAACAAAATGAACGTATCCAAGTTGCACACAAACTATGCTCAAACTAAGAAACGAGCACAGAGATGAACTTCAAAATGGATTTTAGCAAGCAGTCACAAAACCTACATGCAACTGTGACTGTCACCATTTACACTTTAAAGTTGAAATATTTGTCAGTCTTGTTTCACTGTTTATCTTTCACCACTCAACATCCATTCGGCATCGGCATTCGCATGTACTACACAGTATACACGAGTATGTAATATATATACATGTGAAACGCATACGAAAGTTTTAATGCTCCTATTCAAATGGATGACAATTTCACCGTCAACTTTCACATACGAATACCAAACTCGAATAATTTATTTTCTTTTCGGCAAAGTGCAAAAATTTAAAATCGTATTTTATATTTGTCAAATTGTATTAGCACATAATTTTATATTGTTCAAGTTCTATTTGCAATAGTTGACTTAAAATCATCGTTTTCATCCGACTCGCCAACTGTAATAAATCCGTTTTCATCTCCAATAGAAAGCAACTCGTTGTAGTCTTGGTCTTCCTTGAGATCCAGAGATGAATTTGATCCTTTTGTGTTTACAAATAAAGCAGTAGTAGTGGGGGGACGAGTAGTTGTGGTTGAAGTACTAATTGCAGCATTCAAAGTCAAAGTACTTGTACTCTCATTTCTAATTAGCACCTGTGCAGGTAATGGTTGCTGATATACAGAGAAAAACGATTGAATCCTTTGCACAACATTTTCCAGAAAAAGTGGCAGTTTTGACTCAATTCCATCTCCATAAATTTTTACCGAACTCTTGGATGAGTTACTGTCGTAATTCCGAACTGTAGTTGTTTGGTTTTGTGTTTCAAATGTGGATGCATTTTTCGGAACGTTCTTAAAACAAGTCACTAAACACACATTATGGCAACACAATAAAAAAGCCAGTGCATTTACTGTAACAAATTGGACAAAATTGTTGCGAGAATACATTTTAACAAACAACTCTTATGGACACCTACGATAATTTGGTGAAGCTAACCGAGTGCTACTGTCAAAACCTTTTTTGTAACTGCTCATGCGCATCCGATGTTTTGAATTAGCACCTCTTTTTGCAGATTCGTTTAACGTTAGCTCGTAAGTGGGGTGGTGTATGGCGAAGAGATTGCATTTATTTACCTGGTAGTTACTCAGTGAAAGCTACCAGCGATTAATATGATACTTATCCACAAATAAAAGAAAGAAAAAAAACTTAACAAATGTGATTGGACTTTTTTTTTATTTGTTTTCCTTTTTCCACATGTGTGTGATTTTTTTTATGTTGATGATGATGATAATGATACGTTGATGACAAAGGATGTTGGTTAGTGATGGTATTGAAAGAAGTGTTAATTTAAATAGAAAAACAAAATTATGCTGAAAATGCATTTTGTTCGATAAACTAAGAAGATTTTGAACTATTTTCGTTATCAATTGAACCGGCAATGGATGTTGCAGATGGTGCTGAATACGCAACACCATCTTTGCCAACTATAGCTGAGCCAATGGGTTTAGACTGCGACAAGCCACCTTCACCGCTTATAGCCAGCCCAGCAGGAAGTGCCTCAGCGAAGCTGACAAGTTCACTGCCTTGTTTTTGTTCCTGTTCCTTTAGAGGGATGATTTCAGCTGAAAAGACATTAAATAAAATTAAAGAATGTGTGTACAAAAAATTCATAAAATTTGCATTTTCTATCTTACTTTTTTCTTTATTAGATTCCTGTGGAATATCTTGTAGAACGGCAGTATTTCCCAATGAGCCTAAATATTTACCATAATGTGAATTGGCTGGCATTTGCTCAAGCACTTGTTCGTTTTGAATTTCAAGGCTCTTAATCGCGGCTGCTTCCGGATGAGGCTGATGGGCGGACTCTTTCAGATTAAGAGCACTTCTTGCCTGATTTGCATCTTTGATTTTGGAAAACAATAATAAAATGATTGTATTGAATTAGAAAAAAGGATTTCTTACCGTTCTCCAGGGGCTTAGATGGAACAGCTTCATTCTCACCCTCAGCGGCAATTTTAACCAATGGAATATTCACTGCCGATGTTTGAGGAACATTTAAAAGAATTTTGTCGTCCGGATGTGCAACGCTTCTTGCACGGATCGCTTGATATGGTTGAACAGTATACAATGGATTTACAGAGTGAATGACCTCGAAGTTACTGTACAATTGGGGAATGTTAGAGACACTATAAAAACGACCACCATCTTGGCGAGAAGTTTCCGAAAATTGATTTGCAGATTCGGACATTGTCATGTATTCTATTGGAGCTTCGGCTTCGGTTTTCTGTACACCAGTTGGATTGATTAAACTTTCGAGTCCTTGCGTTAATTGCAGTTGGAATGCTTCTAATTGAGCTTGTGCGGTTTGTCCAGCAGATACAAATTGGTTTACTATGTTCGAGATGTTGGTTGATTCTAACTGTTTGTGGTTTGGACCAGATTTGGGAGCATTGATCAAGTCGTTGGGATAGTATACAATTGTTTGGTCGGTTGGGCTATCAATTCGTGCTACTGGTGCCAAGTGTTGAAGTAATGGTTGAGGATATTTTAAAGATGGTTCAAGTTCAACACGGGCTTGTGGAGTAAGAATTACGATGTGATTTGTTGCAGGAATTGCAGGAATTGCAGGAGCTAGAATTTGCGGTGTAGGTAGTGCATTTGCAACAGCCAAGAAACCAAGAAAAGCTGGTAATAACATCTATAAAATAAATAAAAGATAATATAATTATATTAGAACTAGATTATGTAGTTTTAATTTGAACAATTCAGTCTGACTAGCCAATCCAAAGGAAGATGTACATAATGTGATAAAAAGAAATTAAGAGAATTTCGCATTTCTACGTACATACATGCACATGTATGTATACACACAACATAAAGTACGAAGATGCTGTTAAAAAGAAAAACCGGTAAATTTATGTATCCAGAGTCTTTGTGTTTTTTTTCTTTTCTGGATAATTGGCGTCATACTCGGAGATGCATTGAACAGGTTTTTCAAGCGAATATGTACATATTGTCGAGGTCAAGAATCTGGCGATTCTTCTTTCGATGCAATGTTAATGTGAAAACATATTCTTGTATCAAACCAAACATTTAAAATAATATGTATGTTTGTATATCCCTCCACACTAATTATAAATAAAAACACTATGTTGTATGTTGCATCAAATTCTAAAGCAAACATCAAATATTTAGTTTTGGGAACTCCGTTTTCTATTAAAATAGAAAAACACATTCTATTCTCTTTTTAAGGGCAAAGTAACTAATTAAATGTCTCACCTTTGCCGATTGTTCCTTTTTGTGTTTTTAAATAAATTTTTATTTTTAACTAGCTTTATTTTCACTGTGCACCACTAGATCTAAAAGGACAATGATACGAAGAGCAAAGTCCGAAGCCCTTATATAAGATTGTGTTGAACTAGAGTTACAATTGGTGTGTTCTCATGAAGATGCAGTGCAAATAGTTACTGTGTCTTCTTTGTAAAAAGCGAATATCGAAGCAAACTCGTTATATCCACTTGGACCTGGAGACATGCGAAATGGCAGCAATGATAACGACGCAACTTGCCCAAGTGCATTCCTATGTATGCACTTAGTACATAGAAAAAGAATTATGAGTACCTACGTTCTATTTTTAAAAGACTATTGCACTGTTGAAAGATATGTACCTGTAATGTATGTATTTCTTTTTTTATATAATCTTATATATATATACTTTTACATAATCTAACATAATGCAGTGATTTCGAATTCAAGATCAACATTATAATGTTGACAGTAAATGCTTTAATTTTTGCAGCTTGCGTATTGAGATCGAATTTCCTTGATGTCGACAAAAAAAGAGTGAGCAACTCTTAGGTCATAATTATCATAACAAATTAATAAATAAAATAGATACGGTCATAAAGTATTAAATTAAATAATATCTATGCCATTGCATGAGTATTATTGGTAAAGATTTAAATTTTTTTACTGAGCTTTTACAACTGTCCTCTAAATTGCTTATCGAAGATTGGAACCTTTTTGTTTCGACACAAATGCATACCACAAAAAAGTATAATTTAATTTGAACATTTTTCATTGCATATTTTTCTGCACATTAATACAACTTTAGAAGAAAGTGTGTATTCTCAGTTTATTTGATCACTTACCATGCTCCAACTGCCCAATGGTATTCCAGTATTTAACAAAAATGACAAGCACATCTTATCAATTAATACAATACAATACAATCAATGCTTAGTACCAAAAAATAATTAAACATCGGTAAAATATCCCATAGAAATTAGGGAACAAATATTAGAAAAGAGAAGAGCTCGCAGGAAATGGCAAATTACAAGATATGCCGGCAATAAAACTACATACACCCGTGGACAAAAAAACCCTCGCATTCGAAATAATTTGTATTCTCTCATTTCCGATGGGAGCCAATTTATGTATGGTGAAATAATTTATAAGCATATATTTTTTTAGTTATTGCCAATATTTTAACTATCTGAATATCCTTCAAGACTACTGGTAAGCGCTCTGTAGTTTTTTATTCAGTTTTATCAGTGACGGTGATTGTGGTGTGTACACGCATTTGAAACCTCTTCCGCACATTTTCCTTTTTTATACATTTCATAAAAGTATAGTTTGCAACATAACATTGAAAGAACTTTAAATTGCCTTTCACTTTCTTTGAATAAGTTATTGTTTTGCTCGGTGATTTACTGATTTCTTTTTTTTAATTATGCCTTGCATATGTGGTCTGAAAGTTGACAGAATTGGCGCAAAAATTCAGTGTACTGGGTGCAAAGTTTACTTCCACTTACATTGTGTTAAATTGCAACCTAGTGATTGTGCATACATGAAAAAAAATAACATTCCCTATCGTTGAGTTGCCTGTAATCAAAATAGACGCAATTCGCTGCGCTCACCACCTCTCGCTCTCCACAAAGATAAACAAGTGGATGTCACTGCCACTGGTTACGTCACGGGCACGGCACAATCTGATAGTGAAGTTCTTCTGCCCCCCTCCTGCTGCTCACCGCCCCAATCGGCTGACATAAATATCAACATACCAGCTGCTATCACACTTGATGTACTATACAGAGAAATTACCGCGCTGAAACTAGTAGTCACGAATGCAGTGTCACAATTTAACCAGCTGCAAGAAAAAAACAATTTATTGTCAACAAAGGTAAACAATCTACAAAACACTCTAAATTTCGTTCAGCAAAAAACATTGCAAAAGTGTGTTGATGTTATTGGCGTTCCCAATGTGGACAACAAGAATGCTCTGGACTCAGCTGTCAAACTCGTGTCAGAAGGCTTAGGTGAACCGATTAAATCAGATGACATCAAGTCTTGTTACGTCAAGACCATCATAAGCAAACCACTGCCGAACAAAGCATCTACATCTGCGAAATCTTTTAATGTGTTGCGTATAAAATTTAAATCTTTTGACTTGAAACAAAGTGTTATAAACAAAAAAAAGAAAACAAAATTATCAACTTGTCTTTTTGGTGATCAAGTTGTGAATAAGCCAATTTTTATTAATGAAAGCCTAACCAATTTTAATAGAGCAGTATACAATAGAGCTAAACAAATTAAATTAGAGAAGCAATTTTCCTTTTTGTGGATTAACAAAGGAGTAATTCTAATGAAAAAAAAGAAGGTTATAAATTTATAATATGTATTATAATACATTAGAATCAGTTCGTTTCAAGATTTAGAGAATTTATCTTAATCTCCTATTTTTCCTTATCTTTATGTCTATTCTTGATGTTAATGTTATTTTAGATCAGCTAAACAATTCTGAAAATGTTACTCCTTTTTGTAAATTTGATAGAGAGATATTTCAAAGTGTTTTCCATTCGGTTAATCTAAAGAAACATTTCTCCATCATACAACAAAACATTCGAAGCATGCGAAAAAATTTTGATATCCTTCTAACCCATTTGGAGTCGTTTGCTAATAAGCCAGATTTAATATTCCTAACTGAAATATGGATTTTTGATCACGAAACAGATCTCTATAGTATACCTGGGTATAATTTGTGTGTTAAATGTAATGATACGTATGCATCTGGTGGAGTAGCTGTATTTGTGAGTGACAGATTAAGCTATGAATTCTGCAGCTGTATTATGCAAACTGCAGATATGATTAAAGTTACATGCCTTATCAATTCACAGAAATTTATTTTTATGTGTTTTTATCGACTGCATGAAAACGATATTTGTCGAGGAATTGGAGTCTCTTTTGAGTTGTGAGAGAGCAAAGAATCTATTTATTCTAGGCGATATTAACCTAGATATCTTAAGTGAATCTTCTGTGGTGTCCAACTACCTTTCCGTGATGTCGGCCAATGGGTTGGAAGTTTGTTTCACTGAACCTACTAGACAGACACATACTACCCGAACCTGCCTTGATCACATTTTCGGTAGACTTACTCATAACTCGAAACTTTCTCTGATTAGTTCTGTCTCTGACTGGAAGATTTCTGACCATTGTATGACTGGCTTATTTTTCTTGTGTGATTCGCTGGAACAAACAAAAAATGTTTTGCCTGTTGTGAAAATTAAATCTATAAATTTCACATCGCTGAATGGTTATTTATTTCAGGAAAGCTGGATTAACGTATATGCAGAAAATGATCCATCCAATGCGTTTGATATATTTTCGAAAATCCTAGAAGGTCATGTTGAGTCTTGTCTTTCTGTATCAAATAGTCGTAGTAAAGTTAAGACCATGGATGTCTCATTCGCTGGCTATGAAAATTAAAAACAAGAACAAACTACGAACTAAATGCAAAAAGCATCCAAATAATGTCCACTTTCGTGCTCTCTATACCCAGATTTGTAAAGAAGTTGCTAGTGAGATACCGGCTCTTAAGCAAAACTACTACATTAGCAAATTCCAACTAGCTAGAAACAACCTTAAAAAAGAATGGGCGGTTGTAAATGAACTTCTTAACAGAAAAGTATCTCTAAATCTACCTTTGTATATAACTTACAAGGATAGTAATATTACAAATTATGATGACATGGCTGATGCCTTTAATGAGTACTTTACTGATGTAGCTTCTAAAACTCTTTATGATGCTGGTTTTAACATAGCTTCTAATCTTTGTAAGGAAGACTGTTTCAGTAGGGAAAGGAGACAAGCTTGTAGTTTCTTTTTCGAACCAATCTCTTCACTTGAATTGCTCAAGGCAATCAGGGCACTGAATAATTCTAACTCCTCGACAAGGAATAGCTGGTCCAATAAATTTGTTAAACAAATTTCTTTTAATATTGTTGATGTTTTAGCTTACATTTTCAATAAAAGTATTTATTGCGGCATATTTCCTGATGCCTTAAAAGTTGCCGAAGTCATACCTATTCTAAAGAAAGGAGACAGTAGAAACCTAAATAATTATAGGCCTATATCGCTTCTTCCAGTTTTCTCTAAAATTTTTGAAAAAGTCATTAAAACCAGAGTAGTCACCTTCTTAGAAAAAAATGCCTTCTTTAGTCATAACCAATTTGGGTTTAGAACAGGTAAATCCACTGAGGATGCCCTCTTACAGTTTTGTAGCCATAACTATGATAGCTTAAATAATAAAAAGTGTACTGCTGCGCTCTTTATTGATATTACGAAAGCGTTCGATACCGTTGACCATAATCTCTTATTAGTGAAATTAGAAAAAGCTGGCCTCAGAGGCTTTATGCTCGACTGGTTTTCTTCATATCTCAGTAATCGGAAGCAAGTGGTCAAAATTGCAGGTAAATTTAGTCAAAGTTTAGATGTTCGGGTTGGTGTACCACAAGGTTCGGTACTTGGCCCCATTCTTTTCTTGATTTATATCAACTCAATCTTTTGCCAAGATATGAAAGGTATGCAGACAGGGTTCGCGGATGACATTGCTATTTCATTTTCGAGTAATTCTGCTTTAGATCTAACTGCAAATATTATGCACGATTTAGAACAAATTAGACATTGGTTTAGCATGCATAAACTAGTCATAAGTGACAAGACTAAGATTATGTTCTTTAATTTGTCAAGTAATATCGTCCCATTTCCAAATATTACCTACCATACCACTAATTGTCAACACATGCTTTTATGTCCGTATACTTGTGGTCTACTTAGTTCTTCTAGCACGTATAACCCCGATGTAAGCTGCTCACCAAAATGCTTTAACATTGAAAGAGTCAAAGTTTATAAGTACTTGGGTTTAGAAATCGATACTGGACTAAATTGGGGTGCGCATACGGATCTACTTAGAAAATACTTATTAAAGGCCTCTTGTATAATGTACCATTTAAGATTGCTTTGTTCTCGGCAACTGTTGGAAACAGTATATTACGGCTTAGTTCAATCTAAGTTACAATATGGTTTGGTTTGCTGGGGCGGTACGCACGCTAATAAAATACAGCCTCTGATAGTTGCCCAAAAACATATTGTCAGAATTATTTGGAGAAAAGGACGTATGGTACATAGCTTCTTGCTCTTTTGTAACTCTAAGATACTTCCCCTTAAGCATCTTTACTTCTACAAAGTACTTCAAGTTTTTTTTCTAAGAAGTGGATACTCTCTCAATCGTAATACAACTGTATATGGACTCCGTAGCAATGATCGTAATCTTGCAACTATTCCACCGCATTATACGACTCACTTCTTAAACTTTTATACCTGTGTTGCACCTAGATTATATAATAATATTGCCGCCTTCATTAAGATGCACAAGTAATAGAAATAATCATTTTCTCAATCGGGAAGTCAAAAAATGGCTTTTTAGCTTCGATCTAAAATTAATAAATAACCTTGTCAGCTTAATTCTTTAATTTTTTTTCTTTTATGATTATGTTACTGTTGAATTATAAACTTGATAATTGTACCGAAATTGTTTCTTTCATAACCGCAATCACACCACTTCCACCCTTATTTAAATTAAATGTATTTTTAAAATTTCATTGTTATGATTCATTCGATACTAGTTCTTTGAACTACAGAATGTATCCATTATATTCTTCAACTATTTATGTAAAACACTTAATATCTCTCTAACTATGTTACCTTTTGATTTATTGTGATTAGCTGAGAAATCTATCAAGCTTTTGTATTTTTTATTTAAATCCTAGTAGTCATAATATTTCTCCTCAGCTTATAAGCTCTATATAATATTAAGTATTAATGAATAATGTACTTGTTATATTTTTGAATTGAAGAATTGAATAATAATAATAATAATAATAATTTGGTAATAAGTCACAATGGGTTCGTTTTTTCAATGATTTGAAATGGTGTTAACTCTTGAAGAGAAAGCGTATATTGTTGCTTTGCCTAAGGCAAAAGTGTCAAATCGTGAATTTGCTAGTCGACTAGGGTCTAATGAATGGAGTGTGCGAAACATTTTGAAAACATTTCAACTAGAGAGCTCCATTGCTTGGAAAGATGGAAGGGGAAGGCCCAGAAAGACATCTCCTAGAGATCAGCGTCTGATCCAGCGAATTTGTTTAAAAAACCGGTTTGTACATACTGGGGATATTAACTGAAAACAATAAATGATCGGTCTGTATCGAGGTTGCTTAATGGAATGGCAGTTAATGTAAGTTGTCCTGCAGAAAAAACTACTGTTAACACCGCGAATCAAAAAAATAAGGCTTGAAGGGGCAAAAACTTATACAAATTGGACTCAGGCCGAAAGGGCAATAGTGATATTTTCGGTTGAGACCAAATTCAATTTATTTCGCCCAGGCGGCAACGCGGTGGTTTACATAAGAAAAGGTAGATGGTATTCAGTTAATTGCATTTTACCCCACCGTTAAGCATTCCCCTTATATTATGGTGTGGGGGGCAATAACCAGATTTGGTGTTTGATAACTTGTAATCCTTAGCGGCTCAGTAAATGCCCAAAATAACAAAAATTATAGAAAACGATGTTGTGCCCACTTTATACTCGTAGCAACTTTGCTAACACTGTGATAGTGTGATTTTTCAGGACGATTCAGGTCTTGTATATAGAGCAAAATGGGTATGTTTTTCTTTTGCGTATGATCCGTAAACTAACATTTTTATAAACTTTTCTTACTTTACTCTAATTTTGGGTACAAAACTACAAGGATTCTTTGGGGATTTTTTCTCTTCCATGGCCTGTTGGCCTGTTGGCATTACATGGGCAAAACCATTGGAGAGACAAGGCCAACATCTGTTACTCAACTGGAAAGTATAATAAAAGATATCTGGTATAAAGATTTAATAACCTCCTATATAAAAAAATTGTTTGATTCGATGTCAAACAGGATTGATGACGTCATTAAGGAAAAAAGTGAAATAACCAAAAATTGGGTTAAATGTACATTAAATGAATTCTTGTTGTATGTTATTTTATTATATTAAGGTTGTATTCAATTTATATATACGAGGTTATTTTATACCCGACTACGCAGAGGAAGGGTTTGTTTGTTTGTTTGTTTGTTTGTATGTATGTAAGGATGTCACCTCGTACAGCCTAAGCTATCGAACCGATTTCAACAAATGAGGTGTCGTTGGATTCTTTATCCGGAGAGTGTCCTAGGCTATGTGGCGTCACAGAAAAATTCAATATGGCGGGCGCACCGAGCAAAATGGGGGACTACCTCTTCTTTTTTCTACTTTTTTTCTTTTTTATCCGACTAGTCTTTATAACCGCATTGATAGTGGTATCAAAGGAAAGGGCTTGGTGAGAAGAATATAATACAATACGATGTCATTCTAAATTCAATATGGCGGACGCCCCCCAAGTTGGTGGATTTGGACAAATGATGATGATGTCATCCAAGTATGCCACTACAAGGATATCTCGCAGACCTGAGCGAAATCTGTCGATGAGCCATTGGAAAGTCGCAGGTGCATTTCATAATCCAAAAAGCATGCATCTGAATTTGTATATACCGAAAGGAGTTACAAACGCTGTTTTGATTTGATCTTCCTTGTGCACTGCAATCTGCCAATATCCAGCCTGTAAGTCGAGTGTTGATTTGAACTTGGTGCTTTTTGCTTCGTGTAGAAGGTCATCCATTCTAGGCATTGGGTATCTATCTGATACAGTAACAGCATTTGCAGACTCTAACCCCTCCATCTTTTTTGGGAACCATTACTACCGGAGCAGACCAGGGTGATTCACACTCGTCAATAATCCCAAGATGGAGCATTTGCTGTATCTCATCCTTGAGTTGTTTTCTTTTGATTGGGGAGAGTCGGTAAGGTAAGGTATTGCCAGTATGAATGCGATGAGTTGCAAATGGTGTTACACTTCTCTGTGAGTTGAATAGTTCAGCATTCATTTCCAATAACTTCTCCAATTTCTTTCTTTCAGCAACTTCGAAGTCGAATCCATCAAAAGTTTTCGAAAACTTTACCTCAGCAGAATATACTTATAGGCAAAAAAAAATTTTCTTCTGCTGTCTTTTCATCCACCTCGACCTTCTCACTTTCAGCAAATAGATTCTGCGTGCTCCGTCGTTATGGGGTAACTTCATTGGAAGGTATGGCGTCTCTGAAGATGGCCTGAATGGAGTGTGGTGAGTAATCATTCGCTCTACTCGGTACATGGGAGTTCGGGTTGGTGCGTGTTGGTGTTGACATAATAGGGCTAACTTGTTCACGCTGTTGTAGCCAATACGTAAAAGTTAAAATTTCCTTTAGAATGTCCGGTGAGGTCTCAATCCGTCTCTTTTTAGTGCTGGCTGGTTCCGGGTTTTTTGGTAATACGTCTTCGATTTGGTTACAAGTCAGCTGCATGCTATTGAAATCGATGGGCATTGAGGTCATGAAATCGAATTTCGTTTTGGGGTCATCATCAAAATGTCAGTATTTTTGTCCCATGTTCAGGACTATTCCCGCTTGTTGCATGAAGTCTGCTCCAATCAACGTTCGATTCTTTGTAGCATTAGGGAGAGATATAAATCGAGTCCTGCATTCTCTTCCACCGATTATTATGTTGCAAATTGTAGAGAGCACCATTTGATGTGTTGTCCATTGTCATACCGTCTGCCAAGGTAACATCCGCCTTAACTTTCTGGAAAATACACCTCTTTTCTGTGAGCAACTTTTTTAAGCTGGCACTTGTAATACTCGTACGTGCTGCTGAATCTAAATATCACCTTCACATGTAAGGCCGAACAATATTATGTGGGCGATGGGCACATCTCTACCAATCACTGTTGTTAAAATCGAGTTGAAGTCCAAATAGTTGGGGCTTTCCTTCTTCACATCCTTGGTGCAGTTTGCGCAATTAGCTCGCCGAACACCTGGCGCTCCACAACCATAGCAAGCAAATGCGTTTCTTGCAGCCAAATGGGTAACATTGTCCTGAAGGCTCTTCTTCTTAAAGCATTGCTCCGTTGTGTGCCCACGCCTTCTACAAAAAGTACAGCGTTTTTCGGATTTATCTACCACTTTTGGGTCCACTTTCTCCAAGGTAGCAGGGGCTGGCTTTTTATTTTCAGCGATCACAAGTTCTGCTTCCCTTCCGAGCTGAAGCAAAATTAACAGCCTCTCGAGATACTCGTTCCCTAATTTTCTGATTTAGGAGCCCATATATCATATTAAGCTGCATGTCCTCTTTGACGTCATCTTCAAGTTGGGATAATAAAACTCGCTTCTTACAACTGTTACAACTGTTACAACTGCTACTGTCTTGGGTCCATGACTTCAAGAAACACTCGCCACGCAGGTTTGGGTGGAGAAAAAACTGCTCGCAGGAGTTTAACGAGTTGAATAAATGTAGTATAAAACCTTCGTATAAAATGCATAAAGAATCCTAATAACATCCATTTCCGGGATTTTTATAAAAGACTATCTGCAGAAGTAGCTAAAGAAGTTCCAATTTATAAAGAAAATTATTATGCGAACAAATTCCACCTGGCAAGGAATAATTTAAAAAAGAGTGGGAATTAGTTAATGAACTCATTAATAAAACCGTGCCTTCTTCTAATTCAAGTAACAATATTATGTACAGAGGCATTACTATGCAAAATTCCACTGAAAAAGCTAATGCATTCAATGAATTTTTCACTAATGTTGCTTCTAATACACTATCTAATGCCGGTCTCAACGATGCTACTAGTCAGTGTGAAGATGCTTGCTTTAGCAGTGAAACTAATCTACAAGCTAGCTTTTTCTTCGATCCGATCGCCTCATTTGAAGTGTTCAGAATTATTAATTCACTTAAAAATTCTAGCTCGGCTACAAAAAACAGTTGGTCTAATAATTTTATTAAAAAAATTTCTTTGAATATAGCCGTGTTTTTTTGCACGCGTATATAAAAGTGCACAAAAAAACGGCAGCACAGACATATTTATGACAGATAAGTACAACGTTTACATGCAGAGCTGAACTTATATTGTTTTGGTTATAAAATTATTGGGTAAATGATCATTTAAAAATGATGCATGAGTTTGAGTTATGTTATTAAATACTAACACAAGTAATTTATTTTCAATGTATTTACTTTTTGTTTGTTGTTGTTTATGAATTCTTGACGCTTTCCTTTTTATTAATAAATATGTAGTACCTAAAAATAGCGGCGCAAATTCATAGTCAGATAAAGCCGGCAATAAAAGAATTTATTCACCTACATAGCCTAAAATATACTTTTTGCTATTCATAGTCACCTTATAGTCGACTTCAAACATATAGCCGACTCGAAATTTAAAATGACCCAAACATCACCTTAAATAATTATAGTCGGCTCTAAATTTCTCATATCATATTTTGACGTTTGGGTTTGTTCGTTCAAATCACTTAACAAAAACATACCAAAGTCGATACTAACTAATACACAGGCAAAAATGTGTTTATGAATAACAAAAAGTTACAGCCGGCTTTTTTATTTAGTGCCAGTTGTAACTATAGTTGGCTATACATTTTACCAGCGTTGAAAAAATGCATTTATACCTGGGGTGAGTCGTTGAACTGACATGTTGTCTCTGTGTATGTGTGATCTCTGTTTTTTTTTTCCTTTGTTTGGAGCAGGAAATCATTTGTTTTGATTGCGTTTATGGCTATTTGCGGTTAAAGTATGTTAAATAATCTGTTGTTTAACAACGTTTTTAGAAATACTGTAGAAATACTCAGGTCGCAATCTTTCTTTTTCTCAACCTGCATGTAAACGTGGATTGAAAAAAAATATATTTTGAAGAAATAAAATTATAAAGATGGAAAACTCAGGGAATGCACATCCAAATATATTTAATTCCGATAAAAGAAATCATTTATTATCTTAAATAATCAATTTATTGCTCATTGACACAACCAATCGTCGGTAATAGAATAAATAAGAGATGAAAGAATTATTTTTGCTTGTTCTTTGTTTACGTTTGGGTTTCTCCGGTTGTCAAAAGAATGAATTTTTTCATGGGAATTCATCGCAAAAGAAGAACTTTGCGTTTGGTTTCATTGTTTTTTATATCCGCTTAAATAAGCGGGGATACTATCGCCGCTTATTTTACTTTTGTTGTATTTAACATGCAAATTTTCAAAATAAGCGTATATACGCGTGCAAAAAAACACGTGCGGCATGTTTCCAGATGCTCTTAAGACCGCAGAAGTCATACCGATTTTAAAGAAAGGTGACAAGAAAGACTTGAATAATTATAGACCGATTTCTCTTCTTCCTGTGATTTCAAAAATCGTTGAAAAAGTTATGAAAACTAGAATTATGACCTTTCTAGAAAAAAAAATCACTTCTTTTGTGATAAACAATTTGGTTTTAGAACGGGAAAGTCTACAGAGGATGCACTTCTACTTCTAAAACAAAAATTATGGTTTTTAATTTGTCCTCTAACATTATCCTCTTTCCGTCTGTGATTTTTCACAGCACAAGATGCAAGAGTTTTTTCTTAGTCCTGAAACCTGTAAGAATACGCTGACTTCTTTTTCAACTTTTAATTCTAATGAAAGCTGTTCAGCTCAATGTTTCACTATTGAAAGAACTCCAGTTTATAAGTATTTGGGTTTAGAAATAGATAATAAATTGAATTGGAGCACTCATACTACATCACTGAGATCTTACTTAAACTTGACCACGAAGATAATGTACAATTTAAGGCTATTTTGCTCCAGGAAGGTCTTGGAAAGTGTTTACTATGGGCTCGTGCAATCAAAATTGCAATATGGTTTAATTTGCTGGGGAGGAACACACAGTAACAAAATATATCCTTTGCTTGTTGTTCAAAAACATATTCTAATAGTAATTTGGAGAAAAAGCCACCTTGAACACAGATTCTTACTTTTTGTTAACTCTAAGATTCTTTCTCTTAACCATCTATACTTTTATAAAGTTCTTAAGATATTTTTTCTAAGAAGCGGCTACTCCATCAATAGAAACCCAACTTTCCGTGGACTTCGGAGCAATAATAGCTTTCTAGCAGTAGTTCCACCGTTCAACACTAGTCACTTTCTAAACTTTTACACCTCAGTTGCACCTAGACTGTTCAATGCATTGCCGCTTAGTCTGAGAAGAACTAGATATTATATACAATTTTTTAGAGATTTGAAAGCATGGCTTTTTAACTTCGATTTAATTGAGTTAAAAAATGTAATCAGTATTGTAATTTAACTTTCTCTTGCATTGTAAATATTATAAATTATGCTGTCTTTTCAAAATATGTTGATGAATGATTGATAGGAGCTAACAGGACGCGTTTTACTGCGGAAAGTAGTAAAAAAAACCCACAGATTTCGACGAGGAGGCTTGCGGGTGAACTAAAAGAAGGGCTTCGTCTTGCGGTTTGCCACGAAACAATAAGGCAAGTCATGAAAACAAAAACAAGTACCAATCAAGAGTTGTTCGCAAAAAGCCATTGCTTTCAGCACTACATATAGAAAAGCGATTATCTTTCGCTACGACACACATTGTCAATCCTGATAATTACTGTGATGATGTCATATTTTGCGATGAAACTAATATTATGTTGTACTACAACGATGGACCCAATAGAGTGTGGCGCCAGCCGTTACAAGCATTGGAAAATCGTAACATTATTCCAACTGTCAAATTCGGTAAGTAATCAGTTATGGTGTGGGGTGCATTTCTAGTAAAGGAGTTGGAGATTTGGTATTCATAGAGAACACCATCGATGCGCAATAATATCTAGATATTTTAAGGAGTCATTTGTTAAAAATAAAATAAATTTGGGTTCAATTTTGACAATAAACCGCAATTCAAATTTTACCAAGATAATGATGAGGGCACATATGGTGAGGATGTGGCTTCTTTTTAATTGCAGCAAAGTATTTGATACACCTGCCCAGAGTTCAGACTAAATATTTGTGGGGCAATTTAAAAAAAAAGTTACCAGAAGACACCCTAAAACCCGAGCAGAGCTGAAAACTGCAATACAAGAGGAATGGAATAGAATTCCAGACGATTATGATGTGCAGAATTTAATTTGTTCACTGAAAAGAAGACTATAGGCCGTGATTAACACTAATGGTGGCCATACAAAATATTAATTACCTAAGTTTTTTTCTTGACCTTCATTTAAAAAAAAAATTACGTAAAAACACTTTCTTGACAGACTAATTTTTGTGTGAAATTTGTTTTTCTGTTGTTTTTTGTTATTGTTTTCAAAATGTACTATTTTTTCGATACTGTTTGTTAGAAGATACATAAATAAAATAAACGGAATTAAAAAATTAAGTTAAAACATCAAAGAAGCCCTTTTTTTATAAAGAAACTGTTTAAATTACCATTTTTTCCTTTGTAAAAACACTTTCTTGACATACTGTATGTGATTGAAAGCAAGGTTGAAAATAATAAAAGAAAATTAATGAAATTTAATGAAGGATTAGGTTAATTGAATAGCGAAGTTGACGATTGAAAAGAATGAAAATAGAATAAAAGACAATTAATGAAATTCAATGGCAAACTAAAATGATACTTCAACATTTTATATTTGTAAACTGATTCTAAAAAAATTGCTTAGGGTTTCCTAGTCGCACTCGTTTAGAAGTTGGTTCCCTGCATAGTTAATGTCTATTTTCCAAAGAAAATTAGCCTTTGCGGTCTGAATATGGGACTAACACTTATGATATGAGAGCAGTCTTCTTTCAATTTCAGGTTGCAGAGCGTGCAGGATTGATTGAAGCTTCTATTGTAAGGGTTTCCGTTTAAGGAAATGAGCTCACCCCTTGCTTTGAATATTAGGAATATTTCAACATAACTTAGAGAGTAGTTTCTTTGATTTTGACTGAACTTAAGCTGTCTGTACAGCTTTCAGACTCCCAAGCCTTTATGATGAACGCATCCCAAAAAGAGTCTTTATTTTTCTGAATAATGCGCTAGAATTGCTCTTTCAAATTACGTAGGTTGTTCATATCAATATGTACCTAACGTTTCACCACTCGTGTTACCAATAGATTGCCATCTTTCATACCACCAGTCCTTATTCCTAAACTCATGCAAAAGCAGTTTTTTTGTAAGCCTGGATTCATTTATTTATTTATTTATTATTTCATCAAATGAGTATACATCAACTGTTCTCTTTAGATTACTGGTACAAATAAAATATAAACTTAGAACTACTGACTAAAACCACCGGAAATTGAGCTCTAAAACTAGTTTATTCTTAAATGAACTCCTACTGAGATGAAAATCTAAAAGACTACAATAATTATTTGACTCTCGTAGGCATCTAAAAATTGGTTCATTGTAACCATAATTTGCTCTATGATAAGGTACATAAAATAAATAACGATTTCTAAGAGCTCTCGATGGAGCATATAATCCAATTAATGAAAGCAGAAAAGGGCAATCAATATGACAGTTAATCAAATCGCGAATAAACATAATAGAAAAATATTGCCTTCTTACGAAAAGAGGCAAAATTCCAAATAATTTGCACCTCGTTTCATAAGAAGGCATTTCAATATTCCAGCGTAATCTACGCACTGCAATCCTTGTCAAACGTTTTTGGATCCTCTCAATTCTGTTGGCATGTATGTTATAAAATGGATTCCAGATGGTACTACAGTACTCAAGATTTGATCTGACAAATGCAAAAAATAGACATTTAAGAGTATGGGGATCCTGGAAGTCTTTAGAATTGCGTAGTATAAATCCTAGCATTGAGTTACCTTTGGCCACTAAAAACTCAATATGCTTAACAAAACTAAGTTTATTGTCAAAAATAACTCCAAGATCTTTTTTGGAGGAAATAAAGGACAGCGAGACATTGCCGATCTTGTATGTGAAAGGAATTGGCGAAAGGTTACGACAAAAAGTAAGGCTTTGTCATTTAGAAACATTTAGATGAAGGTCATTATTGAGGTACCAAATCGAAAGCCTGTCAAGATCTTCTTGCAAAAGAGTACAATCCTGCTCAGAGTTTATAGGCCGGAAGACTTTCAAGTCATCGGCAAACATTAGGCATTGAGAATTTACGAACAAGTCAGGAAAAGCAAAGGGCCAAGATGACTGCCTTGAGGTACGCCAGAAGTCCCATAAATAGGTGCTGATATTATGCCGTTAATACGGACATACTGTATACGTTCCTTAAGATAGGAGCTGATCCATTTTAGGAAGTTGGAGTTAAATTCAAATTTAGCTAGCTTGCGAATTAAGATATAGTGATTAACGCGATCGAATGCTTTAGAGAAGTCGGTGTAGATGACATCATATTGCAGACCTTTCTCGAAGCCATCCAGAACATGGTGGCAGAAAATCGAGAGATTTGTAGAAGTAGATCTTCCTGCGACAAAACCATGTTGAAACGGAGAGATAAAACTTTTCAAAAGAGGTGTTAGTTTATCACAGACTAGTAACTTATGAAGTGGGAATACCACAAGTATAGACAGACTGAAAGTGACTAGCGAACATGTTACAAATTGTTAAAAGATTAGAAGAAGATACATTATTAAGACGCATGTAGTTTGGAATACCATTGGAATGCCTCTTGCTATTGATAAAGCTCCAAAAACATTTGCTGTTCGATTTTAATTTAGACTCGACAGACTGGACATACTGTCTATAGAGGAACTTGTTTAAGACATCGAACTGTTTATTAAGTATCCGATATTGCCTCAGCAGTTCCGGATCGTTGCTACTTTTGCGAAACTGCTTATAGATCTTATTTTTTTCTATTATTTAAGTTAATGATTGCGCTATTAAACCAAATTGGTTTAGAGCCCGTAGTTGATTTTACTTTAGGTGTAAATCTATCAATTGCCACTTTAATAGTTTCAATAAATAGGTTATAAGAGTCATTTAAGTTACTATTAATAAAAACGGCGTGCCAATCAATACCAGTAATATAACTAGAAATGTTGTTAAAATTGGCTTTATCGAAATTGTACTTAAAGTTAGTGTCACATGAAACCGGTTTGAAATATTTATAAAATTCAAATTGCAAAGATAATGCCACATGAAAAACCGAGTTCCGAAAAAGTGGAGTCATGGAGTTTCTAATACTAATGCTTAGCTCAGAATCAACAAAGACCAAATCAAGGATATTGTTGAATTCATTGGGCAAATAATTAATCTGCCGAAGGTCAAGCTAAGCAAGAGTATCAACAACTTCACGCTCATAATCAGAATTTACATTGAACGGGAGGAGAAGACTGAAATTATCGGAGTCAAATGACCAAACTAAATTAGGTAGGTCACCTAATATGATAACACGCTGGTAATCTTTTAAGTTATTTAAAATAAATGAACAATTTTCAATATGTGCCTCATATAATAAATATGGACTCCTAGGTGGTATATAACTTACAATAACAATAACTTCAGTAGAAGGACTAAATTTAATACAAACAGATTTTGGTCAACATCGTAAGCTACAGCTGGTTGAGGTAGATTAAGTTCATCACAGGGCCATGAAGTTTCTACAGCTACCAATACTCCGCCACCTATCGCACACTCGGCAATAGCGGAAGAACGGTTTTTGCGGAAGACTGTGTATTGATCTTTGTTGAACATTTCCTCGTTGTGATGGTTTTCAGTGAGCCAGGTCTCAGTGAAAACAATGACATCGTATTGACCAGAAGAAGAGAAGAGTAAGACGTCACGTAATTTCGTACGAAGACCGCCCGTGTTATGATAATAAAGGTTGAAACTAGAAGAATTTAAGTTCTGGAGTTTTTTTGGACAGTTTTTTGGTTGAGAATTCTTGTAGCTAGGCTTACGAATTCTTTTACGAGCATGTCACTAGGCCAAAAGCTTGGATTGACCAGTAATTTTCCAGTTTGTAGAGGAGATAAAATCTTGAATGATGAAGAAAAACGTCCAGATAGGTTTTCCGCCGTCAAACTGTGACATCTGATGTTACTAGTATCGATGCCTCTAGACGCTGTTGACAACAAATTGTTGACAACACGGAACGCATCAACCCACACCAAATATCCCATCAGGGAAATTATCCCATAAAGATGCCAGCTGTCAAAATTCAATATATATATATTCATATAAATTAATGTTCGTTTTCTAGAATAAATTATATTATACATTATAACGTTTAAAGAAGCGGTTGTTTTAATCTGTTACTTAAACAGAAAGTTTCTCTATACACTCTGTAGATAGTTGTTCATAACCCGAACATTTTCGTCCTCACGAACCGGATTAAAAGAAGATTTTTTTTATTTTACACATCGGATTTTATTTGAATCATTTTGTCTAATAATATATGTACATAACAATAAAAAATATAAACCGATATTTGCTGATTTTGTGTGCAATTTGTGTGCTGTAACGTATGCTGGATTTCTTTCGATCTCTTGGTTTTGGTGCCTTTTTTTTGCTGTTTTGGATTGGTGCTGTGTCCTGTTCCATCGTCATCTGAACGACAACTAAGGAGATACTGTGTAGTACTGGACCAGGAGTTGCAGAGGTTTGCAAGTAAGTGCATTCACTTTAATTTAATTGTGTGCTTATCTGAAAACAAAAGCAAATTTAACCATGACAAAAGACACACACGAATGCTCACCCAGATGGAGAAAGATATCTCAAATTTTTCTAAAAGGGGGTCCAGCACTCGTACGGCGAACTAGACAAATAGCCGTTTGTAGCATTGGAGAAATCCATGGAATCAGCAGAAAGTGTTTATGATGAGTGCATAGGATTGCTGGCAGATGGTGAGGAAAATGATTGCTCCAAAGTAGAACAGATCTACGAAAAATTTCGCGAATTATATTTTGAGTACCGTGCAGATTTGCTAGATGCAAAAGACAAGCTCAATGTGAAGGACGTCAAGGCTGACGGATCCGAAGAACATCCAAATATCACTATGTCCAATCACAATTCAGATATTAGGTTAAAAAATATTCCTGTACCAGTTTTTTCAGGCAATTACGAATCTTGGAGGAGTTTTCGTGAACCTTTTATTTCTCTGGTGCATCATAATTCGTCTTTGTCCGAGATACAAAAAATGCATTACTTTAAAAGTAGCATTTCGGGTGAAGCAGAGAAAATATTGTCACATTTACCTATTTCTAATGGCAATTATGTTAAGGCGTAGGCGATTTTGCAAGACAGATATGACCATCAGCGCCTTTTGGTCAACATACACTTGAAGTGCCTTTTTAATCAACCTTCGGTAACCCAGGAGCGATCTGAAACCATAAAGGCACTGTTGGATACGTCAACGGAAGTAATTCACTGCCTCGACAACTTAGACAACTTAGAGAAACTGGGGTCTAAGGAGAACACCAAAGAACTACCGACGTTTGCGGAATTTAAACAATTTCTCGAATCGAGGTTTCGTACTCTAGAAGCAGTTAGTTATCAGCAAGGAAAGGTGTCCTTAGAACCGTACAAAAAAATACTCCAACGGAATTCTTTCCATGCACAAGCCACCACACCTAAGTTCACATGTAAACTGTGTAACAAAGGTGAACATCCCATACGCAAATGCAACCGTTTTTTGAAAATGAGCATTAATGACCGCTATCAAGCTATTTATAAGTTAGGTTTATGTAGGAACTGTTTTGCTTACAGTCATTCTTCCGAAAATTGTCCAAGTTCCCGTAGATGTTATTATTGTCAGCAACCACATCATTCGTTGCTCCACAATTCTGTTCCACAAACCAATTATTTATCGCACCTGTTGAGAAACGGGCGAAATCGAAGTATGTAATTTTGTTAACCGAGCGAAAATTTTAATTTTATGTTAATTAATCGACGAAGAAAGTGAAGGACCAGCACCCAGATTAAAGAGAAAGACAACGAGTCGAAAAAAGCTACAGAAGTTTATTTTAAATCTAATAGGCAGGTACTTATCTCGTTGACGATTGTAATCCAAGTGGAAGAGAAACAATCATAGACAATTTTACATTACCAAACTGTTATACAAAGCACAAAGCAAAAGCATTATCAACGAGAGCATTTTAAGAGAGAGAGAGTTACAAATATATATTATGAATTTGATCTTGAACTTGAAATAGTTCTGGCAAACAGTATTCTATTAGTGAGAAAATGCAAAAAGCTAAAGTGTACATGTGACATGTTTGGCATATTTTAACATTAATAACAATAATAACAATGAGTATTTTTATAACATTAAACTATTAACAATCGATTGATTTATAATGTAAACAATAATATAACAAAATTCTATAATATTCTCAAACATTCCCCCGCCCCTGGAACAATGTTTCAGCTAGTAGGTAGTAGAGCCAACTTGTGTATGGGCCGAAGCAAACTTCCACTAGCAGTTCGCAGAATTACCACTCGTACGTTTCCATCTTTGCCTGGATGAATTGCGGTGATTCGTCCCATAGCCCATTTGCCTGGTGGTAAATTTGAGTCCTTTATGACCACTAAGTCGTTGATACAAAAGCTTCGTTGGGTTTGGGACCATCGTGGTCGTTGTTGTAGTGAAGTAATGTATTCCATACTCCAGCGCTTCCAAAATCCTTGAAGTTTAGCTTGAATGGCTTGCCAGCACAAAAGTCGATTCTGCGGTATGTCGATGGATGGCTCTGGAACCGCTGAGTAGGATTCACCTATAATAAAATGAGATGGAGTTAATGGGTCTAAATCATTATCTGAGGGTTGGCATAAGGGGCGAGAATTTAATAGGGCTTCGATTTGGGTTAAGAGGGTATATAACTCTTTAAAGTTGAGAACGTCTAAACCAATTACACGTCGGAGATGCTGTTTGACCGACTTTACCCCCGCCTCCCACAAGCCACCGAAATGTGGGGCTGAAGGATGAATAAAGTGCCAAGTGATGGCATCGCGGGCAAGTGACTCTGCAACAATGGAGTTGTGGTATTCGGACAGAGTGAGTTGATGTATGTCGGATAACACCTTGGCAGATCCGCGAAAGTTTGTACCATTATCAGTATACATGTGAGAAGGTCTGCCGCGACGCGCGATGAAACGACGAAGGGCTGCGAGAAAGGTGTTGTTTGTTAAATCGGTGACTAACTCCAAGTGTATGGCTTTCGTTACAAGGCACACAAATAATGCGATGTAACCTTTAGTCGTTTGCGTTTTACGACCAATTTTCGTTTTGATTGATATAGGATCAGCATAGTCACACCCGCAGTGTGCAAAGGGTCTGCTCTGTTGAATCCGTTGTTCAGGAAGGTTTCCCATGATTTGTGTGGCTGTCAGTTTCCGTTGGCGAAAGCATTTTACGCAGTCGTGGGAGATCTTGCGTAGAAGATTCCTACACCCGACGATCCAGTACTCCTGGCGAATTAAAACGAATAGCGCTGATACTCCTGGATGCAAAAGTCGCTCATGAAAGTCCAATGCGATGAGTCTAGTTATTGAATGTCCTTTAGGTAGGATTATCGGATGTTTTGCGCTAAATGAGATATTGGCTTCTTGGATACGTACTCCAACACGAAGAATCTGGTCCTGATCTATAAATGGGTTTAAATTAGAGATTTTGCAGGCTTTACTAAAATGTTTGTGTTTCAAATAGAAATTAATATCAACACCAAGATACAGATTTTGAAGCCATTTAATCAGTTCGCTTTTGGCGTGGTAAATCTCAGTAGGAAGGAGTCCCGATGTATTCTGTTGCGATAGTTTGCGACACCTTGAAATAAAACGGTTCATAAACGCGACGGTTCGGACCAATCGATTCCATGAGGAAATGCGCGAAGATAGAAACTCGAACGGGTGATCTACTTTGGTTGCTAGATATGACTGCTTATGGCTCTTCTTCTCCTCCTGTGTGCAATCGGGATGTTCCTGGAAATGATGAACCATAGGCCAATAGCTTTCATTCTCACTTAACCATTCAGGACCAGTCCACCAAATGGGGTGTTGGACAAGATTTGAGGGTGCTATACCGCGCGAAGCACAATCCGCAGGGTTTTGCTCCGATTTGATGTGAAACCACCTTGGCCTGGGTATGGTATTTAATATCTCGGCGGTTCGATTTCCGACAAAAATATCCCACTGACGCGGAGGTGATGAAAGCCAAGAAAGAACAACCTTGGAGTCGCACCAAGCGAAAATGTTTGAACACATGTTTAGGGATTTTTGAACACTGATGAGTAGCCGTGAAAGCAGTAACGCTCCGCATAACTCCAGCCGTGGAATTGTGAGCTGCTTTATTGGTGCAACCCGAGTTTTAGCCGCAACGATGTTTGTTTGTATTTTTCCATTACGAAGTTTGTGGCGCGAGTAAATAACTGCAGCGTACGCGGAAGCCGAGGCATCGGAAAACCCATGTAATTGGAACATTTCATCTGCCATACCTATGGACCGAGGAATACTTAGTTTTGTGAGCATGACGAGCTCTTCACGACTTTTGCACCATTGTTTTGCAATAGAGTCTGGTAGGGGATCGTCCCAACCGAGTTTTTTATGCCACAGTTCTTGGAATAGTATCTTTAATTGCACGACCGCAGGAGCAATGAAGCCCAGGGGATCAAAAATACGTGCCACATCTTTGAGGATATTGCGTTTTGTGGCAGGTTCGCGAGCTTCTAAATTGAAACGAAACGAGAAACAGTCTGTCTGAGAGTTCCAGTATAAGCCTAGAACTTTTACCCACGAATCTGATTCACTTTCAAACGAAATGTTATCACTTAGAACATGTTCGTCAGCATTTAGCAGATCAGGGCAATTGGTCTGCCACTTACTTAACGTTAAACCGGCTTTTGGAAAGAGTTTGACCAAACACTTCTTTTTAGAGATTGCTTCAGAGAGTGCATCACCACCCGACACAACATCATCGACATAAAAGTCATTAAGCAGAATTTCAGACGCGACGGGAAATTCTTCACGATAATCAACCGCTAATTGTTCTAAAACGCGTACCGAAAGATATGGCGCACATGATGTTCCATACGTCACTGTGCACAAACGATAATGCTGCAAAGGATCTTTTGAGGATTTTCGCCAAACGATCCTTTGGTAGTCAACATCTTCATCTGCTATCCAAATTTGGCGAAACATTTTGATAATGTCAGCAGTGAAAACATATTGGTGTCGACGAAATCGAAGGCAGACCGAGAAAAGGTTGCGCTGAATGGCGGACCTATCATGAGTGATTCATTTAATGATTTTCCGTCCGTATCCTTGAATGATCGAACACGACTCGAAGTTTTGTGGTTAGGCTGTCCGGCTTAAACACCGCATGATGTGGCAGATAAAACGCGTTAGGTTTTGAAATTTCATTGAAGGGAATTTTGTGCATATGACCCAAAGCTAAATATTCCTCCATGAAATTAGAATACGATTGCTGCAGAAGATGGTTTTTTGAAAATTTTGTTTCCATGGCCTTTAAACGTGACAGGGCACCACCGAAGGTGTTAGCGAAACGTGGAGTAGATTTAAAGGGTAAGTTCACGATGTATTTTCCCAGTTCATCTCTTCGATGCGTTTGAAGGAAGTGTTCTTCAATGGCTTTATCCGATCGATTTCGGGTCGACTTCCTCAATAGTCTAGAATGCCTGTAAAGTGGCATCTATGTCGACAAAAGTGTGGTTCGATTGGATGGATTTGTCCACCCCTGAAACCAATGGGCCAGCAAGCACCCATCCAAGTACTGTATTTTGAGCGATTGGATGGCCGTTTGAGCCTTTTACGACCTCGCCTTTTAAAATTTCCCATGCTTTGTCTGCACCAAGCAAAATATCGATTGGATTTGATTTGTTAAAGGAGGGATCAGCTAGATCCAATTTAATTTTATGATCCCAATCTTTGACGTTAAATGATGTAGTTGGCAGTGCAGATGTGACGTTTGATAAAATGTAAGTATCTACTAGGATACTGACCCCATCAAACCGAGAAGTGAGCATCATTGAAACGTGACCTCTGGACATACCTGCACAGGTTGACCCTATCACACTTATAGGTATTCGGGCATTTGTTCTCCTAAGGCCGAGTCTTTGTACACAAGATTCGGTGGCGAATGAAACCTGCGAGCCAGAGTCTATTAAAATACGAACTTGCTGATAACATCCATGTCTATCTTTAACTATAGCGATTGCTGTTGGCAGTAAAGTTTGGGGAGGAAATGGTGCGATGTTAAGGGAGTGATTATTTAAGAGTTGGTTTGAATTCGACGATGTTGAAGGAGTGGTAACTTTAGGCGGAGAATCGTTGGGCGGTGAAGTCGATGTCGAAGAACTGTTCGAAGTTGAAGGTTTGTCTGAAGGTGAATTATTGGGTGTATTAACTGTTCCGAAGTGAACCAGGCTATGGTGTCTCGAGTTATAGGTTTTGCATCTGAATTTAGATTGACAGTGACTAGAGTTATGACCACAGCGTAAACAGTTGAAACATAGTCTTGAGGATTTTGCAAAATCTCTTCTTGATTCTATATTCATCGCGAGAAATTCCGAACACTGTGTGACAAGATGCTTCGCCTTGCATTTGGGACACTGATTGGTCGATGACACATGCATGCTTCGTAAAGACGTAGGCTTTCCTTTGTTAGGTTCACTAACATGTGGCCTACACGATTCTAGTGCATCGCACCGACGTTCCAAAAATTTTAAAAATTGTTCAATGGTAGGAGAATCCTTATCTATACTATCAGCAGACCAAGCTTGTTGTGTCTCAGAATCCACTTTGCGCAGCAAGGTGTAAATCATCCAAGGATCTCTCTTATGCGAATTAAATGAATTGAGACCCCTTATAACCTCATCGGCACCGTCCGATATTTTTCGTAAACTTTTAACATATAAGTTGGTGGCTGGGGGCAGCTGCATGAACCTTTCCAAGAAGCTAGTGATAATATAACGCGGCCTGTCAAAGCGATTCTTAAGCCTTTCCCATGCCTGATCGTGGGTAGCATTCGAAATTGGAATGTGGGCAAGCAAGTTTAAAGCTTCACCACGAAGGCTAGAACGTAGAAAATAAAATTTGTATGCACTGTACTAGCGAACATGTCATGAAAGGCTGGCCAATCTGGATAGCTACCAGAAAATGGCTCTATATGAATCTTTGGGAGGTGGTCATTGGATTGGTGCTATATTTTTGGCTGCTGTGTAGGAGGTGGTTGAGCACTATCTGGAGAAATGACTGGAATCTTAGCCTTTTCAGCCTTGTTTCTTTCACGAATAGCAGAAAGTAAGACTGATTTCACCAGCAAATATTTAGCCTCGAACTCTTCGAATTCCGGTTCTGGATCGACGTAGCTATTTTCTTCAGCGAGTGCATACATTGCTTCCTGAGAAGTTTGAAATCGTTCCCACAATTCTACAACCCTTTCTACACGCAATTCCAAAGCATCTAGCTGAACTGATTCACTTATATTTTCGGTGAATGTGGCTAATTTTGTTAGCGAAGCCTTGATATTTCCACGGATTGCGCGTAAAACGGAGAGTTCTGGCGGCATGTTTACGACGAACGTTAAAATTTTTTACACGTGGTTACTAATTTCACCAAACAATAGTTTAGTATGTACAATATCAATATGCAAAATTGCACCAGTTTAATTGCATCAATAATATTTATATATGCACGTTCATATATGTACGTACATACATCAATACATATATCGACTAGTGTTCCGCTACACTCACAATGTCTTGCAATTAATATTTAATCACTTTACACCGAAGTTTCTGATTGCTGATAAATCCGATATTATTATGATTGAATGCGAAGTATGGTTAAATGACGAAATATTATTACCGCGTGGAAAGCGTGCGTTCTGCTTATCCAAGTAAATGTATGAGAATCCGGCTCGATTCGGACCAAAATTATGTTGAGAAACGGGCGAAATCGAAGTATGTAATTTTGTTAACCGAGCGAAAATTTTAATTTTATGTTAATTAATCGACGAAGAAAGTGAAGGACCAGCACCCAGATTAAAGAGAAAGACAACGAGTCGAAAAAAGCTACAGAAGTTTATTTTAAATCTAATAGACAGGTACTTATCTCGTTGACGATTGTAATCCAAGTGGAAGAGAAACAATCATAGACAATTTTACATTACCAATCTGTTATACAAAGCACAAAGCAAAAGCATTATCAACGAGAGCATTTTAAGAGAGAGAGTTACAAATATATATTATGAATTTGATCTTGAACTTGAAATAGTTCTGGCAAACAGTATTCTATTAGTGAGAAAATGCAAAAAGCTAAAGTGTACATGTGACATGTTTGGCATATTTTAACATTAATAACAATAATAACAATGAGTATTTTTATAACATTAAACTATTAACAATCGATTGATTTATAATGTAAACAATAATATAACAAAATTCTATAATATTCTCAAACAGCACCCTCATTAACATTCGCAACAGTCTCACCCTCATCAACATTCGCAACAATCTCACCCTCAACAGCATTCGCAACAATCTCACTCTGCAAGCTCACAATCTCAGTCGCATTCCAAACAACAAAATAAGAACTGTCTTACCTCCGTTATTAATCCCAATGCTCCGAGTTTTAAGCCCTCTTCCTAGTCAACGATATAAGACGAACATTCAACTACCAAATGCAGACGAGCCTTGTTGCAGCAATAACTTTCACATGTACTATTCTGTACCACACACAGATACTCAAGTGATGTTGGCCACAGCTATTGTCAAGGTCAGCGGTTCATCAGGGGAAGTTCTTTCGCTACGGGCATTGCTGGACTCTGGTTCAGAAGCCTCCTTTATAACTGAGTCAGCAATGCAAGCACTACGTTTAGGACACAAATCAACCTATGTCAAGGTGTCCGGGCTAGGTATGGTCAACAGTGGCACTTGTAACAAAATCGTTGATATAACGATTGGTACCCACCACTCAACTTTTGTTATTAATACACAAGCCCTAGTCTATAAGTCGCTGTCTGGACATATTCCGGCCCGAACCATTCCAGTTGCTGATTGGAGACATCTTGACGGCTTGAGCTTAGCCGATCCATCATTTTTTAAGCCAGCCAAAGTTGATTTGTTGTTGGGCAGCGACGTATTATCTGACATACTCTTACCAGAATTAGTTAGGCCAAATTGTGTTGATCTGCCTATAGCACAGAATACAAAATTCGGATGGATTCTCTTCGGGCGCGCTCCATTCGCGTCTCATCCTGTGAAGAGTTTTCATGTTACATACAACCTGAATGTAGACATGCGCGAATTCTGGGAGTTGGAAGAGGCGCCATTTCCAATTTTCAAAACTCCCGAAAACGTCGCATTTTTTAAAAAATGTCAAGCGCGTAGCAGATGGTCGGTGCGAAGTCGCCCTTCCCTTTAAATGTGACGTTCATCCGGTTCTCGGACGTTCAAAGGAAGGAGCTCTGCAACGATTCAAGCAGCTGGTAGGACGTCTAATGAAAAACAAATGTTTGCAAAAAGACTACGTCACGTGCATTGAGGAGTACCTTCAGATGGGTCACATGAGTGAAGTTAACGAGTGTTTTGTATTGTGTAAATTGTTCAAATGTTTTTGTGTGGACTGTATTTAATTGTGTGTTTTTGTGTTTTGTGTAAATGTATGAATTAATACCAAATCGATTAAAATGTATGAATGTTTAATTAAATGTATAATGTGTAAATGTTTAATTCAATGTATAATGTGTAATGTGTGAATGTTCAATTAAATGTATAAATGTGTATTGTGTGTTAACCGCACTCGATGAAGGTCCAAAGCAAAGAGACAGAGTTAGATTTAGAATTTTAGAACATACAAATGAGGATGGCGTAACAAAAGTCAGTCGTTCACAGACCTCCGTGGAGTACGCACGTGTTTCGGCTTCTTATAGTATTACCAGTGAGTTAAGATAAACGTTTGACCAGCGAAATTCAATTAGCTCGGTAGCCTAGTGGTGGTAGTGGTGAACCGTCACCCAACAGACCGAGGTTCGAATCCCAGTCCGGGAAAAAATTTTCGTCTGTGTTTTTTTTAATTTAATAATTAAATTAAAGTGGTCGGCGACAGCCGATAATACCGTTGATGGCTGATGGCCAAAGGTCCGCGTCCCAACAAACGGGAACAGCGGACATAACAACATCGGGCGATGATTACGTGCCAGTAAAATCAGGCCACCAACCTACAGTGGCCAGTGAAGGAACTGGGAAGAGGAGGAGGAGGTTGAACCCGACTCCCAACATGGGAAAGCGCCCCTCTCTGTCGGCTTCTGCAGAACAGCTGCATGTAGAAGCGAGGGAGGAGGGGCCAACTACGTCAGCAGCAGCAGCAGCCAAACAACAACGTCAGCGATCAGCCGATGGTGATAAAATCACCTACGTCTCCGACGGTGGTGAAGGGCATTATACAGGCAACTGCAACAGCTTCGCCTCTCTGGCTGCCTCAGAGTCAGAGGATGAAGATGACGAACTGGAGCTCCTAAGCCGCAGCATAAGACAGCTGCAGCAAAAGGTGCTCCTCATCAAAGCCAAACAAGTGGCCAGAAGGGTAAAGGAGCAGGAGATGGAGCTCCAGCGAAAGCAGCAACCAGAGAAGGAAATTCTGCCACAGCCAAAGCAGCAACAACAACAGCAGCAGTCTAAACAGCAGCTGCAGCAACAAAACCAACAAAAACAGCCACAAAAGCAAAACCAGCAGAAGTCAGGACAACAACACCAGGAAAGTCAACAGAAGCAGCAGCAGCAACAACAACAACAACAACCACAGCAGCAACAACAACAACAACAACAACAGCAGCAGAATCAGCAGCAGCAACAACAACAGAAGACAACAAGGGAGAAGGTGCCCCCAATCAACACCTTCAAACTTGAACTCAAGGACACCATCGAATTATGTAAGTCGGCCATAGGCAACAATGTTTATATTAAAAGACTTAGTATAGATAGGCATGCTATTTATTGCAACACTGTAGAGCAATACAAAAAAATTAAAAAACTGTTAGCGGAATCAACGACGGAGTTCTTCTCCTTCACCCCGAAGGGGGAAAAGCTGCAAACAATGCTGCTGAGGGGGATGGAACCGTCCACAGAACCGGAGGAGCTCCTTAGAATGCTCAAAGAGAAGAAGTGCGATGGGCTTGAATTCGTAGGGGTCAAGCCTTTCACCACAGCAAGGGCCAAAAGGGAGAATCGGAAATTACCGTTCTTCCTGGTTCAGCTGTCACCCAATAGCAAACTGGATGGTCTACGGAACATTAAGGTCGTAGACTACCAGGTTGTCACATGGGAGAAAGTAAAGAGGAGCGATAGCATTCTTCAATGCGTTCGCTGCCAGAGGTTCGGGCACGCCGCGTCGAACTGCGAGATGCAGCCTCGATGCGTGAAGTGTGGGAAAAACCACAAGTCCGAAGAATGTTCTCTGGGGAAAGAGGGGGCGTCTGAGAAATCTCAGCTCTCGTGTGCGCTATGTAGGAACTCGGGACACACCGCTAACTATCGGGGTTGCCCCAAGTTCCAAGACATTAAGAAAGTGAACATGGTTCGACAGCAGAAAAGCGTAGTGAAAAGTCTACCACGTCCAAGCCAAAGTCAAACCGTCACACCCCAAATTTCCTACGCCCAAATGGCGGCAGGAAGGGGACAGACGGTACAGCAACAACCGAAGGCTGCTTCACAGGCCCCACTGCCTAAAGCACCGGAGGCTGACTTGATGGCTATCTTGCTCTCTATTCAAGGGCAGATGGGTCAGCTACAACGTCAGGTACAAGAGCAGGCGAAGAGGGTGGACCAAATCTGCGCGCTTCTGCCGGGCCTAGCGCATCTCCAATCATAATGTGTGCGATGGCGGAGAATACCTTTAGGATCCTTGCGGTGAATGTAAATTCACTGATTAGGATCGAACGAAGAGCCGTACTATTTAAGTTGTTAGAAGATCAAAGCCCTGATGTGCTTTTGGTTAGCGGAACTAAGCTAAACCAGAAACATAAGTTACGGCACAATAATTATAACATAATAAGAAGAGACCGACCCAACTCTATACAAGGAGGAGGTGTTGCGATCTTCATTAGTAAAAAGCTAAAATATAAGGTAGTGTACAGTGGTGAAGTGCGGAGATTCCAGGAGCTAGAAGCATGTATCGTGTGCATCCCTCTCCATAGTGGAAAGAGGATGTACATGATCTCAGCTTATGCACCTGAAGCTACGCAACCAACTTATTTTATTTCAGAGCTCGAGGCACTTTTCCGATGCCTTAGGCTGGACTCGGAGGAGAATTATTTCCTTTTGGCCGGGGATCTAAACGCTAAACACAGAGATTGGGGAAATAACATTCCTAACTCTAGAGGAAACCTCCTTTTTAATTGGTGGGGTCAGCACAGTGTCGAGTATAGACTCGATTTGAAAGCAACAGATAGTCCGTCGTTTCCCAGGGGCGGATCATATCTGGATCTCCTGCTGTTCGACGTACGGTTACAACTGACTAACACGAACGGACAAACTTTAAACTGCCTTCATACATTTGTGTATGACAGTGACCATTGCGGACTCAGTGCCGAAATTACAATTCCCAACGAGATTGCGGAACTTGAAGCGTTTGTTCATGCGCATCCCTATAATTATAGTAGGGTGCGTTGGACACGCTTCTCTAGAGATTTGACAAGAGCACTCTCCTCAAACTCGCTCAACCCACCGTCCAATAGGAATCTGTCAAATGAGGAGATTGACGGATACCTAAAACAAATGGACGAGACAGTAAAACAAACGATGGACAGGACGATACCTCGACATCAACAAACTGACAATGTAGGGATATACCGCAACGCAACAATAAACGCACTACACCAACAGAAAAGTAGACTGCTGTCGAGATTACTGACAGACAAAACTCAGAGATTAGGACACTGAAGGCGTTGATTAAAAACCTCCAACAGTTAATTAAAGAAAACTACCGATTAGCGGTAAATCTGCACTGGAACAAAAAAATTGGGGCTGTAAAAGCCAACAACCCCAGTATGTTCCCGCAAATAAATAAAATATTTCGGAGGAATAATCTCAACGACCTTCCATGTCTCAAAATTCCTCGAAATACGGACAACGAACGAATACTTGTGACAGCAGGTATAGATCCAGTAAACGCAGTCGATGACGACAATTTCTTTTTGATCGAAGATCCGCAGGAGAAGGTTGAGACTATAGGAGCGACTTTTCAGGAAGTGTATAGGGTGAATAGCAGTATTTGCCCGAACCATGACCTGGAGAATCGAGTCCTTGTGCACAACTTCTACCTTCGAAATGAACTACAGCAATGGCGATCAGAGAACATCGGTTTCACCGAGTTCAATGAAGACAATAGGGCAAATAATGCCATCGCCAACGAAGGGATACATCCCCCGTTCTTATCGAAGGTAGAGCTCCAAGCGATCTTCGAATCATTGAGAAAGAAGAAGTCAGTGGGAATCGATGGAATATCTAACATTGTGCTTAGACATCTCCCTCTAGAAGCGGTAGACATTTACTGCATTTTGTTTAATAATGTGCTGAACAATGCACATTATCCAGCGCATTGGAAAACAGCAGTAGTACATCCTATCCCTAAAAGGGGTAAGGACAATTCCAATCCGGCAAATCTCCGGTCAATAAGTCTCCTTCCGAACATCAGCAAGGTATTCGAAAGAGTGGTCAATAGAGCCCTGACTAAGTGGGTTGACGACAAACATATAATTCCAGATAACCAATTCGGATTTAAGGCGGGGCATGATACCATACATGCCGCGTCTAAACTCGTATCAGATATCAAATGGAACAAAAGCAAGAAGCAATGCACGGGTGCCTGTCTGGTTGACTTGGAAAAAGCCTTCGACACCGTTTGGCTAGAGGGACTTTTCTACAAGTTGAGCAGGCTGAGCATAAGTAAACCACTGCTGTACATACTTTATAATATGCTCACCAGTAGGCGGTTCATTGTGAAAAATGGCAATGTGACCTCTGCTGGCACTTTTGAAATTAAAAATGGTCTACAACAGGGTGCGGTTAATTCGCCGATCCTTTTCAATATTTACACAAGTGATCTCGTAGGGTCTCTTCACCATGCTATTGCGTACGCAGATGACTTGGTCGCGTACAGATCAGGACCAAAGATCGAGGTCATTGCAATTCTCTTGCAACGTGACTTCGATAAGATTCAGCGATATTGTGACGACTGGAAGTTGAAGATCAACCTCCAGAAGTCAGAAACCATCTTGTTTCGGACGCCGTTGTCTGGGGCCTCATGGGACACCAGAAAGAATTGGCGAAAGTTCTCAATCGTTGGACGGCACGGGCGACCACTTGCATGTCGAAATGTAGTCAGATACCTCGGGCTCTGGCTAGACCAGTATCTGTATTTTAACAAACATATAGATGCTGCTCTGGCCAGAGCTAGAGGCGCTTTTGCCCTTACAAAGAGACTGTTTTATAGCAGCCAACTTGATGCGAGGGTAAAGGTTATCTGCTACACGGCCCTTATACGGCCAATGATAGCATATGGTTGTCCCGTGTGGTTCAACGTCGGACCAAGTTCGATGGAAAGGATTCGGGTGTTTGAGAGGGCTTGTCTTCGGGCTTGCCTTCGTTTATACAGAACACCAGAGTCTGAGTACAAAAAATTCTATTCCAATGAGGTCCTATACAATAGGGCTTACTTAAGAGTGGATAATTTCCTGATCAAGATGACTCGAAGGCACATTGCAAGAGCAATGAGTTCGATGAATAGCCTGATCTTCGGTGCTTATTACCCCAATTTCTCGTACCACGAAAGAGTGCGCCTTAACGGCTTCGTTCCACCAGAAGCGTTTCTCTATTTTGACCAACAGGGTCTGATCCAGGATAGAACAGCGGTACCGCTAATCTTCCATGTTGCTCGCAAGACTGTGGATAGGCGGCTCAACTACGACAGAGACGTCGCACAGAGCCAAACGGAGCGCCTCCGGTTTAGTAGGTCGGTTTCGGGGCGCGATGGGCACGATGTTGAACAGCAACATCAGAAATTCTGGTGGCTGTTAGAAAGAGATGGAATTCCCTCCCCTAAGATAGGTTAAGTAGTTGTAAGTTTTATTTAAGGTAGTTTTAAGCAAAAAACATGTCCTGTTGCTAAGTTTTTTTTTTTTCAAACTTTTCTTAGCTCTAAATTTGTAACTTTAATTAAAATTCTATATTATAAGTTAGGTTACGTCGAAAGACATAGTATAAGTATTAAGTTTAGCTTAGAGTGCCCGTGTGGGGCCAGTAAGTTAGAGTAAGGTAGTTAAGTTAGTTAAGCTAGTTTTAATCACTTTTGTCTAGCATTTAAGATTTAATTGAATTGATGAATAAAAATGAATTAAAAATGAAAATGGCGTAACAAAAGAAAGATGAGAAAGAGCAAATGTACGTTAGAATTTAGCATGCAATGCAAGCATGTAGCAAAAGAGAGCTACGGTTTTTACAGTTTAGAATTTAATACATAATCGAAATAGGGTAAAGTTAAATTGTTTGCCAAAATATACAAATAAAATAGATTTTAACAATAATAGGTGAAAATATGCGTATAATACAAAACAACGAGCATATGGTGGAAAACACATCGCATTGTTTCCTTCCTCATTATGCTGTAATAAAAGAGAGCAGCTCATCGACTAAGTTAAGAGTTGTTTTTGATGCGTCTTTTAAAACATCGGATGGGACGTCACTCAACGATAGGCTTATGACTGGACCGGCACTACAAACCAATATCATTGATATCATTCTTAGGTGGAGACTGTACAGATATACCTTTACAGCCGACATAGAGAAAATGTACCGCCAAATTTGGGTCACTAGCAAGGACTCATTTTACCAACTGATATTGTGGCGAAAGGATCCATCAGAGCCTATCAAAATCTATCGGCTTAAGACAGTAACTTTCGGTACAGCATCTGCACCATATTTGGCAATACGAACTCTCAACTGGTTGACAGAAGAGGGTCGGTCTCAATTTCCTCGAGCGGCGAAGATTATCCAAGAGGAGATGTATGTGGATGACCTAATTTCTGGAGCAGATACGACTGCAGAAGCTGAAAGAAAAATAAAGGAAGTGACAGCCATATTAGGGAAAGCGGGTTTAAACCTACGTAAATGGACGTCCAACACTATCAACCTTTTAAGGGATGTACCGTTAGAAGATCGCGAGTCAACCTTTTCATTCCCTTCAGAAGGCTGGGAGCAACTTAAGATGCTGGGTATTCACTGGCATCCTAACTCAGATAGTTTCCGTTACAGCTACACTCCACCAAATTATACACAGGCAACCAAGAGGTCAATCTTATCTACCATAGCTAGACTTTTCGACCCAATGGGTTGGATTTCCCCGTGTGTTATTAAGGCGAAATGCTTTCTCCAGTTGCTGTGGGCAAAAAAGATGACATGGGATGAACCTGTTGACGAAGAGCTTGGACGAAACTGGAACCTCCTTTTTCAAGACTTGGAAGCAATTAATAAGATCCGTTTACCTCGATGGGTTCAGTCTGGACAACGTGTCAGAAATGCCAAAGTTCACGGGTTTTCAGATGCATCGGAAAAGGCCTTCGGGGCTGTCGTCTACATCCGATTCTGGATGAAGTAGGCTCCGTTCACATGAATGTCTTGCTGTCCAAAACTCGCGTCGCCCCACTTAAACCAGTTAGCATTCCCCGAATGGAACTATGCGGAGCAGTCATCCTAGCGAAACTACTCAACCACGTCACAAGGATTCTGCACCTAACAGAAGCAAAGATACACGCTTAGACCGACTCAACAATTACTCTTTGCTCTTTAAATCACCACCATCACGATTGGAAACTTTTGTCGGAAATCGAGTTGGAGAAATTCAGCGGCTGACAAGTTCATCCGTTTGGAAGCACATTCCAACTGAGCAGAATCCAGCAGATTTAGCATCGCGAGGCGTACTACCATCGGCTTTAATAGGGGAACGTTTATGGTGGAACGGGCCAACATTTCTGCGAACATCTGGGACTTTGAGATGCCAACGCAGCCAATGAATTTGACAACTGAAGAAGGACAAAAACGTAAGCATTGTCTGCGACTGCAAACAGAAGATAACCAAATTCTGCGACTAATCAGTAAGGCTTCAACATTCCAAAAATTAGTAAGGATTGTTGCGTATTGCCAGAGGTTTATCAACATTTTTCGTCAAAATCATAGCAATTTTCGTAACCACGTACGAAGTCTACGATACAACAAAACCAGTAGGCCCCGTACGCCAACAGAACTTGATACAGCCTTAATATCACTGATTCGGGTCGCACAAAATCAGATGTTTCCTGAAGGCATCACAAAAACAAGAGGTATGGGATCTCTTAACCCATTTGTAGATGGTCATGGTGTTATCCGAGTCGGCGGAAGACTTAGTCAGGCGAACATCACGTATAACCAACAACACCCTATAGACGCAAATAACCATTTTACAATGTTAATTATACATGATGCTCATCTAAAATCACTACACGGGGGGATTCAATTAATGATGGCGCATCTCAGAAACAAGTTCTGGATCTTTAAGCTTAAAAGAGCGGTAAAAAAGCACATACACAGTTGCATCAATTGCTACAGGTTTCGCGCTCAAAAATCCGAGCAATTGATGGGAGAGCTACCTGCACCTCGAGTGACAATGTCTAGAGCCTTCACCCATACCGGTGTGGACTATGCAGGCCCCATTAATATAAGAGCGTGGAAAGGTCGCGGAGCTAAGTCCTATACAGGATATTTGGCCATTTTTATTTGCTTGGCAACCAAAGCAATACATCTCGAAGCGGTCACTGACTTAACAAGTCAATCATTTATAGCTGCCTTTCGGAGATTCACGGCGCGACGTGGCGTCTGCGCCCAAATATACAGCGACTGCGGTACTAACTTTGTTGATGCTGACGTCGAACTACGTCGTCTCCTGAAAAGCGGAACTCAAGATTACCAACAAATAGCCAACGTGTTAGCAACCGAAGGAACAAAGTGGAACTTCATTCCCCCGGCTTCTCCTCACTTTGGAGGATTGTGGGAAGCTGGAGTAAAGAGTGTAAAATTCCACCTAAAAAGGATTGTAGGAAATGGGACACTCACCTATGAGGAGCTCATCACTTTTTTGACACAAGTCGAAGCGTGCCTTAATTCGAGGCCCCTCTGTCCCTTAACGGAAGATCCAGCGGACTTTCAGGCGTTAACACCGGCACACTTTCTCATCGGAGAGAGCTTGTTTACAGTTCCCGAAGCAGACCTGACCATAGGAAAGCAGAATTTACTCGACCGATGGAAGACGATTCAAGGACACTTGCAGACATTCTGGAAACAGTGGCAGAGTGAGTACCTGAGCCGTCTCCAACATCGTCCGAAATGGTTAAAGCCACAGCCACAACTAAACGAAGGAGATTTGGTTCTTATCAGAGACGAACGACTTCCCCCTGCAAAATGGAGCTTGGGCCACATATTCGAAACTTACCCCGGAGCGGATAATATAACAAGGGTGGTGAAAGTCAAATCATGCCAGGGCGAATTTCGGAGGCCAATCACAAAATTATGCCCACTTCCTTGTAACGACGCAAAACAATCAACATAATAACATAAAATTCATCACAAATACTACAAACAAAATTAAATGAAACTGAATGAAATTTCAGGCATCCTATTGTCATCATACTGATTTTAAACAACTCAAAAATGTAACCACTCAAATCAAGAAGATAAACACCCGCACACGAGTCATACACTCATCTCAAACTCAACACAAACACCATAAAATACAGTCCACTTGTTCTACACACACACACACACATACATGTACACCAACACCAACGATGATTGACGTTTGTCAGGTGTCAAAGTGAGCGTGAAATTGAAGAGCTCTAAGAAATAACATCAAAAAATTCGGATAAAGTGTATTTCTATCTAGCAAATTGACACTGAGAGTTTACTTTCGAACAAAATTAATATATACTGAGTAAGTGCTAGCATTTAAGACTGATTCGAGCTTAGATTCGGTTTTCGTTGCAAAGATAACCTCACTAAATGCACAAAAGGATTTTATCTGAAACTTCCCCTGAGCAGCCCAGAAACGAAAAGCGTCGTCCGAACATTCGTGAAAATACAGGCAAAGTCAATATGAGCAGCATTTCAGGCATAAGCATTGACCAACTCAAGGGGATCCTCGATGAAAAAAATAAAGATTTAGTCAAAGAGGTCGCAACGAAATCTGATTTCCAGTTATTGTGCTCTGAATTGGCTAGCCTTAAAATCCATCAGGAGGAAATCACTGAGAAGGTTATTCAACTAGAAAAACGCAACAAGCTACTAGAAGAGCAGATAGACAAAATTTTGCTCAAAAACACCGAGTCTAATTTAGTGCTACACCTTCCTGTCATAAACAACACCGACATGGCGGAAAGGGCGAAGTCCATTTGCACTGGTCTGCTAGGTATTAATGATGCAAACTCCAGTATTGATTCAGCACACAGTATCCGCAGCCATAACGAAAAAAACGCGACTATTATCGTAAGGATGAAGAATCGAGATGCTCTCTGGAAAGTGCTTAAGAACACAAACAAACTTAAAGGTACAAACATCACTAGTTTTTAGTTTTTAATTTTTAGTTTTTATTGACTCAATATTTCATTAATACATTTCTTACAAAAATTATCCTTAAAGCCTAGACAAACATCACTATTCGAAAAGATTTGCCATTCAATGTAAGGCAAAGAAGAGGCAAATTGTTACCAATTCTGAAGGCACTCCGCGAAAAGGATCCCAAGATGAAGATCGTACTCAGGGACGATAAACTCTACGTCGGCAATAAAATTTTTTCATGGGACTCTTCGGAAGGGTTGAAATGCGGCGAAAAAAATGGAGAAACCATACTTAAATCAATTTTTGGAGAAACATTACAACTACACAAATTTATGAATGAAAACAAAACACACGAGACGTCAAAATCAAAAGTGTCGGAAGTGACAGCAGGAGAAACGTCAACGAGTAGAAGTGCTGCCAACATTGCGGGTAGGCGTTCATCCGATGAAAACCATTTGGGTGTACCACACAGTAAATCATTCACACGTTGCATGAGATATACCTGTCTACCAGAGTAATCGTCTAGAATTAAGAAATGAAACCTTTTTAAAATTAAGAATTTTGAGCAACAATGTAGACGGCTTGAAAAATAAATTATTGTTTGTTAGCTTTTTCAATTATTTAAGAAATTTTGATATTATATTAATATATGAAACCCATGTCTTAAAAAAAGAAGAGGATAGATTTAGTATCCATCTGCGCCGGATTGCTGGACAAGAACGAAACATCCAACATTGTGGAGTCTGCGTACAGCGTTCGAACTAAAGCTCCACACAGTTCTACGATCATTGTAAAGATGTCGTCACGAGATTATGCTTGGAGTGTATTACGTAGAGCCAACAGACTAAAAGGAACCAAAATAAGCACTCACAAAGATCTACCACTAAATGTACGGGAAAAAGAGCAAAACTAGTACCAATTATGCAAGTCTTACGCAGAAAGAAGCCTGAGGTCAAAACTGTCTTAAGAGACGATCAATTGTACGTCGCGGATAAACTATTCACTTGGGATTTCGCGAAAGGAATGAAATGCGGCGAAAAATGTGGGTTTGAAGTTTTAAAGATTTTAGGTGGAGACATTTTACAACCGAAACAATTTATCAATGAGCTTGTAAACAATGCTCGTAAAACGTCAAATATGTCGCAAAATGTCAATGCTGCCAGCGCTATCAAAAAAGATGTGATTGCTGAGAACCGTTTGGGTGGACACGCAAGTACGTCTTCACATAAAGCTTGATACACAAAAGTCTACCAGAATAGAAATAATATTAAATTAAGTATTTTAAGTTATAACGTAGCTGGATTAAAGAATAAATTATTATTTACAAACTTTTTTAATTATGTCAAAAAATTCGACATCTTTGTATTGTTCGAAACCCATGTATTAGAAAATGAAGAGAAGAGATTTGAAAAAATATTTTTAAATTACGAATTGAAGTAGATACCTGCAATTAAATCGTCAACATTTGGGAGAGGAAGTGGTGGAGAATTGTATGGTTATCGAAAGGGTCTTAATTACGCAGAGGTTAATTTTAAAAGAGTGGAAGAATCGGATGTCCTCGGTGTTAGAACGAATAACAGCGTGTTATTCATAATTCCCATTTATTTGAATGTTAGTCACTGGCAACGCGATTATGAAAATCTTAAGGAAGTACTACAGAACTTAAGGGAAACAAATTTGATGCTCATTGGTGACTTTAATAGTCGGCTAGGACTTTCTCAAAATAATTTTGTGAGCGGTTACAAAATACCCACAATGCGCATAAACCGCACTTCCAAAGATGCAATTTGTGACCATAAGGGTAGAAAACTACTTGATCTTGTGGATGCATACGACTGCAGTATTCTAAATGGAAGTTGTGAAGGCGATTATTGCGGAGAGTACACATTTATCCGTGGAAAGGCATGCTCAGTAATTGACTACTGTTGCATCTCTGGAAATTGGAACTTCCTCCTTAGTGATTTTCGGAGAGGCATGGAGACTTTCTCGGACCATATGCCACTCGAAGTTAATTGTTTGGTATCTAAGCCTACGAATGAGAGGAGTATAAGGCAATTAGGACTCTTACCAAAACTAGTGTGGAATGACCGAACGCGAAATATGTATCGCAGTAATTTAAATGCTGAACTTGAGCGATTGCACACAGTGGATATTTTACCGGATGTCGATGCCCTTACGAGTATGATTAAAAAAGCAGATCCGAACTTGCCCATAAGAAAAAATAAAATCCCAAAACAAAAGTGGTTTGATTATGAGTGTCTGGGAGCTAGAAATAACTCTTTCAAACTTCTAAAACTTTTAAGGGAATATAATACCAGCATCTTTAAGACACTTTATGGCGAAGCAAATAAGAACTACAAGCGCATTTGCTATGAAAAAAAGACAGCATTTGAACAGCAACGTATTGCTATTATAAAGAACTCCACATCTTCAGCGGAATTTTGGAAAGCTGTAAAATATATAAATGGACAAACGAATAGCATCGCCACGTCGCTTAAAGCAACGCAGCTAATGGACCACTTTAACAATCTGCTTAATTCCCCACAGATATCACCACCATTCCAATATGCAGCTCCACTAATTATCGATGACTTCCTAGATAGCCCGTTTTCATTAGAAGAAATCAAAGAAGTCATTAATGAAGCAAAAACGAGAAAGGCTCCCGGAGATGACAGAATTCCATACGAGTTCTATAAAAACTGCACATATGAATTCATGTCTGCGCTTACAGGGGAATTCAATAGAATCTTTGAATTAGCAAATATTCCAGAAAGTTTTAAAAAGGCAATTATCTATCCACTGCACAAAAAAGGTGACTATAACGATCCTACAAACTACAGAGGAATATCTTTCCTGAACACCTCTGCCAAGCTGTTTGCCGCCCTTATATACAACAGACTTACCTGCTGGGTTGAAAATAAAAAAGTTTTGCAGGAGTTTCAGGCAGGATCTAGAAAGAATTACTCGACAGTCGATCAAATAATTACTTACTTAGTTGGCGCTACAGCTCGAGGTGAACCTGGGCCTGCTTCTCGCAACCATTTGTGTGTGCGTGTTATATTTTTGCACGAATGGAGGGGACCTACAGTTTTTTGCCGACTCCGAACGGCGAGTTGAGAAGCTCAATCGTGACAAATGATACTCTTTGATGCTTGTCAGGCATTCGAAAGAGGTGGGCACTGTGAAAAACTTTTAGGTGTTTGCGGCGGGATTCGAACCCAAGACCGCTGGTACAGTAGTCCGACGCACTAACCACTTGCACTACGGTGCCCACTGGATGAAATATTTGCATTACTTAATATTGCGGAGATATATAAACAGAAACATAAAAAACTATATGCCTTTTTCGTTGACTTTCGAGCGGCTTTCGACACCATAGCGCGCGATGCTCTGATCTACAAACTATATAATATAGGTTTCTCAACGAAAAATAATCAACATTTTAAGAGCAATGTATGCAAATAATGTGGCGTATGTATGGGATGGGGAGTCCATTTCTGGAGAATTCACAACAACGATGGGAGTGAAGCAAGGATGTATCTTGAGTGCGTTACTGTTTATCCTTTTCATCAACGACATATCAGATACTGTAAAAGGTGGAATCGAGTCTGGCAACATACAAATTTCGGCTCTTAATTTTTTTATTTTTTTTATTTATTTTATTTTTATTATTATTATTATTCAATTCTTCAATTCAAAAATATAACAAGTACATTATTCATTAATACTTAATATTATATAGAGCTTATAAGCTGAGGAGAAATATTATGAGTACTAGGATTTAAATAAAAAATACAAAAGCTTGATAGATTTCTCAGCTAATCACAATAAATCAAAAGGTAACATAGTTAGAGAGATATTAAGTGTTTTACATAAATAGTTGAAGAATATAATGGATACATTCTGTAGTTCAAAGAACTAGTATCGAATGAATCATAACAATGAAATTTTAAAAATACATTTAATTTAAATAAGGGTGGAAGTGGTGTGATTGCGGTTGTGAAAGAAACAATTTCGGTACAATTATCAAGTTTATAATTCAACAGTAACATAATCATAAAAGAAAAAAAAATTTAAGAATTAAGCTGACAAGGTTATTTATTAATTTTAGATCGAAGCTAAAAAGCCATTTTTTGACTTCCCGATTGAGAAAATGATTATTTCTATTACTTGTGCATCTTAATGAAGGCGGCAATATATTATATAATCTAGGTGCAACACAGGTATAAAAGTTTAAGAAGTGAGTCGTATGATGCGGTATGCAGACGACATCGTTTTTCTTTCCGACACTGTAGATGGGTTGCAGCTAATGATGAATAGGCTCAGCGTTTACTGCAAATACTGGAACCTTAGCGTGAACTTGAATAAATCGAAGGTAATGGTGTTCAGAGGTGGCGGTGGCAGATATTCTCAAAGTGAAAGATGGACGTATCAAGAAGAAATGGTGGAAGTTGTTCGCGAATACAAATACTTAGGAATTTTGGTGTCTTCGAACTTGAATATGAAGAAACATCTAGAAACCAAACTATCTGAAGCCAAATGAGCAATCTCATCGGTATGGGGTCGCTGCATCAACAACAAGTATTTAAGCCATAGCTCGAAGCAGAAACTCTTTTGCACAACTGCAGCTTCAGTTCTTTTATATGGAGCGCAGGTGTGGGGATACTGTTCCTTTGTTGAAATAGAAAAGTTTCTTAGGTATTTCTTAAAGCGAATATTTCGTTTACCAAGTGCTACGCCTAATTATATGCTGCATCTAGAGACTGGTGCACCGCCTATGTTCTTGGAAACACTGAGACTACATTTCGACTACATAGTAAAAGTTATGGCAATGAGTAATGACAGACTGCCAAAAGTTGTATTCAAGAGTGTAATAAGAAGTAGAGCAAGCTTCATTCAAGAATGGGAACGCCTTGCATCAGATTATGGAGAAACCATAACGATAACACCCGATGAGCAACCTGAACATCTAAAAGCACAACTCAACTTACTTACTTACTTAGTTGGCGCTACAGCTCGAGGTGAACCTGGGCCTGCTTCTCGCAACCATTTGTGTGTGCGTGTTATATTTTTTGCACGAATGGAAGGGACCTACAGTTTTTTGCCGACTCCGAACGGCGAGTTGAGAAGCTCAATCGTGACAAATGATACTCTTTGATGCTTGTCAGACATTCGAAAGAGGTGGGCAGAGGTGAAAAACTTTTAGGTGTTTGCGGCGGGATTCGAACCCAAGACCGCTGGCTCAGTAGTCCGACGCACTAACCACTTGCGCTACGGTGCCCAACTCAACGTCTTATTGCAAAAAGTAGGTCGAACTATGTGATTAGGAATGCGCCAATCAAAAGTACAAAAATTACAACGTTATAATAATTTTATTGAAACTTTGCAATACATTCAGCTAATCAAGACAAATTTATATTTAAGAGTCTATAGGTGGTTAATCCTATGGCTCGACCGTCTGGTTTGGTGGCTGCTACAAAAGTGCCCTCTCTTCGTTTGCATGATTTCGGCTGCAAACTCACCACTCGCAAAATACAGCAATTGCCTACGTCACTGATGGTCCAATTGTCTGCATTGAGAATTGCTGTAAAGTTCTCTCGTTTTTCTCAACGGTGCAAGCAATTGGGTGTTTCACGGCAATGATGGTGATGATGACAAAAAATTAACTTTGATTAACATTAGAAATAAAATGACATAGTGAATATTTTCGAGCCATAGGGTAATTGAAACAATGTTTGGCAAATAAAGAAAATTAACAGTGTACAATGATTAAATGAATTAATAAAGAACAATAAATAAATAATAAGAACAAATAGCAGCTGCGTTTCTCAACATGCCGCCCCGCTGAAGGAATTTCAGGACGATGGCGGAATCGCTAGTTTCCTGATGGGGCGCTTGAACGTGCCGCTTTTGGTGCGCAGTGTAACCACTCGTACATGTCCATCTTGGCCTGGATGGATTTCGGCAATTCTGCCGAGTGACCATTGTGAGGGGGATAAGTAAGGCTCCTTGAGAACCACCATATCGCCAACTTGAAAATCTCTAGTAGGTTCCCTCCATTTTGGGCGCTGCTGTAAGGATGTTAGGTAGTCAGTGTGCCACCTTCGCCAGAAACTTTGCATCATATTTTGAAGCAATTCCCATCTTCCTAGTCGATTCACAGGTGTTTCCAGATAGCTTCACTCGGAGATCGCAGTATATGGCCTTCCTATAAGGAAATGAGAAGGTGTTAATGGGTTAAGATCTAAATCAGAGGAAGCATAAAGGGGCCTAGAATTCAGAAGGGCTTCGATTTGGGCTAACAAGGTACACATTTCTTCGAAGGTTAGAATATTATTGCCAACGACGCGACGAAGATGTTGCTTTACACATTTAACCCCCGCTTCCCAAAGCCCACCGAAGTGAGGGCTGTGCGGAGGGATAAATTGCCAATCGATGCTCTCTGCAGCTAGCATTTCAGCAACCTTCTCGTGGTGCGCCTGCGACTGCACCAACTTGTGCATTTCCGATAGAACACGTGCTACTCCTTGGAAGTTTGTACCATTATCGGAGTACATTACGCTGCATTTTCCACGTCGTGCGATGAACCTTTTCAGTGCAGCCAGAAAGGCATCCGTAGTTAGGTCTGAAACCATTTCAAGATGAAGCGCCTTGGTAGTCATACACACAAATAGTGAGATATACCCTTTCACCAGCTTTGGTTTCCTTCCCCTGGATAAGCGAAGAACAATGGGTCCAGCATAGTCGCATCCGGTGTGCGCAAAAGCAAAAGATGGATTCACACGCGACGATGGGAAATTCCCCATAAGCTGCGTAGACGTAGACTGCCGATGACGAAAACATGTGATACACTCGTGCACCAGTTTCCGAATAAGGTTTCTGCCCCCGACAATCCAATACTCCTGACGAATCAACGCGAAAAGTCCCGAGACCCCGATATGAAGAAAGTTTCTGTGTGCATCCAATAGAATCAGCTGAGTAATACGATGATTTTTGGGCAGAATAGTAGGATGTTTTACACAATAAGGAACATCCCTGGCATTGGAAATTCTGCCACCGACACGCAACAAGCCAACATCATCGATAAAAGGCGAAAGCGAGAATAACTTGGACATCTTGGAAACACACCGATCAGCCTGGAGAGCAGTTATTTCAACCTGGAACGCATTTTGAGCCCACAGTAGGCAAGTTTGCTTAGCAAGTCGAAACTCTGAAAGCGAAAGATATCCACATTTCCTATCTTCTTTAGATGAACGACATAACTTAATAAAGCGATGAATATACCCAACGATTCTAACGAGTTTTCTCCAAGCAGATACTATTAGCGAAATATTTTCGAGAAAATGCTCAACCGGAACGATAACGTGAACTTCGATTCCCTTCTTTCTCTCCTCAGGAATCTCTTCAAGCACAATTTCACGATTACTTGGCCAGTCTTCGAGCTCCTGAGACAACCAAGCCGGACCTTTCCACCACATTTCGAATTCCATAAGATCCTTGGGTGCCAGACCCCGGGAAGCACAATCAGCAGGGTTTTCGGTAGAGCACACATAGTTCCACGAACAACGAGGCAACGACGACAGTATTTCGGAGGTACGATTCGCTACGAACGTATTCCATCTTCGCGGCGGAGAAGAGAGCCAGGTCAACACTATTTGAGAGTCACAAAATGCAAAAACTCGACCTGGTGTTTCATCCAACGACGACCGAATGAGCTCAACCAGCCGAGATAGGAGTGAAGCTCCACAAAGTTCAAGGCGCGGAATCGACAGCTGTTTGACTGGAGCAACACGAGTTTTGGCTGCAACCAATTGGACCTGAACAACACCGTCTTCTGAACAACTACGACAATAGACCACGGCAGAATAAGCCTTCTCTGAAGCACCCGAGAATCCTATTAACTCCAAGCTTTTAGAATTTAGGGTAAACCTTCGCGAAATCCTGAAGTTTTCAAAATAGGTCAAATTTTCTCGATAAAACTTCAATTTTTCTGCTACTTCGAAGGGTAAGGGGTCATCCCAATCTACTTTCGTCTTTGCGATCCAAAGCTCCTGAAACAATATTTTCAATAAGATAGTGGAAGGAGCCAAGAAACCTAAAGGATCGAAAATCTCTGCAACCTCCGAAAGTAGTTTTCGCTTTGTAGGCACTAATTGTTCAGGCAAACTAATTTGATACGTGAAGGTGTCGCGATGTGGGTTCCAAACCAAGCCAATAACCTTGGTGCACTGCGACGAACTATCCAAATCAAGAGAAATAGCTTCCTTACAATCGATCTCTCGCAGAATCTCCCAACAATTCGAGCTCCACTTGCTGAGTTCTAGACCTCCACTAGACAGCATTTCGACGATCTGCTTTTTCAGCTCCAATGTCTCCGACAACGAATCAGCCCCTGTCATAAGATCGTCAACATACATATCATGCAAAATGGCATGCAAGGCTAAAGGGAACTGGTGTTCGTAATCAAACGCTATTTGACGAAGAACTTTCATAGACAAATATGGTGCTGGTGAGGTACTATACGTCACCGTACATAAACGAAAATGCGAAATTGGGCTATCAGAGGATTCTCTCCATACAATCCGCTGAAAATCGCGATGTTTCGGATGCACTCAAACTTGCCGAAACATTTTGACGATATCCGCGCAAAACACAAAACGATGCAAGCGAAATCGTACACAAACGTTAATCAAATTGCGTTGAAGAGGGGTTCCTATATGAAGCATTTCATTGAGGCTACAATTGTTGGTATCCTTGTGCGAACTATCGAAGACGACGCGAGTTTTGTTTGTGATTACGGCGTGATGAGGCAAATAGAAAACACTTCCCGACGTCGGCTCTATTTCATCATCTGGAATACGCTCCATGTGGCCCAAATCCAAATAAGTTTTCATAAACTTTTGGTATTCCACTTTAAGACTTTCATCTCGTGAAAACCGACGTTCCATAGCGAAGAGTCTAGACAAAGCTCCAGATAGCGTATTAGCAAACTTAACATGGTCTTGACGAAATGGAAGTTCTACCATGTACTTGTTGTCAGACGTGCGAGTAAGGGTCTTAGAAAAGTTAACATCAACCTCATCTTCACTTAGTGTCAAAGTGCACTTATGCGGAACCTCCTCAATTTCCCAAAAAGACTTTAAGATCACATCAAGGTCAACACCTGCGTGCATCGAAATGATCGGTTCTTCTGGCAAACAACCCGTTATAACCCATCCAAAAAGTGTCTCATGCGCAACGACCCTTCCTTCCTCATCTGTACGATGACCACTTCGCAGAATACTCCAAGCCTTATCAGCGCCTAACAGTATATCAATTGGCCCTGGGGTATTGAATCCTACATCAGCTAATTGAAGGTCTTCGAGGAAAGTGAAGTTGCTACATTCGATCGAAAGCGATGGAGTTTGTGAGGTTATTTTGCTCAGAATATAAGCCTCAATCTCAATAACATGAGCACCAATGCGAGATTTTAGGACTAAATTAACCGCGCCTTGAGTCACACCAGCCTGAACCGACGAAATTCCTGATATAGGCAAGCGAGCGTGGGAGCGACGAAGTCCAAGCCTTTTTACCAAACTATCCGTAATGAAAGATACCTGAGAACCGGTATCCAATAACACGCGCGCGAGATGAGTCTTTCCAAGGGCATCAAACACTTTTACGACCACGGTAGGTAATATTCCCGACGAACGCGATTCATTTTTCATATGGTTGTTTACGAGCGATTCATCGGAGTTCTGGGTAGGTTTATCGGTATTTGGCGAGCTGGCGGCACTAGAAGATTGCGAAGTGCTATCTACATGTACCAAGCTATGATGACGAGTATTACAAAACGAGCAGCGCGCCTTAACTCGACAACGCATCGATGAGTGTTTAGTACCGAGACAATTATAACATAATCGCTGATCTCTAGTCTAGCTGCGACGCAAATTAACCGACATTGAGACGAATTCTGGACATTGCGGAAGATAATGTTCACCCTTGCATTTTGGGCATGACGCGCTCACTACGGCTAAGCTTTTCATATTGGTAGGATTTGACGCGCGAGAATTCTTTACAACACGACCGGGTTTTGGGTCACTAGCTTCTAACGCACTAGAACGTTCTTCTAAGAACTCTAGAAGGTCATCGATGGTAGCTTCCTCCGAATTTTTGCTTTCTAGCGCCCAAGCTTTTCGAGTTTCCGAGTCTGTTTTATTAATCAACAAGTAAAGTAGCCACGGATCTCTACCTACCGCTTTAACCGCTTCTAGACCACGAATAACTTCGTCTGCTTTATCAACAAGTTTTCGCAATTGAGCACCTTCACCCGCACTAGCGCTCGGCAATTTTAGAAATGGTTCAATAAGCGCATTAATAATGTAAAGGGGCTTATCGTACCGGCGTTCTAGCTTCTCCCAAGCAAGCAGATAATTGGAGTCCGAAACGTTAATACCATTTAACAGATTATACGTGTTTGCGATTCAATCAAAGAAAGCGAACTAGATGACGTCACCGCAATACCACCAAGTTTCGATGGAACAACAGAGTAAACAGAATCCACAAATCTATGTACCAAAATTATGTAAATAAAATGTCTTTGTTTTAACTGTCTGTAAAAATATACTTTATTATAACGTTTAACTAAACAAAGGAATAGCGTTTCTTCTTGTCCTTTTATCGAACATAAAATTAAATATATTTCAGAAAATTAAGATTTACAAGTAATCAGCGAAATTCAATACGACATAATTTTTTGGTCCACTCGAGCCGTAAAGATAAAAAAAAAATAAACATTCAACACAAAAATACAAATTTAAAAATTTAAAATACAATAATTTTAAGTGTGAGGTGTGTGTGTAAAATTAAATCCGTCCTGAAGAAGTTCATCCGTGTCCAGAAACATCCATCACAGGCGCATATCCAGCTCAGTTATAGTTACTGTCAACAATCACTAGCAGGTGAGTGCTGCACAAATATCTCGTCTTTCTTAAATAAATACATATAGATATTAAATATATATATAAAACAATATAAAAATGTCTTACTGCAAACTGCAATTGAAAATTCTTCAAAGTTTGATAAAAGACAAAGAAAATTTCGGAAAAGCAGATAAAGTTAGGTTAGGAAAAATCAAATACCTGAAAACTAGAATCGAGATGATGGACAAACACTTGACCGCAGCTGAACATTATCATCAGCAGATAGTAGGAGCTGGTAAATTAGAAGCAGAATTCAAGTTGTCCGATTTGGAAGATGCTTATGAGGAAATCAGAGAAGTGTATTCAGAGTACAAGTCAGAAGTACTAGACGCACTAGATAAGTTGCAGCCCGGAGAATCGAAAATTGCCACCAAATCAAAAACCACATCGGGAGACAGTTGCAGCGATAGTAAAGCAAGTGAGCTTAAGTTGCCTGCGATCACGTTACCAACTTTTTCTGGAGGTTATGAATCGTGGAGGTCATGCCATTGATAAAGGCAATTACGAACCTGCGTGAGAGATTTTAAAAGAACGTTATGACCATAAAAGAGTGTTAGTCAACACACAATTAAAGCTATTTTTTGCACAATCTTCTATAAGCAGCGAAACTTCCAATAACATTAAACGTATATTAGATACTTCTCAGGAAATTATTCACTCTTTGACGAATTTAGGGGTACCAGTAGTGAATTGGGACGCTATTTTAATTTTCGTCATAGTGCAAAAGTTGTGCAACACTACTCAACAGTTATGGGAAGAGAAATTAGGTAGTAATAAAGAGTTACCAAACATAAAAGAGTTTTTCGAATTTTTTTGCGTTTTAGGACGCTGGAAGCTGTGGAACAGTCAACCACAAAATCCAGTAACAAATCGAAACCGGCAACTCAAGTTTACCATTCACAGCAAGTACAGAAACGACAACTTAAATGCAGGGTTTGCCAAAAGGGTCAACATAAGTTGATGGAGTGAAGGAAATTTTTAGAAATGGATGTAAGTCAGCGAAAACAAGTTGCTTTTGACATCAAGGTGTGTGAAAACTGCCTCGCCTACAGCCATTTCAAGAACAAATGTCCAAGTTCGAAATGTTGCTACTACTGCAAGCAGCGACATAACACTTTACTGCATCCCGTGACAACTTATAATGCAAACTATGAGCGACAAGTGACTTTTAATACAAATACCACTCAATTTAATCCCAACTATCCCAACGCAACCCAAAACCAACAACAACAACTATGAGCGACAAGTGACTTTTAATCCAAATGCCACTCAATTTATTCCAAAATATCCCAACACAACACAAAACCAACAACACACAACAAGTAACAACAACTACCACATACAGACCAACACACAAACATACAATCCAAATGTTCCTCAAACTCACATACAATCACGAGCTGAAGATAATGTACCGTCAACCAGTGGAAATTACCATGTCCATACCAATTCACATGTTTTACTATCAACAGCCTTAGTAAACGTTAAGGCTGCTAATGGCAGTTTACTAACATTGAGGGCATTAGTCGATACTGGCTCTGAGGCCTCATTTATAACTGAAGCAGCAGTACAAAGGTTGAATTTGAAGACGAGATGGACATTTAGCAAGATTAGTGGGTTGGGAGAGGTAATCTGAGGAAGATAAGAAATGTGAGGAATTTTTTCTACAAAACACGAAGCGCTTACCTGATGGCCGCTATCAAGTCCGTTTGCCTTTCAAGAGTGGAGAGTATCCGAGCATGGGCCCAACAAAACAAGCTGCAGTTAGGCGTTTTCTCCAACTGGAAAAGAAACTCGAAGCCAATCCAAATTTACAAAAAGAGTATGCCAAATGCTTGAACGAGTACCTCCAACTCGAGCATATGACTCTTATAGAGGAATTTTATGAGGCTCTCAACTCTCCTTTTCATTTTTTTATACCCCATCACGCCATCATCAAGGAATCCAGTACAACAACTAGGTTAAGGGTCGTGTTCGACGCAACTTTTAAATTATTTTTTGGCTCTTCCTTGAATGACAAGTTGATGGTAGGACCTAAAATCCTAACAAATGTTATAGACATTATTCTGAGATGGCGTAAATACAAATACACCTTTACTGGTGACGTGGAAAAGATGTATCGTCAGATACGTGTCCCTGAAGCAGATGCCAATTACCAGTTAATTCTATGGCGAGATAATCCTAGTCAAGATTTAAAGATGTATCGTCTGGAAACGGTGACTTTTGGTACTGCATCTGCCCCATATCTGGCAATCAGGGTTCTCTTACAACTAGCAAGCGATGAAGCATCAAAACTCCCGCTAGCCACCACCGTTATCAGGGAGGAAACATACGTCGATGACGTCATCAGTGGAGCAGACACTATTCAGGAATCCCAAGAAAAACTTCAAGCTGTTAGGGAGCTTTTAGCATCGACAGGTTTCAATCTCCGAAAATTGGTGAGGAACTCCAAGCAAATACTGCAGCACATTCCGTCGAATGATCAAGGCGTGGATTTTTCGCTACCATTTCCAGAAACTAGTGATGTCAAAACGCTAGGCATCAAGTGGCTGCCACTTCCGGACGTGTTCATGTTTCAGGTTGCTAAGTTCGTCGATGGTGAAGTGACAAAACGCTCCATCTTGTCTTCCATAGCCAAGCTTTATGATCCAATGGGCTGGATCTCACCCTGTATCATCAAAGCCAAAATATTGATGCAGCAACTATGGAGCAAGGGACTGGAGTGGGATAAGCCGATTCCACCAGAAATAGACCGAGAATGGACAAGTTTTCGTCGAGATTTGACAGCAGTCGAAAGGATCCAGATTCGACGTTGGATTAACACTGACAAGAACATCAAAAAACTTGAAGTCCATGGTTTCAGCGACGCCTCGGAAAAAGCGTATGCAGCGGCGATTTACTTGCACGTTCTGGATGGAGATGATCATATCCATATGCACCTGCTAATGTCTAAAACGAAGGTTGCTCCATTGGAAACCATAACCCTTCCAAGATTGGAACTATGCGGAGCAGTATTACTCGCCAAGTTAATCAACGAAACAACGAAGATTCTGAAGTTGGAAGCAGCTAATGTTTACGCGTGGACCGATTCAGTCATCACGCTATGCTGGATAAAAGCTCCTCCGTCAAGGTGGAAAACATTCATCTGCAATCGGATATCCCAGATACAGAAGTTCACCAGCAATGCCAAGTGGAAACATTTACCATCAGAACAGAATCCAGCTGACATAGCATCCCGTGGTATTCTTCCATCGATAATCGTAATAAACTTTTGTTTGAAGGACCAGAGTTTCTGAGGCAACAATGGAAAGTAATTTTTCCTGAACAACCATCTTGCTTGGAGACTCATCAAGAAGCCCGATCTACAAATGTTCACCACTGTAGGGAAAATCAAGATGTAAGTTTCATCAATACAATTTTGAACAAGTTTTCAACATTAGGCAAGAGCATACGAGTTGTTGCGTACTGTTTGCGTATCAAACTCAAAAAGAGGCCCTCTCAACTGTACACGGATATACTGACACCGCAGGAACTTGAGGGAGCATTTACGCGAATAGTACGACTGGCTCAGCAGGAGATGTTTGCGACCGAGAAAGACAACACAAAAGCTTACAAAACACTAACACCATTTAAAGATGAAGAGGGTATTTTACGAGGGGAAGGCTGTCAAACTCTACGCTACCCTTCAACAAAAAACACCCGATTCTTCTAAAAGCGAATCATATTCTTGCAAAGCGGATTATTAGCGACGCTCACGAAAAAACACTGCATGGGGGTAAGGAAAAGATGGTTGCTTATATCCGCCAGTTGTTATGGACTGTTAATCTGAAAAATGCAGTCAAAAAACAAATACACGATTGCACAATTTGCTTTAAGTTCAGAGCAAAGCCATTAGTGCAGTTAATGGGCAATCTACCGGCTGCTCGGACAACAATATCGAGGCCATTCACATACACCGGAGTGGATTATGCGGGACCCATCGATGTGAAAACCTGGAGAGGTCGCAACGCCAAGACTCTGAAAGGATACTTTGCGGTTTTTGTATGCATGGTAACCAAGGCCATACACATCGAGTTAGTCAGCGTTATGACAACACAGGCGTTTTTAGCAGCGTACAAGAGGTTGGTCGCAAGAAGAGGACTTTGCAGAGAACTTTTCAGCGACTGCGGACGAAATTTTATAGGCGGTAACAGCGAGCTGAAAAAACAATTGAAAGAAGCACAGCTAGATTGGAGAAATGTGGCCGAAATAATAGCCAACGAAGGCACTAAGTGGAATTTCATTCCCCCAGCTTCTCCACACTTTGGAGGTTTATGGGAAGCGGGAGTGAAATCTGTGAAATTTCATTTCAAACATGTGGCTGGTAACCAGGTCCTGACTTTTGAAGAGCTCACTACGCTTCTGACACAAGTAGAAGCGTGTCTGAACTCCAGACCCTTGTGTCCACAGTCAGATGACATTAACGATCTCCGTACCTTGACACCCGGCCACTTTCTCATAGGAGAACCTCTCATCGCACCACCACAACCAGAATACCGGATAGAGAAAATTTCATACCTCGAGCGATGGAAAAGAGTGCAAACCCTCTTGCAATCTTTCTGGAAGCAGTGGAGTAATGAGTATTTAGCCCGGCTTCAACAACGTCCAAAGTGGACACAAATCGTCCACTCAAACATAAAGGAAGGGGATCTAGTCTTAATTAAGGACGAACGACTCCCCCCACTCAAATGGAACCTGGGACGCATCATAAAATTACATCCCGGACCAGACAACTTGACACGAGTAGTAACACTTAGAACCGAAACTACAGAACTTAAACGCCCGATATCGAAAATATGTCCCCTACCAAATAATACATCTAACACAGATTTCATACCGACACATAACTAAACTCAACACTAATATAAATTAATGGCAACTCTAATAAAAGACAATTAAAAGACAACATTCAATAATTCTAACAACACTAATAAAAATCTAGTCTAAAATAAACAAAATATCTACAATTAAATATCATCAAGAATTTTCTGACAAATTATTAAATCCTACACAAGACGATGACAGCCTATCAACAATCGCATGCAATAAAATATAATGCAAGAAGCAACCAACACAAAATAATAATAACAAAAATACAGTCCACTATGTCAACACTATATGTACAATTATGTCAACACTATATGTACAATTATGTCAACACTACATGTCCACTACGTCAACACTATATGTAAAACTACGTCAGCACTATATGTAAAACTATGTCAACACTAAATGTACAATTACGTCAAAACTATATGTATAACAATGTCAACACTACATGTATAGCTATATCAACACTATACGTATAACTATATCAAAACAATATTGACCTTATAAAACTAAATCAACATACTAAATCACTTTGGCAACTCTGTCAAGCTATAAGTAAGTGTGTTAACGTCAGTGTTATACAAAAATAAAAAAAATCATAATAATTCGCGCATAAAAAACGCGAAATCATCATCCGCCAACTGCGCCCTGCGTAAGCCATTGCCGTCAACTAAAAAAAAATTTCCACCGGACAAAATACAAGGTAAATTCCTTTCGTTATTTTATTTTTTATTTGGCCGGCGACCATTTGACAGTGGTTGCGGTGCGCTAGCGCTCCCGTGGATCTGTTGATCCCAAGCTTTACACAAAGCCACGAACACCTAAGCTTTGTATCAGGCAAAACTGGCTATCGAAGACGACAACCAATCCGATTTGCCGACGAACTGCCTAAAAGTATGCTCCGCTTTCCTTCCTTTTAAGTGAAAGATGAGTCTCAAAAGAACACCACCAAGGGCTAGCCCTATCCAACCGGAAAACAACTTTCTAGTTTTCCACACCTCAAAACTAACATCAACAACGTCGACACTAACCACAACAACTATAACAACTACAAATACATCATCATTCAACACGGCGACAACTCTAACTGCAAACAACATACCAATATTAACCTCACCATTAACTACAACATTTCCATCTGACAATCATATAGCCGCTCAAACTACAAATAACACCACAATTATAAACACACCCATAATATCCACATCTCTAGCTACCATAACAGACGACTGCATTGCTAAATCTAGCGGAACTCAAACAAAAAGAAACAGGACATCACCCGAGAAAACTAAACAAAACAAAGCCAAGAAACTAAAAAATCAAAATCAAACTACTACCCTAAAAAACTATTGGTTGAACCAACCCAATGAGAAATCACACAACCGTTTTGATATCCTTTCTACGGATGATGAAATAGAGGAACCTAAAAGCCTGCCGCAAAAAGATAGAAGAAAATCTTCAGACCAAAATGCCCAGACCTCCGCCAATTTATGTTCAAGGGGTACGATATATACATCTCCTGATTGACGCCCTTAATGAAACTACATCAAAAGACACATACGAACTGAAAGTTTTACCAAACAATGAAATAAAAATTCAACCATCTGACTCCATAGCTTATACAAAGACCGTTAAAGTACTTAAACTTAAAAATACACAGTTCTACACATATAAGCCTAAAGAACAACGCAATTTTAGAGTCATGCTTCGAAATATGCACCATTCAGCGGACCAAGAAGAAATCAAAAAATAACTTAAAGAACATGGACACATTGTAACAAACATACACAACATATCACAACGAGGAACGAAGAAACCACTCTCGCTCTTCTCCATTGAGCTGGAAAATAACAAAAATAACAAGGAAATTTATAATATTACTCACTTGATGCACTGTAAGATATCATTTGAACCACCTTATCAAAAAAGGACCATCCCCCAATGGATGAACTGCCAAAAATAGGGCCACACAAAGAACTTCTGCACACTTGAGCCAACCTGCGTCAAGTGCGCAGGAAAACACAAAACGACTGATTGTACCAACGTTACGGATCGCAGTAATCTAAAATGCGCACTCTGTGGTGAGCCCCACACTGCAAATTACAAAGGTTGCGAGGTATATAAAGCACTCAAGGTACAAAGATATCCAACACTAAGAAAAAAAACACTAGAAGAACAGCCCATTCAGACCAGCACAGAAGATAGAAATCCCATCACAGATAAGCCCAAACCCGCCCCCAATATGATTAAACCACAAACAACATTTGCTGACGCCATTAAAAGTGACAACGCTGCTGCTACAAGGACTACAAGGACTATAACCCCTCCTTTAATTAATAGACAGGAAAACAGGAACAGCGTTCCTTCTACAAATAACAAAGTAAATTTATCAATAAACAATAAAGGAGAAAATACTACGAAACCCACAGACGACCTATCCGAACTCAAAGAAATGATGAAACAACTAATAACACAGATGTCTAATATGATGAACATCCTAACCCTATTGATGACTAAAATAAATAATGGACAATAAGACAAATTTTAAAATCGTCATATGGAATTCAAATGGACTAATTCAACACGGTTTAGAACTAAAACATTTCATTAAAAACAACTCAATTGACATCCTGTTAATATCAGAAACACATTTCACAAATAAAAGTTTTTTAAAAATTCCCAATTTTAAAATCTTCAACACAAATCATCCTAGTGGACGAGCTCATGGTGGCACAGCAATAATCATCAGACAAAATATTAAATGCCATGAACTGCATGGATACAAAAAAGACTATCTTCAAGCGACAACCATCCAAATAGAGGATACACTAGGACCGCTTATAATATCAGCATTATACTGCCCACCAAAATTCACAATTAGTAAATTAGAGTATGCTGACACGCAGTATTTTTTTTCATCTAAGTCGTTAAAAATTTTGTTAGTAACTCGATGGACTTGTTGTATAGTCGAATGTTTTTGTCGAAAACCAAATTGGTGGTCCGGTATGAGTTTTTGTTGTAATACAACTTTGTCAATACGATTAAGTAACAGCTTTTCAAATATTTTGGATACTATTAGTAGTAAACTTATCGGTCTATATGAGGTAGTCTTTGTAGGATCCTTGCCAGGCTTGGGAATAGCGATTACTTTCGAGACCTTCCAGACTTTCGGGTAGTAGTTTTGTCGTATAATAGCGTTAAAGATATTCCTTAGGTATATGATGGCACTGTCAGGTAAGTGTTTTAGTAGTTGTCCAGTTATCATGTCGTATCCAGCAGATTTTTTATAGTTTAGTTTATATTTCAGGTGGTCTTTTATTTCTTTGGCGGTTATTCTCTTGATCCTTGTGTTTAAACACGAGTTATTTTGTTGAAGTGAAATATTCTGTCCAATGATTGCATTTGAGAAAGTTGTTTTGAAGTAGTCAGCTAGTGCTTTCGCCTTGTCCTTGCTTGTCCTAGACCAAGTGCCGTCAGCGTTTGCGATAGGTGGTTGATGGGTAGTTCCGTTTTTAAGTCTTTTGTTTAGTTTCCATAGTGAATAATTTGTGTTTTGGGTTGCAGTGAGATTAGATAAATAGTTGTTAATGCTGCGGTTTTTGTGTTCTTTGAGTATGGCCTTAAGTTCCTTCGTCGTTCTATTAAGGTTCGCTTTGTCGGTTGGTGATCTGGTTAAGTGCCAAGTTTTTCTTAGTTTGCGTTTTTCTTTAATTTTTTGTCTGATTGTATCTGAAGATTGTGTAGGATTGGTTTTTAATTTTTTTAAGTCAGGTGTTGATTTTAGTGCTGCAGAGTAAAGGAGGTCATTGAGGTGAATTATTGCACTTTCAAGATCTTCATTAGTGAAGTTTCAGGTTCAATTGTTGCGTCAACAAAATGTCGGAAAGCATCCCAGTCGGTTTTGTGGTTTGTCAGAGGTGCTAAAGGGTGATTTTTTAGCTGGTTTGGTTTTGGCAACACTGGTTTTGACAGCTGACGTGTGTTTAGTACCTTGTGTCACTGTCAAACAGCTTCAGTTTGGTTTGCAATTTAACCATGGATCGTCTTACAAATGAACAACGCTTGCAAATTATTGAATTTTACTATCAAAATTCGTGCTCGGTTCGAAATGTTCATCGCGCGCTGCTTCCATTTTATGATCGGCATTCTCGACCTTCTGAGCAGTCTATTTGGAAGATTGTGACCAAATTTCGCACCAAATTTACTTTGTTGGACATTAAACCACCAACACGTTTACGTACTGTGCGTAGTGAAGAAAATATTGCGGCCGTATCAGCTAGTGTGACAGAAGACCGCGAAATGTCGATTCGGCGCCGTTACTGTCAATGGTGAACGCTACCGAGCGATGATAACAAACTTTTTTTTGCACGAAATGGAAGTTCTTGACTTGCATGATATGTGGTTTCAACAAGACGGTGCCACATGCCACACAGCACGCGAAACAATGGCGCAATTGCGAGGCGAGTTTGGTGAACAGTTAATTTCACGTTTCGGGCCGGTCAATTGGCCGCCTAGATCGTGCGATTTGACACCATTAGATTATTTTTTGTGGGGGTATGTCAAGGCTAATGTCTATAGGGACAAGCCCGCTTCGATTGACGCACTGGAAGCCAACATCCATGTATTCATTCGTGAGATACCGGCCGATATGTGTGAAAGAGTATGCCAAAATTGGACTCAGCGGATGGGCTACCTGAGACGCAGCCGCGGTCAACATTTGCATGAAATTATCTTTAAACATTAAATTGCAAGGTTCAAACTATCGATTCAAATAAATATTTCATTCATTTTTTCGAATTTTTTGTGTTTTTTTTTTAAAAAAAGTTCTCAACCTCTTAAAAAATCACCCTTTATATTTGATTGAAGTTTTGTACTTTTGAGATATTCAATGATGATTGGTGAGTGGTCCGAGGATAGGTCAAGGCAAGATTTTATTGTTAGTTGATTTAAATTAATGTTCTTGGTTATGCAGAAGTCGATGAGGTCTGGAGTTTTCCTGCTGTCAGTAGGCCAATAGGTAGGTTCTCCGGTGCTTAAAAATTTACAATTGTACTTGGTAAGGGCGTCCATAAGAATTCTACCTTTTTTGTTTGTCAATCTTGAACCCCAGTCCGTATTTTTTGCGTTAAAGTCACCTCCTGCGATAAAACGTGGTCCCAGGCATTTGAACAAAATAACTCGTGTTTAAACACAAGGATCAAAAGAATAACCGCCAAAGAAATAAAAGACCACCTGAAATATAAACTAAACCATAAAAAATCTGCTGGATACGACATGATAACTGGACAACTACTAAAACACTTACCTGACAGTGCCATCATATACCTAAGGAATATCTTTAACGCTATTATACGACAAAACTACTACCCGAAAGTCTGGAAGGTCTCGAAAGTAATCGCTATTCCCAAGCCTGGCAAGGATCCTACAAAGACTACCTCATATAGACCGATAAGTTTACTACCAATAGTATCCAAAATATTTGAAAAGCTGTTACTTAATCGTATTGACAATGTTGTATTACAACAAAAACTCATACCGGACCACCAATTTGGTTTTCGACAAAAACATTCGACTATACAACAAGTCCATCGAGTTACTAACAAAATTTTTAACGACTTAGATGAAAAAAAATACTGCGTGTCAGTATATCTTGACGTAGCCAAGGCTTTTGATAGTGTTTGGCATGAAGGACTTCTACATAAATTAAAAAACATGCTGCCGGACTTCTCTGAGCTAATTAAAAGCTATCTGGACGACAGACACTTCTACGTCTCACACAACGATGAGTGTTCCGAGTTATGCCGAATAGACGCAGGTGTCCCCCAAGGAAGTGTTCTAGGACCAACGCTCTACCTTTTATATACAGCAGACATACCTAAACCAGACAACGCTATGATAGCTACTTTCGCAGACGACACGGTTATCCTTTCTTCGAACAAACGATTAGACTTAGCCACTCAACAAGCCAGAATAGCACTTGAGAAGACAGTAGATTGGTTCCAGAAATGGGGAATCAATATAAACGAGGAAAAAACAGTACAAGTTGTATATACTACGAAAAGAAATTATATCGCTGAAAACATCATTCTGAACAACAAAGAAATTACTATTGACAATGAAGCGAAGTACCTGGGCATGCTTATAGATAAAAAATTGACTTGGAAATCACACATATTATATAAACGAAACCAAATAAAAAACAAATTCAGACAACTCTACTGGCTTCTAGGGAAGAACTCACGGTTATCAACAGAAAACAAACTCCTAATCTACAAGACAATAATAAAACCTATATGGACGTACGGGATTCAAATCTGGGGAACTGCCTGCACGACAAATATTAATATCATCCAACGACTACAAACAAAAATTCTTCGGACTATAGTAAATGCACCATGGTACATAACCAATGCCGACTTACACCACGACCTCAACATCCTCACCGTAAAAGAAGAAATAAAAATGATCAACAGACGACATCAAATAGCGCTTTGTGACCACACCAACTCTCAATTACGAAGTTTACCTGAGCAGGAAATGAATTCAAGAAGACGACTAAAAAGACGCAAGCCCGTTGACCTACAAAATATTTAAAGTACTCGTATATTTATGTAAAAAAAAAAAAAAAAAAAATAACATAATAATAACAATAGCTAAATAAATAGAAAATAAATAGAAAGTTGTGAAATTACACATAACGTTAGAAATGTATCTATAGACAATGGTCTAAGTCTACAAATGTATCCCTTCAAAAACTTTAATAACAATTACTTAGTGTCATCATTAAGACAGATGTAATATTTTAATTTGGGAAATAAAAAAAAAAAAAAAAACACTATATGGACTTTAATAAAATTATAACAACACTACATCACTAATATATCATAACAACACAAACGCTATTCAAAAAAAAAAAAAAAAAACTAATCGGTGCACCAAATGCATGCAATCAAAACAAAACAATTATGGTTGCATCGCTGTACGCATACACACACATACACACACACATACTCATTCACATACAACGCGATCGCGAAAAAACAAAATTGAAAGGTAAACAAAACAAATCAACATAAGCCAGGAGAGAAACAACAAAAAAAAAAAAAAAACTAATTAAATACCGAATCAAAATAAAACAGATCACTGCAGAAACAAAAAAAAATATATCTGGAACATCGTATGAAAACAAAAATTTACTCACCTGAAATTTCTTCAAATATCCACAATAACTCAATGACAAAGACATAGCAACAACACAATAAACAATAGAATGAAAATTAAAACACCACAAAATAAAAATAAACTCCGCGCAAAGAACTACACTATATACCCCGAACCCGACTTAAACACAACTCAATAATAATTCGTATGCAAAACATCCTTGAAACACAATAAACACAAAATATTAAAACGAAAACTAAAATACATAAAATTATAAAACGAAAAGTTTTTTTTTTTTTTTTTTTTTTTTTTGGTTGCGCCTGGAGGTGCAGGAATCTTCAAAAGATACCAATGGTCCGTACCATTGGTTATGCCCGATTCATATATCTGACAATGCCATCAGTGCTAGTCAGTATATGCCTACGGGCTAAACCTCACCCCCCCCAGAGAGGCACTATGAGAACCGGCTGCGCGTACTCATAGTAGTAGGAAATTCGTCCCTCTCATTTCTTCATTTTTTGTGATGACTACGACTAAGTTGCCTTAACAAGTAGTTTACGCTTCTGTAGTGTTAATCGCGTTAGGTAGGTAGCTTTCCAGTGAAAGCACCTACTAATACCGTCATTAAATGCGGTTTTCCTTACGGCGCTAGGTCGAAAGGTCTTGTTCTTTGTAGTCGGCGCTCAAGAATTGTCACGTCCATAGTACGGATTATTTCATTATTGCAGTGAACATGAAGACGGGTACGAAGTTTGCGAGCAAAGTTTGTTACTTCGTCCCTCACGGTAGCAATTCCTAGATCTCTGTGAATATCACTATTCCTTATATACCAAGGAGCATTCACGATTGCTCTTAGTATTTTGTTTTGAAATGCTTGCAGTAGAGCCATATTGCTTGGTTTGGTACAACCCCAAAGTTGTATACCATATGTCCAAGACGGTTTTAGCACTTGCTTATACAGAAGCAGTTTGTTATATGTGCTTAGCTTCGAGTATTTCCCGAGTAACCAATACATTTCTCTAAATCTGATTTCGAGCTCTTCGCGCTTCTTTTTAACGTGTGGTTTCCACTTAAGTTTTGCGTCTAGGGTCATTCCTAGATATTTTGCCTCGTTTGCGTACGGTATTTGCACCGAGTTAATGTATATAGGTAAGTTGTTTATCTTTCTTAGCGTGAAATTTACATGCGTTGATTTTGTCTCATTGAGGACTATTCGCCAGGTTTTTGTCCATTCGAATACTTTGTTCAAAGCTCGTTGGAGTTTTCCCGTTGATGATTCGACTGACTCATCCGTTACGAGGATAGCCGTGTCATCTGCGAACGTTGCTACAACGGTCCCTTCATCTTGTGGTATATCTCTTGTGTAGAGCAGGAACAGAATTGGGCCGAGAACACTTCCTTGTGGAACACCGGCGTAGATTTCTTTGAAATCCGAATATTCACTCCCGTGTCTAACACGGAAAAGTCTGTTTTCAAGATAAGATTCCAATAGTCTGTACAACTTTTCCGGTAAGATTACCCTTAGCTTATACTTTAGGCCTTCGTGCCATACCTTGTCGAAGGCTTGCGATACGTCGAGAAAAGCGCTAGAGCATACTTTTTTCCCTTCTAAAGCTTTTTCAATTTCGTTCGTTATTCGATACACCTGATCGATTGTGGAATGTTTGACCCGAAAGCCGAATTGATGATCCGGGATCAAGTGTCTTTCTTCAATTACTGGTTGCAATCGTTTCAGCAGAAGTTTCTCGAAGACCTTAGATATTATTGGCAGAAGTGAAATGGGTCTATATGATTTCTTGTCATTTGCACATTTCCCCGGTTTTGGAACCATAATAACTTCGGCGACTTTCCATTGCCTTGGGACATATAATAGTCTTAAAGAAGCATTTATGATGTAGAGCAACTTAACCAGCACTTTTTTCGGTAGCTCTTTCAAAATTTCGCCAGTGATTAAATCATATCCCGGGGCCTTGTTATTTTTCAGTTTTTTTACTGTCATTCGAAGTTCGGACAGGGATACAGTTTTTACTTTAAAATTGTCGGGTGCCATATTATCATTCGGATCTTCGGTCAACGGTTGCCCATCGAACGGCTTGAACGTTTCCTCTAAGTGATCGGCAAATAATTCTGCTTTCTCTTTGTCTTCTTTTGCCCATTCCCCGTTAGCTTTCCTAATTGTCGGCGAGTGCACTACAGGTTTCTTTATGGACTTCAAGGCTTTCCATAGAGAGTAGTTTGAATACTTATCAGCGGTCAGACCCTCAAGGTAAGTAGAAGTCTCGTGATTTTTTAGGTCATGCAGCACATTTTTAAGCTTGTTACAAAGGTGGTTCAAATAAGTTTTATCCGGTGGCGCGCGGGATTGTTGCCATCTCTTGCGCGCTCTCCTCTTTTCTCGTATGAGGTCTTCGATTTCAGGCGGGTATTTGACTTTATTGTTCCGTGCTGCTGTCTTTTGCAGAGGAGTGTTTTTCCACGCTGAGCTCTGGATGGCTTCGACGAGTTTGTCGATTTCTTCTTCAATTTCGAACGGTGTCTTTAGCGGTACATTTAAAGCAACATTTTCCTTGCAGTCTCTTCTGAAAGTGTCCCAGTTAGTTTTGTTACTCGTTAATCTAGGCGGTCCTTCTTTTTTAACTAAACTTCCACCTATTTTCAGAGTGACTGCTGAGTGATCTGAGCATAGATCATAGCCTTCTTCGATTTCCGTCAAATTTTTAGTTAACCCTTTTGCGATAAAGAAGTCGACGAGGTCAGGGATTTTATTTTTGTCAGTTGGCCAATAAGTTGGCTTTCCTGTCGAAAAAAAATTCACCCCACGTTTCATGCTGGCTTTGTACAATAATCTGCCTTTTGTCGAATTACATCTTGAACCCCAGAAAGTGTGTTTCGCGTTAAAGTCACCACCTAAGACAAAATTAGGTCCGAGGGAGTCAAAGAGACGAGCTAGGTCGTCTTCTGCTAGCTTATATCCCGGAGGGAAGTAGCTAGATCCGATGTTGTAGTCTAAGTGGCTTATTTTTACGGAGACTGAGCTTATTTGCATAGAATCAAATTCTATTTCTATGTTTTCGGAATGCTTAATACAGTCTTTGATGTAAAGAGAGAACCCGCCTCTCGCATTTTCCGAAGGATGATTCGCATGGTAATCGCTGTAACCCTTTATTTTGGGTCTATGTCCCTTTTTTAAGTGCGTTTCCGATACCAAACATATATCGATATTATTTTTCCGTAGAAACACTTCTAACTCGTCGATTTTTTTCAGAAGGCCGTTTGCGTTCCACGTTAGTATCTTAAGTAGCTGTTTCATATTCATATTTTTTGGATTGCCTTGCGAGGTTTGAACTCGAGCTTGCTCAATTTGTCAAGTATTGTTTTGTTAATCTTGTTTTGCTCCTCAAATTTTTCCAATATAATAGTAAATATTTGGCTGACCGGGTCTGTTGTAGCTGATCGTAATTTGTTTTCGTTTGAAGCGACTTGCGCGTACGATCTCGCGTCAATCTGTGGTGGTTTTTCCGCTACGCTTGGACCAGCGACGTTTTCTTGCGCAATTTTTTTACTTTCCTTTATCGGCTTCGACGTTTTGATCGGCTTAGCGGTCTTAGGCTTATCGGCTTTACGATATCTTAAGCTTGGGTTCGGGTCTATCGGTTTCTTGAGAGTATCCCGCCTTTTTTGAAGCTCCTTTGCTACATCACAACCTCGATAGTTTGCTGGGTGCTTGCCTTTGCAGTTTATGCAGGTCGCCGGAGCCTGCTTATTTAGGTCACACCTTTCTGATAAATGGTTCCCGGCACATTTCACACATTTCGGTTCTTTTTGGCAATAGGACTGGGTGTGATTAAAACCTTGACAGCGTTTGCACTGAGGTATCGATCGTGTATTCGTACGCATAGGCTCGATTTTAACTACGATATTCAAAATACTTTTTACATTATAAATATCGTCTATATTTTCGCTTCTATCGAAGGTTAGCATAAAGAGCGGGAGTCCATGCTTGACAAAGATTTCATTGCCTTGTTCCGTTTTCTGCTTTATCTTCTTTAAGATATTATTTGCGTCGATAATTTTCAAGCCTTTTCCTTTAAGGTCATTTATAATGTCATCTTTAGTGCACGAGGAGTGGAGACCCCTTGCTATAACGCGGAGTGGTCTTTCTGATTTATTTTCGTAGGTGAACCACTGGATCTTTTCCGCGTTTAGTTGTTTAGATATTGCTCGGTAGCCGTCAGAGTCAACTACATTAATTTTCCAGTCATTGTTTCGGAATGACGTTACTTTAAATTCCGATGTCACAGCTCCCTTGAGAAGGCTATGCAGTTTATTGTAGTCCGTAATGCCGACGACGTTTATTGCAGGCGGAGGACGTAATTTGTCGTGAGTTTGTTTCTGTTTCGAGTCTTTTTCTTTGTCTTGCTTTCGTGGCTCGATTTCAGGTGAAGAACCGGCTCTTCGTTTTTTGCTGGGTCTTTTCTTTGAGACCCTATTTGTTTCGCGTGCTAACTCTTCTTCATCCGTGTGATATTTGGGACTAAGTGCACGGGGTGGAGTAACTTCGCGTTCTCTTTGCAAAAGTGAATTCTTTAAGGCCTTGTTTTCCTCTTTTAGGGAGTCTACCTCTCTCTTAAGCTCTTGGTAGAGTAGATCCATTTTATTTAGCTTAATTCGGAGTTCATTGTTTTCCTCCTCAATGCTATTACGTTTCACTGAGTCCCGTTTCTCTTGCGCTTGCGCTTCCGGCGGACTTCTTTTTCCGGAGACATTCGGTCTTGATGGTGGAGACCGAGTTACCCTTGATGTCTTCAAAAAGGGGTTTATTAAATGCAACAATTGACTCTCCCCAGAATCCGTAGAGCCTACCTCCGAAGAGGGTGGATTTTCCAGAGAACCTGGACTGCCACCTGGGGTACTAGATCTATTTGTTTTACTCATTGCATGTTATGTATACATTTTATCCCCGGTATACGAAGGGTGGATTTTAGTCGCCTCTTACGACAGGCATGCCTACCTCGGGTATATTCTGGCCCCTACCCGAAGGGGTTGAAACGAAAAGTAAAACAACAAAATAAAAACACCGCGCGTCATCGTTTATCAACGAAGTACATAATGCATGTCCGACGAGAACACTTAACTACAGAATCATAATATGCATATACAATCGTCTTCGTCATTCATCATAAATCACTATAGAGACACAATGGAACTGGAACGAAAGATGATGTCCATTTCAAGAATGCAATTATCATTCAATGTACCACTCACTCGTATTGCTTGTTTATGTTTAATGTGGTTGTCACTCTTTTGCATGTCTGTTTATTTAACTAATGCTGTTTGTCTTTTCATGTAATGAGATAAAACTATTCCACCACCAGAGTGCAGCAGATCAGAGATGTTTGGAGGTAACCAAACTGCATTTTGAACATCCTACGACCCAAGGGATCTACGACATTATTTATTGCAAACTTCGTTTACGGTGGGGGAGAATGTTTGCGATTCAATCAAAGAAAGCGAACTAGATGACGTCACCGCAATACCAGCAAGTTTCGATGGAACAACAGAGTAAACAGAATCCACAAATCTATGTACCAAAATTATGTAAATAAAATGTCTTTGTTTTAACTGTCTGTAAAAATATGCTTTATTATAACGTTTAACTAAACAAAGGAATAGCGTTTCTTCTTGTCTTTTTCTCGAACATAAAATTAAATATATTTCAGAAAATTAAGATTTACAAGTAATCAGCGAAATTCAATACGACATCAATACGCATCTTCACGTAAGACCGATTTCAGATACCGAAATTTTTGAGCACCGGAAAGCTTAGCATTTGAGTCCACCGTTTGCACGAACACATCACGAAAACCCGGCCATTCACGGTAATCGCCGGAGAATGGTGTAATATGCATTGGCTGTAACACTACCGCTGATGCATCTTTATTGTTAGTGCTAGAGGAAGCCTGTCCTAACCTATTCAGGAGTTTAGTTTGAGAAGCAAATAATTGTTTAAGCGAAGTGTCTTCAGATTCATCGTGGACCGGAGCTAATTCTCTTATTCGTTTCAAAAGAGCACATTTCGCGGTAAAGTATTTCGATTCTACGACCTCAAACTCAGCTTCAGGATCAACGTACCCTTCTTCAGCATGATATTCAAAAAGAGCCGATTGACTATCACAAATGTCTTTCCATGCCTTTTCTAATCTCTCTAACCGCAGTTCCAATTCTAACACATGGACATTGTCGGACATACTTTGCGCAAAAGTAAATACCCTAGTAATTGAGCCTTTATAATGACCACGTGCTTGTTTCAAGGCTTCCATTATAATAATCACAATTTCAATTACCGATCACGTGGATTCACAACGCAAAGTCTAACACGATCCGAAAAACACCGAAAATTCCTGCAGCTTTCACCAAATTTTAGAGATTTTCCATGCACTAACTATCCAAACCCAGCATCAGCAAATCGAGCCCAAAAAGAAAACCATCCATACAGCAACAGCGACAGACCAAATTCAGATTTGCGATTGATACTTATCTGTGCAGGAATTCAAGTCTAGCAACCACCAACCAGTAAACGAAAAAATATTCAAAATATCCGGCTCGAAGGACCAACTTTGATTAGGAATGCGCCAATCAAAAGTACAAAAATTACAATGTTATAATAATTTTATTGAAACTTTGCAATACATTCAGCTAATCAAGACAAATTTATATTTAAGAGTCTATAGGTGGTTAATCCTATGGCTCGACCGTCTGGTTTGGTGGCTGCTACAAAAGTGCCCTCTCTTCGTTTGCATGATTTCGGCTGCAAACTCACCACTCGCAAAATACAGCAATTGCCTACGTCACTGATGGTCCAATTGTCTGCATTGAGAATTGCAGTAAAGTTCTCTCGTTTTTCTCAACGGTGCAAGCAATTGGGTGTTTCACGGCAATGATGGTGATGATGACAAAAAATTAACTTTGATTAACATTAGAAATAAAATGACATAGTGAATATTTTCGAGCCATAGGGTAATTGAAACAATGTTTGGCAAATAAAGAAAATTAAGAAAATTAACAGTGTACAATGATTAAATGAATTAATAAAGAACAATAAATAAATAATAAGAACAAATAGCAGCTGCGTTTCTCAACACTATGTATGATGGATTTGTAACGGAAGCACAGTCTTCCCAGTATAGGACATATTACAGCAAGTTGAAATACGATCTAGCAGAAAAAACTTACTTTTTAAACTGTAACTCAATAGAAAAGATCAGCGTAATTTTTAAAATCAGAGGAGAGCTATTAAATTTGAATTTCATTCCACACCATCCAGAGCTACCTGTCTTGTGCAATCTTTGCAATATGAAGATACGAGAGGATATATTTCACTTCCTTGCAATATGCCCAGTTTTAAAAGAAATTCGATTGAGATTCTTCGATTCGTATACCCTGGAATTAGATGAAGCAATTGAAATCTTAAATGGAGTCCGAGGCTGGGATTTACTTTTCAACTACTGTGCAAATGCTCTTCGTTATAGAAAATGTATAGTTGAAGAAGATTTTTAATGTTTAATGTATATACATATATGCCTTTTTCTTTGTTCTCTGTTAAAAACAAAAATAGAAATGTAACTATTGTCAATCTGGTAGACGGCCATAGGCCAAACCATAATAGACTTAGAATTATATTGAATGTTATGAATTAAAAATGAAAATAAAAGTCATATAAACTAAACTAGTAATTTATTTTCCAATTATGAAGTAAGATGGATACCTACAGAAAAAACAGCATCATGTGGGAGAGGAAGCGGCGGTGTGTTATTAGGCTATCGTAAGGACCTCGAAGGTGTAAGTGTTGAGTTTACGCAAATAGAAGAATCATACGTCCTGGATATATCGTCTTGCAGTGGAGATCTGAGCGTAGTCCCCATTTACTTAAATTGTAGTCATTGGCAGAGGGACTATACTAGACTGAGAGATGTGCTGCTGAACCTAGGATCAACAGATATAATGCTTGTCGGCGATTTCAATGGTCGGATCGGTCTGTCCCAAAACAATTTTTTAAGCGGAAACTATGAAAATATTATTCACATAGATCGCAGGTGCAAAGATGTAGTCTCCAATATTAACGGCTCCAAGGTACTAGAACTTGCAGATGAATATGACTGTAGTATTTTGAATGGGAGCTGCGACGGCGACCCAGATGGTGAAGTTACTTTTATAAGAGGATTACTAAGCTCCACAATCGACTACTGTTTTATATCTGGAAAATGGCTTTTCCTACTAGAGGACTTTCGTGTTGGATTAGAAACATACTCGGACCACATGCCGCTGGAAATTACCTGTAAAGTAGGCGAATCCTCGAATACAGGAAGTACGATACAACTTGGGCTACTACCAAAACTGGCTTGAAACGATGGGATGTGCAGTGCATACCGGAATAATCTTGATTCAGGACTCGAGTGGTTAAACGTTTTGAATATGAATCCAGATATTAAAAAAACCCTTACGGAAATTATTAAAATGTCAGTTCCAGCAAGTAAGTCGATGAGAAAACCTAGACTTTATAAGCAAAAGTGGTATGACAGAGAGTGCGAGAAGGCAAGAGAAAAATCGTTTGCGTTTTTAAAACTAGTGAGGAAAATTAGCACAGACATCTTAAAATCACTTTATGGAGAGGCAAATAGGGACTTTAAGCGCATTTGCCTTGCAAAAAAGACAGCCTATGAGCAGAATAAAATTGCTGTCATTAATAACTCGCGCTCCTCTGCAGAGTTTTGGAGGGCTGTTAAATATTTGAATGGACAATTGAATGTTATTGCCTTATCTTTAAATGCATTAAAGTTAAAATACCACTTCAACAAGCTTCTTAACCCGGCTATCTCGTCGCCACCTTTTCACTATGCTACGCCTCTATTTGTAGATGAGTTCTTGGATGCACCGTTTTCATTGTTTGAAGTACAAGAAGTCATTCGGAATGCCAAGACGAAGAAAGCTCCAGGTGAAGATCGAATTTCTTTTGAGTTCTACAAAAACTGTACAAATAATTTCATGTCAGCGCTCACCATAGAATTCAATAAAATTTTCGATACCGCAGCTGTTCCTGAGTGCTTTAAGAAATCAATTATATTTTCGATACACAAAAAAGGAGATCGCAGTAACCCATCCAATTATAGAGGAATTTCTTTTTTTTAAACACATCTGCTAAGCTATTTGCTGCTCTGATATTTAAAAGACTTACCCAGTGGGTCCATAATAAGAAGGTTTTGTCGGAGTTCCAAGCAGGATTCAGAAAAGGGTATTCCACAGTTGACCAAATCTTTTCGCTTATGAACATTGCGGAATCGTATAAAAACAAGCATAAGAAATTGCACGCTTTTTTCGTCGATTTTCGTGCGGCTTTCGATTCTATATCACGTGAAGCACTTTTTTACAAATTGTATGTTATTGGAGTATCAAGTAAAATCATCCGAATTTTAAGAGCGATGTATGATAGCAGCATAGCCTATGTTTGGGATGGTAATTCAATATCTGACGAATTTCCAACTTCTATGGGTGTGAAGCAAGGCTGTATCCTGAGTGCCCTGCTATATTTACTGTTCATTAATGATATAACTGATACTGTTCGAGGTGGTATAGAGTTTGGCCAAACAGTGATTCGCGCATTGATGTATGCAGATGACATTGTCTTTCTTGCGGACTCAATTGTTGGAATGCAGCTAATAATGAACAGGTTAAATGAGTATTTTAAATGCTGGAATCTGGTTGTTAACCTGGATAAATCAAAGATGATGGTGTTTAGAGGAGGTAGTGGGCGGTACTGCCGAGACGAAAAGTGGACATATGATGAAAAAGCTGTGGAAATTGTACGGAAATACAAATATTTGGGAGTACTGGTGTCTGCCAACTTAAATATGAATAAACACCTCGAGTCAAAGCTTTCCGAAGCCAAGCGAGCTATATCTTCGATTTGGAATAGATGCATAACAAATAGATATATATCCCATAGTGCTAAGCTAAAACTGTTTCGCTCAACAGCAGCCTCAATTCTTTTATATGGAGCTGAAAGGATACCGAAAGTAGTTTTAACACATGCCATAAGAACGAGAGGAAAAGTAATACAAGAGTGGGAACGTCTTGCATGCGACTGCGGCCTAAGTTTGCTCCTATCACAAAATGACCAACCGACTACGTTAAGGAACCAATTTGACATTCTGCTTGAGAAAACGGCCCACATCTTATACGAAAAGTACGCTAACGAGGCTCGTTCCTCACAGTTTAGGTGTTATTACAGCAAAATGATCCATCACCTTCACGATAGAACTTATTTTCTAAACAATAGCTCAATAGAAAAAATTAATACGATCTTTAAGCTAAGAGGAGAGTTAGTAAATCTAAATTTCATACCACACCGTTCAGACCTACCAATCCTGTGCAGCATCTGTAACCTGAAAATAAGAGAAGACGTGTTCCACTTTATAGCAATTTGCCCAGTGCTTAAGCAATTCCGTATAAGTTACTTTCGGAAACCTGTGCTGAATGAGGATGAAGCAATCGGAATCTTCAATGGAGAGAGGGGGTGGAACTCACTGTACGAATATGCTGTGGTTTCGCTCAAATACAAAAAAGGTATAATTGATGAAGATTTTTAAGTTTCACTTTTAAGAAATTAATTTATGTTTTAAAACTATGTATTTATATATGTATAAACAAATTGTCAATCTGGTAGACGGTCATAGATCAAACCTTATAGACTCAGGGATTACTTTTTATGTTCTAAATTTATGTTGAAATAAAAGTCACTAAAACTAGAAAACTAACTAACTAACCAACGAGGGACACACACCTAAAACAACAAAGACTCCATGTACAACACAACATAAATCTAATTAATCTAATTAATTATACATAAATTTAAACGTAACAAATCCGCGCACCACATCACAACAAAACGACACCTGTAAGCGGAACAAGTTAAAACAAACTGATTGAAATTTGGCGGATCATACTAAATGCACTGCTATACTCCGTAAACACAAGACATCATTCATTATTCTACTGGCGAGAGCACTAAAACAGACTCTTGTGTGAAACTAATAGCTGAAGTCTTCATAGAATGTTTACTCTCCTGTATTTTGTCCGAATTTACGGTTTCGTTTGTCAGATTGTATGTAAACAAATTAATAATTCGTCTTCTCTTTTCATGTACTGAAATGGATTTTTGCCTGCACATATATGTATGTTGATACGTTGAGAGTTTAAGTTCCACACAACAAGAAGCAACACCTGCAGTATAGAAGACACTACAGCGAAGCAAAAGAATGATAGTAGCAAACCATTTTATGATCATCGCTCATCGGTGGGGGAGAATGTTGACTACACATTGTTAACAACACGGAACGCATCCACCCACACCAAATATCCCATCAGGGAAATTATCCCATAAAGATGCCAGCTGTCAAAATTCAATATATATAAATTCATATAAATTCGTTTTCTAGAATAAATTATATTATACATTATAACGTTTTAAGAAGCGCTTGTTTTAATCTGTTACTTAAATTTACAGAAAATTTCTCTACACACTATACTGTAGATAGTTGTTCATAACCCGAACAGACGCAATATAATCAATAATATCACTAGTCTTAGTGCCATATTCAAGACGTGACAAAAAAAATACGAAAGGCTGTGGTACAACTTTAAGTAAACAGCCAATAGTAGCGCTATTCAAACGCAGATGTGCGTCTTTAGCTGCCTTGCTTGATCTCAGAGCTCGTTTTGATGGAGGAAGTTGGAGTTTCTGAGATTCTTTTAAAACATCCTGAACTCGGCTAGTGCAGTTAGATCCTTCTGATATTGGTGGATTAGAGTTCGTTTGAAGATTTGGAGAATTCAAAGGTGGAATACTCAACAGTTCCGGTTGAGGAGGCTCTAAGTTTGAAGGATTCAGGTTTTCCGTGGTTGTATTAAGAACTTGTACCGTTAAACGCTGAATATTATGCGTTGTTTTCTGTTCGAAAAACTTCTCAATGGTGGAAAATCCATCAACCAGCGTTTTAGAATTCAAAGCATCAACGTTTAAAACGTCTTGAATTTCAGAGAATAACTGCGATAGGCAATTAAACGCATTCCTTAGTTTGGTACTTCCAGTGTAAAACGTCAGGTACAATATTTCGATGGTTCTTACAATAAAAGCATAGACCAGGAGTAGAGATGATTTTATCAATATCCTTTCCTTTGAGGCCTATGCATTTTGCATGCGCGGTGTCTAGGCAGATTCCGCAGGAAACAAGTACGTCATTTGTGTTTTTTTTTTACAAATGTAACAATCGGAGTTGCTCATTATTTAAGATTGTAGTAAATATTTGCTGAGATGGCAAGCCTGGATTGATAATTAGCAGGTACTACAACCAAAAGCTCCGCTCGATAAATGGTGGACGAGTATGATGATACGTGGTTTGAGGATAAGATAGAAAAAGTTGTGGTGAATATCAATCTTGCAATAGAGGCAGAACATGCACTAAAAATTGTACTCACACGGACAACGAAGTGAGATGACCAGTTGATATCCAGAGGATGAAACAGGACGGAACGACTAATTCACTCAAAAGCCGTTGGTGCAGTTGCTTGCAGTATGGAAATAGAAAACGAATAAGCAACTCGCGGATAAAACAAACTGTGAAGCGAGTTAGAATGGTTAGAACTCAGCACAAGCTGATTTAAGGCAAAATACACTTTAAAGATGAGATGAGGGGTAATATACGCGTTCAAAAAAAGCACGGCTATTATAAGGTTATTCATAGCCCCTTTATTGTATTTGAACTATAAAAAATACCTACCATATACATACATTAACGTATTACTTATGTATGCAAACTAAATCTAATTTCACGATCCGCTTCGTGGAAAAAACGGAAAGAAAATGTGGGAAAATGTAAGGCTTTTATTGGGCATATACATACATCCATACACACATATGTATCTCTGAGTAAGATACGATTAATTTTAAAGAACGTAAGCATAGGGTTTATTCATGCCAGGATAAGCGATAAAACCAGGACTAAGTTGTGCGGGTATTTGATAGACCTTCAAGCTTTTAGAGCCAACATCAGTTTTCGATCCTTGCCTTTGAAGCCTTTCATTTGCGTCGAGATTATCCAAGGTTTTGGCCTCTATGATTCTTTCTACTGAATCATAATCATCAACTGCAGCTGCTATACTACTCTTGGTTTCATATATTGAGCGATTGGGAATCTTTATTATTGCAGGAGATTTGATCTCATCTAGTTCGGTGGTCGGCACATCTTGTCCTTGCCTCTTTCTGTTTTTAATAACAATGTGGTTTCGGCTGGGTACATTAACACTGAAAGCAGCCGCCTCTTCGGGCGATACACCAGCTATTGCTGTAGCCTTCGGCGATGCTACAGCTAGTCCTTCACGTCCTGCAATTGCAACTGCATTAGGTTTCGATGATGCTACGCCGCCTTCACCAGCAATAGAAAGACCTGGGAAGTAAGAAACAAACATAAAATATTTAATTAGAATTGTAAGATTAAGTAAGACTGTATACACCTAATTTAGATAAGATTTTTTTAAGAAACTTGTGAATGAATTATCTCAGATTGTTCACGCCGGCACGATTGGCAGTGGAGGGGTGCCTGACGACGGCGATGATGGCGACGACAGCAATGCGAGTACGACACGCGTGAAGCGAAAGAAACAACTGGGGTGCAGCGAGGATGAATGAATTTGTACCGAACAGTTTGAAAGGACATGATTATTTTTTCTGGTTATTAATGTTTGGTCTGTGCATAAGCGAACATCGAATATATTTTTATTCAATTAAATATCCTTTGTGTTATTTGTGTTTTTTTGTTTTTGACTTCTGTTGTGCTATTTTTTTCCTGCTTAATAAGAGCTCTGAGGTTGGAATTTGTGAGCAGAAACAAGAAGAATCAAGAATTGTTGCCGAGAGATAGCGAGGTGCATGGAGTTGCAGTTTTGCTGGAGCAATCGAACAAGGTAAATATACAGTCCAAAGCATGAACCTGACTATCGAACATGGTCCTTCGAGCCGGATATTTTATCAGTGAAAGTGTAGTTGTTGAATGATTTTATCAGTAAAAGTGCGTAGTCCGGAATCGCAGTATGTACATACTACATGGGCAATTGGTGCGATCTGAGTAGTGGCAAATGGATTGCTCTATTTGGCGCCGTGATACGGATTTTGTGCATTCCATCGAATATTCGCTCCATTGCGGATTTTTTGTATCATATCATAGAAAGGTCTGAATGCGAACTTTGGTATGTACATAATATATGTGTGTGCGTATGTACTTGTACATATTTACTGAAATACTCATAGCATCAGTGCTGGCGACACAGGGATTTTAGCATTTGTGTCTACGCACGTCAACACGTATGTTTAGTTTTGTATCATGTTAGTTTTTTTTCTTTATCATCGTTCAATTTTTCTTGTAATTGTACAAGCGTGGAACCAGACAGGTTTTAGGTCAACTAGTTATTAGTTTTATCATAAGATTTATTCTTTGTCAAGTTTTAGTGCGGGAAACATCATTCCCATAAATAAATCGAATCATTAAATTCAGAATTGTGCAGTTGTGTTTCTTTTAACGTTTCTCTCTCTATCTTAACAACATTCTTCGCAAAACAACGTACTTATATCGGTCCCTTCATCATCTGGGTTAAGGTATCGAGCAGAGTATGTAAATAGATGCGAAGGTGTACAATACGTACAGCATCGGTGTTGCCGACATTGAGTTGCCTGAGTAATATCGATCGCTTCATCGTTGCGATGAAGTGATCTTGTAGTTGGATATGTGTAGACAAGAGTTGTTTTGCGATAATAGCATATACTGTGAGTTGGAATGGATAAGGAATAGGCTGATTAAATCCCTGCGCATGGATAACGATGACATGGATGTGTTATGTCGGGAGTATATACATACATAGGTACTCGTATGTCGGTTCAATGGAATCTTCTGAGTTGTGGCGTGCCGTCACGATTTGGACATAGCGGACGGCCGTGTATTCCACGGCAATTAGCATATTGGAATGAGTGCCGAAGCAACGCCTGACTGCCGGAACGCGGTGGCGAAGCTGTAGTGGAGGTGGGCAGCCCTGTCAAAGTTAAAATATACGTAAACCCTATAGCGCGAACAGAATGCGAAGCTCTTGCTGAAGTATGAATTGTATGGTGAAGCGCAAAGTTCAGTCAACTTGAACTTTCTACTTCCACTACAGCGTCACCATTGTGTTCGGCCAGTGAGTCCTCATGAAGACCATGAACGATATTTCCTAAAATCAGGCAGTGCTATTTAGGAATAATCATATGAGGCATGGTTTTTTGTGAATTTTTTTAAATGTGCATGGTGAACTTTGTAAGCAACGAAGGGATTGGCTTGCGAAAGGTATGTTATTAAGTAATTGCAATGGAGGCTCAATTTGGCGACGAAAGTTGGTCGAGTGAGAGTGGAAAAGAAGCATGCACCCAAAGCGGCGCGGGGAGGGGGGCGCATGTGCAATGCAGTGGAATTGGCTCGGAATACCTTTTGCCGTTCCTCTGGCGGCTTTCAAAGTGCAATGGGAAAATCCTATATTTCCAGTAACAATGCGTTCGCATAGAAATGTGGGCTTTAGTTGAGATTTTTAGAATTAGTTTGGTCGTTGTGCTAACGGCAGTCGAATGCTATACATTTTTTTTTAACAATTCCAATATTTTGAGCGACAATGCGTTCGCACCGAATTTTGGATCTTATTCGCGCTTTTTTAAATTCTTTTTGTCGTTGCGCTGACGGCATTCGGGTGCGGAGCATTTTTCTGAGCAATTCCAATATTTTGAGCGTCAATGCGTTCGCTCAGAATTTTGGATTAAATTCGCGCTTTTTTAAATTCGTTTTGTCGTTGCGCTGACGGCATTCGAATGCAGAGCATTTTTCTGAGCAATTCCAATATTTTGAGCGACAATGCGTTCGCTCAGAATTTTGGATTTAATTCGCGATTTTTAAATTCGTTTTGTCGTTGCGCTGGCGGCATTCCAATGCAGAGCATTTTTATGAGCAATTCCAATATTTTGAGCGACAATGCGTTCGCTTTGGTTTTAATTCGCGATTTTTAAATTCGTTTTGTCGTTGCGCTGACGGCATTCGAATGCAGAGCATTTTTCTGAGCAATTCCAATATTCCGTTCATCGTTCGTTCGAATATTTTGATTTATTGGTTCTTTTCGAGCGGCGTTGCGTTCGCGCATAAATTTGAATTATATCCACATTTCTTTGAAATTCGGTCCTTCGCTGCGACTTCCGTATTTCATTGAGCGAATTCAACACCTTGAGTGGCCCAGTTATGGTTGAGAGGTAAATATTATACGCAGTTTTCGTCGAACTGTTTCCGCGGATCTAACGCCATAATTCAGCTGAATTGCGTGGCACACAAGGGGGGATCGAGACCTACTGACTCTTTGCACAATTCATTTTAATCTTGTAGAGCCGCCAGGAGTATTTGTAGAAATTACACAAGCGCACCAAGCGGAAATCGATGCCGGCTTTGCACGAAGGGAGCTCGATTGTCACTCTGTTGCAATCACAAAGCGAGGTATTCGCCGCGGTATTTAACGGCGACCGGCTTTGAGTTGGTACCACAGCTGATGCGTGGCTGCGTCAAGCTGTTACTAGGCACACAGAAGGCGAGATCGCTCTGTGGTCAACCGATGAAATAATGATGCGTATCGATCAAATCGACGTAGTTTGGGCAAGATTGGAGACCGACTGTACCAACTTCCGTGCAATATTTGAAGCTGAGTTGCACAATCAGATTGAATTCTCGAATGCGCAGAAAATGCGCTATCTCTTGGGAGCGTTGCAAGGCCGAACAGATTTACAAGAATCGGTCAATCGGCGATGGCAGCACTTATAGTCAATTCGTGCTCATTTGCAAACATTGTCGGCGCTGAAAACACTACAGCACCCGTCTTGTGTCGGTATTCGCAAAGTGCTCGATTCTGCCAGGAATACGTCCCGCCAGTTGCAGTTGTTGCTGAAACCCGAGGCTGTGGTAGAAAACATGTTGCTTCACCAACTCGAACGACTACTAGATATCGACAGTCGCGTGCAATGGTCGGGGCGGCGATCAACTGACGAGTTGCCAGCGCTCGACGAGATGTTTCGCTTTCTACAGTTACATGCTAGTGTAACTTGGCTGACTTCATAATACGCTTCCGATGCCGGCAAGTCGCCATCACGGCTGACATCAAAAATAGGTATATATTTGCAAGAGCAATTAACCCAGCGCAATAGAACTGCGAACGCATTTTTTGGCGCTCGACCGCTTACCTTAATCGCGCTAAGGAATACTGGCTAGTTGTGGTCACGTATGGATTGGCCTTAGCCCCGCATTTCGCAGTGGGGCCAATGATTCAAGGCGTCCGTGAAGCTCGAGCACAGGGGTGAAGAAGGTGTAACGAAATTTTTATATGCTCGATTGCCTATCAGGTGCAGAATCAGATGAAGAAGGTCGCCAGCTGTGTCAAGAGATGGATGCAGTATTACGGTCATGCTGTTTTATGCTGGACAAATGGCGTTCGAACAGGCCGAACGTCATGCAAGTTTTTTTTACGATTCACCAGTATCCGTGGCGCTTGCGTGTGGCTATGGAGCGACAATGGCAAGAACTTCGAAGGCACAGCGGATGAGCTCAAGAAAATGCTGCGCAGATGTAAGGATGTGCACACGGCGAAAGTTCTGCAGCGCTATGGCACCGAATGGCGGTTTATCACGCCGGGTGCGTCGCATCAAGGAGGACTCTGGGCGGCTGTTTTTTAATTAATGAAGCATCACTTCCGACGAGTGATTGGATCCCACAAGTTTGCTAGCAGTGAATTCCAAACGGTCTTGGCGCAGACCAGCGCTGTGATGCACTCCCGGCCGCTATCAGAGCTATCGGATGATCCAGACGATTTATCCTATCTCACGCCAGCGCGCTTCCTTATTTAAGAACTGAGTACGCAGCATTTCGGAGCGAATGTTGCTGGACAATCGACTGAAGCTGGCACACCAAATCCAGGAAACGAGTCAGATCTATTGGAGAGCATGGGGTCAAGATTACGTGCACCAGCTATAGCAATGGACGAAGTGGCGGCAAGCTCAACCAAACATGAAGGTAGTCGATTTAGTGATCATTCGCGATGACAATATCCTGCTAACATTCTGGAGCACGGCACGGATAATCGAAAAATTTGCCGGAGCTGATGATCTGGTGCGCAATGCCCGGCTGCGAGTGACATCGTCGGATTGGAAGGTGAAGCTGTCACAGAAAAAAGTACCGTTTACAATTTTGGAGCGCCCGGTTCAGAAACTGTGCCGCCTACCTGTGGAAAGTGATGCAGAGCATTCACGGGGGAGCGTGTTCACGCCGGCACGATTGGCAGTGGAGGGGTGCCTGACGACGGCGATGATGGCGACGACAGCAATGCGGGTACGACACACGTGAAGCGAAAGAAACAACTGGGGTGCAGCGAGGATGAATGAATTTGTACCGAACAGTTTGAAAGGACATGATATAAGCAAAGCTCTCGCTCTTGGATTTTGTATTTTTTCTGGTTATTAATGTTTGGTCTGTGCATAAGCGAACATCGAATATATTTTTATTCAATAAAATATCCTTTGTGTTATTCGTGTTTTTTTTGTTTTTGACTTCTGTTGTGCTATTTTTTCCCTGCTTAATAAAACCTCTGAGGTTGGAATTTACAGTGCAACGTGCAAATAGTAACTCTAAACATTTTGTGAGCAGGAACAAGAAGAATCAAGAATTGTTGCCGAGAGATAGCGAGGTGCATGGGGCTGCAGTTTTGCTGGAGCAATCGAACAAGGTAAATATACAGTCCATGTCATGAACCTGACTATCGAACACAGATTAAAATCAACATCATGAAATTGAGTGAAATAAGATGGTTCAACGTGGGGAGCATACAAACAACTATTTCTGCTGTTGACAGTACCTACATAATGCACTTGAGCAGAGACAACCTTTTATGTTTTTGCGATTTTCCAATAAATGAGTGAGACAGACACATGCGCAGGAATTAAAGAAAAAAAAAGTAGATATGCTTAAAACTTTTTCCGTCCGTACAAATGGTTTTGTAAAAATTATTGTTAAAAAAATGGGCACTTTTCTTGCCTAGGGACAAAAATTGAAAACAAAGATAATTGACAGAACATATTCAAGAATATAGTTTAACTTCATTCACCTATATTCTTTAAAGTTTAACTAATATCATTGTATATGGAACTAATAGTAATATCATCAAGCAGTATTTTTTAACTGGCTGTCTTCTCACCAGGTGGCGCCTTTTTTGCTAAAAACCAAACGAAATTATCTTTCAGAGAAAGAGTTAAAGAATAATGAAAACATAAAGAACACAGGAAAATAGAGAATGTGAGGATGAGGAATCGTGTTCGTGTTCGTGTGAAGGTACATACATATGCATGTATGTACATATCTGTCATTCGTTCAATGATGCTATATGGACAGCTGTGATATATATACGATTTTCTTATTTTATTCTGATGTTGGGGTAGGTCGGTAGTTTTTTTTTGGAAATTTACTTTGCATTTACATTTCGCTATGAGCATGAAGAACTTGCAACGTTGCAACATTTGAATTTATCGCATTTCGCTATGGGCATAAGGGATTTGCAACGTTGCAATATTTCGGATGTGGATGAGTAGGTGTAGGTGCAGATAAAAAAGTCGTTTGTTTTTATTCAGTCATTATTTACGCTTTGTAGGTCTAGGTACCTAAGTAAGTTTCGATTAAAAATCATACATTTAAGTACAATTTGTCTTTTGAATGCACCTACCTACTGCACTTATTTTACATCAAAAGATTCTTTATATACTTACATACATATGTACCTATATATGTATATATCTATGCACATATTTTTTTCCACATCACCCAGTGGGGTAAAATAATACATGCGTTTTTTATCGGGTTTCCCCTGTAGGCCTGTTCCTCCCACTTTCTACTGCATAAAATATAAATAAAATAAAAGAATTTTGTATTTATGTATGTATGTATGTATTATATTTGTGGTCACAAGCAAAAAACAGCCCAAGTCGACTTACATATGTATAGGGTAGAGTTGCCTTATTCCGGCCGTCTCCAGTATTCGGCCACCTGTCATGAAAAGTGTCGTAATAAGTGAAATTGTAAATGCATGTCAAAATTGAAAAAATGCAAATATGCATAGTAAAAACAGCATAAGTAAACATTTTCTATACATCTTTTGACACAGTGCATGTATGGTTCTCCAACGGTTAAGGAAACTTTCTCAAGCTTTACCCAGTCGCGAATGACATGCAATCTAGAACTAATTCTAGAAGTCCTTCTGGGGAGTCGCAACTACTCTTCTCAACTCGATTACAGCAGATATAAAACAGGCATTACATTTACCATTGCATGTCATAGGATGGAAGCCATCGCAATGCCCTATTATTTTCTTAAGCAGAGATCAATTCCATCCTGCATTACTCTTCACTAATTTGGTAATGCCTTTCATTTTATTAGCTTTAGGTTCGATGAAGTATTGCATATTGCATTAAGGAAGGAATTGTTTTATAATTGAAACATTTCATTACTCGCAATGCGGCCTAATTATATGTTCAGTACTTATGTACTTGTAGAAGTAGTTCCAGGGGTAAAGCCTTGCATATCCCTGACTGGGAAGTAGGTAGTTGTATAAAAATTAGTGTTGAAACGAATAGTATATTCGGTCTCCATGAGCGTGGCCGAATAGCCGAATATTAGGCCAAACCATTCTGCCACTTTAAAAAGCCCTGAAAAAGTACGAACATAGTTTGGGTGAATATGGTTTGAATAAACGGCGCAAACGATAAAACTATTCAACTCAAACTTCATTATTTATGGGGCTTAACACGATTCTCATCGCTCCATTTTGTTCGCGTTCTTCCACGAAAAATTCATTTTCACTCGAACATCATGCAGAGTTAACAAGTCCACCACGAACATGAAGAGCGACTTGGCTAGATCCCAGGTTTAAGACGAATTTCTTCACCAATCAACTGCAAAAATAAAGAGTCCGGAAGTACCTCCTGCTTGAAGTTTTAGTTTCAGAAAATGACACCAGCAGCGGTGAAATCACAAGTTCTTCTCCCTTGCAGCCTAAACGTAAGAGAACCGACAAACCTGGGCAAAGCATCCATACATCTTCGGGAGTGATATGACGAAGTAGTTACTTAGAACCTTACTAATGATGACAACGGAAATAGCATCGAAATACCTTCGACGTCAAAAAACACCATATCAAGTGACCTTGATAAATACTTGGCCATAAAAACGATAATCCCTTTGTCTGGTAGTCTGCACAAAGAGCTGAATTCTCCCAATGTTTAGTCAAACTCGCTGCTAAGTATTTATCTGCTCCTGCAAGCAGTGTCTATTCGGAGAGGCTTTTTAGTAAAGCAGGACTTGTCTATGAAGAAAAAAGAAACCGACTTCTTCCCAAAAATGCAGAATAGTTGATATTTCTGCACCACAACTTACATACCTCTTATAAACTTTTATTATGATTAGTAGTTTTGTACTAAATAAAATATCCTATTGAATATTCATTTTCAATGTTTATTTTTCTCCTTTTTCAGGAGAGCAGTTTTTTGAAAAAAAATAACTGTAAACGATTTTATTGACAAAAATAATACTTTAGTCGTTATGCCTTTTAAGTTTTTCATCATAAAAAAATCCTATCTGCAGTTTAGTTGTTTTTCCATTTTAAAGAATCACAATTTAATTTTGGAATAACCGCTTAACTGCAGATAGGAAAGTCTTTTTACTTATTCTTCCTTCAAAAAAAAAAAGAAGAAAACAAAAAATATTAACACGGAAAAACAGCTAAACTCAAGTTTAGCTATTTTTCCTCCACAAAAAAATGTAATAATTGTATAAATTTAATGTGGAAAACAGCTAAAGTCAAGTTAAGTCCTTATTCCCTGTTGTAAATCTTAAAAAAATTATCTTAAGTCAACTTTAGACAGTAAATATCGTTTTTTTTTTGTTGAGTTTGGTTGTTTTTCCTTAATCTAAACTAAAAAAATTACTTTAGCTGTTATGTTTTTTTGAAATTGTGGTCACATTTTTAAAGATAAAATGCTGAAAAAATTTACAAAATAGATTCGAGTACGCTGAATCTAATGGCATCAAAATCTCAATTTCGTCTAAAGTCGACTTTAGCGGTTATGGCTTGTGGCCACAGATGTATGGCTAGCATGTTAGACGCTTAAGGCCGAACTACAATAGGAAAATGAGCGCGTACGTCGACGTACCTAATTGTGCGAACACAAGCAATAGCCCTAATAGCTTTTCGCTTCGACGCGTTAAGTTTTCGTTCACTTGTGCTCATTGGTCTTTAACCCAAGAACAGGGACTGGGGTAAAATGTTACCCCAACACTATTTTGATATCGGTCAATTTTTTTTCTGTCAACTCTAAAATATGGATTTTTGTGCTACTACTACAAATTTTCCATTTTTAACGTTTCCAACGATCTGGGAGCACTCCATATATTTTTTCCATGTTTTTTTTTTTCAAAAGTCTACGAGTTATTTTTAAGCTATTTTCATTTATTTATTTTATTTTTATCTGTCTGGGCACTGTTTTTAACGCAATTTCGTTGACGACTGCTTCTTAAAAGCAGTCCATTTCGTGCTAACTTATAATTCTTCTTGGTGAATCACGCTTAATTTTATGTGAATAACCTTGCCACATCTAGCCCTCATTTACCGTTTACTTACGTTTTCTTATTTGTGGGGTAAAATTTTACCCCAGGCTTTAAAACTTGTACATGGACCTTGCCCCTGTATTAGGATTAATAGCTGTGTAAATCGCTTCATTTCACATTCCTACTCTTTTAACGTGCACTTGAGCAATTGACAGTATTGACGAGAACTTAACGTAGAATTTTGACAGTAGCAAAGCAGAGGGAGGAAGATGGAGCAAAATTATAGCATCCTAGCGCTCTGTTCTGTGAACTGTCAACTGTGTCGTGTTGATCGTCGTGTTAGTATAAAATATATTTGTATATCTTTTCGAGTCCTGGGCTGCGGAACCGTGGGAAAACTCCCATTTCGTGGGAATTCTGAGCTCAAAAGGAAAAAACGGAAAACTAGCTGTTTTCGCGTGATTTTTCTGATTGCGAGTTAACAATAAAATAATAAAAATGCAATAAAATCGATGTGTTCCTATTCAAATTGTTCAAAATAACGAAGCGAACGAAGCTATTGTGTCCTTTGCTTAAGTTTTTTTTTACAAACAGTTTGTTACAGAGTTTGTCAAATCGTTTTTTTTAACTCATGGCCCATGGAATTTTTTCAGTCTGGCATGGGAGTTCTGTGAGAAAAACCCGCCCAGCGCCAGGGTCTGCCCATCCCTTTCCCTCTTCACTCACTCGCAATTTCTATCTCTCCGTATTTATCTCATTCTTTCCCTAATTTATGCGACCAAGGCTGTATATTAATTTAAAAAAAAAAAAATCAGTTTCACCGCGTGTGACACGTTTAGTTTTTTCTAAGGGATACCACCTTGTTTTCCCAAAGAAGTAAAAGGAGCGACACCTATATTATAAGTTGGGAGACCATCAAGATGCATTTGTGTTAAATAAAATCAATGATTAAGTATAAGCTCAATGCTGATTTTGGGGGAACATTTCTAGGATCAACCATTCAATGTTTACTCTCACACATAAAAATTTCCGTTCACGTCACTTCAGGATATTAAACAGTTCAAAAGGTGAAATACCAAAAAAAAATTAATAAAATAAGAAAACTGTCGAACGTAATGCAGTCCTGATAAATTTGGTTCCATCTACACTTATTCTTAATGTTTGTGATTTTATTGAGAGGTTTGGGGAGTTGGGGAGTTGGGAAAAAAGTTGATTGTGTTCCTTTTTAAGCTCAGAGTGTGAAACGTTGTGATTTGTGGAACGTGTCTTCGCTCAGAGCGTGCTTAGAAGTCGGAATAAATTGACTGGACATTGAGTAAAAAGCTGAGCTTAACCAACGCCAAATAAATGGAAAACGATATCTAAAACAATCGAAATGGCGGACGGGACTTTGGTTACTCGGAACTAAAAAAGTAAAACGCCTAATACATTTTTCTGGTCTTGCCCTATAGGGCATGTCTCCTGGTCTTTTAGTATTAGTTTACGTATACGCCTATACCTTCTTAAAGAAATGTTTTGGCTTTGTCGGGAAAGTAAGCCTTAATTGCGTCCTTCACTTCTTCATCACTTGAAAACTTTTTCCCACGAAGATCCCTTTTCCATTTTTGGAAAAGATAATAATCTCTGGGAACCAGGTCCGGGCTGTAGGGTGGGTCATCAAAAATATCGAAGCACCTTATTCAGGGCAGTCAATGCAACACGACTGCTGTGAACAGGCGCATTATGGTGCACAAGGAGGACACATTTGGTTAATTGCTTGTTCGACGATGGTTCCAAAACTAATTACTCGATTAAAATAAAACATGCTATTTATACTAATAATGAGTCACTGAACTCATCACGGCTTAGTAAACTACCCTCAGTAATGACATGCATAATCATTTCCAGAACATAAAAACGACCCCTCGTACGGGTCATATACAAAATGCATATATCACCTGACCGGGCGAGCGTCTTATGACAATCCGTGTCAAGGCAAAATTCGCCAACGTTAGCCTAATATGCGCTCACGCCCCCACAGAAAAAAAAAGACGACGCTACCAAAGATAGTTTCTACGAGCTCCTCGACAAAACCTACGAGCAATGCCCTAAGCATGACGTTAAAATCGTATTGGGGGATTTTAACGCCAAGATAGGAAGAGAGGACATCTTTGGTAGGACGGTTGGAAGGCACAGCCTACACGACACCACGTCCGAAAACAGACTAAGGCTAATCGACTTTGCTGCGGGGCGAAGTGTCAGTATAGCAAGCACTCGGTTTCCTCATCTCAATATCCATAAGGGGACATGGCGGTCTCTGGATCGACTAACCATCAACCAAATCGACCACATTGCGATCGACACGCGACACGCCTCCAGTATCCTGGATGTCCGAACCTTCCGGACGGCCAACATTGGCTCGGACCACTACCTTGTTGTAGCCAAGGTACGAATGCGGATATCCACAACGCCACAACAACGAAATACTGTGAGAAAGTATAATGTCGAAAAGCTACAATCGCAATACACCGCCAGAGCCTACAGAGAACGCATATCCCGATCTCTCGCTACGAGTCCTACCGCAGCAACAGCTAGTACAGAAGACCAGTGGCAACACTGCCAGCAAGCCATCATAAGTGCCGCGAATGATGTGCTGGGTTTCACACGACCACCAGAACGAAACCCCTGGTTTGATGAAGAGTGCAGACTAGCTAACGCGGAAAAACAACAAGCGTATAAAGCGGCACTGCAAAGAAGGACTAGATCTGCTCGCATGCTCTATGAGCAGAAGAGACGGGAAGAACATCGGCTTCTAAGAAGGAAAAAGAAAGAGCACGAGAAGCGTGCATTCGAGGATATTGAGAGATGCTACTCCAGGAACAATGTACGGAACCCTCATCCACCTGACCAAAACGAAGTGCGGATAGCAATATCCAAGCTAAAATCCAACAAAGCTGCTGGACCTGACGGTCTACCCGCAGAGCTATTTAAAGCAGCTGCAGATGACTTGGTAGTGAGCATACACCAACTCATCTCCAAGGTTTGGTCAGATGAAAGTATGCCAGATGAATGGAATCTCAGCATCGTCTGCCCGGTCCACAAGAAAGGAGACCCCCTCAACTGCTCCAATTACAGAGGCATCAGTCTCCTCAATATCGCCTACAAGATCCTGTCTGCCATACTGTGTGAACGCCTGAAGCCTTTCGTCAACAACCTGATTGGCTCCTATCAGTGCGATTTGAGGCCAGGAAAGTCCACCATAGACCAAATTTTCACACTTAGGCAGATCCTAAGTCGATACCCACCACCTGTTCATCGATTTCAAGGCCGCCTATGACAGCATATGGAGGGATGAACTGTATAGAGCCATGTCTAGTTTTGACATCACTGCCAAACTCATCCGTCTGTGCAGGATGACGATGGAGAAAGCTCGGTGCTCCATCAAAGTCGGTAATGACCTCACCGAGACCTTCGATGTCAAAAAAGGATTCAGACACGGTGACGCGCTGTCATGCGACTTCTTCAACATCATTGAAAGAATTGTTCGAAACTCACAAGCTAACACACAAGGAACGATCTTTCAAAAGTCCGTTCAACTACTTGCATACGCCGACGATATTGACATCATTGGTAGAACCTTTGTATATACATTCCTATAGTAACGCCAAGAAATTCAGTAGAAACGTTGTACCAGTATCCCGACAAAGCTTTGGCGCTTCAATCGGTCTAAAATGAAAACTGGATTGTGTCCTGAATTGATTTAGAGGGAGCTTTCAAGTTTTATGAATGTCTCGTCCAAAAAAAAACTATTTTTCAACGAAAAAAAAAACAACAACAAATATTTATTTTTTGTACGACCGGCGCAAACGAATAGACTTTTGTGTAAATAGGATTTGTTTACTGATTGCCATATTTCATTTTTTCCCCTCAATCACAATTTTATTGTTCGTTGCCAAATATTTAAATCCCGCAACATAGCAATTCAATGTGATTTTCGTATTTAAGAATTGCTCTAATACTTTTACAATAGATTTCAAAATATGTAATTATGTATTTAGTTTTTAGAAATGATTGTTTTCATCATCTGTTCTTCTGCGTATTTTTTCCCTTTGCAATTAGCAAATGGTGCCATACTTATTTCCCCATTCCTGCAAATGTTCATTCGGAACAAACCTGTACATTTTGGATGCAGGAAAAACGGAGCTTGGGTTATTCAATATTCACTAAGAAGCATTGCATCCCTCAAGTACGAATAACCGCTGCTCTTGAAACAATGTTAAATATGTTATGCTTTCGTTGGACATTTATGGTAGGGACATAGCAGCAAAAAGGGACATAGCAGCGACTTAAAGAAACTTAACAGTGAGTATCTTCTAACCTTGGGCACGCCAGAATATTCGCAATGAATAATCTAAATAGGGAAGTATACGGACTTTATGACTCGGACTTTATGACTCCGCTCCTAGATTTCAATGTAAAGTTGAACAGGTCATTGTGCAATCGGCAGATATGCCAGCAGACTAGGAATCCTCACCAATGACTACTGTCACAGCTGCATGGATGAGGAGGAGAAGTTGCCCAGCTCTCTCCTCCTTAAGAAAAATGATAATACTTCTTTGTAGACCTTCAAGATATTTCCTCAACAGATATCAATAAAATACGTAAATTCATCCAACTTTCAAAATGGTTCCAGGAATATCGCTGAGAATCGGCTCATGTGCCAACACCATGGACCTACTTTGGTCTAAGTGAATCCTACGAAATATGTGGATAGCCACCCAACCTAACCTAACCTTGTGGTGTCTCTGCTCTAGCGATGGCTACCTATTCAGTTCATCCCGTATGCTGGTGCTAAAGCCGAAAACGACTCAAATATGAGGAATCAATGGGGCCTTGGAGGCAAAAACGTTTTGTCTCTACTGAACGGTGTTAATCTTCAAGAACATCAATCATTTTTTGACAACTCTTTTACCTCATTCATTCTCATGTGGCATCTTATATCGCTTAGTCATGTACGATACATCACTCAACAGATACGAATGAAATCAAAAGGGAGCTATCCGAGTTGGGCCATAATGTGACAAATATCCATAAGTGCTTAAATTGTCAAAAATATGGGCACACAACAAATTATTGCAACAATCTTAGCTGAACATTTTAGAGTGACGTTTACTAATGACACAAATAACTCAGACATAAGCTTACCTACAACTTCTAGTTTCCAAAGTACTAATAGTTCTAACATAAAAAAGCTAACAGTAAAAGAAATAAAATACTACATTCAACACAAGATTAATCCAAAAAAAGTTTTGGGTATGATCTTATTACCGGACAAATATTAATAAAACTACCCCAAAACGCACCTTTGTTCCTCCGAAATCTATTTAACGCAATTGTTACTCTAAAATGCTTTCCAAAGGTTTGGAAAGTAGCCAAAGTGATAGCAGTTCCAAAACCTCGAAAAGACGCTACTCAAACCGCTAATTACAGGCCAATAAGTTTATTGCCAATAGTATCAAAGCTATTCGAAAAAACCCTAATAGATAGACTACAACACAGAGACGAGCACTCAAATCTTCTTAAAGCAGAAGCTGGATTTCCCCAAGGAATCGTCCTTGGAACTTTATTATATCTAATATATACATCCGACGTTCCTACACCTCAGTCAAAAAATGCAATGATTGCGACATAGACCAAAAGTTAACTTGGAAACAACATATACTCACAAAACGTAATCAAATCAAGGGCAAATTTAGACAACTATTTTGGCTGCTGAGAAGAAACTCGGTTCTATTATAGACAACAAACTGCTCATTTAAAAGACGATTACTAAACCAATATAGACAAACAGACTTCAGCTCTGGGGAACAGCGTGTAAATCAAATATAAACATCATCCAAAGACAGCTATCAAAAATATTAAGAACGATAATAGACGCTCCATGGTATATTTCCAATGACGACATCCATAAAGACCTCAAAATAGCGACAGTAATGGAAGAAATACAACAGACAAGCACAAAAAAACAAATCCAGTTATTAACCCATTTTGGCCCGGTACCAGTTCCTGTGGACATTTTTTCACGATATTTTCAAAAGTAGCTCATATGGACCCCATCAAACCAAAAATGTTAACAAAACATTTTTCTCTTTAACCGTTTACCTGTTATGACCTGGGTAGTTTACTACCCACTGGGCCAATAAGTATAAAAAAAAAATTATTTCAAGAAAATCAACATTGCATAAATTAAATAGATAAGTTATAAGTAGTACGTAGGGATAAATAACTATGTACTTATATGTTTGTAGTATATTTTCCGAAGCATTTAGAATGCAAACTAGCTAATAATACACTTTATGCAAATAAAGGGCGCCTTACTGTGACGAATTTTGCAGCGCTTTTGTCACTAATGCTACCATCGAAATATTGTATTATGCATGTGGATGGGCGATTGCGGTCTGCTCTCAAAACCTCCTTAGACACATGGTCTCTTAGCTCCAATTGTGGCTTGACATTTCCCGATTTCGTGACCAAAACAAGCAATTCTCATGCATTGAGCATCATGTTGGAAGATGTATTGACAAAAAGTGGTCACCACTACTTTTTACTGTGAATACCTCAATAATCGCCTACGGTGATTGATGAGCCGTCTTATTTTGGCAAATGTATCCGATCGAACTTCGTGTTGTCTGATAAAAGAATAAGTCATTTGATTGATTCAAATATCGACATTGAAAGATTCTTCGCAATTGAAACTCAAAATGTATGCTGAATTGACCAGTACATACAATTTCCATGGAGGAAGTGTATGGTATTCATTGCGGAACAGTGTATCCAAGAATCTCTTTAATTCGTGCAGTTTGAATTGAAGCTGTGCATTATGTTGTGCCGCATATTGGTTATTAAATACTTTTATCATTTCGGTAATGCCATCAGTATGGAAAAGAGAAAACAACTGAGATGACGATTTACCACCTAACCTACGACAATGATAGGTAATAAAAGAGCGTTTTAGCATATTTTATACTTGCTTTAGCAATACCCAATAGCTGTGATATAGATTAAATTCTGGCTGCTTCAGCATCCACTTCCACGTTAAGAATACTCAAAGATACGTTATTCTGACAATGATTAAAAGGTGGCTCCAATCTGGTCTCCAACTCTGCCTCATGAGCATGTAAACCACCCTCCTCTAAATATTCTAGCTCCAAAGTTCCACCAAAATCTATTAAAAGGAGTGCATTGTCAAGGTACATACACAACATTTGCGTATTCCGTTCTGTGCACCTTATTGACCACATAATCTTCTTCATCAGGTGACTAAAGCAAGGCCATAATCTCCTCCATTTGCCTTGTTGTTGTTTTAATCTATGATATCTACTAGTACACCATTTGTTATCTTGACTAAATACTGAATCTGGATGAATCACCTCGAAATGCGGAACAAATAAATAAACAAAAAACGGTCATTTCAAATTGTTTCAATGTTATACATGACTTGTCTTAAAATGAAAAAATTCTTACATATTGGCCCGTTGGGTAGAAAACTACCCATCAATTTTTGAACGTTGATCTGTAAGGTCTGATACACGGAACACATAAAGTAATGATACAAATGTTTAGTACTTTATATTTACGTCATAGAATAGACATTATATTTTATTGTTTATATATTTATAATATTTTTTTTTTTTTTTTGTAAATGCTTTTTTGAAGCCTACATTTTAGGCCCCAATCATAGTGTTAAAAGAGAGGGGTGGGGGGAAGATTGAAAAACAAAATGGTAACTAACACTACTAAAATTACATTTAAATACAAATATTTTACAAAAAGTCATTAGTCCTCTGGAGAAAAAATTATAAAAATCTGGGTAGAAAACTACCCACTCGGGCCAAAATGGGTTAATCCACGATAACAATTAAGTCAACTCAATTCCGCTACAAGAAATAACCCGAAAAAGAAGCCTGAAGAGCCTTAGATCATCAGACCTAACTTAAAGACATTAATAAAGTAATAACTTTTGTAATCTTTACTTTTTGAATACTCGCTAATAACTAAAAAACCCATCTTATTGTAAAACAAAGGTATGTAAATGCACTGGCCTTATAAGCTACCATATCCTGTTATGTAACAACAATTACTAGGTGTCCAATATGTACAGATTTAAATAAATAAAGGAAACAAAAAAAAGAAACAGTTTTTGAAAGCACAAAACATATTTACTTTTTTAATCAGTTAATTCACATTTAAAAGAAACCGACATCAAAAGGCGAATATTTACTTCAATGGTGCCGAAATAACGAAGAAATTAAAATCTTGACGAAAGCTTTTTCATAAGGAATGAAATTAGCAAAGGCGCAAAAGCTCTCTGGTACTTTATTCTCGATTTGGTATTACTAGCGCTATCTTGCAGCATAATGGTACTACTGGATTGGCGCTACTATAGTAATGTATATACAAAGGTAGAACACAGCGAGCTGTCACCGGTGCGTTCGCGAGTATAGAAATGGAAGCGGCTAAAATGGGTTTAGCGGTAAACGAGGGCAAAACAAAATATATGCTGTCAACAAAAAGGGACACCCAACATCGACGAATTGGACAGAACGTCACAATAGACAGCTATAACTTCGAGGTAGTAAAGGACTTTGCCTACCTCGGCTCTGCCATAACTTCAAAAAATTACATCTCGTCGGAAATCAAACGAAGGATTACTCTTGCCAACCGCTGTTTCTTTGGGCTAAGAAGGCAATTGAGTAGTAAAGTCCTTTCTCGATCGACTAAGGAGACTCTATATAAGACCCTTATCATCCCAGTCTTGCTATATGGAGCTGAAGCATGGACTTTATCGAAAGCGGATGAAGATATCCTTGGTCGCTTCGAGAGAAAAATCCTTCATAATATATTCGGTCCCGTTTGCGTTGACGGATTCTGGAGTAGAAGATTCAACCACGAACTGTACGAGCTGTACAGCGACATCAACCTGGTCAAAAAGCTGCACATTGGGCGTTTAAGATGGCTAGGACAAGACCTCAGCCAACTTGACGTGCGCAACTGGAATCGGCTAGCTAAGGACCGGGCTAGCTGAAAGAGGTCGTTGGTTGATGCCTTGGTTCACCCCGAACTGTAGCGCCACCTAAGTAAGTAAGTATATATCAAATGACCTATACCTGTAAATCTATAAAGTTTATTTATTTGCTTACTTAATAGATGTCTTACCAATTGGCTTAGCTTCTGCAACTGAAGCATCCTTTTTGGGAGCGTTTACTGAGACGCTATCTCCAAAATCTTCATAGGGATCATCCTGACCTACGGGCATAAATGTATCACCATTTTGATTTGGTGTATCAGTAACCGGTTTCACCGGTGTATCATTGGCGGGTTGAGGTTTCGTCTGAGTATTGCTGCCTTGAAGAAGTTTACTAAAGTCTTTGATTTCACCCTTCTGTTGCAATTGAGCAAGATTCTGCGCGGCTAGTCCTAGTTCGAAAAGACTGTCAGCATAGAATTTATTGTCTTCTGGACTGAATTTTCCCTTTTGTTTTGCGATTTCTTGGATTGCTACCAAACGCGCAGCCGCTTCCTGAATTTTGCTAAAATGACTGTCGAAACTGCTGCGTCCTTCTGCGTATTGTGGCTCCAAAACTACTACAGTTCGCGCTTTTCCGTCCTTTTGTACATTAAGGGAATGACCCTTCAGCCCTCCGTAGTACGGAAACGAAACCACTTCACCACTGTGATCTACCAGCCTTTTTCTACGATTATAGATTGCATTCAATTTGCAACAGTATTTATTTAAAAGAGAAAGCCTTGCTGAAAGCACGCGCTTTGGAAATATTTAAGAGTCGACAGAGAACAAGAATAAGAAAATAAATCCCACTTCTTCTAGGTATATAAATATAAATATATTAAATTAATACAGCTTTTGTTAAAATACTCGTAACTTGTTGGTATAATAGAAAGCATTTATTTATATATGTACATAAAAACGGATTACAGCAATAGCGTATAGATACGAGTAAGCTAGAAAACTTAAATAGTAATAGAGAAGCTATGGATAGGAACTAGGTAACATATTAACGATCCATGATATCCAAAATCAAGTCTGCCTGGGCATGAGCCTTACCACCAGCTCCAGCTATGGCCACTGATTCAGGATTAAAGAATACGTTGGTGGGTACCCCTTTTTTAAGGACAGCGCGTGAGATGGGTGCTGATATTGCAGTACCACCATTGCCGACGATGGCCTTTGAATTCGGTTGTAGTATAAGGGAAGCGATTTTCTTGCCGACATTGTGTACGTTTGAACTGTACGGTATAAAATACGATCCAAATAAAATGTCTGGTACACTTTTTCCGGCTGCTGTGTTACCAGTGGCTTCCACTCTTATTTCATTTGCGCTTTGGCGGGAAATTTGTTTCGACGGTTTATTTGGCTTTAATTCATTTGTACGTGGAAATTTGTCTACAGATGCAACCTGAAGAAATCGCGTTCCTGGAACTGGAATGATATTTTCTATGACAAATGTTGGATTCACTGCTTGAACAGCCGATATCAGGCGACTATCGGTTTCCAGGGTCCCCGAACTACGGTCGTCGGTTATTTTATCATTTTTGGAAGCGGTTTGCTCAGTTTTGGTATATGGAAGCCTCGTAGCTGATTCTGGAAATTTTTTAAGTGGTTTCACAGTTGATTTGATTGGCCTTATTACTGGCGGTTGGTATTCGGTAGGTATCAAGAAATTCGGGCTGTAAAGGTAGGAGTACGCATATGGATTTAAAAATAAACCCGAATAAGTGGTCCAGGGATTCGGTTGGGTAGTTACTGCGTTGATTACTTGGTTGTTTGTACTAAGAAACTGCAGATCACCCTTAGTGGTAAGAGGTGGATTGAAAAATGCACCTGATGGAAAGGAGAAGGACGCCTGAGGCCAGGAGTTTAAGCTTGCAGTCTTCCATCTAAAGAATTCAATTTGGTTAATAAAGCGTGATCACTGAGAGAGACGTAAGATAGGCAGGTAAGTAAGAAAACAGTTTATACAGGTTTGGCGAAAAGACTTATAAGTAACGTTATTCAAAGTAATGTTTGAGGTGAAGTTTTTTAGTGTTTACATAAAAATGATGAAAATAACTACATAAACGATTTTATTTTATTCTTACTAACCTTAACTTAGAGACACGTTTATATTAGGATTTTTTTTACATACAACAAATAATAAGCTTCTAATAAAAAACTATACCTAGAGTAAATAATTGTACTAATTTAATTTTACATGTTTTTTTTAGTTAACAAATTTTCTTCTTCCCTATTATTGTCTGGAGAATAATAAATTACAGGCCCAGTGGCGACTACTTCTCCTTCGTCTATATAACTTCTGCCAGAATTCGTTCTCAAAAGAGCATCTTTTAAATCGGTGGTTTCCGGTATCGCAATTACCTTAGCCCCAGGACCAGCAATTGTAAGACTTCTAGGATGCGTGAGTGCATAGCCACCAGGACCAACAATTGCGGTTCCCCCACTGCCAGCAGTAGCAACACCACCTGGTCCCGCAATCGCAATACCGCCCTTTCGCACTTTTAGTCGCTGAATGATAATACCGCTTTCCTTTAGGGCTTCCTTTTGAACAGAGGCCATTTCCTTACGTTTTGCTGAGAAAATGTGCTTTTCAAATTCCTGGGAATAATCACTTTCTTCTGACGAATCTACATCCCATTTATAATCATCATTCGGGATAACTTGTGGTTTAACTTGCTGCTGAGCGGACTGCGGTGAAGACAGCGGTACTGATTGTAATATTGGCTTTGGCTTAACGTCTACTTTCTGAGATGCAAGAACATTACCAGGACGATTAAAAAATGAAACAAATGGTGTTTTCAAGGATGCTATTGGCGGCGGCAAAGTTGTTGTCGTAATAGGAGCAGTTACTTGTTTTTGTACTTTTGATTCCGGAGCCTTAGTATTGGGTCTTTGCTTTTCTGTGGTTGGTTTTAGAAACGGGCGTATTGTTGGCAGTTTTTCTATTCTAGTCATTTTCTCGTTTTTACTATAGTCCATCGATTTTTCATTCAGTTTCAACTGACGTGGAACGAAGTACAGACGCAGTTGCGACGAATTCGGTTCAACAGATTGCTCCGTATTTATATGTCGGTAGTCAACATCTCCCACCACCTTGTAATCAATCAATTTTATTTCTCTGGGATTATTGGTCTTTATGTATTCGTTCTTGTTCAAAGCTGATAGTTTCACTGGAGCTTTGAATTCAGATTGTTGAGGCACTATGGCGGTCTTGGGTAAATAGTTATAGAAAAACAAGTTGGACTCAGGTAATTCAATTGATTTGGGACTGTGAACATTCCCATTGGTATGCTGGTTGGAAATAAAGTTTAAATTGCGTATTGATGGCTGCAGAATATCGCCATTGTCTTGAGACTGATATGGATGATAGGATAGTTTCGGAAAGAGAAACTGGTTTGAGTCTAGGATTGACGGCAGACGCGATTCCTGCTTTTTTACATAGCCAAAGGCAACGTTTATTTTATTTATTTCTTCTAAAATTCTTTTGGCTTCGTTTGTTTTTTGATCGTTTTCTTCGTATCGAAAGTTTTCTTCCGGAAATTTAACCAGCCTTTGCTTTTCAATTCTGAAAACAAATGGTTTACATACATATATTTTTCGTTAAATCAGAAGAAAGTGCTTTTCAAGTAGGTAAAACGTTTTTATGTACAATCAACTCAACCAGTCGTTTCAACAAAAAAATATTGGCATATATTCTGAATGGTGTTACTGTGCCGCGGCTTCATCCGGATTTAAAATTTTTATACGAAAATAAAAATCTATCTGAAAACTATAGATATTCTAAACATAAACTGCTTTCTATTTAAATTATTCTATTTTTTTTATCGCGTCCGTTACAATCTGGCGAAGCCTATACATTTTGAGAAACACTCCAAATGCCTAACAAAGCAGATACAAGAACTATTTTTAAGTTTGTCAGTAAATGAGTAAAATGAGCTTACTGGTGTAACAACACGTATGAAATGAAATACATATGTAAATGATAAAAGCTTGAATGTGCGTGTTCTTTCGACCAGACGAATAATTTTTTGGTAGAGCGACTGTTTGCGTTATTGCCAAAAAGCACCCATTTAGCAGATATTTTTAGGCATGCAAGTGTTAAACGGTAAAAAGCAAAAGGTATAATAACTAAAAAGTTCAAGCGTATTGTTAGTTGAAATAAGACAAACAATATGTATTATTACTCACTCAAAAGGGCTGTCAGCTGGACGTGCATTCGCTATGGCAAGATGTGCTACTAGCAGTGCTACCTGGAATATTCGCAATGAGAAAATATTAAGAAATTAAAAGAAGTTCCACAGAAATGCCACTGCTTATATTTTTATAAAATGTCATATAATAAAAAATAACGACACTCTTCAATTAACTGGGGCTAATGGGAAGAGAGTTGGTATGGATTGAGTAAAAAAAAAGTATGAGAGAAGGCTGGCATTTTTTGCATACTAAATAATTTAACAAAATCTTGGTAAGAAATTTTTAGGAAAAATACCAAACAGCGGAAAAAAATCAAAAATATCTATATTCTTGTATAATCCTTATCATAACTAATGTTGCCAACCGTACTGCTTTTGGAAGGACAGTACTTCTTTTCTGATTCCTGTCCTTCCAAAGAATTTGTACTGCTTTTTGTAGGGAAAAAAAATGTATATTCACATTCATCTTTTAAACATTGCGCGCAGTCGTAAACGATACAAAATGTACACAGGCGACATAAGCGAACGAAATGGGAACGGAAAGACACATTCTCACACTCACAGTGCGACCAGGAGAACGATGGGTGGAAGTTTCTAAACATATGAACGCCCACTGCGTGGTATATATGGAAATTTCACAAATCATCGAATACGTGTTATAGGGATCATCTCCAGTCGAACGTATTTTTGCTAGCGCTGAAAAAATATGGAAAGTGGAGTCTGCAATCTTGATACTATTGAATCTCTGTTTAATGTTCTCTCCTGATATTCTCGTGTAAAGTTTCGTTTTCTATTATATTTTGTAATATGTATAATTATTCATGCTTTTAATTTTGAAAAGTAAAATTTAAGGGACACGGACACCCCACCAATTTTTTAACATTTTATGTTCAATTTTTAAAGCCTTTGAAATGGCATTATCTCTATTTTTTTTTTCTTAAGAAATACCTATGTCACTATTATTTCTCTTTTTTTTAGTTATTGTAACAAAAATTATTGTAATATTTTAATTTCAAGAAATAAAAAAAAAAATTATCTTATCTATCGACATTAAAATCAATTCTGTGTGTAAAATACAACATGGGATATAGCTGTATCGATTTTTTTTTTTCTGAAGACTCAACCAGAGCTTCTTTGCAACATCGGCAGTCAAGAAAAATATAATAATAAAATCAAAACTTTGAAAATGAACACCTTTTTTTTGCTCTTCAAAGTGTACTGCTTTTTGTAGGAGCAGAGTTAGCAACATTAATCATAATAATATATAAATCTTAATGTCATGCTTTTACTTGTCAAACTTCTACGGAGATAAACTCCAAAAATAATTGACAAAATTAAGTTAAACTTCGTATACCTGTTCTTTAACATCCTGTGCGGAGTATAGGCCGATTTTTAAATATTATTAAAATTAATTAAAAAATAAAAACACTAAAGTGAGAGCCATAATAGACATAGCCGTGTATATGCACGCAAGAATCATATTTTAATTGAATATCTACGACAAAATAGCTGCCTTTATGACAATAGAGATTGGAGATGCTTTTTATTTCAAAGGGATGAAAAAGGAAAAGTCATATGAGTCTGCTTGCAACCAACAAGCCAGTGTTGTCAGGTCGTGGGCCCATTTTTTTGATTATTGGATTCCTGAATAGATTTGGATTTTGCATAAAATCTTGTTTTTTTTTGTAAACAAAATAAAAAATATGAACTGCATGTATATGTAATGTATCAATTATATTGCATAGGTAGGTAGTTGGTTTTGAAAAATTTACTGTGATTGAATTATTTTTTAAAAGTTATTAGTGTTATTGCAATTTCACATAACATTCTTTGCGCAGAAAATGGAATTTTTTTTTCCAAAGAGAGAACTAAGTGGCAATACTGTTTGCGAAATCCAATCTGTCTTTCACAATCTACAAATTGATCCGTACTGATTTCAGTGCGCTGGCAAACATATAAAATTTTGTAGATCTGCAAAATCTTTATTAAAACTTCTCATGTCCGTGGGAATATAATCATTATACACATGTACCTACCAAGAACTACCTTTTTTTACTTTGTTTGTTTTGTTTTATACCAATATTTTACTTATACATATATGTTACTAGCTGACCCGGCGAACTTCGTACCGCCTCAAAATCAATAAATGTTTTGTCAACTTATTAGCTGTAGGTTTAGCGATGCAGCTTGCAGGTTTGTCGTCGATGATTTCAGCATTTATTTCATCGGCAGTGGTCGATCTTGGAATGATTGCTAGTGTTTGGCGAAAATTGCCAGACAGTAGAATCATTGCGTCTCCAAAACATCTTGAGTTATTGCGCAGATCTTTCATATTTTGATTGAGTGATTCCAATGCGCGTTTGTGCGCCTTGTGCATTCATTCAAGATGACGGTTTTACTTGTTACCAAAACTTCGACCATTGCTGACTATTTCGCAATGTAGCATGTCGGGTGTTCAGTCGTTTGAAGGTTTAAAGGCAATTTCAACGCTGAATCGGTTCGGTATTTTTCTAGCAACGTGGCGGCTATCCCAGAAGAACCAATTGATACAGTAATTTTCGGATCTCGTACGATCTGTGGCCAAAAACAATAACATGAGGAATGTCTTCCCAGTTCCCCCGAGCACTTCAAGGAAAAATATGCCACGGTTTTGTTGACGATTCAACAGTAGTACATTCATGCAAACTGATTGGTTCAATGCATCTCAATCGTATTCACGTTCACGTTCCAATTCTCAATTGAAAGTGTTGTTCATTCCACAATATGGCGTTGGTATTCATAACTTGACTAACAAACTGCCGCACATGGGGTAACACATGTCCTCGATCAAAAGCAAAGCCTCCTCCTCATTCAACTCGAGATCGGGATTCCCTGAACTGACACGAATTCGAGGTAAAATGTCTTCTGACATGTCATCCTTGTACTTTTCCCACAGTTCACGTGGATTCGATGGGAAGCATGTCGCAACAATGATAGCAAACAATGTACGTATCTGACTTGGAGATGCAGAAATAATTGTTTCAGTGATTGTCACGTCCCAATGAATATCGTTTTCAAACAAATTGAGCTGTTAACATGAAGCACGAAATGTTGGGCACACGACACCATTGACAGTTCGAAGTGATTCAAATGATGTCGGTCTAAGAACATTCAATAGCAAGAATCGCAAGAATCGTCATTATTCGGATGAACTGTGTAAATGCGACCAAGTGCATCAGTAGAACGCACATTTGGATAATCAGGAACCATATCACCTTGCTTCCAACGTTGGAATCTCTTCGATGAAGCATGTCAAGTGTTATAAACGTTGCATCTCAGAGTAGAGCAACGTTCGTGCAAACGATCAAGTGGGTCTTCCAAATACCTGCTCCAAATGAAGTGGATTTTCTAAACCTTGTGGGTAAAAAGATAGAGATCGTTGATCGTTTAGATAAAATCTTTTTTTGTATCGAAACATTTAAAACCAATCCTTTTTCTAAGAACTTCACCCTTTTATTAATAACTTCTTTATTATCTCTTTAACATTCACTTTATTATTATTCTTTCAGTCAATATTCGCACTGTATCGCTTTTAAAATTAAAAAAAATCAAAAAAAAATTAATAGAACTCAGTAACAAAATATATAAAAAAATGAATTTTCTTCCTATTTTTTTTTCATGAATTTTTCAGAATGTTTTGATAGTTATTCTGCTATTCGGGGCGGAGACACACCCAGTGATGGTAACTAAAAAAAAGAAAAGTACCTACCAACGATGGACAAAATCCCTTCTTCGCTCTACACATTCGCAAAATTTCCCCTACAATTCCAAATACATACATGATTTTTCAAAAGAAGAAGTGAACACAAAATCAAATAAAAAGGCTTAAAATGCTTAATTTTATTTTTTTTATTTTCATAATAAACCAAAAAACAGCACAAAATCGAAATTGAAATAAGGAACGAAATTCATATTGCCCTGACAAAAAGTGCTTAAAAAAATTGGAAATAATGCTAAATTTGGTTATTTGAAAAAAATAAATAAATACATAATATACCATACATATGTATGTATGTATGTCAAGTATGTATTTAAACAATATGTTCATTAAGTGCTTTCGTTTTCATTTTATTTAAATGAACTTTATTACATTTAAATGAAACGCAATTCGAGTTTGAATCGTGGAAGTATGACCGAATAACGCAAATCGAACAGTTTGTTTCGTTTTTTATTCTAACATTTGTTACTACAGAAAATATTCTTTCCGGGTCAACATTTGCGACTTGCGTGAGGAAGTCAATACATATCGTGTCCCCAGAATTGGTTTGCCGTATACACCATTTGCACTTTTTTGGGAAATCGCATTTTAAAGTTCACGGTTCAATAAAAGCAAAACTAGTCGATAAGATTTTTTTTATTTTTTACCAAATATTACTCAGAATATCTACTTTCACATCAGAGTTAAAGAAAAGCTCAGTCTCTCTTAGTTTTTGAAAAATTTAAAGTTTTCCTCAGAATGGCTTTGCCGTATACGCCATAAAAATCACTTATTTTTTGTGCTCTCATACACGTACGTCAAAAAAATAATGTACGTACGTCATTCCAATAATAAGCGAAGACCTGGATCGAATCGTATTTTAAGTTCACGGTTCAAGAAAAATAAAACAAGTCGATACATTTTTCTTATTTTTTTACTAATTATTGTTCAGAATATCTACTTTCAGATCAGAGTTAAAGAAAAGCTCAGTCTCTTAGTTTTTGAAAAATTTAAAGTTTTCCTCAGAATGGCTTTGTCGTATACGCCATAAAAATCACTTATTTTTTGTGCTCTCATACACGTACGTCAAAAAAATAATGTACGTACGTCATTCCAATAATAAGCGAAGATCTGGATCGAATCGTATTTTAAGTTCACGGTTCAATAAAAATAAAACAAGTCGATACATTTTTCTTATTTTTTTTACTAATTATTGTTCAGAATATCTACTTTCAGATCAGAGTTAAAGAAAAGCTCAGTCTCTCTTAGTTTTTGAAAAATTTAAAGTTTTCCTCAGAATGGCTTTGCCGTATACGCCATAAAAATCACTTATTTTTTGTGCTCTCATACACGTACGTCATTCCAATAATAAGCGAAGATCTGGATCGAATCGTATTTTAAGTTCACGGTTCAATAAAAATAAAACAAGTCGATACATTTTTCTTATTTTTTTTACTAATTATTGTTCAGAATATCTACTTTCAGATCAGAGTTAAAGAAAAGCTCAGTCTCTCTTAGTTTTTGAAAAATTTAAAGTTTTCCTCAGAATGGCTTTGTCGTATACGCCATAAAAATCACTTATTTTTTGTGCTCTCATACACGTACGTCAAAAAAATAATGTACGTACGTCATTCCAATAATAAGCGAAGACCTGGATCGAATCGTATTTTAAGTTCACGGTTCAAGAAAAATAAAACAAGTCGATACATTTTTCTTATTTTTTTACTAATTATTGTTCAGAATATCTACTTTCAGATCAGAGTTAAAGAAAAGCTCAGTCTCTTAGTTTTTGAAAAATTTAAAGTTTTCCTCAGAATGGCTTTGTCGTATACGCCATAAAAATCACTTATTTTTTGTGCTCTCATACACGTACGTCAAAAAAATAATGTACGTACGTCATTCCAATAATAAGCGAAGATCTGGATCGAATCGTATTTTAAGTTCACGGTTCAATAAAAATAAAACAAGTCGATACATTTTTCTTATTTTTTTTACTAATTATTGTTCAGAATATCTACTTTCAGATCAGAGTTAAAGAAAAGCTCAGTCTCTCTTAGTTTTTGAAAAATTTAAAGTTTTCCTCAGAATGGCTTTGTCGTATACGCCATAAAAATCACTTATTTTTTGTGCTCTCATACACGTACGTCAAAAAAATAATGTACGTACGTCATTCCAATAATAAGCGAAGACCTGGATCGAATCGTATTTTAAGTTCACGGTTCAAGAAAAATAAAACAAGTCGATACATTTTTCTTATTTTTTTACTAATTATTGTTCAGAATATCTACTTTCAGATCAGAGTTAAAGAAAAGCTCAGTCTCTTAGTTTTTGAAAAATTTAAAGTTTTCCTCAGAATGGCTTTGTCGTATACGCCATAAAAATCACTTATTTTTTGTGCTCTCATACACGTACGTCAAAAAAATAATGTACGTACGTCATTCCAATAATAAGCGAAGATCTGGATCGAATCGTATTTTAAGTTCACGGTTCAATAAAAATAAAACAAGTCGATACATTTTTCTTATTTTTTTTACTAATTATTGTTCAGAATATCTACTTTCAGATCAGAGTTAAAGAAAAGCTCAGTCTCTCTTAGTTTTTGAAAAATTTAAAGTTTTCCTCAGAATGGCTTTGCCGTATACGCCATAAAAATCACTTATTTTTTGTGCTCTCATACACGTACGTCATTCCAATAATAAGCGAAGATCTGGATCGAATCGTATTTTAAGTTCACGGTTCAATAAAAATAAAACAAGTCGATACATTCTTCTTATTTTTTTTACTAATTATTGTTCAAAATATCTACTTTCAAATCCGAGTTAAAGAAAAGCTCAGTCTCTTTTAGTTTTTTAAAAATTCAAAGTTTTCCTCTGACTGAACCGACTTTTTCATTTTATTTTATTACAGTAAACCAAAACTAATTATCTTTTTTTTGCCGAATACGACTAAATACACTTATTTTCTTAGTATAGTACATGCACGTACGTTAAAACAATACTGAATATAATTTTTAATTTTTATGACGTATGATTGAAGCCCATGTCCATGGATATACGGCAAAACAATACTAAACAAAAAAATAATGTGAATTGTATGGGAAATTTGACGTATAGCCACAAAAATGGCATTTACGTCAAACCAATAGCTACTACAAATTGCTAATTTTGGTGGATATGCGTCGAAAATGATACTTGATATCTTAGGATTGGCTCCAGATAGGACAAAATGGATGACATATTCGAAAAGAGCATACGCGAAAACATAAGACTGCATTCACAGCTAAAAAGTGCATTTTGGCGTTTACGTCAAACCAATTCTACGGCGACGATATTTTGAGCGTAAGATAACATTTAGGCATTCATGAAATCATGAATTAGAACTCTGGAAGGATTCAAATATGGAAATAAAAATTATCCGAGAGTTTTTATTGAAAGTACCTATACATATTCACATATTATTTTAAAAAATCTGTCCTTTTTTCCCTACGCGTTAAATTTTGAGGTGAAAATACCTACATGTAGGGATTTTCCGCTACGTTTACCATCACTGGACACACCCAACAAATCAAAGATCATAAATATTGGTCCAGCCGTTCTTGAGTTATAAGTGGTGTAACTAACCCGACTTTGTTTTATGAATATAGATTTGTTTTGCTAAAAGTTATTGTTTTATAACAAATATTTAGTAATCTTAGATTTTCTTAAAGCAACCATCTGACGTACGAAGTATAATTTGGGAAATATAAGGGAACATTCCGTTAAATTCTGACATAAGCTTATGTTTCCCTATGCGCATTATGATTCAGCCTTAACAAAGACACTTTTTGACGAAATGTCACTCATTCAAAATACAAATATTTTGTATTTGATGGTTGTTTGGAAAGAACTTAAGAGTGTGATCCCAAGAATTGCTTGCGCTGTCGTTGATAGATGGCGCTACTTAAAATGAATTCGTGTTTTAATTGTTATTAATTACGATCTGGAATATAGCTTGTAATTAATATGGACATTGAGTTGGTGGTTGTGGCGTAGTGGTAGTCGTCGTCGCTCGTCACGCTAAACATTCACGGTTCAAACCCAGATGTCTCCGAAACATTCATTTCTCGAGAAATAAAAATAAGTAGATCAGTTTCAGAAGTTAATGTCGAAACCTATTGCGAAGGCATAACACTGACAGTAGGATTGCTAAGGCTGAATTCATTGATCGCACAACCAATCATATGAAACATCTGGAAAAAACTCCTGTGAATCATAAGCAAGGACTAAACTTTTAATAATACACAACTCTCCAGTTATCCTGAACACCAACAGCGCAACATGTGGTTAGCAAATTTAAAACAAAAAATAACGCAGACAATAAAAAAAAATTATTTGAAAACTGTTTGATGAACGTCATTAAGTTAAGATTTTGAAACTTCTAAAAAGTTTGTATGGACAAGAATAACCAAAAGATGTCGACCCGAATAAATTAATACATATGTATGACTTTAACTTTTAAGTAGGTAGGTGAGTAATAGTAATAGTAACGTAAGTAGGTGACATGAGTCATGTCTTGAAGATTTTTATTTTTGTCAATTTCAAACCACTTAAAAAACGAATGAGGTGTACAATTTTATTTTTCTTTTCTCAAATTCTCAAATACTAGAATTTTGTAAGTTTCTAGTTTTATTTATTAGCACATTATAAGAAAAAAAAACATAAAATTTTAGTTTTTGAGAATTTGAGAAAATAAAACTAAAAAAATCGCGCGATTTTGTTTCTTAAAAACTAAAATTTTTCACGTTTCTCAAATAATATAATAGAATTTTACAAGTTTTTTGTCTTATTATGAAAAATTAAAATTATATAATATAAGAATTAGCATATAAAATCACGCGCTTTTTTCATATTGAAATGCTCTGTAAATGGTTGTGTGTAATTCATACCGAACATTTCTTAATCATTGAAATTATTTGAAAATATGGCTTTATTTCTAGGTTTATGTGGAAATACTGCCATATTTTTTGTTTTTATTTTTTCATAAATGTGGTCTTATTTCCATGCTTAAATGTGGAATTATTTCCAGGCTACATTGGAAATAAGACCTGCCGGGCGTTATTTCCATTTGTTCATGGTAATAAGGTCTCATTTTAAATGTGGCCTTATTTCGTAGGGCGCTATTTCACGTCACCACGTAAGTAGGTAGGTGGGGTGCTGACAGCACCCCATTATGATTTCACTTGATTACGCTTATCTTCCCTCTCGTAAGTGGTTCTATGGTCAAATTGTCATTACGATATCGTTCTAGGGTATAGTAACAATGTTAACAGAATTAACTTTAAGACCCCTTTATAGAATTTTTAGTCGTCCTTTCCAAAATAGTGCTTTCGGTATTAATTTTTAAAATAATATTTTGTTTTAACAAATTCGCAATCATCTGTATCAATTAAGTCCGGCTCTTTACTTGAATCTTTACTTATATAGTGTCAATAAACGCTGAAAGCATTCCTAATCTTTCTCAAATGACATTTTCAAATTACCTATACAAATTCTCCCACTAAAATAAAATTACACAACTGGGTAGGTGGGGGGTTGATAGCACCCTTGCAGCTGGAACAGTCTGTCACGGCTTACTTGTGCAACTAAACTTTTTTAAAACCATCAGAATCTGTATAATAGAAAACAACAGGAAGGTACTGTACCGACAACGGATGTTGTTAGTCGCAAAGTATAATATTTTATTTCTGTCACGGCTTACTTGTGCAACTAAACTTTTTTAAAACCATCAGAATCTGTATAATAGAAAACAACAGGAAGGTACTGTACCGACAACGGATGTTGTTAGTCGCAAAGTATAATATTTTTGAAAAATAAGGGCTTGGGGTGCTGTCAGCCAGCACCCCACCTACCCAGTTAAAGGTTAAGAACAGGACAGCAAGGAACAAACCATTCATAAATAAATTGAATAGGGACAAGTGGTTGAAGCTTACGCCAAACGATTTTAACTTTTGGAAACAATTTCTATTTACCGAAGAAAGTTTTGTATGCAATTGTGTAGGGAATCTGGATTTCGTTGATGAGTTTATGTGTTCAAGTTCATTGGCATTCTTAAAGAATATTTACACGTGACTGCTCATAATTTTGGCTTTGACCAATCTTTCATATTTTACCAAGACAAATAATACCCTAAAAATAGGCCTCTTAATTCTCCTTTATAATTGTTGTATAAACATCCAAAATATATCCCACTTTCTCAGTTTAACTCCGTACGAGATAGACAGATAGACAGATAAACAGATAGACAGATAGACAGACAGACAGACGATAGAAAAGAAAATGGAAATTGAAGTTGAAAAATAGAACAGCAGTGATTGCTTCCTACTATGTAATTCCTTTCTATCATACCCGAATAACTATGTGCGCGGGCAAATTTTGAAAAGATAGGTGGAGCGAAGCGTATCGGGTTCTTTCCATTTCTTATTGAAATGGAATTTTTTTTTAAGTTTTCTATACAAAAAATCTACTTTGGCTAGGTCTGTTACCCCGTTTATATGACAACTCAATGCGCATTGGTTCAATCCGCTCATATAAACACCACTTCGAACCGCATTGAAATACTCAATCCGCATTTGTTCATTCCTGTTTATAAACCGCATTGAAAATTTGAAACCGAATTGAAATATCATATAAAAGATTTTCAAATCGCATTGAAACATTTTACTCTCTCGCGCTCTCATCATTCTCTTGTCTGTCATCTAATGTCAGGCAATTCAATAGTGTAATTTTAAATTAATTAATTTTTATTTTATCAAACTGTCAGTTCAATCAGCTGTTTATTAAACTCTCTCAATTTTCTCACGTATATTTTGGATTCGGTTTTGAATAATTTCATGTAAACACCAACCTTTCTATGCGCATTGAACCAATACGCATTGATTCAATGCGAATTGACTTGTCATATAAACGGGGTATGTTTCTACAGTATTATAATAAATTCCAAATATATTACAGAAACATGAGATCTGTGCAATACACATTGCAATACAAGTGCAATACACCTTTGAATTTTTTTGTGAAATAAGTTTCACTTCTAACCCGCGAGAGTCTCACGCACTTTTTTTGTTTATAAAAACATTTAAGTTTACATACACATTTAAATTAAAAAAAAATGTTTTCACGCTGAAGTTCTTGAAATCAGGGTTACCTTTGGAACGGACCCCAGGACCCGCCTTTTTGAAAATCATCGAAATTGGACCCTTTTTGAAAAAAGTGACCGGACCCTTTCTGTAAATTGAGAAACAATTGACACATTCAACCAACATATCTATGTATTTCTTTGCCAATGCCAAAATATAAATTTTCCTTGTAAACAGACACATTCAAATAGTTGGTGCGTTTCGTTTGTCATACTTCATCGCATTTAAATTTCTCGTATCCTCATATAGTGTGTAATCTAATCACTTTGTGTGTTATACTTTGTTTTGTTATCGCGCGCAACTAGATTACAAGTACAAAAACTAATAATCACAACTATTTGTCCAAATACTTTTCTTGTTTCTTTTGTTTATGAATTGATGTTTTTTAAATGAACCGATTTTTTTGTTTTGTTTAAGAGTTTTTATGCATAAGCTTTATATATTTTTAAGCAACTGGACAAAAACACAAAAATAATATACTTATCCTACCCGTCTTATTCTTTAATTTTATATGGGACCCCTTTTTTGCCAGGGACCCCTTGTTAGACCCTTTCCGGAAATTTTCAGAGGTAACCCTGCTTGAAATCAGTGCACTCTCGATTTTCGCAACCTCGATATTTGCAACCCACGTGAATAGATTTCCTTTTTTCGATATTTGCAACAAATCAAAAAAAAATTTCGACTTTCGCAATTTGGAATTTTAATTTTCGCAACATACAAAAATGTATGTGTGTAAGTTTTTCTATGCAATACTGCAGGAATGATCGTCTTGACACAGTGTAGTAATAGCAAAGCGTCTAGATTTTTTATTTGTTTTAAATACTTTGAATCCCCGTGTGAAATCAATGGAAAAATACCATATGTCTTCTCTTCATAGAGTCGTGTTCCCTTTAAAATTATCGTTTGAGCAGTGTAAGCAATTAATCCACAGATCATGTAGCGACACTCATAAATTGTCCATTGCCATAAAATACGCAGCCGAATGTATAAAAAACGTAAAGGTTGACTAAACTCTAAACTAAACAATTATGTATAAAAAAGCAATGAAAAGCTTGGATTTAAAATATGGCATCTTGGCAAATGCTTGGAAAGACTTAAAAGCGAATACAATTGCTTTATGCTGGGAGTTATCAGAACTCGTGATCATTGGGAGGAAAAAGACTGTGTTCCTTTGCTTCTTATTCGCGATAAACTTTTGTCAGAAAGGTCATCACAACAATGCTTAACTAGAACTTCGGCAGCGATGACATCTCTGAGCTCAAAGAATCTGCAAAACGCAGAAGCCCTGCATTCAAATTTCGTATAGATGAATTTATTTTTCTGAAAAAATGTTTAACTGCATACTTTTCCTTTTTAAAAAAACTTAAATTCTTAAACGTGCACGCAATTTTATTTTGATAACTCCGAGAATAGTGTATAAGCCTTTTAAAGTGTTTTAACCCTCTACCGCATGAATTATGACCCACTTGAAAAAAAAATTAAATTTGTTGGATTTACTTTTTATACACTTTTCTAAAGTTATTTGTGAAAAAAAAATTTCTTAAAAATAGGCCAGTTTAAAAAAAAGGTCGCCATATATGGCCATATATGGCGTCTTATGCAATAACGATTTTTTTGACCAACAATTTGATTTGTTTTTATTGATTATTTGATTTAAATATTTGCCGTTTGCTTATGTTGCCCTGTAAAGGCTTTCGGTTTAATTCATCTGCAATCCTTTGAATCAATTCTCCGGTGAAAAAAAAATGAAAAAAAAAATCGACTGGAGTTTCAAAATATAACATCGCTCTGGAAGTTCACAGGTTCCTAAAAATAGAATATCTTCTTCTTTGTAGGTATCAAGTTTGCTAACAATCCAGATTATTTTCTGCTCTTTCTTTCGATCTGATTTGATTTTCGACACCAAACTTGCGGGGCCATTATCTTCAGAATCAAAATTGCTGGTTTCATTGGTTTCAGGTACCACCTCTTCAGATTCCGAAAATCAATTAACCACTGCTTCGTCATCTGAATCCGGTATTTCTTCTTCACTTTCCGAGCCATAATAGCAAATCGAATAAAAGCTTTTTGCTGGGATACAGGTCCTTGCTAATTCCATTATAAAGCCGTAAAAAAATAAAATATGGTCAAAACCATAATTATTACTTTTTTGTTACTGCATAAAAAGCCAAATATGGCATGACGAATTAAGAACGATATTTTCGTAAATGCATAGACAGCCATAAATGGCTGTTGGATAAAATGCACAGGTGCTAAGCTATGTTTAGACCTAGAAAGTAGCGGAAGGCCGCAAACCGAAGTGTCTTAATGTCAGAATAAAATTCTTCATAATATGAAACCTTTTATTTTATCCATTTTCAATCTTCACCTACCTATATGAGTATACATATGTACATAAAAATGTTTATAATTTTCACACATCCTAAACACGAAATGCAAAATAAAAATATGCAAGTTGATTTGTAACATATTATGTACATACGAGTTTTTAGATACATACTTTCACCCACAAACATATGTATATATGTATGTTAAATGTTCTCGTATTTGCTGTTAAAATTAAAAATGATCAGATCAGATCTACGTATAGATACAAAATACACATACATACAATGGCTACCTCATTAAGAGGAATAATGCCATTTCAACAATGTAATAAATTAATCGGACATCGCTACGAACATCTATCAAGATGGAAAAGCACGAGCAGGTAAATGAAGCATTCTTTGGATGTAAAATCATCGTTAAGATATAAAGTGTATTCACGCTGTGATTCTTCATATGTCATTGAACTTGAGAATCAATTCTTTCACGTTCCTTCATTGCTACGAGAATCTATGTCTATGTATATATGCATGAATGGTTCACTTTAGTTAATACGATCGAAACCTAGTGAGCGTATGTGCTCATTTGCATTTGAATATAGAATTTAAATTAATATGTTCGGCATCAGTTAACTAGGTTAAGATGACATTCAACCTGACATCCATCTCAAAATGTGGTCTTGCCCGCAACTTACCAGAATAATTTAATTAAAACGGGTTTTGTGTAGAACGACTTTCAGAGGTAGGTACTCAGTCACTTACTCATGTATTTTGTTCTTTCCGTAAAAATGTGGAACAGTTGCAGGCCCAAAGTACTCGTTACTCATAACAGGGGCATCGTGGGGCCTGGTTAAAGCACTTTAAACCACGAATTCTTCTTTATATCATTTTTACTTTTAACAGCAGTAGGGCCTACATAAATTCCTTATCAATTATAAATTAGCACATATGCAATTTCAATCCAATAATATTTAAAATTAATTTATATTCGAATTGAGTACATTTTAATTACAAAAGAAAAATAACAAAAAAAAAAATGCGATAACTGTTGAATTATTCATTGCGGCTGGAAGACGCACGAGTTTGTCCTTCGTTTTACCCTAACAGATTGGATGACAAATTTACCAATTACGCGTATATCTCAATTTTGTATCTAGGGGATGACATCCAAAAAAAAAAAAAAACAATAAATATTCAAAGAATGAAACCGACAGTGGCACTTAGTTTTTAAGAATATTTAAATAATAATTTTATGACTATAGGATGGGAGAGAAAAAACTTACTAATATCCACTTCATTTTATTATAAATTTTGTTTTTTTTTTAACCGTCTACGCACTCTGCTTCACTAAAATTATTATTACACACAGACACAGTAGTCCTCAAGATCCCGACTTTGATATTTTATTTTCTTTGACACTGCTTGTTACGTTGATACCAACTTGTCAACTGCGTATAATGGACTGTGGCATTGGTTGCCTTTGCGGTCAGTTTATAACACTCAACTGACTGAATATTTACACAGCGTACGCAAGAAAGAGATTTTTTCACCTGTGTCTTCTTACACTTTTTGAAGGTGTATCATATCTTCGCAAAGTTCTTAAGTGTTGGCTTCATAATGATATTCCACATAGGAAAAAATTCTCAATTGTGTACTCGTACACTACAGGTGGGGATTATGTTCTATACATGTACCTACGTACTTAGCTCTTTAAGTTGGCTGCAAAAAAATTGATAAGAGTAATATAGAAGATTTAAGTTTACTTGTTGAGTCTTAATAATTTACGCGTTGCAACTAATTAAGTAATAATTGACAATTGAGACATTTCGATTTTTGTTTTATACTCGTACCTTAATTAGAATATACAATACACGTTTGAAGATTGTAGGTATGCGCGGGGTGGCATTGATAGAATAATAAAAATAAAGACTCTTATGACTTCCACTATTGCCCCATGTCTGTTTTGCCGTAAGCGAAATAGCGCTATTATAGCATCCTTAATTCAAATGAATGTGTATATATGTATATATGTATGTGATTAGTGATCTCATAATATCTTATGGATTCTATAATTTTTTTTTATAACAAACATATTATAAAGAAGGCTTAACATTCTAAATATTTTTCTACAAAGACGATGGTCTTGCTTGTTTTTAACGAAATAAAATACCCACGTGAAGTTATGGTATGATTTCCCAAATACGTTTTTTTATATATGTATACATATGTAAATACATATGTAAAATATTAGAGTGGGCTAAGATTTTTTTATTTACATATACATATATATATTGTATAGTAGGGTGGTCATATTTTTCAACTTTAGAATTTTCATGTCTAATAGTTCTCAAAAGTTGCATTGACGATTAAAGTAATTACTACATCTATAGTTTTCATTTTGGAAAGTACTTTTGGCTCCCTCAATGACCTTGAAGTCTCGAAGATATTGAAGAAATAGGCTATTGGCGTGTAATTTTTTTTTTACATCTATACACAAAAACTAGCTAAACTAGGTTCAAATAAAGTAAATATATTCAATTTTAAAATATTGATCAACTAACAAAAAGATTTAAGAAAAAACATATTTTTAAAACCTCCTATTCTCCACACCGTTAAACGTATTGCGCCCAACAGATGGTATTGAATATAAAAATATTTAATATAGATGTTTTTTTCATTTTATTTCCAAATAAACTTTATGTTTAGTAATTTTAAGTAATTTGTTTAGCAAAAATTAACACTAAACCATATCCGAGCAATGGGCGAACATAGCACTGAAAACCGTTTTTTACGAAATTTCAACCAATTTGAGGGAGCCAAAAGTACATTAAACTTGGAATTTTTTTCACATATTCTGACACCTAGGATCCCAATTGAACTTTTGAGAGGTATTAGATTAAAAAAAATACAATGTATAGTCGTTCGGGGCAAGAGTGCGCATTTTGGATTTGGGCTTAAATTCTGAAAATTTTACAGCAGTTAACAAACACAATAGCTTATTCTTTGATAGCTCTATATTTTAGGAACAAATTTATACAAAAATATTTTATACTTTTTTTAATGTTTCATTTGTTTTGATCAAAAAACCAAAGTAAGTCAAAGTGTGCACTCTTGCCCCGAAGTCAGGGTAAGAGTGTGCAGAGGTATGGGTAAGAGTGCGAAACCATTTTAAATCACAGTTTTCGTAGTTTCAATTGTTTAAAACTGTGCTTTCACCAAAACTAAATTTTTCGGCAGCCTTCCATGAACTGCTTCCGTTTTAAATCAGCTCCCGAGCCTCGCAGATTTGCTTTTGGATTATCAATTTCCTTTCCGTTTGCCTTTAGTAGATACGAGGCATTTTTCAGGGAAAACAAAAACAGAAAGATAGAGCTCCAATTTACCACCTACGACTATGATGTGCTCGTTGCATCTTACGACAGAAAGTAATAGCCCAAAAATTGTTATTAACATAATTGTATTCTAATCAGCATATTAAAAGTTAAATGCTGTGTATGAAAGCACTGCGCACTCTTACCCACAGAACAGTCTTTCCATAGACGCTACTTTTTTTTCATTTTATTGACAATCTAAGAACGAATAATATTTATTATCCCCTAAAATTGCATCCTAAATCAAACACCCATATACACTATTTATGCCTCCATACTACTTATGGGGTATCGAGTTGCCACGCTTTCCTGGTACACTTTTAAAAATTAACGTTTTTTAACAAAATCCGGCTTTTTTTCTTGTTGTTTTTCTTTGTACTGTCAACGGGAAAATTTTCGTAGAAGTTGTTTTTCATTGGCGGTTAGTGAAGCACACATTTTCTCATTTTAGCGATTTCTGCTAATTCTTTCATAACTAGGGACGTTCCGATACCGCCATGGTATCGATACTTTTACTCATTACTTGTATCGAATCAAAGTATCGAAACTACTCATTTACTTGTATAAAAGTATCGAGTATGTACTCGTATAGAATCAATTGTGGATACATAGAAAAAGAGTAGGCAAACGATTGCACTGGAGCAACGAAGACATTCGGTGTCCTTTCCTTTCTTTCTTTGTTGCCTTGTTTTTTATATGGTTTGAGTATGTATGTTGGAAAGAGAAGTTTATAAAAACTTAAAAATTATACACATTGTAACATAACGGAATTCAAGTGTTCCTGTCCCTTTTAAATGAAAATATTTATACTTGGAATTGGAAATACTTGTTACTTGGAATCTGGCTCCGATACCAAGTAATTACTCAAATCAAAGTATCGAGTACAAAAAGTACTTGGATCGAAACAAAAGTATCGAGTATATACTCATATTTACTTGTATCGAAACGTCCCTATTCATAACTCGAGAAAATGGCACTGCGAACACTTACCCGCTGCGCACTCTTACCCCAAACGACTCTACATATATATATCCGACCGTACTTAATCCGTAAGTAGCCCTCTTCAATCAGTCGCTGTCCAGTTTTCCAGATGAATGGAAAGTATTCACTTTTTACATCCTGGACATAAAAATAATATTTAACTGCCTGTTGAAGTTGGAGAAGGGGAAGCGTTTCACTTTTTCGTCTGATTCAGGCAAATTTGCCCTACCGCGGCTAAAGAAGTTTCACTTCAAAAACACTGCAATGTCATTCGAAACGATTAACAAAACAAAAAAAAAACGACAACAAAACAGAACAAAGATTGGGAATACTCACAAATGCCTTTTGTCGCAGCTGCATGGATAAGGAGGAAGAAGAATCCCCCTATCACCTGCCGGTACGGTAAAGAAGAAAAGGTTCTGGAAGAATATTTCTTAATAGACCTTTATGAAATTGGGTTGGTGATGAAAAACCTCTTTTCAAAATACCTTTTCCAAAATACCTTTTCCTGAAATACCTTTTGGACAAAATACCTTTTGGCCAAAATACCATTAGGACAAAATACCTTTTCCTAAAAGGAAGGCGCCGCGCCTTCTCTCAATAATCCACACTTCCAAAAAGGTATTTTGTCCAAAAAGGTTTTTTAGCATTCTCTCAATAATCCACATTGCCAAGAATATAGGTATTAAAGTCTGAATTTGGGCATAAATTGCTGACTTTCTGTTTATTAATAGTTGGGTTTCACTTTTATTTCTGGGCGTAATATCCTTAAACTAACAAAGAATTTTTTCCGCTTTAACTACAACAAAAAAAAAAAAAAAAACAGATGGAACCGGCAGCCCACCATGTCCTCGTCGTCATTCTGGAATAACAGAGAGTGGGTTGGGTCTAGTATTGGCGAAATTTAAAAATACCTTTCAAAATCCCTTTTTCTTGAAAAAAGGTATTTTGTCCAATAGGTATTTTCACTAAAAAAATTATGTCCAAAGGTCAGTATACCAAAAAAAAAGGTATTTTGTCCAAAATATATTTTGAAATTAGGTATTTGGTAGGGTTCCCCAAGATATTTCCTCAACGAATATCAATAAAATATGGAAATTTAACCAACTTTAACAATGATTTTTAGTAAACTGGAGTAGGAGTAGGAGTAGGGGAGTACCGATAAATGAATCGACTCCATGTGGTAACACAATGGACCTCCAGTGTCTAAGTGAATCAAATCAGAGTGATGATAATCACCTTAACCTAACCTAACCTAACCTAACCTAACCTAACAATGATCCCAAGCGCACGTGGCAACACAACGAGCCTACTAATCGAAATCTACCGAGTTTGGTGGATAGCCACCTAATCTAAACTAACTACGCAGGCTGCATTCACGATATAATACTTCTGTTTTCTGCAACGTGCTTCTGTATTTGGTATTTGTTTTTGTTTGCTTAACTAATCATTTAATGGGACGAAGAGCAAATGTAAAATGTATGCAATCGGAAACATAAAAGCTTATTTGGGAATATTTGTCCGCCCAAGGGATCGGTCCGTCTAAGAGAGCTGTCCTTAATGGGAAATTTCACTGTAATTAGGAAAACAAAAGAAAATCAGTGCTTTAAAGCTGTTGAAAATCATTTCCAAATAAATGTGCCTTACGCTGATTTTGTACAAGCTTTTTGACGAGTTACCAAGTTCATTCTAATAAAAGAACTAAAGACCTTTGACATTTAAAGGACTATTCTTAAGTAGTTTAAGTCCTATTTGGCGCAAAGGAAGTAAGATTGTCGATCTGCAATCGAGACAATCTGGTGTGTCAGAAGGTAGTCGTTTATGCACTTCTCTGTTTCTTCTTTATGAATGGCTTTCCTTCTATTTTTAAACCGTGCGTGCATCGTGTAACGGACGATATAAAAATATTATATTGTATGAACATCCAGAATGATTGTTTTGCTTATTAGCTAGATTGTGAGCTTTAATTATTTTAATTTTGATAAAAGATCTATTTTTACATTCCGCGTCGAAACTTCGACATACAATGGAATAGGTGAAAACACCAAGGCACGGGTGCTTGCTGTATAGTAAGAAGGAATTTCTTTAAGCCGACCAGGATGGGTATGAAAAATCTTATTATTATGTGTTAATTGGAAATATGTTTGTCGTCAAGAAACTTCATGTAGAATTTTTACCATCAAAAACGGTTTACGAGTATTTGCTATCGGACGGACGGTCATTAACTGTGAAAATTGTGGTTAGATACGTCAATATCTGACTCGACAAGTACCTATATTTTGATGAGCATAAAGATGTTGGTCTCGCTGTGGCTGAAAGGGCATTTGCGCTCACAAGATGACTGTTCCAAAGGATTTAACTTGACTTCAGCGTGTTGGTAATTTGATTAGTAGTAATGACTCTGGTATTTGAGAGGCAATATCTTAGGACCTGTCTACAATTGTAGAGAATACCAGTATTCCAGTATATAAAATATTATTCCAACAAGGCCCTATACGATGGGGCAAAACTGAATAGGATTAACTATATTCTCATTAAGGCGGATTGAAGGCATATGTGTGTGTAGCGACAATAGCCTCATCTTCGGGGTTATTTACTTTAGGTGGCGCTACAGCTCGGGGTGAACCTGGGCCTACTTACTTCTCGTAACCATTTGAATGTGCGTGTTAGATTTTTGCACGAGTGGAAGGGACCTACAGTTTTTTGCTGACTCCGAACGGCGAGTTGAGAAGCTAATTGACAAATGATACTCTTTGATTCTTTTTAAAGAAGCCGTTTGAGTTCAACTCAGAAAACACCAGAAAGTTTTTTTCACGGTACGACCTCTTCCAAATATCTGACCAGCATTCAGGAGTATCATTTGTCGTGAAGAGGTTTCAACTCGCTGTTCAGGAGCGGCGCCGAGTTCTTTGTTGTTATTGTGTAAGTCGCAATCGAGGAAGAAGGAAACTCAATTTTCTACTTCGGGTGGAAGAATATTTGTTTAAGACTAATGTGCTATCTCTTTATAAGGAACAAATCAGTTAATTTAATAGAAAGATTGTCTTTCATGCTTATCGCCTTATTATCATTAGGCAGGCAATGGCCTCGGCAAGACCATGCCATCCGCACACTATAATGTAGATTTTCTTATAAACTGCCGCTCATCCCAATAGGTTCACATTTATGATCTTACAATGTATATTAAAAGTACACAACTTTGTTTAGTACATACCATAAAGCAAAATTATTTATTTGGCAATAAGTGCTGGTTTTTTTTTTAGTTTTAGCCTCTTTAGATACTAAGCAGTTCGTATAATATGCTTTACCATAGCATAACACCGGTTGTTTCCTTGATTTTCGAATTAAAGTCGTGAGAATTGGACGCATCTCTGATGATGGCTCTCCTATCTGCTTCTGTAGTTGTGTTATATGTACCTCCCTTCATATTTTTCCCATTGCTCAACACATTTTATAAATAACTGTCAACAAAATTATGAATTCGTCCTTTTTATTTTGCGATTCACTAAACGCTTTGATTTGGTCCTTTTCATCCTCCGTTAAAAGGTTATCGCGACCCATTTTCCAAACAATTTTTTTTTTAGATTAGATTTTATTTCGTTTATAATTAACAATGTGTTATCGCACAATTTTCAGAATTTGATATACAGAGATGTGATATATAGTTATATCTTTCTACTGGAGAATTTATTTTACATTTACAAAAGAATTATTTCAATCAACAAACATTATATTGAGGAAATAAACAAATGGTGAAAAATAACTATAGCTACCTATCGAATACCAAAAAAAAAAAAAAAACACCGTAACGATTTGCTAGCTTATCTCAACGTTAACTGAAATTATTGCTACTGAGCCTATTCTGATGAGCCAAAAATTTCGCATGTTTTTTTTTCGAAGAATATGATCAAAGCAGCATAACACAACAACGGTTACCTTTTTTATTGGTTTTTCTCTGTCAAATTAAGTATAAATAAATAATCTTGCTATATGACTAAACAAAGTTGTGTACTTTTCATATATGTACTAGGGCTCTCGGTTTTAGCCTTGTATTTAAGTACACGTGTATTTGTGTCACGTGTACACGTGTAAAAAAAACTATTTACACGTGAAGACGTGTATTTTTTAAATTCACGTTCAATTATAAATACACGTGTTATTAAAAATACACGTGTAATTGCAAAAAAGTCGCTTCATAATTTACCGGGTGCTTTTTCGTCTAAAACCTGCCCTTGGCGGCATTAAAACAAAATTCTACTCTTACCCCCTTTCAAGTTATAGCCCGTCAAAGTGGGACACCTCCAATTTGGCGTTACAACCACTTTAACTGCTATAAATTCTGAACTACAACTGCTACAAGAATAGTTTTGTACATTTTGGAGAGCCAATCAGAAGCGCATAAAAAATGTAGAAGACTTCACGTAATTCTATGCAGACACAAAACAGTTATTGCTCCTTAAAATTAAAATTATGAAAATTTGTTGTTCCAATTTTTTACTTAAAATGCTTTTTTCTCAAAACTTTTACTCAATAAAAAACTTTTTTTTTAATTTACTTTTATCGTTAACCAATTGCCTAAAAATTATGTAAAACAATTTTTTCACGTACGATTAACAGAATTTCTAGTAAAAATCATTTTTTGATGTTTTGTGCCCGGCCTACAACGATAATATGATTGTAAAATAAATTTAAATTTTACAAAAAGTGCACGGGGAACGCAGGGCGTGGAACGCCGGGCGGGCAACAGCTATACCTATAAACTATACTATAGAAAATATATTAGAAGAAAATAATTTGTTTTCTCTTAAATATTGCAGGTGGGCGAAGCAAGGCGAGCACTGATTGACGAGTTGCTGGAGAAGAAGAATGTCCAAAAAGCACTATATAATTTTATGCAAAATATGCTATCAAACAAATGAAGTTTTTCCTCTCTTCCTATAAGTTGTTAAGAACTTGACTACAGTGCCACCTATCGGGTCCAGATTTTGTTATTTTATTTTTTGGCACTAAATCAACAGATATTCTGAATATGAGTCAAGATTGAATATTATTTTAGTTGATAAAACCACTTTTAAACGCAGGAATATTAAAAAAAACACTTGTCCAATCAATGTGTGACAATCATTCAAGCCTTTATCAAAATTACAAAATAAAAACCTGTCGCAAAATGTACCCGAATGACTCTAAATAGTTGTCCGAATAACGGAAAATGTTAAAAGTTATAATATAACACTTATTTATACATTTTAAATATCTTTTCAAAATCATTGATTATAATCATATTTTTTTTCCTGATTTGGGTCTAATAATATAGCAAGTTACTGTATATGTATAGTTGAAATCGTATTTTGTTGTTGTTGCTGTTAGAATCTATATAATTAAATCGCTAGCGCAAGAGCTTGTGATTCCTCGTAATACTTTATTTCCGCGCCGATTTTTAGAATTCTTACACTGATCGACAGCTTGCTTATCAACTGAGCTTTGTTCATCAGTATAAACAATTTTGAAAAAGTGCATATGAGTAGGATAAGGTCGGGAGGATTTGACAGGCAGGAGGAATTGACATCAGCACTTTTCTGAAAAACTAAGACCTTGATAGCACTTTAAATTATGAGAAAACGAAGTTAGTAACGATTGGTTTGAGTGATAAATAAACAATTACTGTGGTCTAGGAGATAAGCGAAGTGGACGTCTTTTTTATTTTTGTGCCCATTTCATCTAACTTTGGCCATTTTCGAAAACGTAATTTGACCATCAATTTGATCGTCAAATGACGATCAACATTTGCAACACAAAGGGTTTTGTATGTGCAGTTTGCGTTTAAGAACATTTAGAGAAAAGCAATTTGATGCAGATGACGTTTTCGAAAACGGCCTTTTATGAAGCAATCTAACTGTAATATTTGAATTATGTAGCTTTTGACATGGAAAGTGCAATGTAGTGCACCTTCATTCGTTTTATAATCATTAATAAACAATAGTTTATTTTGAGCACCATTACCAAAGTCTTTTTCGTATTAGTCCCAAAAGTAATAAAACAGGAGGATTTGACATATTTGCTGGAGGAGGAATTGACAAGGTGTCAAATCCTCCTTTATGAATCAAAATAAAAATTGTGTGGTAAAACAACTTCTTACTCTTTTTTAGAATGAAAAAATGCCAAGTATTTACAAGAATCCCCACCACCACCCAACATCATGAAACAAGTTTAAAATTAAGTTTTTATGAAATGTTTTCTCTGTTGGTAAATTTATTTTGTTATTTAAGTTCTACGCCCTTAAACTTAAATAAAAGTAGACTGAACTAATAAACAAAGATTGATATGCGTTGAGAATAAAAATATAATTATTTGTTGAACAAAAACGCAATATACATAAATTGTTTTATTATTTTAAAAATGTTGTAAAATAACCATGTGTCAGATCCTCCTCCCTCTGTCGAAACCTCCTTAGGCGGATGGCAAATTCTCCTTCATCGTAGGTGGAATTGACACTTTGTTAGGTTTTGGAAGAAACTTACTTATATCGATTAATCATTAATGCTTTTATATTGCTAAAATGATATTGTAACTTATGCAAATTTTGAAAATTTGAAATTGTATTTGGATTTTAAGATATTTCCAAATGATCGTGCCAAAACCTCCCGACCTTACCCTAAAGTTACTTGTACACTAGTTAGAGAAGACATACGAACATCTTTTGTAATGCTTAAAAGAAATAAGATTATTCGCAATAATTTCTTAATAACAACAAAACGTCAAACTATCGGGACTTCCCCGGAGGTAAATGAGAGCTGAACGAGAGTTGAATGTCTTTGACCAGTTCCAGTTAGAAACATATAATTTTAACTTAATTTTGGGCCGATAGTCTTTTACTGCTAGTGCTCTCCATTGCCACTATTAATGAGACATTTTAATTTGTTATTGACAAAAGTAAAAAAATAAATTATTCAATTTTTTGTTTTCATTTCCTACTTTGCATTATTTACAGACATGCATACTAGGTATATACTTCAATACGCATATTTTCCGGTAATTTTACCTGAAATTATTTAATCTGTCAAAAATCAGGAGAAGAGAGAGCCAAATGAGGTGTCAAAAAATTTAATGAGAGTGGCAAACAATTTCACTATTTGTTAGAAAAATAAAAGAAAATCAGTTTTTCGTGAAAATATTCAATATTTAAGAAAAAAGAAGAGATGATTTTCCCACACTTTTCAAATTATTTACTATTTGATAGATGTCCCATTTTGATCACAAAAAACACACCAATTGTTTTTTTGTAACTGATTTATCCCCTCCCCTCCGGAGCTGTACCAAAACAAAATCTGTTGGTATTAATAACTTTTTGCCTGAAAATGATTCTAAGATATAAACGTACAATTGTGTGACGTAGGAGTAAACCAAGTAAAAATTGTATTTGATTTTGCATATAAAATTCGGAAATTCGCAATTGTGAGCCCGTGGACTGAAAGGGTTAAAGTGGAGCTGCACACCCCAGCCGCGTGATGTTTACACATAGCTCGGGACTGTTGGATACAGTCGCATAATTTTTTTTACGATTCTTGAGGATAAAGCAAAACCTTTCTTATTGAAAAAAATTACTTTTTACCCGACTACGCAGAGGAAGGGTTATGATTTTATAATAACAGGCTGTGTTTGTTTGTTTGTTTGTTTGTATGTATGTAAGGATGTCACCTCGTACAGCCTAAACTATTGAACCGATTTCAACAAATGAGGTGTCGTTGGATTCGTCTTTATCCGGAGAGTGTCCTAGGCTATGTGACGTGGACGTCACAGAAAAATTCAATATGGCGGGCGCACAAAACAAAATGGCGGACTACCTCTTCTTTTTTTTTTCTCTTTTTTTTCTCTTTTTTTTCTTTTTTACCCGACTAGTTTTTACAACCGCATTGATAGTGGTATCAAATGAAAGGGCTTGGCGAGTAGGTTACAATACGATATGACGTAATTCTAGATTCAATATGGCGGACGCCCCCAAGATGGCGGATTTCTGTTATCTTTACTACCTCCTTAATATGGGTATCAAATGAAAGGGCTTGGCGAGTAGAATACAATACGATATGACGTTACTATAAATTAAATATGGCGGACGCCCTTAAGATGGCGGATTTCTGTTAGTAGAGAGTAGAATATAATACGATATGACGTCATTCTGAGTTCAATATGGCGGACAGATGGTGGATTTCCGTTACCTATACTACATCCCTATTATGGGTACCAAATGAAAGTGTTTGACAAGTAGAACACGACATTGCTTACTTATATGTACATACAAAATATATTTTTTTAAACTAAAAAGTTGTAAATAAAATATTAATATTAAAAAACTAAAACCCGACTACGGGAAAAACGAAGTAAAAAGTACGAAACAAGATGAAACGAAACAATGATTTTCAGAGTATAGCCGTGGTCGCATGTCGTTACAAAAACGTATTCATACCCTGTTGCTAAGTTTTTTTTTCAAACTTTTCTTAGCTCTAAAATTGTAACTTCAATTAAAATTCAATAGTATAAGTTAGGTTACGTCGAAAGACATAGTATGAGTATTAAGTTTAGCTTAGAGTGCCCGAGTGGGGCCAGTAAGTTAGAGTAAGATAGTTAAGTTAGTTAAGCTAGTTTTAATCACTTTTGTCTAGCATTTAAGATTTAATTGAATTAATGAATAAAAATGAATTAAAAATGAGAAAAAAAAACGTATTCATATAATTGCGCATTCATTGGACAAAGCGGCAAGCGACCACAGCTGTACTCTGAAAATCATTGTTTCGTTTCATCTTGTTTCGTAGTCGGGTTTTATTTATTTATTTATATGCTTCTAATTTAGTGAACCACAGTGTATGTATGTATGCCTCATACGTTTGCATATGTTTTTTTTTTAAACATGCATACATACATACATATATTGCCGAGATACTGGGGTTTTACAAAATTAGTAATACTAAAAGATTAAAGATATTTTATAGTGCGGGTTATTGTTAGATATAATTCAGTTTAACTCCATGTGTATTATACTTGTTATAATAGATATTAGATTCAGTTGAACTCTAAATGTGTTATCAAAAATAATTTTACTATCAATGAACTAAAATACAGTTGATCAAATTTTCTTCACTTCTACATAAACTATAATTGAATAAACACGTTATTAAAATCATTGCTCTACTATTTTTCTTTATTGCGGATTACCAAAAGTTAACAGGTTATGGGCCCAGATACATAACTATGCGATCCATAAGAAATAAAGCAAGAAGAAAATTATAGAGACAATTTTTGGAATAATTTGGTGATTTAAGTGTATATGGATAAAGACATATAAAAGTTTAGAAGTCAAAATAATTAAGCGAGATAAATTTTGGAACAAAAAGACAATATTATTTCGTGGATACAAGTGAAAGAATTTTTCAGATCGGTAAAGAAATTATTGGGAAAAATAGGCGATTGAAAAATCGGAATTTTCATTTTTGTGAGTTGGTTGATTGAGAATCCATCTAAAAGATATTTAAACGGTTTTTATCGACATTTTGGTCATTGGGAATCATTTTACGTTTAGAAAATATTTGAATTTTTAAGTAAACAATGGAAACTGAGAGTCTGAAAGTCGAGAAACTTCGTGAGGCATCATATTTTTCAACATGGAAATTCCATATGCGATTGTGTCTCAACGCAGTGGACGCATTTGATGTGGTGACTGGTGGACGGAAACGACCGTTGGTAGCTGCGGCGGACGTTGCGCTTCGAGCCATTGAAGAGGACACACTTACAAAATTGAAGAAGGATGATGCGCGTGCACAACGACTGATTGGAGTTTCGGTTGGTTGACTTCACGCAACTGAACCCACCACGAGAGATTCGAGTGGCAAATGGAGACAAACTGAAAGCAATTGGATGCTGAAAAATTAAATTTCTCAGTTTTGACGGAAAGGAGTGGTTTAGAAAGCAGTTGTTGGATGTGTTGTATGTACCAGGAATAGGAATGCAATTTATTTTCCGGAACACATGCAATAGATCGTGGTTTCTTTTTGACATCGGATAAGAAAGGATGTGAGCTAAGACACGAAGGAAAAATAGTTGCAGTTGGAGTTCGAGACGGAAATCTTTGCAAAATGAAGTTCAAGGCGATTAATGAAACCAAAGCGGATGCAAATTTGGCGGTTGTCAGAAATAGCTTGAGAGACTGGCACAATCGATTGGGACATCAGAATCTTGACTATGTGAAGAAATTTCTGAAGAAAAGTGGAATAACATACACTGGTGAAGACTTCACATGCGAGGCATGCTTGAAAGGAAAACAGCAACGACAACCTTTTAAAAACAGCATTGAACGCGGAAAGAAATGTGGAGAAATCGTACATGCAGATGTGTGTGGACCAAATGACACATCAATCAGAGGAAGCAGGTATATACTTTTGATTAAAGATGATTATTCACGCTTTCGTTTTGTTTACATGCTGAGGCAAAAATCGGAGGTGGCAGATAGCTTGCGAAGTTTCATTAAGCTGGCAGAAAAGACGCATGGTCACAGCATTAAGATCTTCCGGAGTGATAACGGAACTGAGTTTGTAAATTCACAACTGACAAAACTGCTGCATGAGAATGGAATTCGTCACCAGAAAACACACCGGAGCAAAATGGAGCAGCGGAATGTGAAAATGGAATGATCATTGAGGCAACAAGAACAATGCTGTTTGATAGAAACTTAGACAAGAAGTTTTGGGCAGAGGCGGCAAATACTGCTATTTATGTAATAAATCGCACTGGAAAGAGCAGCGTTGCTGGAAAGACTCCGTATGAAAACTGGTTTGGAAAAACGCCAAGAATAGATCATTTCAGACCATTTGGAGCAAAGGGATTTGTACACATACCACAGCAAAAGAGACGCAAACTGGATGCAAAAACAGTGGAATGTATGTTCGTTGGCTATAACGAGAACGTAAAAGGCTACCGAATGTTCAATGAAGAAACTCGTAGAGTTGAAATGTCGCGAGACGTACAATTCATCGAGGAAACTGTTGAGTTTTCTATTTCACATGATAAGAGGAAATCAAAAGAAAAAATGGTGGAAGAACAGAATGATGAAGAGGAAGAGGAAGTCGTTGAACATGAAAACAACAACAAGGAGGAAAAAGCAAAAATGGGAAAACACTGGTGTTCAGTGAATGAGGAGAACATTGTAAAAGGTACGCGAAGAAAACCTGAGAAGACAGAGCCTTTTTGTTGTGATGATGGTAATCATTCTGTGATAGCAATGGCGGTCATGTCAAATACGAACGAGCCAAAGGATTACCAGGAAGCAATGAAATCAGCTGAACAAGACAAGTGGAAGGTAGCAATGAATGAGGAATACGAATCGTTGCTAGAAAATGATACTTGGAGGCTGGTGGACAAATCATCTGAGGGCAATCCAAAGTTATTCGACAACAAGTGGGTCTTCAAATTCAAACAGGACGCGGACGGCAACATCGAAAGATACAAATCAAGATTGGTGGCACGCGGTTTTACTCAGCGGCAAGGAATCGACTACGATGAGACTTTCAGCGCAGTGGTGAGGTTTACACCTATTCGATTAATTTTGTCAATTGCAGCTGCGGAGAACATGGAGTTTTGTCAATTCGATGTGAAGACAGCTTTCCTGTATAGACAACTGAAAGAGGACATCTATATGAGTCAGCCAGTCGGTTTCAGTGATGGATCGGACAAAATCTGCAAGTTAAACAAGAGTTTGTATGGGCTGAAAAAGGCATCTCGCTGTTGGAACGAATGCCTTACGGCATTTATCAAGCAATATGGTTTCAAAGCATGTATGTCAGACTCGTGTATCTTCATTCGTGTGGCGAATAACAAGCTAATGATACTTGCGATTTACGTAGAAATAACGGAAATTTACGGAAATAACACGAGATATTCGTGGAGGTATTCATCTGAAGCAAACAGGATACGCGAAAAAGATTTTGGCAAGATTTGGAATGCAAAATTGCAAAAGCGAGTCGACACCGATGGACGTGAATCAAGATGTCAGTGGATTCGAGAATTCGGAGTATGATGATACTTTTCCATATCGCGAGGCGGTCGAAAGCCTGATGTACTTGACCATTGGGACACGTCCAGATATTAGATTCGCGGTGGGAGTTGCGAGTAGATACATGGAAAAACCGAGAACAGCCCATGTAAATATAGTAAAGCGTATCATGAGATATATCCAATGATCACTGAACGAAGGAGTCTATTATAACGGACGACGAGGCCAAGGCTTGAGAGTATATAGTGATGCGGATTGGGCTGGATGTAAGGAAACAAGAAAATCAACATCAGGAGGAATTTTCATGTACAACGATGCACCAATCGATTGGTATTCTATACGCCAAACATGTACTGCACAATTAACAGCAGAAGCAGAGTGCATTGCAGGAGCAACCACTGTAAAAGAAATCGTTTGGCTACGCAGGTAGATTAAGGAATTAGTGGGAAAAGATGAGCCCGTGAAACTGTTTATGGACAACCAGAGTGTGATTCGGCTAACAAAAAACCCAGAGTTTCACAAACAGACGAAACATATTTCTGTGCGATACCATTTTATTCGCGAGAAGTATAATGAGGGAGAATTTAACATCGAATATGTACCAACCGATGAACAACTTGCTGACATATTGACAAAACCGTTGTTGCGAGGGAAGTTCGGAGGTTTCAAGAAATTGATCAACATGAAAGAACATTCAAAGGTTGAGTCGTGATTAGATGTAATTTTGATTTAATTTTTTTTTTTAATTTGGAATTAAAGTTCACTGAAAGCGGGAGTGTTAGATATAATTCAGTTTAACTCCATGTGTATTATACTTGTTATAATAGATATTAGATTCAGTTGAACTCTAAATGTGTTATCAAAAATAATTTTATTATCAATGAACTAAAAGTCAGTTGATCAAATTTTCTTCACTTCTACATAAACTATAATTGAATAAACTCGTTACTAAAATCATTGCTCTACTATTTTTCTTTATTGCGGATTACCAAAAGCTAACAGTTATACCTTAATTCTAGAAGATAATGAGAATTCGATTTTTTTTATAAAAATTGTGTCTATATAGACACAATCTTTGGAAACTGTACCTGAAATCAGACTCGAAATAAACACAAACAAATAAAATTATTTTTTTTTTTAATTTCCACGCACTTTATTCAGCGTACATGTTTACCTACTGAATTCCATCTTCTCAATGGTCTTCACAAAATCGGCTAAGGAAAAGTTTTGTTGGGTCGTAAAAATATAGTCGGCGAAAATTGTTTTATAAAATAAATGCCATTCAATTAAATATTACAGTAAAACTTATGAATAGTGGAATGCTTCGGTGCACTTTTTTTGTACTATACTCGCAAAATTTCTACTATTCCCAATTTTTTCCACAATCGACAACCTAATTTCTTTTATTATTTTGCAATCAATTTTGATATCGGAGTTCAGAATGTGAACTTGTTGAATGTGGCCATTTGCAGAATGAGACACACGCGAAATCCAAATTCTCGGAAAGGAAACGAAGCCGACATAATGTTAATGACTTTTGGCGCATTCATTTCTTGATTTTGCTTTGAAGAGTGAATTTGCTTGGGAAAAGAACAAAATTCACTATTCACATTTCCCGGGTTCAAACTATTTAAGAGTGGATTCGTATGAACAAAATCAAAATTGGCAACCAAAAATGTCCAATATACAGGTTTTGCAAGATTTTTTTATTATGAGATTCCACTGTACACACGTTTTACTGTACAAAGGCAAATAAAGGTAGGAAGAGCTCCGGCACACCCCCTAGAACTTGAGAATACGGTAAATGATGTGACAGGGGCCCTCATTGACGCGTACGAGACGAGCTGCCCCACTCGTACAACCAGAGGTAATAGGTCAGTACCATGGTGGAGCAATAAACTGTCAAAATTAAGATCCGACACTCGCAAGCTTTTTAATCTGGCTAAGCGTAACGGTGACTGGCAGAGCTACAAGACGGTACTCACTCATTACAACAAAGAAATAAGAAAGGCGAAAAGAGACAGTTTTAGGGGTTTCTGTGAAACAATCACAAACACTCCGACAGCTGCCAGACTTCACAAGGCACTTTCTAAAACAGGCGGAATCTCAACGTCTCTAAAAAACCCAGACGGCAGCTTCACGGAGAATGAAGAACAGAGGGCACTTTTGCTCCTAGAAACTCACTTTCCTGGAAGCTCACTCCGTGTAGAAACCGTGGGAGTTAACCACGCCATTAGACCACGTAGAGTTGACTGGGAGCTTGCTTCCACTATCTGCTCTAAAAGTAGGTTGGAATGGGCCATCAAAACCTTTCAACCGTTCAAATCACCTGGTGTAGATGGAGTTTTCCCAGCACTCCTTCAGGAAGGAAAAGAGGAACTCCTGCCACTCCTAGAGAAAATAACTAGAAGTAGCCTTGCATTGGGCTATGTACCGAGTCAGTGGAGTAGGGCAAAGGTGGTCTTCATACCAAAAGTGGGGAAAAAGGACCCAATGCAGCCTAAGTCCTATCGTCCAATCAGTCTCACATCTTTTCTTCTGAAGACTATGGAAAAGGTTGTCGATAACTATATAAGGGAGGAGATTCTCCACAGATCCCCCTTACATCACTCTCAGCACGCGTATAGAGCAGGCAGATCAACAGAGACTGCTCTATATCAACTAAATACTATAATCCAAAGTGCACTGGACACTAAGGAGACTGTACTCTGCGCTTTTCTAGACATTGAAGGAGCCTTTGATAACACTTCACATGAAGCGGTTGGACGCTCCTTGAGCAGGAAAGGCGTTGACGACACTATCATAAGATGGGTACGCGAGTTACTGAGCACAAGATCGGCGGAAACTTGCACGACACTACACACCATCAAAATAAATACCACTAAGGGTTGCCCGCAGGGGGGAGTACTATCACCGCTGCTCTGGAGTCTCGTCGTGGACGAACTCCTTGAAAAACTGACCAACCTCGGCATAGACTGTCAAGCTTACGCTGATGACATTGTCCTAATCGCTAGAGGGAAATACGAGGAAACCTTATGTGATATAATACAAAAAGAGCTTATAGTGACAAAAGAATGGTGCAATATAGCGGGACTTAACATCAATCCGGCCAAGGCAACGCTAGTACCCTTCACAAGAAAGAGGAAGCTTCCACACATGAAGACTATTACCCTCTCAGGATCAGTCATTACTCCTGTGCTAGAAGTCAAATACCTAGGAGTGTACCTTGACAGTAAACTGAACTGGAAGAAGCACACAGAAGAGGTTACCAAGAAAGCGACTCGTGCACTCATGATATGTAAAAGCATAGCCGGCAAATCATGGGGCTGTCGACCTCATACTCTCAGATGGATGTATATTAGCATGGTGAGACCTGTGATCACCTATGGGGCAATAGCATGGGCAAAAAGAACCAGTCTGACAACTACGAGAAATACACTAAATAAAGTGCAGAGATTAGCATGTGTATGCATGACGGGTGCAATGAGAACCTGTCCAACTGCAGCACTGGAGGTGTTATTGGAGGTTACTCCATTGCATCTGGTAGTGAATGAAACCGCAAATAGGACGTTTCTAAGAATGGCCAAAGAAGGAATAGGAAAAGGAAAATGCATCAGCCATAAAGACCATAATGCAATGGCCAATAAGCTTCCCCTTCTAGCCCTTCCTAGAGACGACGGGATTAGAAAATTCAGCTGGGAGAAAAACTTTCATATCAAACTCAGCAACAAGAAAGACTGGAGCAACGAATCTAGAATCTATGGGCTAAGTCCGCACACCATTAAATGGTACACGGATGGTTCAAGAACTAAGGAAGGAACGGGGGCAGGAGTGTTTGGGCCCGGAACTAAACTATTCGAACCCATGGGCAGCTACACCAGCATTTTTCAAGCTGAAATCTGTGCTATCGACAGATGTGCCCAACTCAATCTTGATAAGCTCTACAATAGATGCGACATTGCAATAATGTCAGATAGCCAAGCAGCTATCAAGGCAATAGGAGCCCAGATCATCAAATCTAGAATTGTCTGGGAATGCCTAGACAAACTAAATAGACTGGGCGAACGAAACAACGTCACCATATACTGGTTACCAGGACACCTGGGGATAGAAGGTAATGAAGAGGCGGACAAACTTGCCAGGAAAGGGGCTGCCACACCATTTGTGGGTCCTGAACCCTTCTGCGGCATAGGGGAACATACAATAAAAGAGGAGCTCCGATCACTGGAGAAGACAAACAGGGCTAAGTCCTGGACAAAAACTCAGGGTCTAAGACAGGCAAAGAAACTGCTCGGTAATTACAACCTGAAGAGATTCGAAGCTTGCATCAGCCTTGACAAAAACAAACTCCGCATCCTGACTGCGTTTCTTACTGGGCATTGTAAACTCAGGGGACATCTCAGAAAGCTAGGTCTATCAGATGAGGACTCATGCAGATTTTGCGATGAGTACAGCGAAACTCCAGAACACATACTGGTGGAATGTGGGGCATTAACCCAGAAAAGATTCAAGTGCTTGGGTAAGTACCAAGTTACAGCAGAGGATCTACCACTCATAGCACCCAAAATCCTGCTGCGATTTCTCAGGGAAATTGGTCTGGATGAGGTGCTGTGACCTATGGAATTCTCACCTGGGCTAGGTGTGAGCGAAGCTCTCTCTAACCGATTCCAATAGGAATAATGACGAGAGGGATGTTCCTTCGTCTAGGACTTGTAGGGGGCACAATAGATCTTAAGGTCGCGGTGCATCTCACCCTTCAACAATAATAATAATACTGTACAAAGCCTTACCTGCTATGGACTTCAGCTTATTTCATTTAATTACATGCAATTCCAGTGGGGACATTTTTTTCTTATTATTCTACAGTGTAACTAAACACTTCAAGAACTGATTACTTCTATTTATTTTTGCTTCGTCATTAGGGGACTCAAGTTATGAGTTTACTTCGACTGAATGTTCGTTTTCCATTCATTTCATTTATTTATTTTTGTTTAATTTATTTAAGGCCTAACATAATATGTACTACAAAAAAATAATTTTTAGAATTAAGTATCAACATTTAATGTTATTTACATTTTCAAAATGGCTATAAATGAATGACAAAGGAAAGTTTGTAAGAAGTAAAGTCTATAAAAAGCAGTAATATATACCTATTTATTATTTTTTCATTACTATACTAAGACCTTTATACTGTTGCGCGACATGTGTAAAAATAGTTTCTCCCGAAATACGGCCGGCTCGACGTCAAAAAATATCAGCAGGCCTCCCGATTTTGAATCACTTCATCATTGAGGCCAATCAAATGCTGGTGTTTCTGCATTTGTGTGATCCAGGAGTTTATAGGCCTGCCTGTTTTACGCGATTGTAAGAGAACGTTGATTGCCATTGCCTTTTTTACGGTCCTTTGAACATAACAAGACTGTAAAAAATTAATATGATCAATCAAATACTCAGGACATTTGTTATGAATTATTTCATGGAGCCTTAAGGTGCGTGTCCACTTGAGAGCACTTTCGCTACCAAATTCTCGAGAGTTACTCTCAAGTAGCTTTCCATTTGAGAGTGAAATTTTTGAGATTTACTATCGAGAGTTGTTTGCGAGATATCTGAGAGTAAATTTGCGGATAGTACTCTCACAACCGTGTCCACTTATTATCTTTATAGCTATATTTTTTTTTGTTCCTATCCCGAAACTCAGGAAGAAATGTGTTCCAAAGAATTTCTTCGTATTCATTTTTTTACTTTTTCGATATTCCAAATTGATACCAAAATATTTATTTATTTATTATTTCCAGAAATTCAAATTCAAAATCAAGTTATCAAATTCAAAATTATATACATTTTTTGACAATTTATCTATATACATAATTCATTTACTCGCAGCTAGCTGCTCTCAGAATACGAACTCTCCGAGAGTAGCACAATGTATGTCCACTTACAAACAACTCTCAAGAAGTCGGAAAGTTGAGAGTAGCAAACTAGCTCTCTGCGATTTACTCTACTGACCGTGTCCACTTACGAAACCGCTCTCGAGAGTGGCCTGAGAGCTACTCGCAATAGTTTTACTCTCAAGTGGACACGCACCTTTAGGCTATTTATAAAATCATAATATTCGTCCAAACTCATTTCTAGCAGAGAACTTTCCTGTCGTGAAACACTAACATGTGTTGGAAAATTATACATAGGTACATATACATATATACCGAATACAGTCGTTAAAGGCCACGTTTACTTTACGCCTGCACTCAAAATCCAAACTGGGGTATATTGTGCAGTTGTGACCAAGAAAATCATTCCGTTTGTGATTAACTCAAAACAAACGACCTTGATGACGTCACCACAATCAGTCAAGGATAGAAAAGAAACATGTCAACAAATCCATAAAATGCATTATATACTCAATGTAAATAAGCGAAATGTAATTTGAAGTAGGTACATAAAGAAATACAGTTTATTATAAAGTCTGTTGCATAATTACCCAGCGGGAAATTCGGGAAGCGCTCCTCCGAGAAGGTATTTGGAAGCAATGATTTTTTAGGAAAACATTCTATGCGATGTATAAGTGATGCATTGAAAAGCAATCACTGAGATGTGCTTCCGAAAAAATATTTTTAAAAGTGTGGATTGCTTCCCTCTGCTGACCTACTAATGTAAAAAGGATATGGAAGAGGATACGGAGAGTCCTGCCTTCTAAACTTCCAAGGAATCGCTTCAGCATGCATGATTGTATGCTTCCATTTCCCGCTGGGTATAGCACCACATGTAAATACGCAGTTACTCTTCAAATACATATGACTGGGAACACCTGATATGCGTATTTAGATAATCTATGACTTATTTCATGAAAAACGTTTTATTTTCACCGAGGAGTAAAAATTAACCGTTACTTCCTGAAATTGTTCCTATCTGCCATATTGTGTGAACGCTTGAAGCCTTTCGTCAACAACCTGATTGGCCCCTATCAGTGCGGTTTCAGGCCAGGAAAGTCCACCATAGACCAAATTTTCACACTCAGGCAGATCCTGGAAAAAACCCAAGAAGTCCAAATCGATACCCACCACCTGTTCATCGATTTCAAGGCCGCCTATGACAGCATCTGGAGGGATGAACTGTATAGAGCCATGTCTAGTTTTGACATCCCTGCCAAACTCATCCGTCTGTGCAGGATGACGATGGAGAAAGCTCGCTGCTCCATCAAGGTCGGTAGTGACCTCACCGAGACCTTCGATGCCAAAAAAGGATTCAGACAAGGTGATGCGCTGTCATGCGACTTCTTCAACATCATACTTGAAAGAATTGTTCGAAACTCACAAGCCAACACACAAGGAACGATCTTTCAAAAGTCCGTTCAACTACTTGCATACGCCGACGATATTGACATCATCGGTAGAACACAGCGAGCTGTCACCGGCGCGAGTATAGAAATGGAAGCGGCCAAAATGGGATTAGCGGTAAACGAGGGCAAAACTAAGTAAAGGGTGATTTTTTAGCTGGTTTGGTTTTGGCAACACTGGTTTTGACAGCTGACGTGTGTTTAGTACCTTGTGTCACTGTCAAACAGCTTCAGTTTGGTTTGCAATTTAATCATGGATCGTCTTACAAATGAACAACGCTTGCAAATTATTGAATTTTACTATCAAAATTCGTGCTCGGTTCGAAATGTTCATCGCGCGCTGCTTCCATTTTATGATCGGCATTCTCGACCTTCTGAGCAGTCTATTCGGAAGATTGTGACCAAATTTCGCACCAAATTTACTTTGTTGGACATTAAACCACCAACACGTTTACGTACTGTGCGTAGTGAAGAAAATATTGCGGCCGTATCAGCTAGTGTGACAGAAGACCGCGAAATGTCGATTCGGCGCCGTTCCCAGCAGTTAGGCCTTTGTTACAGCACTTTTTTTTGCCCGAAATGGAAGTTCTTGACTTGCATGATATGTGGTTTCAACAAGACGGTGCCACATGCCACACAGCACGCGAAACAATGGCGCAATTGCGAGGCGAGTTTGGTGAACAGTTAATTTCACGTTTCGGGCCGGTCAATTGGCCGCCTAGATCGTGCGATTTGACACCATTAGATTATTTTTTGTGGGGGTATGTCAAGGCTAATGTCTATAGGGACAAGCCCGCTTCGATTGACGCACTGGAAGCCAACATCCATGCATTCATTCGTGAGATACCGGCCGATATGTGTGAAAGAGTATGCCAAAATTGGACTCAGCGGATGGGCTACCTGAGACGCAGCCGCGGTCAATATTTGCATGAAATTATCTTTAAACATTAAATTGCAAGGTTCAAACTATCGATTCAAATAAATATTTCATTCATTTTTTCGAATTTTTTGTGTTTTTTTTTTAAAAAAAGTTCTCAACCTCTTAAAAAATCACCCTTTATATGCTGTCAACAAAAAGGAACAACCAACATCGACGAATTGGACAGAACGTCACAATAGACAGCTACAACTTTGAGGTAGTAAAGGACTTTGTCTACCTCGGCTCTGCCATAACATCAAAAAATTACATCTCGTCGGAAATCAAACGAAGGATTACTCTTGCCAACCGCTGTTTCTTTGGGCTAAGAAGGCAATTGAGCAGTAAAGTCCTTTCCCGATCGACTAAGGAGACTCTATATAAGACCCTTATCATCCCAGTCTTGCTATATGGAGCTGAAGCATGGACTTTATCGAAAGCGGATGAAGATCTCCTTGGTCGCTTTGAGAGAAAAATCCTTCGTAGGATATTCGGTCCCGTTTGAGTTGACGGGTTTTGGAGGAGAAGATTCAACGACGAACTGTACGAGCTATACAGCGACATCAGCCTGGTCAAAAAACTGCACATTGGGCGTTTAAGATGGCTAGGACATGTAGAGCGCATGGACATCAGCGCTCCGGCTTGGAGAATATTCAACTCTAACCCGGAGGGTCAGCGCAGCAGAGGACGACCTCGCCTAAGGTGGCGCGACCAAGTAGAACAAGACCTCAACCAACTTGGAGTGCGCAACTGGAAGCGGTTAGCTAAGGACCGGGCTAACTGGAAGAGGTTGTTGGTTGAGGCCTTGGTCCACCCCGGACTGTAGCGCCACCTAAGTAAGTAAGTTCCTGAAATTGTAAATTAAAGGGTCTCGGGAAGTGTTTCATAATTTTAGCACCACTATTCGTTTCTGAGTTCCCCATCAGTCCAGATGCATTTGAGTGCAGATTTTGTGAATACAAATTATTGAAAGAGTGTTGTGAAGATAATGCCACGTGGAAAAATGTTGAGTGACATTGAAAAGGGCAAGATATTAGCTCTTAAGGGACAAGCATTGGGGTTACGCGCGATCGCTGGCCAAATCGGGCGTAGTCATAAAGTTGTGTCAATTTTTTTAAAAGATACTGAAGGGTATGGTAAGACCAACCATCCAGGACGACCAAAAAAACTGTCTGCACGCGCTGAAAGTAAAATAATGAAAGAAGTGTCCAATTCTTCGAAGAGCTGTAGGAAGATTGCTGCAATAATTGAAACTTCTGTGAGTAGGACTACAGTATGTTGAGCCATAAAGCGAAATCCTAATATTGTGAGATCAAAAATTAAGATTGCACAACGTATAATGCCTCACCACAAACTTGCTCGGCTAGAGTTCGCTCAGGCGAATATGGATCGAAATTGGGACAATGTAAATTAATATTTTTTTTTATAAAATTTAATTCTAATGGGTTTATCAATGTTTTAGATGATATTTTCGGATGAAAAAAGTGGAATTTGGACGGCCCAGATGGTTTTAGGTTCTACTGGCGAGACCTAAGGAAAGAACCTTGTTGATGTCTGCACAACATAGTTGCTACGTGTGATATGATACTAGCCAAGGGCAATCGCTGGACGTACTCACCCACACAATGTGGGCATTGTTTGCTGTTGAAGAAGGAGGCGTTATATTGTACATAAGTTCGTTGAACTATAAAGGGCAAGAATTTGTGCGAAATAAAGAAGTCTGTTAGCTAATTGGAACGAGTGCGTTTTATTTATTCCTATGTATAAAACATTTGGTCCTTCGAGCCTTTTAACAAATCAGTTAAGTCTTTTGGATTTATAAGAGTGAAGGAGTGAACAAAAAAAAAAAAAAAAAAACAAAATAATAATAATCAAAAAACATCTAACAGTTTATTAGGAACAGAACAGTTTAATTGTCAGTAAATCGGTACAGTTTCAACAGGTCGAACCACTAAAACGGACATTGTGAGTTTTGTAAAGTGCCAAATGATGTGTGGTCATAGTGAATAGACGTGGATTTTAAATCGGTCCAGCTAAAGTCAGCTTAAACAGCGCATAATTACACAGTGCAAAAAATTTGTTTTCGGATAACCAAATCCTAACTTTGCTACATAAATTCTGTAAAAAAAAAATCCGGTGCATATTCTATTTGCTATTTATTTTGTGATTGTTTTCCATTGCGCCAAAAAGTTACTCTCTGCCAATAATGTCATCTACATCGGGCGTTGGAACGCGAAACAAAACACACAAAGAGGCTCTCTCTTCTCTAACTGGCTCTTCCTCACCATCTGCTAATGGCAACAATAAGGGAGTGATTACTCTTAAAGATTTAGAAGAACAACTGGCTAAACATTCCTCTTCTTTGCGACGTGTATTTGCTGATGAAATTAACAAAATGCGATCTGAATTTGCCATCAAAATCGATGAAATTAAACAAAGTTGGGCGGACCGTTTTGAGAGTATTAACACTGCGATCTCTAGCATAGCTGCCCGCGTTGATAAAATTGACGAAAACACTTCTGCAACAGACCATATGCATAGCGCTGAAATCGCCGCTCTTCGTAAACAGGTCAATGTGTTAGAGGGAAAAGAAGTCGCTTGTGATGCTGTGCTCTTTGGTGTTCCTTTACTTCCTGATGAAAATCTCCAGCAAATTTTCAATAATCTCTGTAATACCATTAAATGCAACCCGCCTCAAATAGCAAATGCTTTTCGTGCGAAAAAACGAGACAACACCAACAACAATTCCTCTTCGACCATTCCACCGTCGATTATCTTGAAATTCAACTCGTCGTATGAAAGAAATGGTGTTCTCGTAGCTGCTGCGAATTACCGTAAAGGGAACAACAAAGTGCTTAAACTGCGTGATATTGGTATATCATCTAACGAAAATTGCTACTTGAATGAGAGCCTAACTAAGCATGCACGCTTTCTGTTGCAAAGTGCACTTGGTCTAAAGAGAAAAAATCAGCTGTTCTCTGTCCACACAAAATCTGGAATTGTTTATGCTAAGAAAACGGCCAACGGAAAAAGCTTTTCTATCGAAAGCACTGACGATCTTCACTCTATTGCTGCTGATGCTGCTGCTGCTGGTGCTGGTGCCGCTATGAATCATCAATAAATTCACCGTATTGTATTTACTTTGATTTTTATAAATATTGTTTTTGATTAGCTTTCATTCTTACTCTTTCCGTCTTTCTTGCGTGCACTTTTAAGTCTTTGACATTGTTTACATTTTTGTTTCTCTCTTGCTAATATGAGTAGGGTTTTTTCCAACTACAGTGTGAATAAAAAATCAACACACACTATGATAAATGTTCTATCTAATTGTCGTGATGGGTTTAAAGTCTGTCATTTAAATGCTCGTAGTCTTAATCAGTATAAATTAGATTATCTAAAATACGTGTTTACAAATTCTGGAGCTGATGTTGTTTCTGCTTGTGAAACTTGGTTCAAGCGTGATGTATCTGATACGCAGTATAATATTCCTAATTATATAATCTCTAGGAATGATAGAGTTACGTGTACTCGGGGAGGTGGTATAGCAATTTACTATCGATCCTCTCTAAAGTGTAAAATTGTCAGCAAATCGGTTGAATTGGATACCGAATTCTTAATTCTTGAGATCCATGATGGTTGCACTAAATGTTTGGTTGCTTGTGCTTGTATTCCGGACCGGAGTTGTTCTCCTGAACCGTTTTTCTCTGCTCTTTCACAATTTTCACCTCTGTATGAACACGTAATTGTGTGTGGGGACTTCAATGCTGACCTGTTCAAAAATGATTCTCGGGCCTTCCAAATAAAAGATTTTGCTTCTTCCTTAGGCCTCCAAGTATTAAATATCAATTATCCAACGCGATTTTCTAAAAACTGTATTCCAAGCCTTCTCGATCTGGCAATAGTTTCGGATCCCTCGTCAGTTATTCTGTTCGACCAACTTTCGTTTGATTTAGTTTCTGATCATGACCTTCTATTGTGTACCTACGATATTAATTTCAATCACTTTGCTGTTCCATTAACATTTACATTCAAGGATTTTAGTTCAATCAATTTCGATCACCTCCACAACGCCGCCTTTTCAGCCTCTTGGAATGGCTGTCGCTTAATTTCTAACCCTGATGCCAAGGTGAACTTTTTTCAAGAAGCGATAATTGATTTATATAATGTATGTGTTCCATGTAAAACAGTTACTGTTCATAATAGCAGATGTCCTTGGTTTACAACGGTACGAAACCGTTCGACTGTAGTAATACGAAATTCTAAAAGAAACTACTACTCTTCTAAACTGAATACGTCTCTTTCGTCTAAAAAGCTTTGGAGTAATCTGCGGCAAATTGGTATCTCCAGTGCCAAAAGTAACTCAAAATGTGAAATTGACCCGGATGTGTTAAATAATTACTTTCTTGAAAATAATAATGAGGAGATTACTTTCAATTTTTCTGAGAATCCATGTCAGTCCTTGCTTCCAGTAAGAGGGTTTGAAATCGAATCGGTTGACGAAAATGATGTTATAAACTGTGTTGCAGCTATTAAATCGAATGCAGTCGGTGAAGATGGGGTCCCATTGCGATTTATAAAACTAATTTTGCCCTATATTGTATCCCACCTGACCCACATTATTAACCACTGCATTGCTACGTCAACTTTTCCTAAATCCTGGAAAATAGCTCGTGTTGTACCTGTTGCAAAAAAAACTACTCCGATCTCTGTGACTGATTTTAGGCCTATTAGCATCTTACCGTGCTTGTCAAAGGTCTTTGAGAAACTCATAGTAAGACAGGTTCTTGATCACTTATCTCTTCATAGATTTCTGTATGAGGGACAATCTGGTTTTAGGTCTAACCACAGTTGTTCTACTGCGATGGTTAATATCTTAGATGATATAAGACAGGAGTTTGATAAAGGGTGCGTTACGCTTCTTTGTCTGCTGGATTTCTCAAAGGCCTTTGACAAGGTTAACCACAAAATACTTTGCTGGAAATTAAAACATCTTTATGGTTTTGGTGATAGCTCGGTGAGGCTTTTTGAAAGCTTTCTATAGGATAGATTTCAAAAAGTTGTAACTTCCAATTCGCTCTCAGCTCTTCTACCAGTGAAGCAAGGTGTACCACAAGGATCAATCCTGGGTCCCATAATTTTCTGTATGCCTTCTTGCCATCGGTCTGTAAACATACTTCGGTCCATCTATATGCTGACGATGTTCAGCTGCACCTGGCTAGGCCATTCAATAATACAGCTGAACTTGTGTATTATTTAAACGAGGACCTCTCCAGTATTTATTCCTGGTCTGTATCTAATGGATTACTTCTCAATCCAAATAAGTCTCAGGTTATTCCAATAACAAATAAAAAACTAACCATCAACACCTTACCCGATGTCATGCTCTCTGATAATAAGCTAAACGTTGTTCAGACTGTAACTAGTTTTGGATTTGTTATCAATTCAAACTTATCAGGATATGACCTTACAAACTATGTTATAAGAAGAATCTATGGATGCCTTCGAAAGCTGTGGGTAACTGCAAGTTTTACACCCATCGACACCAGACGTAAGCTTGTCATAAGTCTTATCTTACCCTTAATAACATATGCTGAGGTTGTATACTGCAACGTTGATTCATTATCCCAACGCAAACTACAAGTAGCATTTAATGACTCGGTAAGATACATTCACGGATTACGCAGATATGACCATATCTCTCAACAGGCAAAAAGCCTTTTAGGCACAACTCTTAAACATTATATTGACGCCAGAAATTATATTTTCTTGCATAACATTATAAGAAATAAGACTCCAATGTATTTATATGTTAGACTTTGTTTTGCTCGTTCCCTTAGAACTCTCTGTCTAATTCCATCACGTTATCACTATCTAAATTCGTCTCGTTTATTTTTTATTTATGCTGTTAAATTATGGAACTCTTTACCAATAAATATCAGAACTATTTCTATTTAATTATCATAACTATATAATTATCATAACGCCACGTGTAACTTAATTCAATTTGATTTCGGTCCAATTCATCCACAACTTTGCCGCTGGAATTTAGCACAAGGGAGAACCAGAGTTACTGTAAGTTATTAAAATTAATATAGAATAATACCTACCACTTATGTTTTAATCCGACATGGCCAACGCGGACAAACTTTTCAAGAATCTACTGGCGCAGGTGAAGAAAGATGTCGAAAATTTCGGCAAGCGAAGTGTGAAGGAGCGTACGAGAAACTACCTGAATGGAAGGATTGCAATCCTCGAGTCAAATTTCCGTAAAGGCTCTGAACACCACGAGGACGCAATCACAGTAATGACAGAAGAGCAGGCAGAGCATGTGGATAAATTATACGAGGAGCTGAAGGAGACCTACCTGGACTACCGCGCTGACATGCTTGATGCACTGGACAAATTGGAAGCGCTTGTGCAGGCATCGTCGAAACACGCGGAAGAGGCGGTAAGTACATTAAAACTAATTAAAATGCATTAGCCGGAACTGGTTTTAAACAAGATAGATGTTCCAAAGTTTTCGGGAAACTATGAAGGTTGGAGATCTTTTCACGATCTGTTCGTATCACTAGTTCACAATAGGAAAAGCTTGTCTGAAATTAAAAAGCTCCATTATTTAAAATCGAGTGTGGTAGGTGAAGCAAATAGATTGCTTCAGCATCTGAGCATAGATAATGGAAACTATGAGAAAGCCTGGTCTATTCTTAAGGCAAGGTATGATCACAAGCGGGTGCTTGTAAATGCTCAGTTCAAATTATTTTTCGGGTAGCCAGTTCTTCAACAAGAAACTTCTACAGGTTTAAAAGAACTATTAGATACATCCACAGAGTGTCGGCACTTATTAGCCAATTTGGAACTCCCGGTGGAACATTGGGACGCCATTTATACCTATATCTTGGTCCATAAGCTTCCAGCGAAAACCCAACAATTATGGGAAGAAAAATTGGGAACAAAAAAAGATATACCAACGCTCAGTGAGTTTTTTGCATTTTTAGAGGCCAGATTCCGAACCTTAGAGGCTATAGACCAGCATCCAGATGTGATTGGTGGCAATAAAAAAATTAAGACTCAAACTTTTCACTAAAACACGAAAGGGTCATCCTTAAGTTGCAAGGTTTGCAGCAAGGGCGCACATTCATTGCGCGTATGCAAAACGTTTTTAAAAATGGATATAGATGCACGAAATTATGCAGCACATAGAATAGGCATCTGTGGAAACTGTCTTGCATATAGCCATAATACTCCTCAATGCTCCAGTGCTTCTCGTTGCTATTTTTGCCAGCAGCATCGCCACACATTGCTCCATAAATTTATAAATTCAACCCAACCTCACTTTTAAAACCATAATTTTAACTCACACACACCTTCACATCACACAACACAATCACACAATCGTTACAACCATAGCTCATACTAACAACCCCACACGACGGACAGACAATGAGAATCCAACCCAGTCATACCAGGTTTCAACAGTAGATCCAAATGCTCCCGTTTTTACACCCACTCAACCTCAACCAGAATCCTCTTCGGGCATCAATACTCTTCACACCCAACAAAACACTAATCAACAGACACTCTTAGCGACAGCCTTAGTTAAGGTTGGGGGATCAACAGGGCAAATTTACAATTTAAGAGCACTCGTGGACCTCGGTTCGGAAGCGACATTTATCACAGGTAAAGCAGTTCAACTATTAGGACTCCATAGCAAACGTACCTTCGTTGAAGTTTCTGGGTTGGGGAAGGTCAGCAGCGGAGCATGCTACAAGTTTGTTGACCTTGTTTTTGGTTCGTTACACTCGGACTACGAAGGGCGGACCTGCGCTTACATTTATAATTCGCTGACTGGGCTCCTTCCATCCCAGAAAACTGATACCAACAGATGGACTCATCTGAACGGACTTGCTCTAGCTGATCCTCTTTTCCACACCCCTGCTACAGTGGACCTTCTTCTGGGGAGCGATGTCTACTCCGAGATTGTTCTCCCAGAAATCGTCAGGGAAGTCAAGTTGGAAGCTCCGATTGTCCAAAATACATTGCTAGGTTGGATCCTGTTTGGGAAAATCACCGCCGAGGCCCGAAAACCAATCAGGAGTTTTATGCAACTCGTCGATCTAAATTCCCAGTTAAGAAAATTTTGGGAGATTGAAGAAACCCCCTATGAAATATATGAACATTCAGAAAACAGGGCCTGTGAGGAACAGTTTCGTACAACGGCGAAAAGAAGTTCAGGTGGGCGTTATGAGGTTACGCTACCCTTTAAAGAAGGAAGGTAACCTGGGTTATGTGCCTCGAAGTCAGGTGCCTGTCGTAGGTTCCTTCAATTGGAGAAACGTCTCCAGCTCAATCCCGCACTTAAAAGGGAATACAGTAAGTGTATCAATGAATGGAGGAAGTCGACATGAATAATGATAACACCTTGAAGACACCATACCATTATTTCGTTCCGCATCATGCTGTCTTTAAGGACTCCAGCTCGACCACTAAGCTGCGAGTAGTTTTCGATGCTGCAGCAAAAACTGCCGACGGTACATCACTCAACGACCACTTGTTAGCTGGACCCAAAATTCAAAGTAATATATTGGACATTATTTTAAGGTGGAGAACTAAAAGGATTTCCTTTGCAGCCGACATCGAGAAGGTGTACAGGCAAGTAAGGATGAATCATCACGATTCGTACTATCAGCTGATATATTGGCGTGATAGTCCTGTTGAACCGATTAAAACCTACCGGTTGAAAACAATTACATTTGGTACTACCAGTGCACCTTATCTTGCCATCCGAACGCTTCACAAGCTCGCATCTGATGAAGAGAAGACGTATCCTCTTGGTGCAAAACTGGTAATAGAAGATATGTATGTTGATGATTTGATCACTGGTGCCGATTCGGTTGCAGTTGCCTTAGTTCTTCGAAAAGAGGTCACAGCCTTGCTATAATATATTGGTAGACATTCCAGCGGATCAGCAAGAATTTGACTTCTCTTTACCCTTCAATTCATCCGAGCACGTGAAGACCTTGGGTATAACGTGGTTTCCTGTTGATGATGTATTTTCTTTTCAGATTGTTGATACGAATGTCAGAGAGGAGACGAAAAGGACAATTCTCTCCACAATCGCTAAACTCTATGACCCTTTGGGCTGGATGTCACCTTGCGTCGTTTAGGCTAAGATGATCATGCAACAGCTTTGGCGAGATGGAAACTAGTGGGATGATAGAATCTCTGAAGAGCTCGAGAAGAATTGGAACAATTTTCGTCAAGAACTCCCTTTCATCGCGCAGCTTCGGATACCTCGTTGGATTTGGACACAAAATCGGCAAGTGGATTTAGAACTACATGGGTTTAGTGACGCTTCCCAGGGAGCGTATGGAGCTGCAATTTACCTACGAGTTCTCGACCAAAACCACAACATCCACATGCATCTACTGTTATCGAAAACCAAGGTAGCACCCCTAAAGACTATCAGTCTGCCACGGCTGGAACTATGTGGAGCAGTTAGTCTAGCAATACTTCTCAAGTATACGTCCACAGTACTTGGTTTCGAAGAGGCGAAAAAATATGCATGGAACGATTCGGAAATAGTTTTGAGTTGGATTGCTGCACTTCCATCCAAATGGACCACCTTTGTCAGCAATAGAGTATCCGAAATCCAAAGACTCACTTCAAAGGAGATTTGGATGCATATTCCAACCAAATCTAATCCAGCTGATCTTCTGTCCCGGGGAGTCTTGCCTTCAGGTCTAAAAACAAATAAGCTTTGGTGGAATGGGCCAGATTTCTTACACAACAATTGGAGTTTCTCTCTTCCACCTCAGCCATTACTCACATACACAGAGGAAGAAAAACTTTCAGTTCGCACCCACTGCTTCAGTACGGAAGCAGGGGAAAATATCATAAACAAACTCAGACACAAATATTCGAATCTTACAAAACCTTTAAGAATTTTAGCATACATCCTTAGGTTTATTAAGAATTGTAAACACCCAATTTGTAATCGGGACGTCACTCCACTTTCACCGCTGGAAATCCATTTAGCCCAAGGGCTAGTGGTAAAGAAGGTGCAGGGAGAAACATTTTCTGCAGAAATAGCTGCAATTAAGAAGGGCAGACCGTCAAAAAAAAAAATTAATTCTCTTCATCCACTTCTAGATTCGGATGACATCCTAAGAGTAGGAGGTAGATTGCAGCACTCGGACTTATCTTATGAGCAGCAGCACCCAATCATTTTGGATTCCAAGCATCATTTCACCAAACACCAGGATTATGGGAAGCGGGGGTCAAGTCAATCAAATACCATCTTAAGCGAATCATTGGGACGGACAACTTTACATTTGAAGAGCTCGCCACGCTTCTAACCCAAGTAGAAACATGTCTGAACTCAAGGCCGCTCTGTCCTATGAGCAACGATGCAACAGATCTTACAGTTTTAACACCAGGACACTTCCTAATCGGCGAACCACTGAACACAATTCCGCATCCTGACCAAATTGATAAAAAACTTGGATGCCTCGACAGATGGCAAAGGATTCAGCAGCTGTACCAAGTGTTTTGGAAGCGTTGGAGTTCCGAATATTTGGCACGGCTCCAACAAAGACCAAAGTGGCACCATATAGAAGCACAACCCCAAATTGGAGACCTTGTTCTTATTAAAGATGAGAGGCTGCCTCCAACCAAATGGAATTTAGGTCGCATTATCACCAAACATGCTGGAGCCGACAATTTAACTCGAGTCGTGACATTAAAAACACAAAACGGAGAGTTTAAAAGACCCATTACAAAAATTTGTTTACTTCCCAGCAATAAAATTACACCAGATACAATTTAATATAATCTTCAACACAGTCTATATATATAATAAAATATAATAAAATTATATCCATAAACCAGCTTATAGGATCAACCACTCAAGTGACATCACTCGCACCAACCATAATACTATGCAATTACGCTTATAACAACTCAAGATCATTTCTCAATAGTACTCATCTCGTTATCGACGCGAATTACTTGATCGTTTCATCTCATCGGCATCAAATAATTATGCATTTTATTTTCTCACATATACAAAAAAAATATATTTATATGTATACTTATGAAATCAAATTATGATGTGTTTAATCTCATTAACAGGTCTATACCCATCATTGAAGATCACTCAGTTACACAAACAAGTATAGCATCATACTCAAGCATGCAGAACAGAGCAAGGCTCACCTTAAGGAGTTCACCTGAATGAAATGCATCTCCTCTATTTTTTTGAATTCCTTGCCCTCATACAAAACATATTAAACACACATATATACTTTTTTTCACACAGAAAACATCAAACATATTACATATCCATATGGATCCAAGGGCCCAAATCGACGATCAGTCAACAATTTCGGCGGGGGAGAATGTTGATGTCTGCACAACATAGTTGCTACGTGTGATATGATACTAGCCAAGGGCAATCGCTGGACGTACTCACCCACACAATGTGGGCATTGTTTGCTGTTGAAGAAGGAGGCGTTATATTGTACATAAGTTCGTTGAACTATAAAAGGCAAGAATTTGTGCGAAATAAAGAAGTCTGTTAGCTAATTGGAGCGAGTGCGTTTTATTTATTCCTATGTATAAAACAAACCTCAATATTTTTCAAAAAGGAATTTCGGTGGATGAAGTTTGATGATTTGGGGGGGAATTTCTGCAGTTGGTTGTTTAGAGCTACAGTTCACTACGTCAAGAATGAACAGTTCTGAATACATAACAGTACTCCAAGGCAGTTTAATTCCATTTCTGCGTCAAAATTCTTCAATCGAATACATTTTCCAGAAATATAACGCACGAATTCATGTTAGCCGTGAAACAATGGGGTGGTTTGAGTCGGAATCAATTAACTTTTTGAAGTGGCCAGCGTGCAGCCCCGACACGAATCCAATCGAAAACATTTGGGGCATCCTTGCTCGAAGGGTATACGCTAATAATAGTCAATTTGATTCAGTTGCAACATTGAAAGAAGCCATTATTAGAGAATGGAGTAATCTGGATGTCGACTTGCTTAAGACGTTAATCGGAAGCATGAAAAACAGAATTTTTTAACTAATCAAAAATAAGGGTGGCATCACCAAATATAAGTTTTTTTGTTTTATCAAAGAATTCCGGCATTAAATTTGTTGAAATAAAAGATTTGCTGTTTTATTTTGAGTGGTGCTATAATTTTGAAACAAAGAAAAAGCATCTAAAATCAAAAATTAGGATTTATAACCACTATTTTGATTTTATCTAAGTAATACCCTCTTCAATTTAGCATAACAATTATACGTTTTAGTATTTTAGCTGGAATGTAAAAGAACTTTAAAGAAACTGCAATTTTCAAGGTGATGCTATAATCATGCAACAGACTTTATTACAACGTTTCACAAGAGAAAAGAATGTGGTGAATGAAATTGCTAATTGAAAATAATTATAGTTGAACACATTCATATGTGAATTTAGATTACCTTGTTCCATTTTTACACTGAATAAAAAGCGCAATTTTAATCAAATCCCACTACTACAAGAGGTAATCATTTAATATGATTAATTCATAAAAAATCAAAAAGATATCAGAGCTTAAAGCTAAATAAATCGTTTATCTTGCTAATTATCCTAATAAATTCAAAATTCAATATCATCTTTAAATAAACATCAATTTTGTTTATTTTTTCAATTTATTCTGGACTTTGTGGACTTTAAAACAAATCTACAGTTTTCTCCCGCTCGTCAATATATTCGCATTTCACTGTGTTAAGAGATATTCTGAATACTAATTTCGTTAGCCGCATAACTTGTCTTCCAGAAATTATAAATGCTTTTAAAAACTTATAAATTGCAAATTTTTAAAACGTCTTTCATTTTCAATGTTAACAAAGTTTTAACTTTCCTTTTACCCCCCATTGTAGAAGTATGAAGTATAATCCGTTACCAATAGACCCATAAATAACGATATCTATTTGGGGATTTGTTTAATACAATATTAACATAATTTAGCAACGACTATTTGCGGGTTAGAGACGAGAATATAGTTTATGTTTATCTTTAATTTGAATTTAATTGTATTATGTTCGAATTATAGTTTATCTCATGTAACTGAAGTGGTGAAGATCTTCAATCTGGCGACAAGTGTTTTTTTTTTTTTTGGAGGGGGAAGGTGGAAATCCTTACAAGGCACTATGCGGTGACAAAGTGTGACTCAACTCTACGTGCAGCAAAGAGTACTCTCATAACAAGCCAATTAAAGCACTGGAGAACGAATAGATATGTACACACCAAGATACTCAGTAAATATTTTAGCGGTAATGTCAAGTCAACTCAGACGAAATTGCCACATACTTGGATTTCGAAAGACCTTTCTCGTGGGCCTTTCCAAGCAGAGAACAATGGGGAAAAAACGAAGTGTCCAATGAATTTAAATTCATCTACACCGATGGGTCAAAAATGGAAATAGGTATAGGACATTAACTAGGTTACAGAGTGGTTCTATCTAAAGCCAAAAGTAGACAAAAATTATTAACTGAAACTAATAGCAGTTGAATTTCACTAACTACCTGTGAAATATCAAGAAAGCTGTGGCCAGAATACGATAAAGCAACACAAAGATAGGAAATCGCTGTCAATATTGATAGGAGTGCTTAGATATCACACGACAAAACTACGCCTTAACGATGATGACATACAGTAGTGAACATATGGTTTAAATAACACAGTCTCAATTTTGTCAATAATATAAAGATAATTGTAAAATATGGAATGAAAAAAATGACATTTCTACTAATAGTAGTATTTATTACACTTTAAAATATAAACTTAACTAGCCAAAAAATGTGATGATTTTCTTGAAAATTAAAAAAATATGCACAAACACATGTAGTACATATTTGTTAACATAAATAGCACATTATGGTTCGTTACGCCAACGATATGAAATTGAGGTAAATAACTTTACGGACAAGTGAAAACTTTAATTTTTGAGCACAGCTGCACATCCTTTCGGAAGACTCTCCACTAAAGTCTCACAATGTGTTTTTGGGATAGACCCCCCGGCGACTTGTTCCCACAATTCTGCAACATTTCATGGTTTAACTGCTTCTTTGTATTGCACGACGCGACGTCGCGTCGTTCCGTATGTTCTCGATCAAGTTCGGATAAGAAAATTGTCCTAGCCACCCTTAAACGTTTATATTTTGATCGCCAAGGTAACACCATATAAAGCGGGAAGTGCGCTTATGATCTTTGCCATACATAAAACGCCATACGAGTCCGCGGTAATGGCTTTATAGACATAATTGTCCACTTTTGTGTGTAATCTTCAGAGCCGGTCCCACCTCGTGTTAAGAAAATCAGACTATAGAAGATCATATTTTCTCCACCGTTTCAACCAGTTTGATACTGTATTTTGGATTTGTGTTTTTGGTTAAGTGGACGCCAAACGTGAATTTTTCCATCCAATCCGAAGCTACACCACTCGGATTCATTACTCCACAGTTTATCTAACAAAAACTTCGGTTTCTAGAGGTATTCCCTTGCAAAGGTTTTTCTTGCATTGAACTTTTTTTGGTACGAGCGGATTTTTCTGTGCTATGCACCCTCTCAAGTTTTTCCCTGTAAATGCCTTCTAATGGTTCTATCGGATACACTAATGAAATGTTAACACTAGAAAGACGGGAAAATCTTCTTACCTAGAAAGACGGCAAGGGTCATTTGACCCCATACAATAAAAATGTAGATTTTGATATAATAAACAAACTTAAATATAATCATATTAACGTGTTTTATTAACAAGAAGTTTGTTATTTCTTACTACAATCATGACAAATAATTGCTTTTGACTGATTACATTTTCCACGTAATGGAATTTTACAAATATCGCACACACAACTAGATTTATTATTACAGCTGGAAATATAACACTGACGTCTTTTACCAGCTGAAGGCTGCATCGGTATTGGTGGTTGTGTTAAAAATTAAAAAAAAAATTAAAAAAATTAAAAAAATGTGAAAAATTATACTATGTATATGGGTCAAATGACCGGCCCTGTTTTTTGGAAAATCCGCCTGTATGCGGCGCCGGCTTTGTAGGTAGATGATATGTTTATGCAATTCTTTATGAAGATATAGCGATGAAATGTTAATTTAAATTGACACTATTTTAATAAAAGTCAAAAGAGAACATGCCATAAAAGTTAAGACATTTAAAATTATAGAACGCTTAACTTCAAAATTGGTCAAATGACCCCCGCCCGTCTTTCTAGTGTTAACTCGTAAGATTTCCCTATATAGCCTAAGGCCTCAGAATTTGGTTGATTGCACTTACTCTGTAGATCAAGTTGTCAACTTATGAAGTGGTTTTCCTGGGCATTGGAGCTCTTACCACATTTTTGACATTCCCAAACACCTCCACGCAACGTACGGCATTGTAGATAACGTTTTTGGAACATTGTAGCTGCTCGAAAATATTTGAAACCGTTAAGCCGCTAGCCTTCAAATTGAAAATGAGCTGTCGGGATTCCTCTTCCTTCCTATATTTAACGACATTTGCTGATACTTAATGATTACTACCTATGTTGAATACTTTATATACTTGCTTTCAAATGAATTATTAATTAAATATCAACAAAACAGTAGTAAAACTACGCACGAAGATTGTGTGCTGTTTATGTGGCCAGGAAAACACACCCCATTTTACACTGTGATCGATGATGTGTTTGATTGCTATCTCGATAGCTGGAAAAGTAAACCACAACTTACTGGCATTTATGGCTGAACGTGTGCATATCTTTTTTGCTTGTTTTTTCGATTATATTTAACGGAAATGTACTTTTTAATACATGCGAGAAAAGTGTGCTATTTATATGTCCACCACTGTAAGAAGGGGGTGCGGTGATGAAGAGGCTCATGAGGACACGGCCCATTTCCTCTGTCACTGCCCAAACCTCTGCCAACTTAGAAATAGAATCCTGGGCACATATCGACGAGCTATCAGACCGATCACCATCGGGTCTGCTTAAGTTTGCCTGGAAGTCCGGATGGTTGGAACCAAAACACTGATACCACGGGTGGGAACACATAATGGGCACTACAATGAGTTCATATGAACCTAAGTGTGATGAGGATGTGACTATTCCTGTCAGCACGCATACCTACCCGATCCTAACTCTACGTGACTCATCGTCATGCGTCACCGATTAACAAACACGTACTCGTACATACCACATACGTATGTATATGTATATGTACATACATACATCTTCAAGGAACGGGCGCCTTTCACCTCAGATCTCTTTGTGCATCTTGCGAGTATTGTATGATCGCTAAAGACCTTGACGGGCTGCTTTTAATTCTGTTTTTTTTTTTTTTTTTTGAAAATTGTTGGCCTGTAACCTCCACTTACGGATAAGAATTTTCATGTCTTATTATATTCTTTCCGTTGAGCAAAGCAGGTTAGTGGTGTGTCGCCTTGCAATTTAATTCAGTCAGTGCACTCAAGTTTACTCTGCAAGAATAATTCGAAACGAATTCATGATGACTTGGCTTGGTTTTATTATGTACAGTTAATGGATTTCATCTGATGAAAATAATGATCATGTCTTTCCTAGACGTGCCATGATCTTTGTACTGTTAACGTTCGCGCTTTTATACCATTTAGATTGAACATATGTATTTTTGTTTTTTATCGTTTTAAGAATAATATGGGAGTTCAGAAATATACATTCTTTCTATATATAGCTACATAACATTGCAGGTGCGGCTATTTCTCTAGCACAAATAAAGACAAACGGGAGACTTTGGATAACCCTGACTCATCGGTCATCGCTCCAGGGTAAATACCTGCCCAGTAGCGAATTTGGACATTACCCCAGTGCTTCTTTCAGGCCTCCCTAAGCTAAGCATCGATGACTTTTGCTATTACTTCAGCCATGATTTTAATATTGCGATGTCATAGGGAGCAAGTACTTCCCATCTCGATTCTTTTGCAAGCCTTCTTTCAGGGGTTACCAAGAAGCTGTTCCAGCAGACCTTCCTATAGCCCTTCTAAGGAAGCACTTATTTCATCGGTCACCAGTTATGAGTAAAAGCAGGCCTTCCTATTGTATATATTGCTTCCAGGGAAGCCTAAGTTCCAAAACAAATTCAAATAAATAAATCCAAGTGTTTATATGTTGTGTTTGTATATTCCAGACATAGTATTTACATATGATAAAAAACATTTATGTTATATCAATTTTAGAAAAACATATTGTAAATAAAAACAAAGATAACTAACTTTCACCACACTTTTTAATTTAATTTTTCGTTGAATACTTTATAGCACTTTATTAAAATTTTACTTAGCACTTCTTTGTATGCACCAAAAATTAAACTTTAACTAAAAATCGGTGAGCTTGCATTTTCCGCTTAGCTTATTTTGCAAGAAAAAAAAACTTACCTAACGTGATCAGACTTGCTTACATATATTTCTATTCGAAAAGAAGACCTGAAAAAAGGAAAATATAGAAAGCGGAGCGGTAATGCCATTAAAACAGATTTTAAAACAGATTCCATTACTAACCACAGGCCTGAAAACGTTCATTCCCTTAGAAGCGAAGTGGTAATACAATTAATGCTCAAGTTTTAAAAGTGGTGGGGAAAAGAGCCATTACCAACTCGCTTCCTAGGCATGATTTTGGGAAGTCCTTCCTATTTCATCTATTTTCATTGATGAAGTATTGGCAAGGTCTGCTGAAATCGCCAACGATTACCTACTGGGATACTTGTTGAGTCCTTCTTTGCCGCGTTACCTCGCATTCGCACGGTAATGTCCTCAACTTTTGTTAAGCATAGGACAATTCCATCCTGCATTACTCTTCACTAGTTTGGTAATGCCTTCCATTTCATTAGTTTTAGGTTCGATGAACAGTATTGCATTATGGAAAGACTTGCTTTATAATTTAACCATTTCATTGCTCGCAATGTGGCCGAATTCTATATTACTTCTAGAAGTAGTTCCAGAGGTAAGGCCTTAAGGCCCCGACCCATAGACTGCGTCAACGTCGGCGTTTTGAACGCTGACGTTGGCGTTAACGTTTACCGCAGAGAGCCGTCCCATAGAATGCGTCGCATACCAGCGCTGAAAGATGACAGCCGATGACATTTTGCTATTGCTGAAAGCAGAGCTGTCGTTGTGGTAATTTTTTGGGTGCTAAATTTTTGATAACATGATGGTACTTTTCGAATGAAGGTACATAGTACCAATATTCACATATGAGAAAAATTATGAAAATGGTAATTTGTTTGGAATCAGAAAAAAAATTATCTGAACTTCACTAGGTTTGATTTTTTCTTTTTTTAATTTTCCATTTTTTTTATCTCGAGCAGTTTTTATCGCCCTAGTACAATTAAAATTTTCAAACCAACCAAAAATGCACTTTTATTTGCTCGAGATCAATTTTTGTGAATTTCGGATTCAACTCGAGATTAACACCTACTTGCACTAATACCAAAACATTTTATACGAAATTTAAACGCAGCACATCAAAATGCTAGGTATTAATTAACACAAATATTATCAAAAAAAAACTAGAAAATACAAAGAATGAAAGTGTATTTAAAAATGTATTTATTATTTTTCTTTTTTTATTTATTTCCTTTTACGAACAAAATGTCAAATGAAACACTAATACAATTGCAGAAAATCAGATCAATCTCATTTGTTTTCTATTCAGCACGAAAAATCTGAGATCTGAGAGCAAAATCTGAAAAGCCCAAACAAAACGACATAACGACAAGTGTAGTACGGACTGCAGATGGGTATACAAAACTACTATTGTAGTACAACCGACAGCACTGGCTGAAAGTGTTTTCTTTTCAAGCTTATGTCAGCTGATTGTCAACATCGATGACAGTTTCTCTATATTTCTCTATGCTTCCACCAATTAAAATGCATACTCTCAATTTGTGAATGCGTGAACTATAATGTATGAACGTGTGAACTTCATTGCGTGACTGTGTGAACACCCAACGCACAGCGCAGAGATAAAAGTAGAAAGTAAACCTACTTTCTGCGTCGGCGTTTTTGTATGCGTTGGTTATGGGCCACCTTCCATAAGAATGCGTGTATTCTATCGAGCTGTCACTAAAAACGCACGCAGTAGCGCACTGCCGCAGTCTATGGGTCGGGGCCTTTACAAAACCGCGACTGGGTAAGAATCCTGATCATACTTTATGAGTCCCTATACATATGTACATCCATACCGCGCATTGGTGTTATATCAAATATTGAGTTTCCGCAGCTTAAGAATATCTCACAGCCAAACAGTATTCTTGGAACTAGTAGAGTTCTGTCAATTATCATTTTAGTTATTTTAGGAGTTATTTGTTGAGATGGCTATACATATATGTTACAGTAGTGGATGTCCGATTATGAACAGTGCCCATCGAAAGCCGAATTTCCATTAAAAACACCTAGGTGGCAACTCGTGCTCAAAAGCACGTTCAAAGCATCTTTCTACATTCCATGCAATAAACTTATTATGAGCCTCTATGGCAATAGAAAGAAAAAATAATAATTGCTAACCCTTTAAACAAGAAACATGTACCGAAAGGGTTAACCTCATCGAAAATTTGTACGGAATCTTGCAAATAAGGCTTATTCACATGGCAGACAGGGAAGCTTGGTCGTGAATCAACAATTCAGCTTAAAAGCCCTACCATATCAATGTAAAATACAGATTTGCTAAAAAATTGATAAGGTCCAACTCGTTACTAAGAATTTTTTTTTCAAACAATTTCAGCCACATTTAAAAAGTACGTGAAAACCTTCATGTATTCATAACCTATAATTTTTCATCGTTTTAAAATTGTCTACTCCTGTTTTCTTAAATTTAAATTAAAATTTTGTGCAACATTTGTTTTATTTATTACTACGCTTTTGTGTACATTTTTGAATACATTTTTTTTCCTGCTCGTATGTTTATAAAGAACGATTTGAAATGATTAAAACGATGCAATGCTTCGCTTTAGGGTACGGAATTGCAACTGCAAAATAAAAGACGAGCACAGCTATACAAAAAGCTTAAAAATCGAAAATAAAATTGTTTTCTGAAAGAAGATAATAATTATTATTATTTCATACACCAGTTAAAAGTTTAAAAAAATTTATTTATTTTCGATTAAGATTTGGTACTTAAATGGTCCTTTTTATATTTATATATTTAAATGTATTTATTTATTAATGTTTTTTTCTTATTAATTATTTATTTATTTACCTGTTAAATAATGAATTTATTAGAGTTTTGTGCAGTTTCTAGAAATTAGTGTTGCTCATTAAACGAGTATATCACGTCTGAGTGTTTTTCTTATTTCTGTCATTAAACTGTAATTTTGTTGGTCCATTGATTTTTTACAGAAGAACTACAGTTTTTTTGTAAATTCATTGTTTTTTCCACATCAAGTGCTGTGGCTAATATGGACTACCATAGAGTAGTCTAATACGGACTAGTGGGTTCAATGCCTTTCATGCCACATTTGCAGCCACGAACAGTGTGCTGGGTGTGAAAAATCCAAATTCATTTGTGAATTTTGTACCCTGGACTATGTGGTCCAAATTACCATCCTTTTTTTTTTTTGATTATATTTTTGTATTACAGCCATATTTCATTTTTGTTACTTTTTTTATATCTTGACCTCATGTTTTTGTTAATAACTATGCTTAATGCATTATAATTATTCAATTGTTTATTAAGCAAAAGGAAATGTTAAATCTTACATTGTCTATTTTATTGACAAAAATAACATTGGTGGCGCATATACATATAACTCCCTTACTCTATTAATAAATTTCTTACACATGTACATACATATGTATATATATGTCTTCTATTTTATTTATTTTTTAACCCATTTTTTTATTTCTGTTAAAAATTTTTAAATTTATCTATAATACACACATAACGTACATAATATACATATGTACATATTTTTGTTTATTTTTTTGTTGCAAGTTTTCTAGTAGTTCACTTCTAAAATTCAATTATGAAAAAGTCTTTGTTAACTTTATTTATTAGATAGTCATAGTACTTCAGTCAAAATATAAAACATGTTTGAATCTCTGCGTTAATTATGCCGGAAACTCCAATGTATATTTAATACGAAAATAGAATCTATCTATCTATATATTTACCGCATTTTGCGTAATCAGGAGAAAACCTTCACGGCATTGATCCAAGTTAGAATTCATTGAGTGTCTATGGCGTAGTGGTTGTCGTCATCGCTTGTCACGCTGAATGTTCACGGTTCAAATCCAAATGTCGCCGAAACATTGGTCTCTCACGAAATAAAAATAAGTTGATCAGTTTCAGAAGTAATGTCAAAAACCTACAGCGAAGGCTTAACACTGGCAGTAGGATGGTGGTATGACTGAAGAAATTGATCGCAAAATATCTGGAAAAAACTTCTGTTAATCATAAGTAAGGGCAAAACTTTAAATAATAAACAAAATCTCTCCAGTTATACTGGACACCACCTATAGAGTTAGTTGAAACCTACGATCTGAGTTTCCTATCATTACGCCGATCTGTCTGTCTCTCGTTCTTGTTATTTATGTGCTCGCGCTTTGTTAAGATTAGAAGGGTATTCACATCCCCTTAAGCTTGTGTAGATTAAAAAAAAAAATTAAAAATTGAGATTTGTTGCATAAAATTTTGTAGATGCAAGCTATTGAACAAGTAGGGAAACATATTTGTCTGCAATTAAAATCGGTTGACCGTTGTTGTACATAAGCCATGTTTTATTAACACATGTTTTATTATATTATGATCTGAATGGATCACGCAATGAAAATAAAACAATCCATATCAACGAAAAGGTTAAGTTCTGTGTTGTGGTGATTGTACAAGCTAGGTTACTTTTGGCAATTAGCACAAAGTTGCCATGCGAATGAATATTTTCTTTAAAATGAAAGTTTAATGCACTTGTTTTATTCTTTATAGAGGACATTGTTACTTTTGACTAACAGAAACCAAATGAGAATAATATTTTGTAGCTATAGTTTTACTATTACATCGCTAACATATCATTATGAGCAGAAAATTAATTTATTCGAACAAAATAGTACTTGGATTGCCAATAATTTTTTTTATTCTAATCTAGCAACATGTACCCCCTTGACAATTATCCATAATTATAGCAACATTTACGAGCGAAAGATGCACTCCTAACGAAGGTTGCACTCCTAGTGAGAAATTTTAAGATCACAAAAATTGATCTTGATGAATAGTAAGATCTCGTTTTGTTGTTGTAACGCATACAAACCAATGATCTATATGGATCATCGGTGATAATAAAATACGGCTAGTATCTAAGCAGAAATAAGATGCTTTTCAGACGATGTAATGGGAGTCTGCTTTTAACTGCTATCTCTTCTGAATCTTGATTAACAGATACCAAATGAGAATAATATTTTGTCGCCATTATTTATATTTCACTATCACATCGCTGACATATCATTATGAGCAGAAAATTAATTTATTCAAACATAATAATATTTAAAAATATTTGGATTGCCAATAATATTTCTTATTCTAATCGGGCAACACGCACCATTGACAATCGCCTATAATTATAGCAACATTTACATACGAAAGTGTATCAGTGAGAAATAGCCAAAATAATTTTTGGATCACAAAAAATAATCCAGATTCAGTTGTTAATATTCAATGGAAATAAAAATAAAAAAAAAATAAAAAAAATTTCATTTACAAAACTTTAAAAAAATAAGTCACCTTTCCACTACTTACCAAAATTAACTAAATTATATTGCATTAAGGGAAGAAAATGTAGTGAAAGTAATCAAACCTAGGTTTTACAAAATTTTACTTTTTTTTGAGATAAGTATGTCACTATCGAAATATTTATGTAATAGTCACAGTTTTTTCACTACTCTGGCAACGCTTTTGAAGAGATTTAAGCCTGAGAATTACAATTTAGATAACTAACAGAGTAGGTACAAAAAATTAAATAAATATACATATATCAACGAATTCAAAACTTGAATAGCAATGAAATTCCGCGTCTTCATATGAAACTTCAAACGTCATAATCTTCAGAAGGCATGTGTGTACTACTAATTCTCCAAACTGAATTTAGTAAATTCGTCAATCAATGAATCTCATTAATATTTCCTAGCAATAATTCAAACACATTTACATATATTTCGCATGTAACGTACCCGTTTACATTAAATTAAAACTTGGGTTTAAGCTAAATATATTGGAACAGTTACGCTTAGACGTTAAAAATAAAGCAACATTTAAATAACCTGAAGTATGCCGAAAGGCATGCCTTAGCGAATTTGGGTGAAATTCGGTACTCGCACTTGAAGTCAGCAATATTGTACGTGCTGGGGTTAACGAATTAAATTTGAATTAAATCCTAGGTACTCAATAAAAATTGCATAACTGTATTTTGACTGGTTAACATGTGTAAGGTACATACATACATATGTACAATTGCACTAAATGCATGTCATAATACTTATAATGTCTAGCACCAAAGTTGATCCAATTTCGATATATACTGGAGCACATATGTATGTAAGCCAATTGAGTTTAACTTATTTCATTGTCAAATGAACTGCATGCAGAAATATTAAGCATATACTCATACTACTCGAAACGTGTTACGTGACTCGAATCTGCATTTTGTTTTTACTGGGATTGTGCATTGATTGTGCCAATGTATACAAGTACAAAAGACGGTTAACAAAGAAAAGTATCCAAGTTTAATGAAGCCAAAAGGGTATCTCAGTAAACGCTTTGTTCTTTTACCAATCGTTAAATACGTCATATATTTATTGCATTTCAACTGAGCAAATGTGCATTCCTATCCAAAACAAAATAAATATTCAGAGCTTCTATTTATATAAATATAAATATAAATGGAAATTTTGCTACAAAAGAGGAAAAAAACCAAAAGCTGCAAGCTAGTGAGAAAATTTAATTTTTACATATTAAACATTTGGACCTTCCACGATAAAAAGCAGCAAAATTGCGAAACAGGCAGCGGCTAGAAAGTAGAAAGGTTACCCCTAAACTTTTTTGAAGTGAAACTTCTTATGTCGCGGTAGGGCAGTAAAATGAAACTCAAACGAAACGAAAATATTCACAGAGGGGAAATTTAAAGGGGGTATAGAAAAAAAATTGTGCATAGAAAGCTGCGCGATAGAAGTGAAACTTGACTTGAAAAATATGATGTAGGTGACTTAGCTTATTGTTTGTCCTGTGAAACCCTTTGATTTGATACCCACATAATGGAGGTCGTGAAGATAACGGTATTCCGCCATCTTGGTTGATCGCCATGTTGAATTTCGAATGTCGGCACTTAGCGTATTGTTTGTCTTGTCAAACCCTTTCATTTGATACCCATATTATGGAAGTCGTGAAGATAACGGTATACCACCATCTTGGTGGACCGCTATGTTGAATTTCGAATGACGTCACTTACCATATTGTTTGTCTTGTCAAACCCTTATAATATAGGTATGTATTGGTATAATCGGCGTCAGCAGTCCTATGTAGTGTGCGTGTTGTATTTTTGCACGAACGACTCGGAAAAGGTGGTGTCGTGAAAAAGTTTTCTGATGTTTGCTGAAACTGAACCCGGTCCAACGCAATAACCACTACGCCACAGAGGAGGTTCAAGTCTTTTCATGAAATTGAGGATCTCTGGAGACTTTAAGAATTTTCCCAGAAGTTCAAATTTCTATGTTGTCTTTTTATGGCACATAGCGTCCTACATTAACATCGAATGTGTTGCTCTATGTTCAATAAGGCGCAAATACCTGGGAAGACACATCCTATTCGGGCTGTCATCGCTCAGATCCATCGACTTCTCAAAAACACTGGAGTTTACATGACACACAGAGCGTTTTTCTTGAACCCACATATTCCTTCTAGCCTTTCCATTCCATTACACAACCCCGCCTTTCACTAACACACACCCCAAACCTCTTTTTTCCAACATAGTTCTGGAGGGGCACTCAACGGGCCCGATTAGTGGCCTACGTGAAGAGGAATAATCCTCACCATCACAAACCAACCAACCAACATCGAATGTGTTCCGCAGTTTCAACGGCTAACAACCAAAGACGACATTCAGTTTCTTGAACGAGACCAATTTTGTTTAGGATTAATGTATGATGGAAATAGTCAGCTAGAAATCGAACTAATCTATTGTTATTATTCCTTCTGAGAAGTAGGTATTCTTTGGACTTATCTTAGAATGGTTTTATGACTCTTTAAGCCAGTTTGTCGGAAAAATAAGTTCCCTCAATACCCTTGTGTCCAGTCGCCCACTAATTTTTGACTTGGTACCTATCGGAGAGGTCTCGGACGGGAATGATTTGAAGTCAGTAAGGTTTCAGCCTAGTGGCTTTAAAGCTGCTGACTAGCTGTAAGGTTCTTTATGTATGTATGTGTTTGATCGATATTTGTATGTTACCTATATGAAAAAATAAGTATTCAACTGTACAAAAAATAGACGCTGGCGTACCACAAGGAAATGTACTCAGACCTATTTCATAGTTGAATTATACAGTAGACATACCAACACCCAGACTCCACAATTCACAACTAGCTACTTTTGCGGATGAAACGGAGGAAACAGATATCTATTAAATGCTGTAGTATGTATGTAATTTAGACTATACTGGCGATTGTGTCGCTTGTCTTCAACATCTACATAGTGCAGCATTTCCGTACCGTGACTTAGAACTTGAAGACACTAACGATACCTTTGTAAGCTGCCAGAGATAGAGCGAACAAAAATGAGCTCTAGAATAAGAGCTCAGCTAAATTACAAAGAAAACACTCTTCGAACTGATTCTACGTAGCTAACGACAATTATGTAATAAAGCGATCTTGCGCCTAAAGAAAATTTGTGCTGCTTTCTTAATTGCATATATCTCTGATTGGAAGACGCTGCTATAGTCTGCTAGTCGGTAGGACTGGCTTATGCAAAGTTCTTCCGAAAAGACGCCTGTTCCGGTTAATTTCTCTATTTTTGGACCATCTGCGTGATGGCATTTTCAGAGTTGTTTCAGATCTGTCATCTGTCTACTTTACTTGGTATGAAGACCTTGAAGTGTCTGGTGAAATCAAGCTGGGGGTTTTCGTGATCTGTGCAGGGCATGAGTCCCTTTTGATTGGAAAAGTCCAGTATGGGCGTGTGACCAGGCGAGCGTGGCTTCCAGTTTCCATTTTTTCTTAGTCTGAGAGCTCCTTTGGCTGCCGTGTTTTTTATGGCGAGATCAATGAGTGGAAGGTGCAGACGCGTTGCCAAGTGTGGACTTAGGTGCACCTGTTATACCCAGACAAGCTATTCTTTGTACCTTATTTAGATTTCTAAGGTAGGATTTGGTGTTGGTCGCACCCTACCAGATTTTTGACCCGTAGGTGAAGATTGGTCTTACAATCGTTTTTTTTATTTATATAAGTATATAATTTACACACGCTAAACGGTATACGAATACCCTTATAATGTTTACACAAAGTGCGAGTATACATAAAGAACAAGACCGAAAGACAGACAGATCGGCGTAGTGATAGGAAACTCAGATGTTAGGTTTCAACTAACTCTGTGGGTGGTGTCCAGGATAACTGGAGAGTTGTGTTTTATTGAAAGTTTTGCCCTTGCTTATGATTCACAGAAGTTTTTTCCGGAGGTTTCCAATTATTGTTTGTGCGATCAATTTCTTCAGCTATACCACCATGTCCTGCCTTCGCAGTAGGTTTTTGATATTAACTTCTGAAACTGATCAACTTATTTTTATTTCGTGAGAAATAAATGTTCCGGCGACATCTCGATTTGAACCGTGAACCTTCAGCGTGACAAACGACGACGACTACCACTACGCCACGGACACCCCCCATGGGTACTATGTGTGGTTGTAACCCCCATTTCTTCCTGAATGTGTTCTTGCAGGCGTAAAATGAATTGAATCATTTTTTCATTCTTTCTTCTGTCTTTTGTTTCCAGTTTAGTTTGGAGTCTAATATAATGCCCAAGTATTTAGCTTCCGTGGAAATTCGGAGGTGCGTGCCTTTTAATCTTGTTGGGTTCCGAGGTAGGATATAGTATCTTCTTGTGAACAGAATTCTTTCTGTCTTATTGATGTTAATCGATAGGACGTTGGCGTCAGTCATGTTAGCGCCGATTACATGATATTGCTAGTTGTGGAAAGGAAGTTACCTGTTACTAGAATGCCTTCATCGTCGGCATATACTACTGTTTTAATACCCTTGCTTGTGAGGGAGTATTTTATTAAAAGAGATGTTCTATAAAAGGGGGATAAGTCCCCGCCCTGTGGGATTCCTCGCCCGACAGTTTTGCTCACTGAGTTGTCCTCCAGGTTGGAATAGATGGCTCTGCTGTTAAACATTGTCTTCACCCAGTTTGTCATGAAGGCTTTGGAGCCATGTTGTTTTAGAGAGGGTATGATGGTCTCCGTGTTCATATTATTGAAGGCTCCTTCTATATCCAGGAAGGCCATCAACGTGAATTTTTTAAGGTCAAGGGATCTCTCGATTGTTAACACAACTTCATGGAGCGCTGTTTCCACTGATTTACCGTTGAAGTAAGCGTGTTGTGCTTCACATAGTGGCATGTTTATTACGAGTTTGTTCCTTATTTCCAGGTCGAGTAATCTTTCGAGTGGTTGAAACGATAATATTGCCCATGATATCTTTTTCACGGTGATGCAGTCTGTTATGGACATGGTTAACAGTTCTTCCTCGGAGAGTGAGATGGGGTGTCTGGTCGGGCTAGGTGTTAGACTTAGTACATTTTGCAGCCGGGAAAGTGAGTATTTAGAATCAGTTGCAGAGTCTCCTAGCTGTTGAAAGTCCATGGGTTGTCATCTGTTCAAAAGATTCCTATAGGGGAAGGAGTTTTGGCCAACATTTTTCGATATCTGGCTGCCTCTGTTGTTGATTCTATTTCGGAGCAGTAGTTGGACCAGGATGTTCTCTTGGCTGCTCTTTTTAAATTCATTGAAACTGGTGCGGTATAGGATCCAGTCTTCTTCTGATCGTGTGAGTTTGGCTTTATTGAACAGCTTTCTTGTTTTCGTCCTGAGTAGTCGAAGTTCCTACGTCCACCAGGTTGCACGGGTTCGCTTGGAGGGACGGATTTTAGGGCAAGTATTATACCATCCGGTCCCGTAGATTTGAAGGGTGGAAACGATAATATTGCCCATGATAGCTTTTTCACGGTGATGCAGTCTGTTATGGACATGGTTAACAGTTCTTCCTCGGAGAGTGAGATGGGGTGTCTGGTCGGGCTAGGTGTTAGACTTAGTACATTTTGCAGCCGGGAAAGTGAGTATTTAGAATCAGTTGTAGAGTCTCCTAGCTGTTGAAAGTCCAAGGGTTGTAATCTGTACAAAAGTTTCCTATAGGGGAGGAGTTTTGGCTAACATTTTTCGATGTCTGGCTGCCTCTGTTGTTGATTCTATTTCGGAGCAGTAGTTGGACCAGGATGTATAGGATCCAGTCACATTCTGATCGTGTGAGTTTGGCTTTATTGAACAGCTTTCTTGTTTTTGTCCTGAGTACTCGAAGTTCCTACGTCCACCAGGTTGCACGGGTTCGCTTGGAGGGACGGATTATAGGGCAAGATTTGTTGAAAGGTGTTATTAGTGTCTTTGTAAAGAGGTCGACTGTGTCGTCAATCTTTGTCGTGCTCGAGCATGTCCCTACATAGTTAGGAGTAATAGTCCATGAGCCGACCGCGTGATGTCCTAAGGCATAAAAAAAAGAATGAGTTGAATATAAAATGAAAGCTTGCTACTAGACGATGACAAATCGACAAAGGTTGTCTGAATTTTTTGCCCAGTGACAAATAAAAATGGTGACTTCCGGTAGGTTTTTTTTAAATTTTCGTAGGCATTAAAGAAAGAATGAGTGAATATTCATTCGATAGAGGATCTTAAATAGTACTTGAATACATTGGGTTGGCAGACGTAGTCGACCATTTTTTTTGATTATCAAAAAAAATCAAAAAAAAAAAAAATGAACAAATAAACAAAAATTGGGTTGTCAGGGGTTAGTGGTGTGGTGAAGGCTGCCAACCCAATGTATTCAAGTTCTATTTAAGATCCTTTATCGAATGAATACTCACTCATTCTTTTTTTTTTATGCCTATGAAAATAAAAAAAAAAATTTACCGGAAGTTTTTATTTGTCCCTGGGCAAAAAATTCAGACAACCTTTGGCGATTTGTCATCGCCATGAAGCAAGCTTTCATTTTATATTTGATTCATTCTATTTTTTTATGCCTTAGGACATCATGCGGTCGGCTCTCCTACTATTAGTCAAGTTGTGACAAATTTTTGCCAGTCTGTCTGTACCAGGTTTTCTCTTCTAATCTATCTCTCTATCTGCCTGTCTCTCTGTCTGTCTGTCTATCTATCTGTCTGTCTGTCTGTCTATCTGTCTGTCTGTCTATCTGTCTTCCTGTATGTCTGTCTGTCTATCTGTCTGTCTATCTGTCTTCCTGTATGTCTGTCTGTCTATCTGTCTGTCTGTCTGTCTGTCTATATTAATTGACCAAATTGATTAACGTTCACATTTCACCTGAAATTACGAAATTTTGTATGAGAGTTATCAAAACTACCAGTTGTTGAGTAATCGCACTGATGCTGTTTTGCATTCTATATATATTATGTAAAACGTACTCTGAAAATGTTAACAAAATCGGTTGGGTAGTTTCCGAGTCTTTAAAAAACAAACAAACAAACATACATGCATTCATTTTTTATATATATGTAATAGATTTAAAGCCATTGAATTAACGAGTTACATTTAATAAGCAAACGAAACTCTCACCATACACAGTGCCAATATTGCCGATCTCAATGAATTGGAGTTGAAGCGTTGATTGGGATTCATAATCGCTTAAGAAGAATTACAATCAAAATAATTTTAGGTGGTACGAATTCACGAGATCAATAGTTTAGTACTTAAATAAAAATATATTCTGCATACAATTATATTTTGAAAGCGGAAGTATGTTTTTGTACATTCTTTTACTCCAGTAATTCATCAATCAAGTAAAGATTAAGTATATATTTAACTCAAACTCATCGCGTAACATACCTATATACGGGAAAGCGTTAAGCAACGCCTGGGAGTAAAAATTCAAAATTAAAATGTCGGATTTGGCACGCGTTATTTCTACAAAAAAGGATCCAGTCTTCTTCTGATCGTGTGAGTTTGGCTTTATTGAACAGCTTTCTTGTTTTCGTCCTGAGTAGTCGAAGTTCCTACGTCCACCAGGTTGCACGGCTCTAGAATAAGAGCTCAGCTAAATTACAAAGAAAACACTCTTCGAACTGATTCTACGTAGCTAACGACAATTATGTAATAAAGCGATCTTGCGCCTAAAGAAAATTTGTGCTGCTTTCTTAATTGCATATATCTCTGATTGGAAGACGCTGCTATAGTCTGCTAGTCGGTAGGACTGGCTTATGCAAAGTTCTTCCGAAAAGACGCCTGTTCCGGTTAATTTCTCTATTTTTGGACCATCTGCGTGATGGCATTTTCAGAGTTGTTTCAGATCTGTCATCTGTCTACTTTACTTGGTATGAAGACCTTGAAGTGTCTGGTGAAATCAAGCTGGGGGTTTTCGTGATCTGTGCAGGGCATGAGTCCCTTTTGATTGGAAAAGTCCAGTATGGGCGTGTGACCAGGCGAGCGTGGCTTCCAGTTTCCATTTTTTCTTAGTCTGAGAGCTCCTTTGGCTGCCGTGTTTTTTATGGCGAGATCAATGAGTGGAAGGTGCAGACGCGTTGCCAAGTGTGGACTTAGGTGCACCTGTTATACCCAGACAAGCTATTCTTTGTACCTTATTTAGATTTCTAAGGTAGGATTTGGTGTTGGTCGCACCCTACCAGATTTTTGACCCGTAGGTGAAGATTGGTCTTACAATCGTTTTTTTTATTTATATAAGTATATAATTTACAATCGAATCCCGCCGCAAACACCTAAAAGTTTTTCACAGTGCCCACCTCTTTCGAATGTCTGACAAGCATCAAAGAGTATCATTTGTCACGATTGAGCTTCTCAACTCGCCGTTCGGAGTCGGCAAAAAACTGTAGGTCCCTTCCATTCGTGCAAAAATATAACACGCACACACAAATGGTTGCGAGAAGCAGGCCCAGGTTCACCTCGAGCTGTAGCGCCAACTAAGTAAGTAAGTATATAATTTACACACGCTAAACGGTATACGAATACCCTTATAATGTTTACACAAAGTGCGAGTATACATAAAGAACAAGACCGAAAGACAGACAGATCGGCGTAGTGATAGGAAACTCAGATGTTAGGTTTCAACTAACTCTGTGGGTGGTGTCCAGGATAACTGGAGAGTTGTGTTTTATTGAAAGTTTTGCCCTTGCTTATGATTCACAGAAGTTTTTTCCGGAGGTTTCCAATTATTGTTTGTGCGATCAATTTCTTCAGCTATACCACCATGTCCTGCCTTCGCAGTAGGTTTTTGATATTAACTTCTGAAACTGATCAACTTATTTTTATTTCGTGAGAAATAAATGTTCCGGCGACATCTCGATTTGAACCGTGAACCTTCAGCGTGACAAACGACGACGACTACCACTACGCCACGGACACCCCCCATGGGTACTATGTGTGGTTGTAACCCCCATTTCTTCCTGAATGTGTTCTTGCAGGCGTAAAATGAATTGAATCATTTTTTCATTCTTTCTTCTGTCTTTTGTTTCCAGTTTAGTTTGGAGTCTAATATAATGCCCAAGTATTTAGCTTCCGTGGAAATTCGGAGGTGCGTGCCTTTTAATCTTGTTGGGTTCCGAGGTAGGATATAGTATCTTCTTGTGAACAGAATTCTTTCTGTCTTATTGATGTTAATCGATAGGACGTTGGCGTCAGTCATGTTAGCGCCGATTACATGATATTGCTAGTTGTGGAAAGGAAGTTACCTGTTACTAGAATGCCTTCATCGTCGGCATATACTACTGTTTTAATACCCTTGCTTGTGAGGGAGTATTTTATTAAAAGAGATGTTCTATAAAAGGGGGATAAGTCCCCGCCCTGTGGGATTCCTCGCCCGACAGTTTTGCTCACTGAGTTGTCCTCCAGGTTGGAATAGATGGCTCTGCTGTTAAACATTGTCTTCACCCAGTTTGTCATGAAGGCTTTGGAGCCATGTTGTTTTAGAGAGGGTATGATGGTCTCCGTGTTCATATTATTGAAGGCTCCTTCTATATCCAGGAAGGCCATCAACGTGAATTTTTTAAGGTCAAGGGATCTCTCGATTGTTAACACAACTTCATGGAGCGCTGTTTCCACTGATTTACCGTTGAAGTAAGCGTGTTGTGCTTCACATAGTGGCATGTTTATTACGAGTTTGTTCCTTATTTCCAGGTCGAGTAATCTTTCGAGTGGTTGAAACGATAATATTGCCCATGATATCTTTTTCACGGTGATGCAGTCTGTTATGGACATGGTTAACAGTTCTTCCTCGGAGAGTGAGATGGGGTGTCTGGTCGGGCTAGGTGTTAGACTTAGTACATTTTGCAGCCGGGAAAGTGAGTATTTAGAATCAGTTGCAGAGTCTCCTAGCTGTTGAAAGTCCATGGGTTGTCATCTGTTCAAAAGATTCCTATAGGGGAAGGAGTTTTGGCCAACATTTTTCGATATCTGGCTGCCTCTGTTGTTGATTCTATTTCGGAGCAGTAGTTGGACCAGGATGTTCTCTTGGCTGCTCTTTTTAAATTCATTGAAACTGGTGCGGTATAGGATCCAGTCTTCTTCTGATCGTGTGAGTTTGGCTTTATTGAACAGCTTTCTTGTTTTCGTCCTGAGTAGTCGAAGTTCCTACGTCCACCAGGTTGCACGGGTTCGCTTGGAGGGACGGATTTTAGGGCAAGTATTATACCATCCGGTCCCGTAGATTTGAAGGGTGGAAACGATAATATTGCCCATGATAGCTTTTTCACGGTGATGCAGTCTGTTATGGACATGGTTAACAGTTCTTCCTCGGAGAGTGAGATGGGGTGTCTGGTCGGGCTAGGTGTTAGACTTAGTACATTTTGCAGCCGGGAAAGTGAGTATTTAGAATCAGTTGTAGAGTCTCCTAGCTGTTGAAAGTCCAAGGGTTGTAATCTGTACAAAAGTTTCCTATAGGGGAGGAGTTTTGGCTAACATTTTTCGATGTCTGGCTGCCTCTGTTGTTGATTCTATTTCGGAGCAGTAGTTGGACCAGGATGTATAGGATCCAGTCACATTCTGATCGTGTGAGTTTGGCTTTATTGAACAGCTTTCTTGTTTTTGTCCTGAGTACTCGAAGTTCCTACGTCCACCAGGTTGCACGGGTTCGCTTGGAGGGACGGATTATAGGGCAAGATTTGTTGAAAGGTGTTATTAGTGTCTTTGTAAAGAGGTCGACTGTGTCGTCAATCTTTGTCGTGCTCGAGCATGTCCCTACATAGTTAGGAGTAATAGTCCATGAGCCGACCGCGTGATGTCCTAAGGCATAAAAAAAAGAATGAGTTGAATATAAAATGAAAGCTTGCTACTAGACGATGACAAATCGACAAAGGTTGTCTGAATTTTTTGCCCAGTGACAAATAAAAATGGTGACTTCCGGTAGGTTTTTTTTAAATTTTCGTAGGCATTAAAGAAAGAATGAGTGAATATTCATTCGATAGAGGATCTTAAATAGTACTTGAATACATTGGGTTGGCAGACGTAGTCGACCATTTTTTTTGATTATCAAAAAAAATCAAAAAAAAAAAAAATGAACAAATAAACAAAAATTGGGTTGTCAGGGGTTAGTGGTGTGGTGAAGGCTGCCAACCCAATGTATTCAAGTTCTATTTAAGATCCTTTATCGAATGAATACTCACTCATTCTTTTTTTTTTATGCCTATGAAAATAAAAAAAAAAATTTACCGGAAGTTTTTATTTGTCCCTGGGCAAAAAATTCAGACAACCTTTGGCGATTTGTCATCGCCATGAAGCAAGCTTTCATTTTATATTTGATTCATTCTATTTTTTTATGCCTTAGGACATCATGCGGTCGGCTCTCCTACTATTAGTCAAGTTGTGACAAATTTTTGCCAGTCTGTCTGTACCAGGTTTTCTCTTCTAATCTATCTCTCTATCTGCCTGTCTCTCTGTCTGTCTGTCTATCTATCTGTCTGTCTGTCTGTCTATCTGTCTGTCTGTCTATCTGTCTTCCTGTATGTCTGTCTGTCTATCTGTCTGTCTATCTGTCTTCCTGTATGTCTGTCTGTCTATCTGTCTGTCTGTCTGTCTGTCTATATTAATTGACCAAATTGATTAACGTTCACATTTCACCTGAAATTACGAAATTTTGTATGAGAGTTATCAAAACTACCAGTTGTTGAGTAATCGCACTGATGCTGTTTTGCATTCTATATATATTATGTAAAACGTACTCTGAAAATGTTAACAAAATCGGTTGGGTAGTTTCCGAGTCTTTAAAAAACAAACAAACAAACATACATGCATTCATTTTTTATATATATGTAATAGATTTAAAGCCATTGAATTAACGAGTTACATTTAATAAGCAAACGAAACTCTCACCATACACAGTGCCAATATTGCCGATCTCAATGAATTGGAGTTGAAGCGTTGATTGGGATTCATAATCGCTTAAGAAGAATTACAATCAAAATAATTTTAGGTGGTACGAATTCACGAGATCAATAGTTTAGTACTTAAATAAAAATATATTCTGCATACAATTATATTTTGAAAGCGGAAGTATGTTTTTGTACATTCTTTTACTCCAGTAATTCATCAATCAAGTAAAGATTAAGTATATATTTAACTCAAACTCATCGCGTAACATACCTATATACGGGAAAGCGTTAAGCAACGCCTGGGAGTAAAAATTCAAAATTAAAATGTCGGATTTGGCACGCGTTATTTCTACAAAAAAGGATCCAGTCTTCTTCTGATCGTGTGAGTTTGGCTTTATTGAACAGCTTTCTTGTTTTCGTCCTGAGTAGTCGAAGTTCCTACGTCCACCAGGTTGCACGGGTTCGCTTGGAGGGACGGATTTTAGGGCAAGTATTATACCATCCGGTCCCGTAGATTTGAAGGGTTGAAACGATAATATTGCCCATGATAGCTTTTTCACGGTGATGCAGTCTGTTATGGACATGGTTAACAGTTCTTCCTCGGAGAGTGAGAGGAGGTGTCTGGTCGGGCTAGGTGTTAGACTTAGTACATTTTGCAGCCGGGAAAGTGAGTATTTAGAATCAGTTGTAGAGTCTCCTAGCTGTTGAAAGTCCAAGGGTTGTAATCTGTACAAAAGTTTCCTATAGGGGAGGAGTTTTGGCTAACATTTTTCGATGTCTGGCTGCCTCTGTTGTTGATTCTATTTCGGAGCAGTAGTTGGACCAGGATGTATAGGATCCAGTCATATTATGATCGTGTGAGTTTGGCTTTATTGAACAGCTTTCTTGTTTTTGTCCTGAGTAGTCGAAGTTCCTACGTCCACCAGGTTGCACGGGTTCGCTTGGAGTGACGGATTATAGGGCAAGATTTGTTGAAAGGTGTTATTAGTGTCTTTGTAAAGAGGTCGACTGTGTCGTCAATCTGTGTCGTGCTCGAGCATGTCCCTACATAGTTAGGAGTTATAGTCCATGAGCCGACCGCGTGATGTCCTAAGGCATAAAAAAAGGAATGAGTTGAATATAAAATGAAAGCTTGCTACTAGACGATGACAAGTCTGAATTTTTTGCCCAGTGACAAATAAAAATGGTGACTTCCGGTACGTTTTTTTTAATTTTCGTAGGCATTAAAGAAAGAATGAGTGAATATTCATTCGATAGAGGATCTTAAATAGAACTTGAATACATTGGGTTGGCAGACGTAGTCGACCATTTTTTTTTTGATTATCAAAAAAAATCAAAAAAAAAATGAACAAATAAACAAAAATTGGGTTGTCAGGGGTTAGTGGTGTGGTGAAGGCTGCCAACCCAATGTATTCAAGTTCTATTTAAGATCCTTTATCGAATGAATACTCACTCATTCTTTTTTTTTTATGCCTATGAAAATAAAAAAAAAAATTTACCGGAAGTTTTTATTTGTCCCTGGGCAAAAAATTCAGACAACCTTTGGCGATTTGTCATCGCCATGAAGCAAGCTTTCATTTTATATTTGATTCATTCTATTTTTTTATGCCTTAGGACATCATGCGGTCGGCTCTCCTACTATTAGTCAAGTTGTGACAAATTTTTGCCAGTCTGTCTGTACCAGGTTTTCTCTTCTAATCTATCTCTCTATCTGCCTGTCTCTCTGTCTGTCTGTCTATCTATCTGTCTGTCTGTCTGTCTATCTGTCTGTCTGTCTATCTGTCTTCCTGTATGTCTGTCTGTCTATCTGTCTGTCTGTCTGTCTGTCTATATTAATTGACCAAATTGATTAACGTTCATATTTCACCTGAAATTACGAAATTTTGTATGAGAGTTATCAAAACTACCAGTTGTTGAGTAATCGCACTGATGCTGTTTTGCATTCTATATATATTAAGTAAAACGTACTCTGAAAATGTTAACAAAATCGGTTGGGTAGTTTCCGAGTCTTTAAAAAAAAACAAACAAACATACATGCATTCATTTTTTATATATATGTAATAGATTTAAAGCCATTGAATTAACGAGTTACATTTAATAAGCAAACGAAACTCTCACCATACACAGTGCCAATATTGCCGATCTCAATGAATTGGAGTTCAAGCGTTGATTGGGATTCATAATCGCTTAAGAAGAATTACAATCAAAATAATTTTAGGTGGTACGAATTCACGAGATCAATAGTTTAGTACTTAAATAAAAATATATTCTGCATACAATTATATTTTGAAAGCGGAAGTATGTTTTTGTACATTCTTTTACTCCAGTAATTCATCAATCAAGTAAAGATTAAGTATATATTTAACTCAAACTCATCGCGTAACATACCTATATACGGGAAAGCGTTAAGCAACGCCTGGGAGTTAAAATTCAAAATTAAAATGTCGGATTTGGCACGCGTTATTTCTACAAAAAAGGATCCAGTCTTCTTCTGATCGTGTGAGTTTGGCTTTATTGAACAGCTTTCTTGTTTTCGTCCTGAGTAGTCGAAGTTCCTACGTCCACCAGGTTGCACGGGTTCGCTTGGAGGGACGGATTTTAGGGCAAGTATTATACCATCCGGTCCCGTAGATTTGAAGGGTTGAAACGATAATATTGCCCATGATAGCTTTTTCACGGTGATGCAGTCTGTTATGGACATGGTTAACAGTTCTTCCTCGGAGAGTGAGATGAGGTGTCTGGTCGGGCTAGGTGTTAGACTTAGTACATTTTGCAGCCGGGAAAGTGAGTATTTAGAATCAGTTGTAGAGTCTCCTAGCTGTTGAAAGTCCAAGGGTTGTAATCTGTACAAAAGTTTCCTATAGGGGAGGAGTTTTGGCTAACATTTTTCGATGTCTGGCTGCCTCTGTTGTTGATTCTATTTCGGAGCAGTAGTTGGACCAGGATGTATAGGATCCAGTCATATTCTGATCGTGTGAGTTTGGCTTTATTGAACAGCTTTCTTGTTTTTGTCCTGAGTACTCGAAGTTCCTACGTCCACCAGGTTGCACGGGTTCGCTTGGAGGGACGGATTATAGGGCAAGATTTGTTGAAAGGTGTTATTAGTGTCTTTGTAAAGAGGTCGACTGTGTCGTCAATCTTTGTCGTGCTCGAGCATGTCCCTACATAGTTAGGAGTAATAGTCCATGAGCCGACCGCGTGATGTCCTAAGGCATAAAAAAAAGAATGAGTTGAATATAAAATGAAAGCTTGCTACTAGACGATGACAAATCGACAAAGGTTGTCTGAATTTTTTGCCCAGTGACAAATAAAAATGGTGACTTCCGGTACGTTTTTTTTTAAATTTTCGTAGGCATTAAAGAAAGAATGAGTGAATATTCATTCGATAGAGGATCTTAAATAGTACTTGAATACATTGGGTTGGCAGACGTAGTCGACCATTTTTTTTGATTATCAAAAAAAATCAAAAAAAAAAAAATGAACAAATAAACAAAAATTGGGTTGTCAGGGGTTAGTGGTGTGGTGAAGGCTGCCAACCCAATGTATTCAAGTTCTATTTAAGATCCTTTATCGAATGAATACTCACTCATTCTTTTTTTTTTATGCCTATGAAAATAAAAAAAAAAATTTACCGGAAGTTTTTATTTGTCCCTGGGCAAAAAATTCAGACAACCTTTGGCGATTTGTCATCGCCATGAAGCAAGCTTTCATTTTATATTTGATTCATTCTATTTTTTTATGCCTTAGGACATCATGCGGTCGGCTCTCCTACTATTAGTCAAGTTGTGACAAATTTTTGCCAGTCTGTCTGTACCAGGTTTTCTCTTCTAATCTATCTCTCTATCTGCCTGTCTCTCTGTCTGTCTGTCTATCTATCTGTCTGTCTGTCTGTCTATCTGTCTGTCTGTCTATCTGTCTTCCTGTATGTCTGTCTGTCTATCTGTCTGTCTGTCTGTCTGTCTATATTAATTGACCAAATTGATTAACGTTCACATTTCACCTGAAATTACGAAATTTTGTATGAGAGTTATCAAAACTACCAGTTGTTGAGTAATCGCACTGATGCTGTTTTGCATTCTATATATATTAAGTAAAACGTACTCTGAAAATGTTAACAAAATCGGTTGGGTAGTTTCCGAGTCTTTAAAAAAAAAACAAACAAACATACATGCATTCATTTTTTATATATATGTAATAGATTTAAAGCCATTGAACTAACGAGTTACATTTAATAAGCAAACGAAACTCTCACCATACACAGTGCCAATATTGCCGATCTCAATGAATTGGAGTTCAAGCGTTGATTGGGATTCATAATCGCTTAAGAAGAATTACAATCAAAATAATTTTAGGTGGTACGAATTCACGAGATCAATAGTTTAGTGCTTAAATAAAAATATTCTGCATACAATTATATTTTGAAAGCGGAAGTATGTTTTTGTACATTCTTTTACTCCAGTAATTCATCAATCAAGTAAAGATTAAGTATATATTTAACTCAAACTCATCGCGTAACATACCTATATACGGGAAAGCGTTAAGCAACGCCTGGGAGTTAAAATTCAAAATTAAAATGTCGGATTTGGCACGCGTTATTTCTACAAAAAAGGATCCAGTCTTCTTCTGATCATGTGAGTTTGGCTTTATTGAACAGCTTTCTTGTTTTCGTCCTGAGTAGTCGAAGTTCCTACGTCCACCAGGTTGCACGGGTTCGCTTGGAGGGACGGATTTTAGGGCAAGTATTATACCATCCGGTCCCGTAGATTTGAAGGGTTGAAACGATAATATTGCCCATGATAGCTTTTTCACGGTGATGCAGTCTGTTATGGACATGGTTAACAGTTCTTCCTCGGAGAGTGAGATGAGGTGTCTGGTCGGGCTAGGTGTTAGACTTAGTACATTTTGCAGCCGGGAAAGTGAGTATTTAGAATCAGTTGTAGAGTCTCCTAGCTGTTGAAAGTCCAAGGGTTGTAATCTGTACAAAAGTTTCCTATAGGGGAGGAGTTTTGGCTAACATTTTTCGATGTCTGGCTGCCTCTGTTGTTGATTCTATTTCGGAGCAGTAGTTGGACCAGGATGTATAGGATCCAGTCATATTCTGATCGTGTGAGTTTGGCGTTATTGAACAGCTTTCTTGTTTTTGTCCTGAGTAGTCGAAGTTCCTACGTCCACCAGGTTGCACGGGTTCGCTTGGAGTGACGGATTATAGGGCAAGATTTGTTGAAAGGTGTTATTAGTGTCTTTGTAAAGAGGTCGACTGTGTCGTCAATCTGTGTCGTGCTCGAGCATGTCCCTACATAGTTAGGAGTTATAGTCCATGAGCCGACCGCGTGATGTCCTAAGGCATAAAAAAAGGAATGAGTTGAATATAAAATGAAAGCTTGCTACTAGACGATGACAAGTCTGAATTTTTTGCCCAGTGACAAATAAAAATGGTGACTTCCGGTACGTTTTTTTTAATTTTCGTAGGCATTAAAGAAAGAATGAGTGAATATTCATTCGATAGAGGATCTTAAATAGAACTTGAATACATTGGGTTGGCAGACGTAGTCGACCATTTTTTTTGATTATCAAAAAAAATCAAAAAAAAAATGAACAAATAAACAAAAATTGGGTTGTCAGGGGTTAGTGGTGTGGTGAAGGCTGCCAACCCAATGTATTCAAGTTCTATTTAAGATCCTTTATCGAATGAATACTCACTCATTCTTTTTTTTTATGCCTATGAAAATAAAAAAAAAAAATTTACCGGAAGTTTTTATTTGTCCCTGGGCAGAAAATTCAGACAACCTTTGGCGATTTGTCATCGCCATGAAGCAAGCTTTCATTTTATATTTGATTCATTCTATTTTTTTATGCCTTAGGACATCATGCGGTCGGCTCTCCTACTATTAGTCAAGTTGTGACAAATTTTTGCCAGTCTGTCTGTACCAGGTTTTCTCTTCTAATCTATCTCTCTATCTGCCTGTCTCTCTGTCTGTCTGTCTATCTATCTGTCTGTCTGTCTGTCTATCTGTCTGTCTGTCTATCTGTCTTCCTGTATGTCTGTCTGTCTATCTGTCTGTCTGTCTGTCTGTCTATATTAATTGACCAAATTGATTAACGTTCACATTTCACCTGAAATTACGAAATTTTGTATGAGAGTTATCAAAACTACCAGTTGTTGAGTAATCGTACTGATGCTGTTTTGCATTCTATATATATTAAGTAAAACGTACTCTGAAAATTTTAACAAAATCGGTTGGGTAGTTTCCGAGTCTTTAAAAGACAAACAAACAAACATACATGCATTCATTTTTTATATATATGTAATAGATTTAAAGCCATTGAATTAACGAGTTACATTTAATAAGCAAACGAAACTCTCACCATACACAGTGCCAATATTGCCGATCTCAATGAATTGGAGTTGAAGCGTTGATTGGGATTCATAATCGCTTAAGAAGAATTACAATCAAAATAATTTTAGGTGGTACGAATTCACGAGATCAATAGTTTAGTACTTAAATAAAAATATATTCTGCATACAATTATATTTTGAAAGCGGAAGTATGTTTTTGTACATTCTTTTACTCCAGTAATTCATCAATCAAGTAAAGATTAAGTATATATTTAACTCAAACTCATCGCGTAACATACCTATATACGAGAAAGCGTTAAGCAACGCCTGGGAGTTAAAATTCAAAATTAAAATGTCGGATTTGGCACGCGTTATTTCTACACAAAACCACATTACAAGAGCAGCGTTTTACCTAATAAGTAACACGTCTGTTTTAGTACACGGGCGAAGCAGGGCGGGACAGCTAGTAAATTATAAAAACAAAATATCGCAAAATTATGAATTAGTTAGAAAATCTGTGGTTAAAAAAGTAGGTAAAAAATCATATTTTCTCACTTTCCCTGCTGCGGTTTTTTCCAAGTATTATAAAATCTATGCATGTTCAGCATACTTATCACAATTTTTACAATCGTTACATTTTTAAGGAAAAAATAATAAAACTTTATGTTTATTTCGCATTTTTTGTAAAAAACTGACCTGAAAGTCAAAAATGTTCATGGGCAAGATAAATTAAACTTACTTAAAAATAAAATATCTGGAAAGCCAAAAAAAAGTATAAATTTTATAAGCGCAGTTAGAAAGAGTAATATTTCTGTTAAAATTAAAGCCCTAAATATGGTTTCGGTAGTATGTAAGTATAAGCAGATATTTGTGTAAGCATGGGTCAAGGAATACTTTGCTGTAGGAATACTTTGCTGTACCCAAAGTAGGTATTTTCTTAAATTCTCGTTAGATGATGTCCACATTGGAGATAGAGCCTTGCTGTGGAATGTTTTTTTCTTAGATTATACCCAAGAATCAGTTCCCAAAGCATTGAACTTGAAAACACCCTGTATAACGCCATTCTTTGGATTATTGCGATTACATCCATCAGTAGTTTGTCGCGCCTTCTATTCTACAAAACAAAGAGAAAAAGTAACATTATGCAAAACTGAGAACCTCACATTATTATATTTACCGAACACCTAGAAGAAACATTCAACCCTTTCGACGGTCAAACGCTGATAGATGATCTTAACGGTACGACAACGACATTTGACAACTTTAGAATAAAAAGTGTCGTTCACCGAACTTTACTACACAATAAAAAATTTGAAAAATAATAAACCACCTGGCTATGATTTAATTACCGGACAAATCGTCAAAGAATGGAAGAATGGAAGAATGGAATGCAAATAAAGCGATAATTAAACTTTTGTATAGATTAAATATGAATGTTCGAATATTTTTCCCGACCGTCAACCGCGGACCTCTATTTGACCTTCTGAGTGGAATACACAGATATGCATACCCATGTCCCATACAGTAACTCACAGGATCGATCAAATGTTTCTGAGAGAGCAAACTAACGCTTTTTTCCCGCATGATTGCGTGATTATCTAAGCAATGTTCTTACCTTTAGCTATAGTAACTAAATTGTACTAGACCGTTAAAAATTTATCGAGATAAAAAAAGTGTTTTTTTGCCCAATCGAAATCGACATAAGATAACTTATTACTTAAAAATATTTTGAAGCAACTATACAGGGTGGGCAAAATGTAAACTCGAAAAGCAAAATTTCTGAAACATATGTACATATATCATGTGTTAATCCGTACGGCCAGTGTCTTGCAATAAAGTAATGCACATGCGCTGCAAACTGTACTAGAAACCAGAATATGGATTTTGAACCCGAAACACTTTAGTTTAACTTAGTATGTATTATTGGAAGAAGGACTTCTCTAAGTGTATAAACAATTATAGGAAATAAAACTTATGTAGATATTTTTCGAAAACACTATCAGGCATCAAACAAAAAATATAAGGCCTTGTGTTTCATTTAACAGCGAGAGTATTTTACAAATATCGTTCACCGACTTACAACAGTATGGATTGGTGGAAGTTAGCCAAACCAATCCGCTGCAGCTCTCCTGGTACAAAAACTGATACATATCATCGTTTTTGAATTCATGAAACATTTCCAGTGAGATGCGGGTATGATGTCAAATGAAAAAATAAAACAATTCAATAATTTTTCCAAAAATATTTTATTAGGGATTTGTTATTTAATTTGACAAAAACAAGAATCAATTATGGTAATTAGTAGGGCAACCGGAAATATGATCTTAGAAAACCGTTTATAGCGCTTTAAATATGCTCTAAAAAAGATGTTATATTCTCTTAAAATATGCTCTAAAAACGATTGAAAACTGAAAAAATCACGAAAAATGAAACAAAAATATTATTTTTAAATAATTTTTATTTGAGGAAACACAACTAAATAAGAAACAGCTTAATTAAATAATTTAAATATATCAAAATTCTACTTGAATTATAATTAATTTAAATTTTTGTTGCAATAAATGCAAATACAGTCAAACTTCGTTAACTCGAATTTCTTATAACTCGAACGAAATTGTGTGGCAGCAGCGTTTAGATTCCATATAATTTGTCTTTGATAACTCGAACTTGCATAACTCGAATTTCTTTATAACTCGAACAAAAAAATGGTACGTGCATTGGATAAATTGAATTTTTCGGGGAAATCCCCACAAGCGAATATTTTATGTCAGAGGAATTTTTTTTTCGTTGAATATTTTGGTGTTGGAAGTTACATGCAGTCCGCCATCGGTAAAAGCAACCAATGAAAATACGAGCAGTTGCGTTAATTGAGGTTGTTGCAATAAGCGAGTCACAAAAAAGTTGAGCCTTGAATTAGAATTTAACGTGACAACCAGATTTAACTGATGAACCGTTACTCAATTTATTTAAAATCTCAGCCTTCTGCTTTATAGACAGCTCGGGAACTTTTTTTACGATAGCCATGATTTCTAACATAAAACTAAGCAATTATATACCGACCGCGAGAAAATTAGCTGAACACTGGTAAATTACAACGCAAATACAATGCACATACGATCTATGTATGTACGAGTGTAAAAAATCTGAGAGAAGTAACTGTAAAATAACTGCCCAGTTACAGTAAAACCAAACACCCAAAAATAGAAACAAAGATAAAACAAAATAAGAGATCATGGATGGAGAGTTGCGTTTACTGAGTCACATTATTTTGAAAAGTTGCAATTATTGAGTCACTAATGGTAAAAATTGAGGTGTTGCTTTAACCGAGGTATTGCGTTTATCGATGGTTGCTTTTACCGAGGGCGTACTGTACATACCTATGTTTGTATGTGGTTTTTTGTTCTATTTTTCGCGGATATCTTTAAAATTTATTCTTGATTTCGTAATGCTGCTGGTTTGAAGAGTTTTAAATTGAGCGATTTTTTTTATAATTGCAACTAAATGCGTCTTAAAGTCTTTAACAATTCAAGAAAAATTCAAGCTTATTAAAGAAATAGAAAGTGGTTCCAAAAAAAGACGTTGCTGTGAAATATGGTGTTCCACCAGATAGGGTTTCGACAATATTAAAAAAATAAGCAATTGATTATCACATTAACCGAGCCTGGTAGTTCGTTGGGAGGAAGTAAAAGAATAAAGAAACCAATGTTTGAAAATGTTGATAAAGAAGTCATCGTCTTAAAGTCTGTAACAATTCAAGAAAAATTCAAGCTTATTAAAGAAATAGAAAGTGGTTCCAAAAAAGACGTTGCTGTGAAATATGGTTTTCCACCAAATAGGGTTTCGACAATATTAAAAAAATAAGCAATTGATTATCACATTAACCGAGCCTGGTAGTTCGTTGGGAGGAAATAAAAGAATAAAGAAACCAATATTTGAAAATGTTGATAAAGAAATCATCGATTGGTTTACGGCGGCTAGAAACCAGAATATGCCAATTTTCGGAGGAATATTAAAGGAAAAAGCACTAGAATTCGCAAGACGATTTGGTGAATATGATTTTAAGGCAAGCACTGGTTGTATTTATATTTGTTGGTAATACGAGTAACAAACAAAAAAAACTATTGTCAGACATTTTGATGATTTTTTAATATAATTTTTACTTGTATAAAAATACAAAGGGTAGGGTGGGGCAGATTCGACACATTTTCTGTAGATTCCCTAAAACTCATAAAGACTTTACTCAACCCTAATTGTTTACAAAAAATACTTTTAAAAACTACTTCAAAAAGTTGAAAGTGCCCCATGGGTGGGGGCGTGGGGCACATTCGTCTTTCTAGTGGGGCACTTTCGACACGAATTCAAATGACACAAAAGGAAGAGCAAACTTATAAGGAACTATTTTATTTATTTAAATAAATCAATCTTATGTCTACAAAACATAAAAAAATCCTTGAGATACTTCAGAAATGAATGTTAAAATTAAACTAAAAATCACATTCAGTTTTCATACAAAAATATATATATATCACAAAGTAAAATAAAGAAAAAGGCATTGAATTTTTTAAGTTAAAAGAAACGATTACAGTGCTCCCCGGATAACTACCTCTTAGGTTTTGCTGTCTTTTTTGAGCAATTAACCGGGAAAGTTAGTTATTCGAACCCGGTTACGTGCCTAATTGAGGCTGGTAAAAGAACACGTTTTACTGCTTGAAAAGTACTCGTTACCGTGGTTGGCTATAAAAAAAACTACAAAAATACTTGACTAGGTAAGGAAAATCAAACTTTTATTAATAGAAACAAAACCAAATTCATTGTATATGTACATTGCACAAATGTTAATCTTAAAAAAGCTTAAGGCACTACACAAACATACCAGCACTATGGCACATTATATTTTTACGTAGGTAGGCATGCTTTTTTCTGATCGCTATAACTATGTCCTAAGCTAGAAAATAGTCAGTTATTTTCTTTTGATTAATGTTTTTTACTTCTGCTTTGAAAACGATTTCTTCGAAGTTTTCTAGCTCTTCACGGCCAATATTTTTATGGAACACGAAACCCCGACAAACGTCTAATGCATTAATCATATCCCTAAAAGAAGGAGCAACCGGTTGCCCATTTTCTCCCTCACCGTTTTCAGGATCATCATCAATACCAACTGGATCAATCTCTTCCAGTACTTCCCTTACGATTTATTCGTCTGATAAGTCCCCAAAACATTGAAGGTCTGCGTCGCACAGTACAAATTCGCCGAAATGCTGTCTATTTATTGGCACATCCAAAGCTTGTTCCTCAAAAGCTGCATCTTCTTCATCATCATTACCAACGACAATTTTAGCCTTAGGAGAAAAACAACAACGTCAACGTTAGGTACTTTATAAATAACAGAGCAATCCCGCTTAACCTACCTTTCGAAAACAGTTCTGTATAGTCTCATATGAAACGAGCCACCAAGCTCTTTTAACGTAGTAAAGTGCATCCAATAAAGTATTGCTTTTAACGTACTCTTTTAAACTCAACCCCTTTTCTAAAGCGAGAATTTGTTTCCTAATAATAATTTGTCTGTAATGTGCCTTGAAGCTATGTATGATGCCTTGATCAAGAGGCTGGATGAGAGCAGTAGTATTTGGTGGAAGGAACTGCAAATTTACATTTTTTAAGCTGATGGAAACTTTGTGGCATGCTGCATTGTCAACCAACAACATAATCTTTCTATTTTCTTTAATCATTTCCTCCTCCAGATTTTTCAAGATTAAATTCCATAAAATCGATGTCATCCAAGCACTACTATTAGCGTAGTAGGGAAGTGGAATGATTTTATTCTTGAAGCAACGGGGGCTCAGCGTCTTTCCTACAACATACACTTTCTTGTACGTTCCCGTAGCATTGCACAGAAATAACAAAGTAATGTGAGATTTTTCATGCTTCCCCCCGCTTATATTGCTGCCTGTGCGAGCTAGAGTTCCTTTAGGTAAGGCCTTGAAAAGCAATCCACTCTCGTCAGCATTAAAAACATTCTCGAAAGAATAATTTTGCAATAGTGAGGGCAAAACACTTTCAATAAATCGATCGGCCCCACGAGAATCTGCAGCACTACTCTCGCCATGAATAGTCTTGAACTGAATGTTTTCTCTCTTTTGCCACCGCCATAACCACCCATTATTGGGTTCAAAGTCAGAATTAAGTTTTAACGCAAATTCTTTGGCCTTATTTAAAATTATTGCACTCGATATAACAGCATTTTTCAATCGCGCTTGATCAAACCATCTACTCAAGGCGCTCTCGATTTCTTTATGTGCACTATTTCGGATGCGTTTGCGCTTAACATTTTGTGTCGCGGCAACTTCGCGAAGTTTTTTTTCACTTCTAACAAATCTATTAATTGTGGAGACGTCGCATTTATACTTGGCAATTAACTCCTTTTTTGTTTTTGTTTTATTTTGAAGATGATTAAGAATTTCAAGCTTTTGCTTGATGGTTAATGCTGTTACCTTTTTTCTTTTATTATCCATTGCATTTACTCACGAACAAGACAATTTTTTTGTAATTTCTGCAGAAAAGTAGGATAATAGAATGGACAATCGGACAAATTTAACTGAAAATTAGAAATCACCCGCGCAATTAAAATCCTTAATTAATTCTTGTACGTTATTTTTCGAGAGACATTGATGACAGTTCAATTACTTTGAATTCATTTGTGTCTGATGTGAATGTCAGGGTTAGGAATGTTCGATTTTTGCTTTGTGTAGGTAAGGTAGTTATCCGAGAGAAAATGCATACATTTTGGTTAAATGTGTTGAAAAATAGAGGGCGTTAAACGGGTTGGGTAAATATCCGATAGGCATTTAACAGGGTAAATTTGTATGTGATTTGTAACAAAATAATTATGGTACAAAATGATTGCGCAATTAAACGGGTTGTGCAGTAAAGCGGGGAGGTACATAAACGGGGATTACTGTAATACAAACTGCCCATGTCAAAACGTCTTTTGTCATTTGTCGTAGGTGCCCTACATAGTTTCGTTGAAAGTGCCCCATGCTTTGTTTTTATAAAAAATATTATTTTTTAAGAAACTTATAAAGACAACTCAATGAAAAGTTATAAAAATCTTAAGTTAATAATATACACTTAAACTTGAATTGGACATCCATTAAATTCTGTTATCAAAAAGTTAAATATCACTTACCTCGTGCCCAAGTAAAGTTACACAAAATCACTCATATATAAAAAAAAACCGTTCTAGACACCACAACTGTTGAAAGAGAACTTCGAAAATTCATATGTGATAGGAGAGAACAGTATGACCAACAATGCCATCAGAATTTTTATTTAAAAATTAACTGTCTTAACCATTGCAAAAGTCAAATGTGCCCCACCCTAAATAAAAACACATAATGTGTTTTTAATAATACAGTGCTTCATTTTAACAAATGTTTCAGTTTTACGTAATTTGGATTACTGGATATTGTGGATATTGGTGATTCGACTTATCGAAGTTTGACTCTAACTTTGCTTAAATTGTCAAAAAGAAAACTTTTCCTATTGCTCTAAAGATATTTTTGTACATAGAAAAACCTCTTTCTACCTCAACGGATGTAATAGGCGCAAATTTAAATGCCATTATCAGACAGACAACAGGAAATTTATTTTAAAGTCTTAAAACCACAGTTTTTTTTTCAAAACATTTGACATTTTGGTCTTTATTTTTTTCCCTGTTTTGCAGTCAATGGAGCTAACTTTTTTTTTCCACACAAACAGTTGATGAAAAAAGTACAAATAAGCAGAAATATTGAAAAAATTCACAAATATGCTAAAATACATATGTCCTAAAAATGCAGAAATATGCTCTTAAAAGTGAAATATGCAAAAATATGCATTTATACCCAAAATATGTACAAATATTATTATTAAATGTATTGCTGTGTAATCTTATTTCCAATACGACCTCCCAAAAAAAACATGCTTTTGCATATTTCCGGTTGCCCTAGTAATTAGTGTCTCATTTTTATGAATCATTATCCGCAGAGAAATAATATTAATAATTAACAAAATGAAAATCAACAACACAAACACCTGCAGATTCTGTCAACAAACCAAAGAAACCACGGAGCACCTGATCTAAAAGTACCCTTCTCTTGCAAAAAGAAGAGCCATAACACTAGGCAAAGACATATTAACCCATTTACGTCTGCTGTACCCAATTGGGTACACCCACCTGGAGCGTTTTTCTGAAATTTTCAGTTAAACTATTAATCATTTCACAGTTCTTAAGTGGTTAATATAAAATTATTTAGTTCTGTTGTCATTTATATCCAGTTTTTTTTACGTAGGTATAAAATATTTTTTTTAAAAAAAATTTTGTTTAATTTTTTTTTTTTTAATGCGTTAAAGTTTATAAATGAACTGGAAAATAATGTGTTAAATGTAAAAATCATTGTATTTTCACTTTGGACGTAAATTGGTTAAAGGAAGAAGACTAAAAAAGTATTCCAGTCATATTCCTATGAAATTTCCAACAAAATATCTATTAGTATTGTCAAATTGAACGGCAGGGAGAGGTAACCATAGTACTGCCTCTATTGCTGCGAGAAGTTATGTACCGCTTGTAATAGGCCTATACTCTATATAGGAGGTTTATGGATGGGATAGGACATTGGAAACTTGAAAAAGATAAGAAGTTAGGATGTGGACGGGATGTTAGGATAAGATGAGAGAAAACGGAAAGAGAAAGGGAGATATAGCTGAGTGCGAAGGACATGGCATGTTTGTGGTGCTCGACTTCGCTCGCCGGAATTGCGGGGTTCTTGCCCCCATACTCAACCAAATCTACTACAAAAACATAAATCATGTCAAAACAACTACTACTTTTTACTTACGTTTTTAGAGGCGGACGGACGGAATAACCACATTGAGGGGCTAGAGATGGTATTTAGCGCAGCCATATAACCCTCGAAACCTGGAAGTCCGTTGGCCCTATTGGACCCCCCAAGACGGACGGAGTGGGCACCGTAGCGACGCGGTCTTGGGTTCGAATCCCGCCGCAAACACCTAAAAGTTTTTCACAGTGCCCACCTCTTTCGAATGTCTGACAAGCATCAAAGAGTATCATTTGTCACGATTGAGCTTCTCAAATCGCCGTTCGAAGTCGGCAAAAAACTGTAGGTCCCTTCCATTCGTGCAAAAATATAACACGCACACACAAATGGTTGCGAGAAGCAGGCCCAGGTTCACCTCGAGCTGTAGCGCCAACTAAGTAAGTAAGACGGACGGATGCCTCGCGAGAGTTACGATATGCATCTCACCCACATCACCGGAGCTCCAATGGACTTTCTCTGAGAGGTGACTTACGATATTTGCAGAGAGAAAGGAGTAGGAGATTACGCATGCTGCTCTTCAATTATGGACATCACATACAACGTGAACTAGCCCAACATGCACAAGTTGCTAAATTTGTATAATAAAGGGTGATTTTTTAAGAGGTTGAGAACTTTTTTTAAAAAAAAAACACAAAAAATTCGAAAAAATGAATGAAATATTTATTTGAATCGATAGTTTGAACCTTGCAATTTAATGTTTAAAGATAATTTCATGCAAATGTTGACCGCGGCTGCGTCTCAGGTAGCCCATCCGCTGAGTCCAATTTTGGCATACTCTTTCACACATATCGGCCGGTATCTCACGAATGAATGCATGGATGTTGGCTTCCAGTGCGTCAATCAAAGCGGGCTTGTCCCTATAGACATTAGCCTTGACATACCCCCACAAAAAATAATCTAATGGTGTCAAATCGCACGATCTAGGCGGCCAATTGACCGGCCCGAAACGTGAAATTAACTGTTCACCAAACTCGCCTCGCAATTGCGCCATTGTTTCGCGTGCTGTGTGGCATGTGGCACCGTCTTGTTGAAACCACATATCATGCAAGTCAAGAACTTCCGCAAAATTTTCCACGTAGTGCTGTAACAAAGGCCTAACTGCTGGGAACGGCGCCGAATCGACATTTCGCGGTCTTCTGTCACACTAGCTGATACGGCCGCAATATTTTCTTCACTACGCACAGTACGTAAACGTGTTGGTGGTTTAATGTCCAACAAAGTAAATTTGGTGCGAAATTTGGTCACAATCTTCCGAATAGACTGCTCAGAAGGTCGAGAATGCCGATCATAAAATGGAAGCAGCGCGCGATGAACATTTCGAACCGAGCACGAATTTTGATAGTAAAATTCAATAATTTGCAAGCGTTGTTCATTTGTAAGACGATCCATGGTTAAATTGCAAACCAAACTGAAGCTGTTTGACAGTGACACAAGGTACTAAACACACGTCAGCTGTCAAAACCAGTGTTGCCAAAACCAAACCAACTAAAAAATCACCCTTTATAATTGTTAGTTAGTCAGAGTTTGGACATGGCGGAATAAAGACCTAATGTAATAAAAATAAATTACTGGCTCTATCTATCAATTGTTTTTTTGATAATCTTTTTATTGAATACGGTAAATTGTTTACGCAAGCTTTCTTGGAACCCGTAACTGGCGCAGTCAAAGGCACACATCGAGAGAACATCGTTGTGGAAGATATCAACCCCTATGCAACCAAGAAGTACACTCAGAGAAAAAAATCCTATAATGGATCAATAGTACGACTATTAATTTAATGGTACGCGAAATAATACGTTTATCCTATTATTTCAATACTTTTTATGGTTTTTTGTACTACCGATTGCTCAAAAAAATACCCACATTGTAATAATATATTGAATACTACAGTATTATTGATTATTAATAAGATGTGTCATTTTAAAATAATAATGAAAAACTTTTCATTCAATATTGGAACACGTTTGCTTTCTGTTTTAAAAAAAAAATATACTATTAAAGTAATATGATCAAACCATTGAACTGCACTATTTGCGTGGAAATTACATAGCGTTTAAAAAAAACCGTAAAAAGTGGATTTTTTTAAAGCTGTGTACGGTGGTAATTAGGATCCATTTTAAAGATCTTATCATAATCTATTAATTTGACTTGTAAATAGTGACAGTCTTTCTTTTCGAAAACTTGGTCCTAGAAATCGATTTTCTGAAAATCGTCGACATTCTTCTTTGGATGCATTGCGTATTGCATTCTGTCAGTATAGGTACGTAGAAGTGTGTGCATCAACCTTTAGTGAAAGCTCCAGTTATATTAAATTTATGAGATAAATAAGTGCAAAAGGTGAGTTTTTTTATTATTACTCTGTTTTTTATTATTATTATTGTTTTTTTTTTTTCATGCTATTGAGCACAGTTTTACAAATGCATAATATTGATTTTTCATGTTTTCCATTGAATTTTTCTTTATAGTATGTATACTATTATTATGCATATAATATACTATTAAATTAGTATTTAACAGTATGCATACTATTGCTTTTATGGTATTTATGGATTTCTTAGTTTGAGCTCATAAGGTGGCGCTGGAGTCAAGTTATTAACAAAACCTTTTCACACCTAAACCGCTTAACCGATTGTAATGTTATTTGGCAAGGAGATAGTCTGGGACATGAGAAAGGAGATAGGTATAAAAACCGCCCGCTAGGTGGCGCTAGAGTCAAGTTATTGACAAAATCTTTTCACGCCGAAACCGCTGAACTAATTGTAATGGTATTTGGCCAGGAGATAGTCTGGGACCTGAAGAAGGACATAGGTGTAAAAACCGCCCGCTAGGTGGCGCTGGAATCAAGTTATTGACAAAAACTCTTCACGCCTAAACCGCTGAACCGATTGTAATGTAATTTGGCAAGGAGATAGTCTGGGACATGAGAAAGAAGAGAGGTATAAAAACCGCCCGCTAGGTGGCGCTAGAGTCAAGTTATTGACAAAATCTTTTCACTCCTATACCGCTGAACCGATTGCAAGTAATTTGACAAAGAGATAGTCTGCGACCTGGGGAAGGATAACTAAGAATAAACTAAGGATTTGGACCCGATAGGTGGCGCTGGAGTCGAGTTATTAAAAAATTCTATATTAAGGGAAAGAAACAAAAAAAGTTGCTGGTGACATTCTGATTGACTTTACATTGCATTAAACACGAGAAACGAAAAACGCCATACAATTTTCTGAGGAAATAGACATATGTACATAAGTAGTGCATGCAATAGCATGGTATGATACTATTACAGTGCAATGCGAGACCCCATACCTCACGTGTAACAGTACAAAAACTCTTATATTTGGGATTAAAAATTCTTCCCCATCCACGGTACTGTCCTGATGTTCCAGTCAGTCTAAAGTTATTTAGCTACCAAATACTCTTCCGATATGGCAAAAGGCCATAAAATTCTTCAGATATCATTTTGTTGAAAATTCAGAAATTCTTAAAAATATTTATACTTGACGTTTGAAGTCGGAATAGTGATGAAGATTCAAACCCCTTTCATTTTGATAAAAGATAAAGGTATAAAAAAGTATTATTAGATTTTAAGTATTTGTTACTTAATCGAACATTTAATTTAGTACAACCAAATAATAGAAAAATTATGCAGTTGTTCATTAACACGTTGAACATTTGGTGTGGTTTGTCCGATTTTGCGGCTCTTATTTCTATCCAGAACCACATTACTAGAACAGTGTTTTACCTAATAAGTAACGCGACCATTTTAGTATACGGGCGAAGCCGGGCGGGGCAGACAGATAGATAGATAGACAGACAGATAGGTAGACAGATAGATAGACAAACAGACACATAGATAGATAGATAGACAGACAGGTAGACAGGCAGATAGACAGACAGATAGACAGACATATAGACAAACAGACAGACAGACAGATAGATAGATAGATCGACTGACAGAGACAGACAGATAGAAAGACAGACAGACAGATAGATAGATAGATAGATAGACGGACAGACAGACAGACAGACAGGCAGACGGACAGACAGATAGATAGATAGACGAACAGATAGATAGACGAACAGATAGATAGACAGATAGACAGACAGACAAACAAAGAGACAGACAGACAAACAGACAGACAAACAGACAGACAAACAGACAGACAAAGAGACAGATAGATAGACAGACAGGCAGATAGATAGAAAGACAGGCAGACAGAGAGACAGATAGATAGGTACACAGACAGATAGATAGATAAATAGACAGACAGATAGACAGACAGGCAGACAGACAGACAGACAGATAGATAGATAGATAGATAGATAGATAGATAGATAGACTGACAGACAGACACACTGAAAGATAGAAAGACAGACAGACAGATAGAAAGACAGACAGACAGATAGATAGATAGACAGGCAGATAGATAGACAAACATCCTTTTATGTATTTCCTTTCTATCATACCCGAATAACTAAGTGCGCGGGCAAAATTTGAGAAGATAGGTGAAGCGAAGCGCACCGGGTTCCGCTAGTTAATTATAAATTAACCCACTTTCGCACAGGAACCTCTCATTTCCCCAAAGGAAGAAGACACAATTATTTAGCTGTGTCACAACAATGAGCCATGGACAAAAGTACAAGAGAAATTGGAAGCGGTGGACAAGAAGAAAAAAATTGGTAAACAATATTAGTAGTTAAGACATATTAACTTATTTTTGAAATTAGGTATTACCCTGAAAATTTGTAAAAAAAATTGTTCAGAATAAAATTTTAAAGTTATAAAAACGGATAATTTGTTATCACTTATTTATTTTATAAAGGGCTTTATTTCATTTTCAGCAAAGTTTTGATCTCACTAATTTTAGAATGTTGATATGTGTGACCTGTACAAAATAAATAAATCATCTGCCTTTTATACCATAATTTTAAAAATATGTATTTATATAGTTTTCGTGTTATGAAGTTAATAATGCCATAGTAATTAAATAGTATTCCTAATATTTATTTAATATACATAATAAGAGCTTTAATAGTACTTACTTACTTACTTATGTGGCGCTACAGTTCGGGGTGAACCAAGGCCTCAACCAACAACCTCTTCCAGCTAGCCCGGTCCTTAGCTAGCCGCTTCCAGTTGCGCACGTCAAGTTGGCTGAGGTCTTGTTCTACTTGTGTGCGCCACCTTAGGCCAGGTCGTCCTCTGCTGCGCTGACCCTCCGGGTAAGAGTCGAATATTCTCCGAGCCCGTTGATGTCCATACGCTCTACATGTACTAGCCATCTTAAACGCCCAATGTGTAGCTTTTTGACCAGGTTGATGTCGCTGTACAGCTCGTACAGTTCGTGGTTGAATCTTCTCCTCCAAAACCCGTCAACGCAAACGGGACCGAATATCTTACGAAGGATTTTTCTCTCGAAGCGACCAAGGATATCTTCATCCGCTTTCGATAAAGTCCATGCTTCAGCTCCATATAGCAAGACTGGGATGATAAGGGTCTTATATAGAGTCTCCTTAGTCGATCGAGAAAGGACTTTACTACTCAATTGCCTTCTTAGCCCAAAGAAACAGTGGTTGGCAAGAGTAATCCTTCGGTTGATTTCCGACGAGATGTCATTTTTTGAAGTTATGGCAGAGCCGAGGTAGACAAAGTCCTTTACTACCTCGAAGTTGTAGCAGTCTATTGTGACATTCTGTCCAATTCGTCGATGTTGGGTGTCCCTTTTTGTTGACAGCATATATTTTGTTTTGCCCTCGTTTACCGCTAAACCCATTTTAGCCGCTTCCATTTCTATACTCGCGAACGCACCGGTGACAGCTCGCTGTGTTCTACCAATGATGTCAATATCGTCGGCGTATGCAAGTAGTTGAACGGACTTTTGAAAGATCGTTCCTTGTGTGTTGACCTGTGAGTTTCGAACAATTCTTTCAAGAATGATGTTGAAGAAGTCGCATGACAGCGCATCACCTTGTCTGAATCCTTTTTTGACATCGAAGGTCTCGGTGAGGTCATTACCGACCTTGATGGAGCAGTGAGCTTTCTCCACCGTCATCCTGCACAGACGGATGAGTTTGGCAGGGATGTCAAAACTAGACATGGCTCTATACAGTTCATCCCTCCATATGCTGTCATAGGCAGCCTTGAAATCGATGAACAGGAACTTGGATTTCTTGGGTTTTTTCCAGGATCTGCCTGAGTGTGAAAATTTGGTCTATGGTGGACTTTCCTGGCCTGAAACCGCATTGATAGGGGCCAATCAGGTTGTTGACCAAAGGCTTCAGGCGTTCACACAGTATGGCAGACAGGATCTTGTAGGCGATATTGAGGAGACTGATGCCTCTGTAATTGGAGCAGTTGAGGGTGTCTCCTTTCTTGTGGACCGGGCTGACGATGCTGAGATTACATTCCTCTGGCATACTTTCATCTGCCCAAACCTTGGAGATGAGTTGGTGTATGCTCACTACCAAGTCATCTCCAGCTGCTTTAAATAGCTCTGCGGGTAGACCGTCAGGTCCAGCAGCTTTGTTGGACTTTAGCTTGGATATTGCTATCCGCACTTCGTTTTGATCAGATGGATGGGGGTTTTGGCTATCATCATCTAAATTGAACGGTACATTCTGCCTAACAGCGGAGCATTGGTCTTCATCGCCATTATACAGTCTGCAGAAGTAGTCTTTCCATATTCTCAGCACCGACTGAGTAGCATCTCAATATCCTCGAATGCACGCTTCTCGTGCTCTTTCTTTTTCCTTCTTAGAAGCCGATGTTCTTCCCGTCTCTTCTGCTCATAGAGCATGCGAGCAGATCTAGTCCTTCTTTGCAGCGCCGCTTTATACGCTTGTTGTTTTTCCGCGTTAGCTAGTCTGCACTCTTCATCAAACCAGGGGTTTCGTGCTGGTGGTCGTGTGAAACCCAGCACATCATTCGCGGCACTTATGATGGCTTGCTGGCAGTGTTGCCACTGGTCTTCTGTACTAGCTGTTGCTGCGGTAGGACTCGTAGCGAGAGATCGGGATATGCGTTCTCTGTAGGCTCTGGCGGTTAATAGTACGCGTTCATATAATTGAAATGGTATCACCTGATAAATCCAATGGGATATCCTTTAATTTGTTGCAATAATGAACTATTGTTTCAATATTAAAAACTAATTGAAACTATATTATGCGCAGAATTGATTTAATGACATTGTCACACTGATTTAATATTACTACTCCTTTAAAATTAATGCTGAAATAATAGTTTTAATAGTATATTCATATTAAAATAATAGGAGATCCTATTAAAAAAATAGGAGATCCTATTACTTTTCAATCGTATGTACTATTGATTCAATATCATAAAATAATTAGATTAATAGTCTAAAGTCTAAAGGTACTATAACTTCAATGGTTTTTCAACTATACTAATAATAGGAAACATACCATTGACCAATTTTAATAGTAAAATCACATTGAATTAAAAGGAATTCCTATTAACCCATTTTGGCCCGAGTGGGTAGTTTTCTACCCAGATTTTTATAATTTTTTCTCCAGAGGATTAATGACTGTTTGCAAAATGTTTCTATTTAAATATAATCTTAGTAGTGTTAGTTACCTTTTTTTTTATTCTTCCCCCCACCCCTCTCTTTTAACACTATAATTGGGGCCTAAAATGTAGGCTTCAAAAAAGCATTTACAAAAAAAAAATATTTAAAAAAAGATAAACATTTATGCGTTCCGTATATCAGGCCTGACAGATCAACGTTCAAAAATTGATTGGTAGTTTTCTACCCAACGGGCCAATAAGTAAGATTTATTTTCATTTTAGGACAAGTCATGTATAAAATTGATATAATTTGAAATAACCGTTTTTTGTTTATTTATTTGTTTCACATTTCGAGGTGATTCATCCAGATTCAGTATTTAGTCAAGAAAAGAAATTATGTACTACATTGTAACTAGTAGATATCATACAATAAAAAAACAACAATGCAAATGGAGGAGATTATGGAATTGCTTTAGTCACCTGATGAAGAAGATTATGTGGTCAATAAGGTGCACAGAACGGAATACGTGAATGTTGTGTATGTACATTCAAGAGTCGACAATGCACTCCTTTCAATAGATTTTGGTGGAGTTTTGGAGCTGAAATATTCAGCGGAGGGTGGTTTACATGCTTGTGAGGCATAATAGACCATTGAGCCACCTTGTACAATTTTTAATCATTGTCAAAATAACGTATATTTGAGTTTTCTAAACAATCAGTGGGTGCTGAAGCAACCAGAATTGAATCTATATCACAGTTCACAGCTATTGTGTACTATACTCCGCTAAAGCAAGTATAAAATATGCTAAAAGGCTCTATTATTACCTATCATTGTCGTAGATTAGGTGGTAAGTCGTCATCTCAGTTGTTTTATCTTTTCCATATTGTTAGCATTACCGAGATGATAAAAGCATATAAAAACCAACATGTGGCACAAAATAATGCACACTTCAACTTAAACTGCACGAAGTGAAGAGCTTCTTGGATATACTGTTCCGCAGTGAATACCATACACTTCCTCCATGGAAATTGTACTGGTCATTTCAGCATACATTTTGAGTTTCGATTGCGAAGAATCTTTCAATGTCGATATTTGAATCAATCAAACGACTTATTCATTTATCAGACAACAAGAAGTTCGACATATTCACAGTAATAAGTAGTGGTGACCACTTTCTGTCAATACATCTTCCAACATGAAGCTCAATGCATGAAAATGGCTTGTTTTGGTCACGAAATCGAGAAATGTCAAGACACAGTTGGAGCTAAGAGACCATGTACCTAAGGAGCTTTTGAGAGCAGACCGCAATCGCCCATCCACATGCATAATACAATATTTCGATGGTAGCATTAGTGACAAAAGCGCTGCAAAGTCTGTCACAGCAAGGCGTCTTTCATTTGTATAAAGTGTATTTTCAGCTAGTTTGCATTCTAAATGCTTCGGAGAATAAACTACAAACATATATGTACATAGTTATTTACACCTACGTACTACTTATAACTTTGCTATTTAATTTATGCAATGTTGATTTTCTTGAAATATTTTTCTTTGTATACTTATTGGCCCAGTGGGTAGTAAACTACCCAGATCATAACAGGTAAACGGTTAAAGTGAAACATTTTTTGCTCACATTTTCGGCTTGATGGGGTCTATATGAGCTACTTTTCAAAATATCGTGAAAAAATTTCTACAGGAACTGGTACCGGGCCAAAATGGGTTAAAAATATAGTATTTTTCTCTGAGTGTAGGAATGAATACTAAAGCAAACGATCGAATTTAATATAACTGAGCTAACCATAGATTTTGTGCAAACACGTGCAAGTTGTTCACAAATCATCGTGGTAAGGTGAGTCTTATTCAGTAGATCTACTTATTGGTTTCCTTATGTCCCCTATATCCAAAAAAACATAAAAATAAAGTGAAAATTAGTTACTTAGATAGTTGTAGTTGGAAAAAAAATAATATTAAGCTAGATACTATTGTGAAAATACTAGAAAGTGATAAGGAAAGTCATTTTAATTGCAATATTGATAGAAATATAAAGATTGAAAATTTAGACACGAGTTTTGTATTGCCAAGCGAAAACATGTCTATGAGTAACGGGATAAATAATTCGTCAAGCCAATCGAACGATCCTTTGATAGCGATGGAGGTTTTTAATTCGTTGAGAATTCCTGACGCTGTTAAAGATTTACCGACTTTTAATGGAAATCCTAGATTACTTTTCGATTTTTTGACAAATGTTGAAGAAATTCTTAGTCTCATGCCACGATTAGGAGTTTCTAGCTATTATAAAATTATTTTACAAGCCATTAGAAACAAAGTAACTGGAGATGCAAATGAAGTGCTCAATTTGTATGGAACCTCTATAGACTGGAATGAGATTAAGAACAATCTAATTGCTCATTATTCTGACAAGAGGAATGAAACAAGCCTCATTCGCGACCTTCACCAAATACGACAGAACCAGATTACTCTCGAACATAACTATTCGAAAGTAATCGACATTTTATCTGCAATGACAAACCACGTGAATGTTCATGAAAATTATGGCAACGTAATACGCTCAAAGCTCAATTTGTACCAAGAAATGTGCTTGAATACATTTTTGTCAGGGCTTCGAGAACCTTTAGGATCTACCTTTAGATCAATGAGACCTAAAAAACTTTCGGAAGCTTATCATTTTTGTCTTCAAGAGCAGAATTGCCATTATTTTCAGGATCCTCAACGTGTACCAAACGTGTCATCATATACAAAAAATACATATAGGCCAACATCAATTCAATACCAAAATAGACCATTACAAAACAATACCCCAATACCAAGTACAAGCAGACCCCCATTTACTAATACTCCATTATTCACTAAACATACTCCAATAAATAACACCATGCAAACTTCACCCTTAAGTCATCAAAATAGTTTTCACCCACCATATAATGTGACCAATAATAACAACAACACCCCATACTACACAAACAAGCAACTCCCATATAACAATAGTAATAATAATAATAGTTATTTAACGAATCGAACAAATCAACCGCCTGAACCAATGGACACCTATAGCGGTAAAACCAACAGAACTATTCGTCGCTATCCCAACAGTAACAATATAACTCAAAATCAAAGACTTAACAACTTACATAATATTGAAGGTAACAACTACTATGACTGCAACACCAATTCTTCCTCATTTATTAGCTCGGACCAACAACAAACCGACTTTCACCAATCTTCCGATAATATTGAAAGTCACTATCAAAATTTAGATGTACCTGACTCTTTTCATCAGAATGTTAATGAGATTGACGACACAAATTTTCTTTTACCAGCCTCGGAGAATCCATAGGGTATATAAACACAAATAACTTCAATTCAAATTTATTACCATATATAACAATACGAAGTTTAAATAACAAACCACTTAAATTTCTTATTGATACTGGTAGTAACAAATCTTTTATTAGCCCAAATGTAGATATAAAAGAAAAAATATATTTAATAAACCCTATTGAAATAAAGACAATGTTTCATACTAAGTCCATAAATCAAGAAGTTTTACTATGTGGATTGCCAGAGTTGAACACAAACAAACACTTTCCGTTCTTACTTTTCGAGTTCCACAATTACTTTGATGGTCTTATAGGGACAGAAATATTAAAAGATTTAGGAATGAGTATCGATCTGAAAAACTCGGTTCTAAGAAATAATAACACCGAAATTTCTCTGAGTTATAAGCCGAACAAACGTAAACAAATAATTCCCCAACTGTCAACGAATGGGAATTCGCTGCGCCGACGGCTACTCAGATGGGGTGGGTTCGCGTGATGTTATCAAGGTGAATAAGGGCGCCACACAATTTTTTTGTTATTGGGGAAATTGTGAAACCTAGAAAATAAAGAATTTTTCGTCCCGATGATGAGATAATCCAAGTAAAACGAAGAAAACAAAGGTGTTTCGTTTGAACTACGTTATAATGATAACGGCCGATTTATCTAATTAAAATGGAAAGAAATGAGGTGACTTAGAGATAAATACAAAGCTAAAGTTATGATGGGATTGGAAAAAATCCACCGAGGTGGATGAAAAAAACCAACCCGGTTATCAAAAAAAACAATAAAACGAGAGATCGAGGATAGAACGGCTCCAGATTCCCTTACGGTTTTATAAAAACAAACTGTCTCAACGGACAACGGGTCAAGGAGTACCGGAACGACTACGGTACACTGAACGAACGGGGCGCAGAAAACTAACTCGACCTTTTAATATATATATTTACGAACGAAAAACGCTACCTAAGACTTTATTAAACAAATACACTCTACTTATCTTTTTTTTTTCCTTTTTTTCTTTCTCTGGTTTATCCTTCCAGGGGGTTGCTCGCCAAAACAAAAGTTACGGGGTTGGAGTGGCTGTGTTTCTCCGCCACAGTCACTGCGATTATTCCTTCTTTTTTTTTTCTCTTTTTACACTCTACACTTTTCCACAATTTCTTTATCTTCGCACGCACTTTTCTTTCTCTTGCACTTTTATCTTTTTGTTTTCCAAAAAAAATTACTTTCTACCGATATCTTCTCTCAGCTCCTTAAAACGTTTCCCTAGCTCAGACATGTCTACTTCCCTATCTCCTACCTCTATATTCCTATCTCTTGAATCTATCTGTCTATCTAATCCCTCTAGTTCCCTATCTCCTGAATCTATGTCCCTATCTATCCTAACATTTCTATTGCCTCGGGTGGACCTAGTGGACGCAGACGCGTGATCACCACCGTTGGTGACCATCTCCTTGCCGAAATTCGCGTAGTACGGGGAGCCGTAAACCTAATTTGTGACCCGTACGCTTCACAAAGCGTTTTCAGTTCTTTACTTCTGAACTGGGGACCGTTGTCACAGACGATCCATTTCGGTACTCCAAAGAGCAGGAAGACCATCAAACCAGCTGGCTTTTCATTCACAGGCTTCACACTTTGACAAACTCTACAATTCCTAACATATTTCGTAATATCTGACCTCATCTTAGGCCAGTAATATTTACCACCTCCTCTCGCAAATATGTCCTGCTAATGGATTGTCATGACACTCTTTCAAAATCCTAATTCTATCTCCTTTCGCAATAACCTATTTCCATTCTAAACTATTGTCATGAACAATTACATGGCTAGCCCTAACAAATTTAAACAAAACTCCATTTTCGACCCTCCAGGCCGGGTAAGCTAAAGGATTCGACTCTACTTTCGCGATCATTTTTACGATCCAAGGATCAGAACTTTGCTCATCTATTTCCGCTACGACCTCAACGTTCCTAGAGAGCATGTCGGGAACTACATGTCGGAAACTACGTGGTCGTAACTTTTCGATAGCCCAAAGTACAGCCAAGCCCTCCTTCTCCGTGGTTGAATAGTTCCTCTCGTTCCTATTCAACGACCTACTCAAATAGCAAATTACCTTCTCACCATCGTCAAATGTCTGACTGAGTACTGCTACGACTCCATAGTCCGAAGCGTCTGTTTGCACGACAAACGGCCGCTCAAAATCCGGGCAAGTCAAAATCGGGGCAGTTACTTAGCACTCCTTTGCTTTTCGAAAACTCCCCTGGCACTCATCAGACCAAACGAACTTGCTACTCTTTTACAAGAGGTCGGTTAACGGTCTTACCAAAACAGCGAAGTTTCGCACAAATCTCCTATACCAGAAAACCGTTCCGACGAAGCTCCTAACCTCATTGACGTTCTTTGGTGCAGGTATCCTAATCATGCTATCTACTTTCTCAGGATCTACATGCAAACCATTTCGATCCACAACATAACGTAAAAATTTCAATGATGACCTACAAATTTACATTTCTCCCTGCCAACCTTAAGACCTGCCGTACTTAACCGCTTGAAGACCTCTTTCAATATTTCCAGATGTTGTTGGAAGGAGTTTGTTACGATGATGATATCATCGAGGTAAACGAATACGTGCGGTTCCAGGTCGGCTCCAAGCACCGTATCTATAAACCTTTGCCACGTCGCCGGGGCATTATGCAACCAGAATGGCATCCTCTTAAATTGAAAGAGTCCTCTATTTGGTACAGTGAAAGCGGTATACGGCCGCGATTTCTCTTCTACAGGAATCTGCCAATATGCGGACTTAATGTCCAAAGACGAAAGGTACTTAGCATTCCTGAGCTTGTCTAAGGTGGCTGAAATATAGGGAAGGGGGTAAGCATCCCACTCTGTTACTTTGTTAAGCTTCCTATAATCTACGCAAAACCTTAATGATCCATCTTTCTTTTTGATCATTACTATGGGAGAAGCCCATGGACTACCTGACTTTTCAATGATATCTTCCCTCAACAGCTGGCCCCACTACCCACTGACCCACTCACACGCACACACACACAATGGTTCGGCGAATTCAGCCATCTTTTTTTTTGAATAAACTTTAATAACTTTTGAGATTTAATTAAAGTTGCCGTTTCGATTGCACACTTATTGGTAACCTAATTTTTTGCATTTTTAACAATCACCCCAATTATGCAAGTCGTATCTCGTATCTCACTTCAAGTCGTACTCGCATCGTATTGTATTTCGTTTGTTATTATGCAAGTCGTATGCGTTGAATACGACTCCATATAAGTTGCTGCATGTTAGCAACGCATTGCGTCGCACTTCAAAATGAACTTTTTGCTATCAGTACTGGTTTCCTTGCCGGCGAGGTCAAAGAGATGTTTTATTACAACTGCTCCCGAAAGATGTCACCACAAACTCAATAGATTTATTTTTTAATGAGCACATGAAGGAATATCCTTAAAAGGAATTATATTCTCAGATTGTTAAGAGATAGTTGAAACGCCATAAGTGCCAAATTCATTGTGTATGTATGTATGTATATATGGATGTATTTTCCGAAATTTAAATTACAATTTTCTAACTAAAAAAATAATTGACCATTGCAGTTTAATAAAACTATTCTGTTGACAACCATTTGCCCATCTTTTAGATGAACGTGCAGAACACATCTGTCTTTTGCGATGTCGACATTAATCTGCGTAGCATATACCAAAGCTTCGAATTGGTTGCTGTTTTTAAGTTTTTTAGAAAGTAAAAGTAATTTAAGTAGTAAAATAACTTCGAATAACATTAAATCGTTTCCATTCAAGAGTATACAATTGTTTATTTTTCATGTTTATCGAATTTAGTATAGAGTCACTTAAGAAATCGCAGCCGAAGAAAATACCACTAAAAACGTTCAAAATACGACTAAATACGACTTGCATAATAGCTGATATGAGCCGAAAGTCGTATGCGATGGCATCCGATTCTGTTGACAGCTGAAAAGTCATTAGCGTACGAATATGTTCGTAGTGACAGGACTTCCATAATAACAAAATACGACTATGTTCGTATGTGACTCTCAAATACGACTTGCATAATTGGGATGAATGTCTTTTTCGAGATTTTGAATAAAAATATGTTCTTTTCGCCGCGCCATCTTTTTGGCGGGAAAAGATTTGATAGTGTTGGTGACTGACTTCGCCCATCCTCTCTGTCGTCGATTCAGCTGCCAGAACAAAGGGAATCACCTCCAGTCCAGAGCTTCGACAGCTTTCCCTCGTCCAGATGATCACACACACTTAGAGAAATTCACCACAGTACTTTTCGAAAATGGGTTTGTTTGTTTTCTAAACCCAGTGACTGTTTGGGTTCGCACGTAGCTCTAACCCTCGACAGCCAAACCAAAATATAATTAATTAATTACTCCACCGATGGAAAGATAAACCCTTACGCGAACCCTACCTGTCGAGTGAATTTTCGGCTAGAAAGTTAAACAATTACTAACAACCCAGGGAATCGGGAGCTATCCTTAACATTTGGAGTCTAACAAGAACATATATTCTTTGGTATCAAGAAACAATAATCATTTATGTTGGACCTTTTTAACTCAAGTAAGGCCTTTTAAATGATGGGTCATCTGGGTTGGGGACCACCTGTCCCGAGAATAAGGGTTCTGGGGATGAGAGGACCGTCCGTCCTAAATAGAGTCTCCCGAGTTCCTTCGGGCTCTAATCCGGGGTACCTGCTTTGTTACCTTCAAAGACCATGTGAGAGCGAAAGCACAGGCATGAAGCTAGTGCCTTTCCACAAACACACTGCTCTAAGAAGATAGCGGAGGGGAGAAAAAAGAGAGAAGAAAAGGAAGCGGAGGGAGGGAAAGGACCGGAGCTTTTTGTGCGTTTTTTGAGCGCAACAAACCCCACCGTTACCTCCATGGAAATGTGCCTACACATTTCTCAAGGTAAGTCAAGGAAACTACAGACGGGTAAGACGAAACCAACACAGGCTGAAACCCTACTCCTACGTTATAGACATACGCTACCTATTCTCCATCATCATGATGTGGCTTAAGGTCCTTGACATGCCACGTTCCTCTCTCCTTGCCGGTATCATCGGCTAAAACATAAGTCCAAGGGGATACTCTCCTACGAATAAAGAACGGACCGACGTATTTCGGAGCCAATTTCGCTGCGTAGAAGTTAGCAGCATCTGATATAGTAAAATTCCTACGCCATACAACCTCATTAGGGAGATATTGAACATCTCGCCTCCTAAGATTGTATGTCTTCGATGCCTTCTTGGTTGCCATGACTAACTTTCTACCGATATTTTCTCTCAGCTCCTTAAAACGTTTCCCTAGCTCAGACCTGTCTACTTCCCTATCTCCTACCTCTATATCCCTATCTCTTGAATCTATCTGCCTATCTAATCCCTCTAGTTCCCTATCTCCTGAATCTATGTCCCTATCCATCCTAACATTTCTATTGCCTCGGGTGGACCTAGTGGACGCAGACGCGTGATCACCACCGTTGGTGACCATCTCCTTGCCGAAATTCGCGTAGTACGGGGAGACTTTCAATACCTCGTGTTGCGATGTCCGTATGCAACACGCTACCTTTGCAAAATGGGACTCCCAGTTCCTATGATTTTCGGATACATACGCGCGAAGGGTGGATTTTATAATCTGGTTAATCATTTCCGCAGGATTAGCCTGAGGGTGATAATGAGCCGTAAACCTAATTTGTGACCCGTACGCTTCACAAAGGGTTTTCAGTTCTTTGCTTTTGAACTGGGGACCGTTGTCACAGACGATCCACTTCGGTACTCCAAAGAGCAGGAAGACATTGTCTTTTACCTCTTTACATACCGCCTTTGCTGTCGCAGACCTAAGGGGGAACAATAAGGGAAATTTGGTGAAATAGTCAACCACGGTTAAAATATATACGAAACCCCTACTCGACCTTAGAAGAGGGCCTACCAAATCCACACAAACCATCTCCCATGGATTTGAAATCCCTCGTCTCTCAACCATCAAACCAGCTGGCTTTTCATTCACAGGCATCACACTTTGACAAACTCTACAATTCCTAACATATTTGGTAATATCTGACCTCATCTTAGGCCAGTAATATTTACCACCTACTCTCGCAAATATGTCCTGCTAATGGATTGTCATGACACTCTTTCAAAATCCTAATTCTATCTTCTTTCGCAATAACCTGTTTCCATTCTAAACTATTGTCATGAACAATTACATGGCTAGTCCTAACAAATTTAAACAAAACTCCATTTTCGACCCTCCAGGCCGGGTAAGCTAAAGGATTCGACTCTACTTTCGCGATCATTTTTACGATCCAAGGATCAGAACTTTGCTCATCTATTTCCGCTACGACCTCAACGTTCCTAGAGAGCATGTCGGGAACTACATGTCGGGAACTACGTGGTCGTAACTTTTCGATAGCCCAAAGTACAGCCAAGCCCTCCTTCTCCGTGGTTGAATAGTTCCTCTCGTTCCTATTCAACGACCTACTCAAATAGCAAATTACCTTCTCACCATCGTCAAATGTCTGACTGAGTACTGCTACGACTCCATAGTCCGAAGCGTCTGTTTGCACGACAAACGGCCGCTCAAAATCCGAGCAAGTCAAAATCGAGGCAGTTACTAAGCACTCCTTTGCTTTTCGAAAGCTCCCCTCGCACTCATCAGACCAAACGAACTTGCTACTCTTTTTCAAGAGGTCGGTTAACGGTCTTACCAAAACAGCGAAGTTTCGCACAAATCTCCTATACCAGGAAACCGTTCCGAAGAAGCTCCTAACCTCCTTGACGTTCTTTGGTGCAGGTATCCTAATCATGCTATCTACTTTCTCATGATCTACATGCAAACCATTTCGATCCACTACATAACCTAAAAATTTCAATGATGACCTACAACCTTAAGACCTGCCGTACTTAACCGCTTGAAGACCTCTTTCAATATTTCCAGATGTTGTTGGAAGGAGTTTGTTACGATGATGATATCATCGAGGTAAACGAATACGTGCGGTTCCAGGTCGGCTCCAAGCACCGTATCTATAAACCTTTGCCACGTCGCCGGGGCATTATGCAACCAGAATGGCATCCTCTTAAATTGAAAGAGTCCTCTATTTGGTACAGTGAAAGCGGTGTACGGCCGCGATTTCTCTTCTACAGGAATCTGCCAATATGCGGACTTAATGTCCAAAGACGAAAGGTACTTAGCATTCCTGAGCTTGTCTAAGGTGGCTGAAATATAGGGAAGGGGGTAAGCATCCCGCTCTGTTACTTTGTTAAGCTTCCTATAATCTACGCAAAACCTAAATGATCCATCTTTCTTTTTGATCATTACTATGGGAGAAGCCCATGGACTACCTGACTTTTCAATAATATCTTCCCTCGACATCTCTTCTAGCTCCTTATCAATATAGCGCTGAACCGCAGGAGAAACCGGATAATACCGCTGCTTAATTGGTTCAGACGCCGTCCTAATCTTGTGTTCTACCAAATGTATGCAACCAATGCCTTCAGGCATATCCTCAAAAATCTTTTCCACGAAATTTTGGAGTTGCTTGTCTTGTACCTCATCCAACTCTGCTCTCTCCTTGATCGCAGAAATCGAAGCAAACGCTGCTTGATTTGAAAAACTCCACTCGTTTGATCTCAGATCTGGGACAATTCCCATTCGGGCCCAAAAATCGGCACCCAATATCAACACGTGAGGGAGTGTTGGAATCACAAGACACTCTAGCAACACCGATTTATTTTGCACAACCATTGGTAGAGAAACACATCCTATAACTTCGACCCCTGCCCCATCTGCTAAAGCTACCTTCCTAATGTTTGCTTTCCCTAAACCTATTCCTAAATTTTCTAAAATCTTCCATCCGTCCCTACAGATAATCGTACGCGAAGCTCCTGAATCTAAAAGACCTACTAACTGAATACCGTAAATACTAACTGCTAAATAAGGGCGTACGTCATCTTTATTTGTCTCGAGTGTGAAACCTAACTGAATGAGTTCTTCTTTCCTAGCCAACTGGTTGCCAGCAGGCAACCTATCTACCTTCGACGGTCCTCTTGTCCTGCCGACCCAAGAGTCCGTTGCCCATTTCCCGAGCACCTACGATAATCCCTACGAATGACCCCAATCTGACCACAACCTAAACATCGCCTAGGAGCAGAACAAGTGTTTGAAAGACTTCCTGAAAACTTCAAGTCCCATTTGGACAAGTTCTCGAATTTCTCCTGGATGATGACGCGTTCCCTTCGCTCACCAACGATTGCATTCGACTCCCTTTCTGGTTCTGGTTGCTGCTGTTCCTGTTGCTCTCCTTGTTTGGTTTCTGTTTCCTCTCGTCTCGTTTCTGCTTCCTCTTGTCTCGCTTCTGCTTCCTCTTGTCTCGTTTCTGCTTCCTCCTCAGGTCCGGCTGCTTCCTCTAGGCTTGCTAGCAACATCACGACGTCCGTCTTGGTGGTTTTCTTCTCGGCTTCTTCCGCTTCCGTAGTTGGCCGTGATCTCCCGATCCTAGCCACTGCCCATTCGATTTTGGTTAAAATCTTTAAATATTCCGTTGAGTTACGTTGTGGATGCTTCTGTAATAAGGTTTCAATCTCGAATATCTTCCCATCTACCGCTGCTCTATCCGCTTCAAAACTAAATGGGTACTCAATTGCGTCCAGCGAACCTCGTCGTTCAAGTATTTTCGCTGCACGCAATGACTTTCGCATTTTGTCTACCGTCCTTGACTCTAAGCCCCTACATTGCATCTCATACGTCAGCTCTTCTTGAGACAATCTATTAATCTCCATGATCAAATTTGAAATAAAATTGATTGAGGAAAAAGAATAACACTAAACAATTTATTTTATGAAGATAAACCAACTCTGGTCACCCCAATTAGGAATCCTAATCAATTCTAAGCAAAACAAAAACAAAAGTAAAGTTTTTTCAAAAAAAAACTTCTTTGGAAAAAGAAAGCACTAAAATTTCACCTGGGAAGGGTCACACTAATAGTCAATAGTCCTAACTAATATAAACCACCCGAACAAGGGAAAACAATATTGTTGGAAACAAAGTCCACGAAAATAAAAAAAAAAAAAAGAACAAAAGAACAAAGAAAATCATAACGTTTATAATTTTCTTTTGTTTTGATACTCCAAAACCAAAATCTTAATTTGGCCGGATGGCAACCCTACTCACGATTTACACAATAATAAATAACGCCAATAAAACCACTAGAAACAAAAAAAAATTTTTGTTTTCCACAAAAGAAACAGTTTTCGTCAGATGGTAACCCTATCGCAAATCTTTCTATTGAGGCCAACAGCAAACACTACCGAGAGAATGCAAAAAAACGAACTGTCAAAATCACTTGCTATTGCTACACAAAGGAAACGAAATCGGCACAACATTGTGTATGTTTACTATCGCACTGTTGTATGTATGTATATATTATGTATTATGTATATATAATTTGTTTTATAAAATTTCCACTAATTTGACTGAACGATCAGAAAAAGTTTTAAAACACGAAAATCTGTCCAAAACACAAACCGAAAGAAAAGAACAGAAAAAAAAATAACCCAGCTGTCTAAAAAAACACTTGTTCGAATCACCACGAGAAATCGAGAGGCAAAGTAAACAAAAGGTGTCGAACCAAAATTAATATGTATGTAGGTATATAAACGAATATGAAATCACGCACAGAAATGTAATTCAGGACATAGTAAATAAGCAATAAATAGATACATGTATATATTTAACCAATCAAACTTCAGTCCGTTTGATAAGTCAGAAGAAGGAAAAGAAAGAAAAAAAAACACCTACAGTAGGAACTCGATTCATGCAGCCCCCTATAGTTGCAACTACTCAGTTAGTGCAACCCCCAAAAAGTTTTCATTAGCTATCTTAACGTTCACAAAACTTTATGTTCGATTCTTGCAACAGCAGAAAAGGAATTGATGAACTCCTTGGCAATCTGAAACAATATCCCGTTAAATTTGCTCTCTTTGTTTCGTTCTTGCTATGGTTGATCATTACTGGAACTAACAGATAAATTAATGTACATATTATGTAAGTATGTACAACGCATACGCTTCTGGATATTTTCCTCTGTTCGATTTGGTGTAAAGAAGTTTAGATTGTGTTTACTTCTACGAAATAAGTTTTCTGGGTATTTTTTTTTTGGTCTAAAAATCAGTGGAAAAAAAACAGTGTTGACGATTAAACAAAAAATGGAAATTAAAGAATTGCTTGACAAAGGATATTCACGTCTGATTGAAATGACATGTTAATTTCTAACTTTTCACCTCCTTATGTTGCATGGTACATGTATTTTAAACCTAATTTGTGTTTATACGTTAGATAGAATAAAAGCTTTTAAGTTTTGTATGTTTCTTATATTAAATAACCCAAATATTTTAATCTAAATTAGATATTCAGTAGAAGCAACTAATCCAATGAATGCAACAGGGTCAGTTTTAATTAGTTGCAAGAATCGAGTTCATACTGTACTTGGGTCCCAGGGTACATACAACCTGGTTATTATACATCTGCTCCGACGTTGATTAATTTTCCTTTTGAATGAATCTGCTAACCACACTGGTATCCACTGAATTAATGCACTGATCACTGAATCTGAAAAAAGACGGGCAGTAAATTTGATCCAAAACAAAAGACAATGAAAACACACAAGGAAACAAAGACACATCCCACAGATTTGAACTACCAACACAAACAGAATAAGCAATTTATTGATTAATAATTAAAAGTCGAGCCCCACGTTCGGGCGTCAATTTGTTGCAAAATTATTTATTTATACCGATTATCCCCGATGGATAATTATACCGACCGAACCGAACAAACGTAAACAAATAATTCCCCAACTGTCAACGAATGGGAATTCGCTGCGCCGACGGCTACTCAGCTGGGGTGGGTTCGCGTGATCAAGGTGAATAAGGGCGCCACACAATAATTTTTGTTATTGGGGAAATTGTGAAACCTAGAAAATAAAGAATTTTTCGTCCCGAAGAGATGATGAGATAATCCAAGTAAAACGAAGAACACAAAGGTGTTTCGTTTGAACTACGTTATAATGATAACGGCCGATTTATTTAATTAAAATGGAAAGAAATGAGGTGACTTAGAGATAAATACAAAGCTAAAGTTATGATGGGATTGGAAAAAATCCACCGAGGTGGATGAAAAAAACCAACCCGGTTATCAAAATAAACAATAAAACGAAAGATCGCCGATAGAACGGCTCCAGATTCCCTTACGGTTTTACAAAAACAAACTGTCTCAACGGACAACGGGTCGCGAAAGGAGTACCGGAACGACTACGGTACACTGAAGGAACGGGCGCAGAAAGCTAACTCGACCTTTTAATATATATATATTTACGAACGAAAAACGCTACCTAAGACTTTATTAAACAAATACACTCTACTTATCTTTTTTTTTCCCCTTTTTTTCTTTCTCTGGTTTATCCTTCCAGGGGGTTGCTCGCCAAAACAAAAGTTACGGGGTTGGAGTGGCTGTGTTTCTCCGCCACAGTCACTGCGAATATTCCTCCTTTTTTTTCTCTTTTTACACTCTACACTTTCCCACAATATCTTTATCTTCGTACGCACTTTTCTTTCTTTTGCACTATTCTCTTTTTCTTTTCCAAAAAAATTTCCTAAACTCCCTTTTTTAAATTTTCCTCCTCTCCTATCGTGAACTTCTCTTTCACCACTTTCTCTTCACACGGTCAACCAAGAAGTGCGGTAGCCGGCGTGATAGCTGGCCCCACTACCCCACCCACTCACACGCACACACACAATGGTTCGGAGAATTCAGCCATCTTTTTTTTTGAATAAAGTTTAATAACTTTTGAGATTTAATTAAAGTTGCCGTTTCGATTGCACACTTATTGGTAGCTTAATTTTTTGCATTTTTAACAATGTCTTTTTCGCGATTTTGAATAAAAATATGTTCTTTTCGCCGCGCCGTCTTTTTGGCGGAAAAACATTTTATAGTGTTGGTGACTGACTTCGCCCATCCTCTCTGTCGTCGATTCAGCTGCCAGAACAAAGGGAATCACCTCCAGTCCAGAGCTTCGACAGCTTTCCCTCGTCCAGATGATCACACACACTTAGAGAAATTCACCACAGTACTTTTCGAAAATGGGTTTGTTTGTTTTCTAAACCCAGTGACTCTTTGGTTTCGCACGTAGCTCCAACCCTCGACAACCAAACCAAAATATAATTAATTAATTACTCCACCGATGGAAAGATAAACCCTTACGCGAACCCTATCTGTCGAGTGAATTTTCGGCTAGAAAGTTAAACAATTACTAACAACCCAGGGAATCGGGAGCTATCATTAACAAATTCTATATACACATGTGTGGTGTATTTGGAGTCTAACAAGAACATATATTCTTTTGTATCAACAAACAATAATCATTTATGTTGGACCTTTTTAACTAAAGTAAGGCCTTTTAAATGATGGGTCATCTGGGTTGGGGACCACCTGTCCCGAGAATAAGGGTTCTGGGGATGAGAGGACCGTCCGTCCTAAAAAGAGTCTCCCGAGTTCCTTCGGGCTCTAATCCGGGGTACCTGCTTTGCTACCTTCAAAGACCATGTGAGAGCGAAAGCACAGGCATGAAGCTAGTGCCTTTCCACAAACACACTGCTCTAAGAAGATAGCGGAGGGGAGAAAAAAGAGAGAAGAAAAGGAAGCGGAGGGAGGGAAAGGACCGGAGCTTTTTGTGCGTTTTTTGAACGCAACAATCAAAATGATACACTATTCCAGGACTAACTAAAGCTGTTGTTCATTTGCCGGTAGATATTGAAAAAGGGAATATTTATATAAAACCAATGCAGATAACAAAATATTTATTAATATCTGAGGGGATCTATAAAGCAAGTATGTGGTATTCGTTTGTAGAAGTTGTAAACTGTTCCAAGTTACCTCAAACATTTAGAGTAGAACAACCCCTAAAATCTGAAATGATTGATAAACGTGACTACTTAGAAATAAATAACTTGTCCATTAGTAATCTTGAAGACCTAAAACACTCAAATCCATCAGAACTAATTCGTACTAGTCTTCTCAATACGGAAGAAGAGAAGGCAGTAAGGACCCTATGTAAAAAATATGAGCATATATTCTTTAAAGATGGACAGAACTTATCATTCTCAAGTGAAATTAAGCATGAGATAAACACTAAAGACGATATTCCCATCTATTCAAAGTCTTATAGGTATCCATACATCCATAAAGAAGAAGTAAGAAAACAAATTACCAAGATGCTTGATGAGGGAATAATACGCCCAAGCTATTCTCCGTGGTCTTCCCCCATTTGGATAGTACCGAAGAAAAGAGATTCAAGTGGCATAGAGAAATGGCGGTTAGTCATAGACTACCGTAAATTGAACGAAAAAATAGTAGAAGATCGATACCCAATACCTAATATATCTGATATTTTAGATAAACTAGGAAAATCAGTATATTTTACGACATTGGATCTAGTATCCGGCTTTCACCAAATTCAGGTAAAAACCGAAGACATTCCCAAAACCGCATTTTCAGTTGAGAATGGTCATTACGAGTTCTTACGTATGCCTTTCGGCTTGAGAAACACTCCATCTACGTTTCAAAGCGTAATGTATAATGTTCTCCGTGATCTTCAAGGTAAGATATGTCTTGTTTACATGGATGACATTATTTTATTTTCAACGTCGTTGCAAGAACATATCGAGAACCTTGAGCAAGTATTTCAAAAGCTCCAAATAGCAAACCTGAAAATACAAGTAGATAAGTCGGAGTTTCTTCGTAGAGAAGTATCGTTTCTCGGTCATCTTGTAACCGCTGATGGAGTAAGACCCAATCCGGGTAAGATCTCCGCAATCAAGAATTTTCCAATTCCTAAAACAAATAAACAAATTAAATCGTTTCTGGGTCTACTTGGATATTACAGACAATTCATAAGGGACTTTGCTCAGTTGACTAAACCTCTTACAGAATGCCTTCGTAAGGGAAAGAGTATCGTTCCCAATGCAAAATATATCACCTGTTTTGAAACTTGTAAAAATCTGCTCTGTAATGACCCCATTCTGCAATATCCGGATTTTACCAGACCTTTCAACCTTACTACGGATGCGAGTAATGTTGCTATAGGTGCTGTGTTATCCCAAGGGCCAGTTGGATCTGATAAGCCAGTTTGTTATGCAAGCCGGACTTTATCAAGTTCTGAACAAAATTACAGCACGATCGAAAAAGAGTTGTTGTCTATATTTTGGGCAACCAAATATTTTCGCCCGTACTTATTCGGAAGAAAATTTCAAATCATTACCGATCATAGGCTTACATGGTTATTTTCATTTAAAGAACCGAATTCGAAATTGGTACGTTGGCGCCTAAGGCTCGAGGAATTCGACTACACTATAGTGTACAAGAAAGGCAAACTTAACTCCAACGCAGACGCTCTGCCTCGCATCGAGATTAATGCAAATGAAACACTTGAGGCTCCTTCTGAATACAACTTCGATAACATTTCCACTCAAAACAATATAGACGAATCAGAGCACCTAACAACAGTTCATTCAGCAGAAGAAGACAGTAGCGATGGTATACCGATTTCGGAACGTGCACTTAATGAATTTTCCAATCAACTTAAAATAAAGAACAATGACAATAGGACACAACTTCATGCAAATCTCAAAATTTTGTATAAAAAAAAGAAAAGGTACATTATAGAAGGTAAGGACATTTGTAATGAATCTACTGTAGTTAAAATTATTAAAGAGTATGTAAACACGAAAAGAATAACAGCTATTTTTACAGATGATAACACCTTTAAAGCAATTCAGTCCGCTTATTCTAAGTTTTTTTAGTCACGGACGTGTTAAATTAGTTCGATGTACTATAGTGTTAATTAATATTGTAGAAAGTGACGAGCAAGAAACATTAGTTCGAAATTATCACGACAAATCTAATCACCGAGGGATCACTGAAACACTTGAACACCTGAAAAGAAAATACTATTTCCCTAATATAAAACATGTTATTACCAAAATAATTAATAATTGCGAAACATGTCATAAGTACAAGTACGATCGTTTGAGAGAACCACTAAAATATGAACTGACTGAGACTCCAACCAGACCTCTACAAATACTCCACCTTGATATTTACGCCATTCACAAAGAGAATTTCCTAACAATTTTAGATAAATTCAGTCGTTTTGCTTGTGTATACTTGCTACCTGCAAGGAATAGCATAAGTTTTGTAAAAATGTTAAAACATTTTTTTTCACACCACGGCGTCCCACAAAAAATTATAACAGACAACGGCAGCGAATTTTTGTCTACGTTATTTAGAGACTTTTTGACCATATATGACATTGAATTTCATACTACATGTGCAAAATCCTCTACAGGCAATTCACCGGTAGAAAGGTTACATTCTACATTGACCGAGTTAATTAGAATTATAAAATCCAAACATCAAAATAAACTTATAGGAGAAATTATCGATGAGGCCGTTTTTACATATAATAACTCAATCCATTTAGTTACAAAGTTAGCCCCCTTTGAAATCTTAACTGGTCATATTAGTAGAAATAATCTCTTTCCATCTGAAGAAGAACAGCATATGATTACTTAGAGGAGCATACAAAAGACTTTGCATTTTTAAAACAGTTAGTTTATGATAGGAATTTGGAATTCAAGAAAGCTATGGTAAATAAGCGCAATGAAAAACGTAGGGACCCGCCAGATTTCAGTCAAAACGATAAAATATATGAGCTTGATGACAGGCGAAACAAACTAGCCGCACGGTTTAATGAGCATATAGTATTAACTAACAGCAAGATAACAGTGGATACAAACAAACGAAAAGTTCATAAACAAAGTTCATAATAAAGGGTTTTCCAATAAGAGGTGTTATTTTGGTATTCAAAGAAAAATGCCATTTTTTGAGATAAATGATCGTTTATTTCATAATAAAGAAGAAGGTATGCCGTTAATAATGAAAAACAACATCAGCCAAATGGCCACCACGAGCACGCATACAGGACCATATCCTTTTCATGAAATTTTCCATAACCAAATCGCAAAGTGGCTGCCCTATGTCCTCGATAGCCTCACGGATTTTATCTTTGAGGTCTTTGTTGCAGAAAAATACTAAGAACCATGAGGCACACAGCTCAAACAACTTGATGAACAAATCAAACCACTGAGCCGTCAATTCAAATAGAAGTTTATTCAAAGACTGTACATTATAATAAGATGTGTAATTCAGTTATGTACATGTAAATCATATTCAAAGATGAACTAGTTTAGTGTTGGTATTGTAATATTATTTTAGTACTTTAAATTCAAATTAATACCTTAATACTACCACTCAAAACTATACTAGTGCCATTAAACAAAAGGCAAGTTAACAAAGAAAGGAAAGATTTACATATTAATATAAGCCTAACATTTGTGACAATTTAACATGTTTAGTTTTACATAAGTTTTTGGTAAGAATGTCCGATATCATTTCGTCTGTAGGCACATAATTAAGTTTAATTAAATTCTTTTGAAAAACCTCTCGTACATAATGTACTCGAATATCTATATGCTTACTTCGGCTATGATAAACAGGATTCTTTATAAGTTGTTGAGAACTAAGACTGTCGCCATTCATCTCGATAGGTTCTTTTACCAGTTCAGCAAAACCCAACTCCTTAATAAACGACCGTAAGTAGACTGCTTCTCTCGATGCCGCCGACAAGGCCATATATTCTGCCTCGGTGCTGCTCAAGGCTACAGATGGTTGTTTTTTAGATCCCCAAGTAATCGCTGCACTCGAATTACCAATGAAGAATGCATAGCCGGTATATGATTTCCGGTCATCACAGCTACCCGCCCAGTCAGCATCGGCGAAACCTCTTAACAGCCCTCCGGTTTTTCTATAAGTAAGCTTTAAATTTAATAAAATCCACACTTGTGGATTGTATTTGTATTTGTATTTATTTCATATATGTTAACACTTAGATACATTAATCTTTTAGATGTGCAATATTAAATATTTGGTTATTTCACAATAATAATAAAACTGCTGCTGACTTAGCTGTTACTGTCTAAGTCACAAAAAACTGGCAGCGAATAAAACAGAACTGGTAAGAGCAGGGATTTTACCAGATTAATTATATGGTCGTCCCACGTAAGTTTTTTTTATTAAATCTCACACCTAAATTCTTTGCTTTGCTGACATAATTAAGATTTGACCCATCAATCACGAGCTGTGGCAATTCTCTATCATCTAAGGGCGTCCGGTTTATGGCAATTGCCTGACTTGTGCCAGGATTCAATTTCAGCCTATTTCTGCGAGACCATGAAACTATCGAGCTGAGGTCAGCATTAATCCGGTGTGAAGCATCTTCCGTCATCGGCGTACATTTGTATCTTGCAGTGTTTAAGTACTGAAGGGATGTCATTGTTGAGGAGTGTAAACAATAAGGGACCCATTATAGATCCTTGTGGAACTCCAGCTTTTGTTTCGAGGAAGTTCGAAAGTTTTTTGTTGGCAAAAACCGCTTGGGTACGACCCTTAAGGTAGCTTTCGATTAGTTTTATTACCGTGAAGTCGAAGTTGTAAAAGTATCCTAGTATATCGTGGTGCACAGTATCGAAGGCTTTCGAGAAGTCAAGTAGAACCAGCGTCGAAATCGGACGGAACTCTTTGTTACTGGTGGCAGAACTCTTTGGAATTGGTACAATTTTTGAGACTTTCCAGGATTGCGGGTATGAGGAATATGTTAATATATTATTAAGTATGTAAGTTATGTGAGGCAGTATCTCCAATAAAATTAGTTTTAAAAATTTAGGATGCATGCCATCTAAGCCGATAGCATTCGACTTGGTGGCGCTGATAGCACTAACTATGTCATATTTAACATTTGTGACAATTTAACATGTTAAGTTTTACATAAGGGTTTGGTAAGAATGTCCGATATCATTTTGTCTGTAGGCACATAATTAAGTTTAATTAAATTCTTTTGATAAACCTCTCGTACATAATGTACTCGAATATCTATATGCTTACTTCGGCTATGATAAACAGGATTCTTTATAAGTTGTTTGGAACTAAGATTGTCGCCATTCATCTCGATAGGTTCTTTTACCAGTTCAGCAAAACCCAACTCCTTAATACACGACCGTAAGTAGACTGCTTCTCTCGATGCCGCCGACAAGGCCACATAAAAGTGAATCTGTTGACTAATTATCTTCTTGAAAACCTTCGATAGGAATGGCAATAACGAAAACGGACGGAACTCTTTGTTACTGATGGCAGAACTCTTTGGAATTGGGGCAATTTTTGAGACTTTCCAGGATCACGGGTATGAGGAATATGTTAATATATTATTAAATATGTAAGTTAGTTTTAAAAATTTAGGATGCATGCCATCTAAGCCGATAGCATTCGACTTGGTGGCGCTGATAGCACTAACTATGTCATATTCGCAAATCCTATGGAAGTAAAACTGTCTGTGGTTAAAGCTAACAGATGGAAATGGAGTTATTGCATGATTCAGATCAGATGCTATATTTTCCGCAAGTGAGGTGTTTGAAGCCGCAGCGAATTCGGCATTTAAGTTATCAGGATTAATAACATCAACATGAATGCTAGTAGGCTTCTGTTTTCCAATCCCAAGCTCTTTAATGTTATTCCACAGTTTTTTGCTGTTAAGATCAGGTTTAAACTTAGCGATGAAAAATCTCGATTTTGATTTTCTAATTTCTTTTTTAACATTATTCCGGGCAAGTTTGTATTCAAAAAAGAGTTCCGGGATTCTAAACCATTTCCACCTTTTGTACGCTATGTCCCTGATCTTGAATAGTTGTTCAATATATGGACTAAGCCATTCGCAGTTCTTGTTACGTAGCGTAAATGTTTTTAATGGAACATGAGTTTCGAAAAGATTGTTTATTGTTGTGGTAAGGAAGTCTACTTGCACATCAATGGAAGTCATGTATGTATCTAAGCATTTGCCAGTTTATTCGTCTTATGTCCTGCAACAAGTAACTGTGGTTTATGGCCTTAAAGTTACGATAAGAGATTAACTTGGGTCTTTCTGTGGTGTCAAAAACAAGGTCAACAAACACGATGATAAGGTCATGTTTGGAGAAACCAGGGGCATCAAGTTGACCGTAAAAATTAATGATTTCTTTTTTATTGGTTATAATTAGGTCTAACAGAGTTGAGTTGCTGGTGCTGAAATGTGTTGGTACTGATTCATTTACGCAAGATAACTGCAAAGTTCTGAGGTTATTTAGAAAGCGTTCTACACCTGTATTATTTCTATCCAATAGATTTAAATTGAAATCACCGCACAAGAGTATGTTATTATGTCGTAATGATAAGCTTTGAAGTAAGTCTGTAACAAGAGCAGTGTTAGTAACATTTGGAGGCTTGTAAATAACACCTTACAAGCGTCTATCTAGTCCACACACAATTTCAATAAAGAGATACTCAAACACATCGTGTTTTCTGGAAGTATACATTATCTTGGATAATAAGCAGTTCTTGATAAAAATTGCCACCTCGTCTCCCAATCCGATCAGCACGATATGTCTTATATGCATTTATATCGACGATTTTATTGCTAGTGCTAATGCTGAGCCAAGTTTCAGATACACAAATAATGTCTACCTTACCATTACCGAACATATATTTAAACTCATCTAGCTTTGAGCTTTGAGCATTTATATGACAAACAGAAAGACCAGGGTACCTTCTACAGAGCACGTTCAACATTACACTAGTACTACTCCGACCATGAGAAGATGAGAAGGCGCTTTCGGTATCATTATCGAAGGAGATGAAGATAAAAATGATCAACAGACTAAGAGCGACGACCAAATACACAGTACATAAAATCCGCAAGTGGAACAATAGAAAAAATAAATGATAAAATATAAATTGAGAAAAAAAAGCTAGCTAATAAATTTGTACAATTATAAGATATTATAAGAGATTGTACGGAAAAAATAAAATAAAAAGTTTGATGTTTACTGGTTCTAGGCGTTGACTTGAGAGTCACTGATAGTTTGTGACAGTTGATTCGTCCTATTTCTATTTTGATCGTTGAAACTGCGGACAACTTCATTGAGCTTTTCAAGGCTGTCAACATGCAACGTTGGTTGAAGATGAAGTTTGTTTAATCTAATGTATATATTTCCTCTTATCGTGAACGCGGAGAAAAACTGATTTGTGTGTTTAAATTTGATAGCTTGACGCATTAAAATTCGATTTTTGTGTAATGTCGATGTTTGGTGTAAGACTCTCGTGTAGATAGATGTTTTTATCAGTGTCAAATCCAGCATCACTTAGTTTTAGTTGTCGCGAGTGCGTTTTCCTAAATGTTGACATGGCTTTTATCACCGAGATCTTGTCAGACGGTGTAGGAAATTTAACAATTATAACAGAATCAGAGTTCGGTTTGACTAGGAAAATTTGTTTCAAGTTTTGTGGTTGACAATTTAAACTTTAAAGCATTACAGGTGTTGTTAAAAATGTCTTTAAGGTTTTCACCAGGGAAAAAAGGCACTCCAACCAAGTGCAAGATTCTGCGTGTGCAGTGTTTTGATTTGTGATCTAAGTTGCGTGAATTCGGCAATCAATTTCGGTTCAGGCTGTATCTGTTGCACTTGCTTTTGATGAAGTTGATTTGTATTGTATTGTATTGTATTTTATTTCGTTTGGAAAAATTTATAATACGTTATCGCACAATTTACAGATATATACAGAGATTTAATATTAACATAATAATATTTTTCTTCTGAACCATTCTATGTAAGATTTTAATGGAAAAAATGTTAAATGTAGTTTCTGAGGAAAAAAAAAACGAGAAAAACCTCAATTTAAGTGTGGTACGCGTACCAATATATAAATATGTATTTATAAATAAATGATAAATAAATAAATAAATAAATAGATTTATAAGTGAATAAATAAATAAATAAATAAATTAATTAATAAATAAATAAATAAATAAATAACTTAACAAATAAATAAATAAATATATTACTAAATAAATAAACAAATAATAAATTGGAACAAATATTAAACGACTAGATTTCAAAATTAAAATTTAACAGAAGTATATAATAAATAAATTAACATTAATTAAGTAAATTAAAAAACAAAAAAATAAAATAAATAAATAAATATAAATTAAGTTAATATGTACATATGTATACAAATAGATAAACATAAAGATAATAAATTAACATGAAGTATATAAATTAACAAATATGAAATAAATTAATAAACATAATCATAATAATAATAAATAATACATAGAATAAATAAATTAAGATAATACATTGTACATATAAATGGTTTGACAGTGCATAAGTATGGTACATCATGTCATATTGTGTTCTAGAACATTTAGTTGATTTATGAGTGTATTGTCGGACAATTCACACCTAGTCATGAATGTACTATTGAGTTTTCTTATTCTATCGGAGATCAAATCAACACTTGCTCTCATATGTAAGTCTACTGTGGAGTGATGCCAGGGTAGATCCAACATCATTTTCAATAATTTATTTTGGGAGATTTGCAGCTTTTTAATATAACAGTCAGCGCAATCACCCCAAACTTGGCATCCGTATAGCAAAATCGACTGAAAAATAACTTTATGAATAATAATTTTATTTTCATTAGACAGTAGAGATTTTCTGTTTATAAACGGATAAAGCATTTTAATAGCGATATTTATTTTACTAAGTGTTCGCCTGTTATGTTCTCTAAATGTCAGTTTCGGGTCAAGGAAAATACCCAAATATCTCACAGAAGGTGCCCATGTTATTTGATATCCCATAATTGTTAGAGGGTTTGCCGGAAGAAAGCAAGATTTTCTTTTGCGCGTGAAAAAGATAGCTTGCATTTTTTCAGCATTTAGTTTGATTTTCCATTTTTTGTAATAATTATATAATATTGTGGCCGCATTTTTAAGATTCGTCTCAATGTTGAGACTGAACTCATGCGACGACAATATTGCGGTGTCGTCAGCGTATATTGCCGCTTCACATTGTGGTAATGTTGTAAAATCTGATGTATATACGTTATACAGCACTGGCCCAAGGACTGAACCTTGGGCTACGCCAGCGTGGAATTCAATAATACTAGAAACACTACCATTAACGTGCACTTTAAAACAACGACTGGACAAAAAACTTTGGACAATTCTACAGAGAAATGATGGGAAATTCAAATTTAACATCTTATACACAAGGCCATTGTGCCATACAGAATCAAACGCTTTTTCAATATCAAGCAGTAGCATACCAGTTGACTTTCCTATTACACGGTTTCTTTTAATGGTATTAGATATTCTAAGTACCTGATGGGAAGTACTGTGACTACATCTAAAGCCAAACTGTTCGTCGGGATATATTTTAAGATCATCAATGATCTTAAGCATTTTCTCCTTCAAAACTCTTTCATATATTTTACTTAGACTACTAAGAAGGCTTATTGGTCTATAGCTTTCTGGTTTATCAGGAGGTTTACCTGCTTTTGGTATTGGTACTACCTTTGCTACTTTCCAGGAATCTGGAAAATATTGGAATTTGAGACAAGCATTAATTAAAAATGTTAAAAATTTTACTCCTACTCTAGGCAGTTGTTTAAGATATATATTTTTAATACAGTCTAGTCCGCCTGTTTTTCTAATATTTAAGTTGTCCAAAAAATATTGTATGTCTATTTCGGATACATATACGTTGTTGGGCGTTTCAAAACAGACCGCATTAAAGGCCTCTACTGCTTGATTTACAACGATGGTTGTACCAGTATCTCCTAAATGTTGAGATACAACGTAATTCTGCGAAAAATTTAAGGCAAGTGCTTTGGCTTTGTCAATATCCGTGAAATAGGTGTTTAAGTTTGAATTATTTTTAAGACAAGGCATTTGTTTGTTTTTATTTTTAACAATTTTAACGATATTCCAGAAGGGCTTGGATGCTTTATCCAGAGCTTTAAGTTTTTTGTTCCATATCTCATTTCGTTGATTTTTAAGGCTTTCAACTTCCAATTGCAAATGGCTGATCTGACTTGAACTGTCCTCCAAAGCACAGACGCGGATTTTGACATCTTCTATGTCGTCATCGAATTGTTTAAATTTATCACGGATGTGGTTTTCCAAAGAAGAAATTCGAGGGGAAAGCTTCTCCTCCATATTTAAAATTGTTGTTTTGAGCAACTCACCTTGGTCCGTGATTTTCTTATAGAGGCTGGAAAAACATTCTGACGTCATTGCGTTGGACGATGGTGACAGAAGAGTAGATGGTGAAGGTGAGCTCTGCAGCTTTTGTTGTTGTTGTTGTTGAAGTTTTTGTGTGTTGAAACGTGTGTTCTTAGTACTTGACATTGTAGTAGTATTTGTTTTAACTCTGTTTGTCTGTATTTGTAGACCCACTATCAACGGTAAGCAAAAGAAGTGTTTTAGTTTTAATGAATTATCAACCGAAAAGATTTTCCATTAGTACACGAAATCAGAAACAAAACTATAAGAAACTTCTCAAAATCGATTAAGAACAAGTCTGTTCCCAAACCACGGCGAATATAAAACAATTGGGCGTTTAAGGTATTTAAAGCTCAATAGCTGGAGCCGCCAAAAAAAAAAACCCGTCTATTCCATTTATGTGTTTCACTCACTACTCATTGGAGCAAGCTAATAAAATATCGTCTACGTAGACTGCAATAAAGTTCAGCGTTACATTGAATGAAGCCTAAATTTCGTAAAACCTTGTCCAGCTTACTGTTCCATTCCCGGCCGGCTTGTTTTAATCCATACAAGGCCTTTTTTAGCTTACAAACCTTTTGTGCTTTGTCTTTGACCACGTAATATTCCGGTGGCGTCATATAAACATCCTCTTTTAGGTCTCCATTTAAATATGCCGCTGTTACATCCATCTGGTGCACCTCCAAATTGTATTCAGCCGCTAGTGCTAGTACTAACCTAAGTGAAAAAAAACGGACGACCGGTGAAAATGTTTCCATGTAGTCTACACCAAATTTTTGGCTGCAACCTTTTGCAACCAGGCGACATTTGTAGCGTACTATGTTTCCATCTTTATCACGTTTGATATTAAGGACCCATTTAGATCTAATGATTTGCCGATTTTCTGGTGTATCTACCAAATCCCACGTATCATTTGCGAGAAGTGAATCATATTCGATTCCCATCGATTCCAGCCATCTTTGAGCATCGCTCCGATTTAGAGCTTCCTTCACTGTCAATGGATTAGGCAGAGGCATACTTGACTTACTTGATATCTGACTTGATGATACCTGCATATTCAATTTTGAACGTGGACGCAACGTATAAGGGGAACGAAAGTTCTCACTATTAGGAATCTCTTCAGAATCGCTATTTGCACAACCAACATCTTCAGCCCCAATTTCACCACTCTCACAGTTAACACCATCTTTATTAACTCCACTAGTGTCAACAGAATCATCAACAGCATCATCAACAGCATTATCACCAGCGTTATCAACATCATCAACAGCATCATAGTAACTTTCTTCGAAATCTTTGTCTTTGAAAACGTTTAACTCAGGAAAAATAATTTTAGGCTCACATTCTACTGGCGTTTGAAAAGGTGTAATAGAATTGCCCTCAGATCTGTCATACGTGATATTTTCCAGGAACTTGACGTCGCGACTTTTATGAATTACTTTTGATTTTGGTTCATATAACCGGTAAGCTTTTGACTCAGGTGAATACCCAACCATAAAGCATTCCACGCCCTTAGCTTTAAATTTTGACTTGCCAGATCGCTTATCTAGCATTATCGCCTTACAACCGAATATTTTTAAATGTCCCACGAAAGGTTTTCATTATCCAGTGCTCTTGTACACGACCGATTCCTCAAATACACAGCAGTTTTGATGGCTTCGCCCCATAATGTCTCAGGAAGGCTAGAACTCAGAAGCAAACACCTCGCCATTTCCACAATTGTTCTATTAGCGGGTTCTGCCACCCCGTTCTGTTGAGGTGTGTATTGCACAGTTAGTTGGCGTTGAATACCTTCTGCTTCTAGAAATTGAGAAAAATTGTTACTAAGATATTCACGGCCATTGTCTGTACGAAGTATTTTAATTTTTTTCAGTGTTTCACGCTCAACACTAGCTTTGAATATTTAAAATTTTTCAAAAATATCACCTTTGTTCTTTAGCAAATAAATAAATATCTTTCTGCTGTAATCGTCGATGAATAGAGCAAAATATTTAAAGCTACCAGGTGTAATTATTTTCATAGGGCCACATATGTCACTGTGTATTATTTCCAAGACATCTGTACTACGCCTGCTCGCATGTTTTGGAAATGGTAAAGTACATAAATTTCCTTTTAAGCACGTTACGCAGTCTAACACATTACTCCTATTTTTAAGGTTAAGTCCAAGTACCATTTTATTTGCATGTAAAAGCATAATATCTTTATTGTTTAAGTGTCCGAAACGTTGATGCCATTGCATTAAATCGTCTGAGAAATTACGCAAGTGAAATAACCGATCTCTCTCAATGTTGTGCAAGAACAAATTCCCGCTCTTTACCGCACTGAAGATAATTTCACCATTGGAGTTTCGTATCACCGCGCCTTTATCAGTGAAGACAACTGTATGCTGATATTTGGTCGTTTTGCTAATTGCTGATAGTTGTGTATCTGCATGGTTTACAGCATTTAACATCGCGAAATTAGACGTCGGCTTAGATAAACTTTGTGCTCGACATGATGATGCGTAATGACATTTTTTGTGACATTTATAACACTTTCTACGACTTGATCGATTTTGCAATTGTGCATGTGATTGCAATTGTGGCTGCTGGTGCAATTTTGATCGGTGTTTGGAGAAAAATGCTGTTTCTCCACTTTCTTGCACTATATCACTCTCTCGTCTTTTCCCTTCTTCAATAAGCTTCGTTTTCAATACATGTGGCTTAGGAAAATCGTCTCGTGATTCGATCGCTATAACAAAATTCTCGAAACTCTTTGGTAGACTTGATAGCAAAATAATAGTTAACAATTCATCCTGCATCTTAATGTCGACTTCCTTTAATTTTTCAAACAGATCAAAGATATTATTTAAATGAGCGACTACAGATGAATTTTCCGCCATTTTTAAATTTAAAAGATGTTTAAATAAGGTTACCTTTCTTGCTGGACCTCTCGTGGAATGCACTTCTTCCAATTTTTTCCACGCACACGTGGACGTGGTGCAATTTTTTATGTGTAATACCTGGGAAATTTTTACCGATAATAATATGGTCGCCAACGCCTTTCCATAATTTGTCTTCCACTTTGCAATGATATCTGCCACGGCAGTTACTGCAGGTTCAGCAATTCTTCCAGATACATATCCCCATAATTCACTGTGGATTAGAATCGACCGCATCTGCACCTTCCAGCTATCATAATTATCGTCGTCCAACTTTTCGATTTGATATAGTCCAGAACTCATCTTAGCACTCTGGGCCCATAACCTTTGTTGCAAAAAAATACTAAGAACCACGAGGCACACAGCCCAAACAACTTGGTGAACAAATCAAACCACTGAGCCGTCAATTCAAATAGAAGTTTATTCAAAGACTGTACATTATAATAAGATGTGTAATTCAGTTATGTACATGTAAATCATATTCAAAGATGAACTAGTTTAGTGTTGCTATTGTAATATTATTTTAGTACTTTAAATTCAAATTAATACCTTAATAGTCTTGAATCGACGCTGGGCTGTTGGCGTAGACCTTATCTTTCACGTGGCCCCAAAGGAAGAAGTCGCAAGGTGTGAAATCACAAGATCTCGGTGGCCAATTGTGATCACCTCTTCGAAAGATAACACGGTCCGGAAACTTTTCCCGTAAAACATCAATGGTTTCGTTGCTTGTGTGGCACGTAGCGTCGTCTTGTTGAAAGTAAACGTTGTCCAGATCAATACCATCCAACTCCGACCATAAAAAATTATTAATCATCTCTCGATAGCGCAATCCATTCACCGTAACTGTTGATCCAACCTCATTTTCGAAAAAGTAAGGTCCAATGACCCCGCCGGACCATAAACTGCACCAAACAGTCACACGTTGAGGATGGAGAGGCTTCTCAACAATAACTCTTGCGGTGTCCGAGACCCAGATGCGACAATTTTGCTTGTTGACGTAGCCACTGAGGTGGATATGGGCCTCATCAGTCAAGATGATTTTTCCATGGGATTCCGGATCATTTTCATGCATTTCAAGGACCCAATCAGCAAAGACACGACGTTGTTGATGATCGGCCGGCTTGGGTTCTTGTGTTAACTGAACTTTATAAGCAAGCCTTAAGACCCAAGTCTTTATGCAAAATACGATGTAATGACGTTTGTGGAATGCCCAATACCAAAGAACGACGAGGAATGGACAAACCTGGGTTTTCTTCAACACTTTGGGCTACAGCAGCAATGTTCTTAGTTGTTCTTGAGCGACGTGCATGGGTTTTATTCTTCACATCACTAACTTGTCCCAACAGCTCGAATTTTTCCACCAATTTCAGTATTGCGGTCCGACTAGGTGCTTCACGACGACCAAATAAATGCTTTAGTTTTGCGAACTGTGACTGCAAGATTTTCACCATTTTTGTAGTGAATTTTAGTAATTTCACTACAAAAAGCATAGCTGACAGCAAGTGGAATCAATCCACCTCCTGCAGAATAACGAAAATATTCTGGCCGTACTGCAGTGGCCATAGAACTAAATACATACTCTCGCTATCAAGAGTGGAATGCAATTTACTACTAGGCATCATCACAGGGCATTGCCTTATAGGTTATCACGCTCGCAGGCTTAAGCTAGTCTCATCGGACATATGCAGAAACTGCAATAAACCGGGTATTGTAGAAACATTAGAGCACCTCCTGTGCGCTTGTCCTGCATTGGCAAAAAGAAGGCACAGACTAATGGGAAAATTCTATTTCAACTCACTCCTAGAAGTGGCAGACATAAAACTTCACCTTCTCATTAAATTTGCTCAACAGACAAACTCATTTTGTTTAAACAAAGCAGCAGAAATCAACTGATTACTCTGAGGAGTTGTGGTATCACTATGGACCAACACTGGTCTATGTGAGGCTTAGCCGCCACCCCATAACCTAACCTAACCTAATAATTTCAATGCGTTGTTGAAGCGTGTATCGTTCCATTTTTGGTAATGGCGTAGTTTCTACTTGTCAAAGAATAAAAGCTTCAAAAGTGACAGCTACCGAAATAGCGGGCCATTCACAATAACACCTCTCATTGGAAAACCCTATATAAAACAATAGAACTAATAAATGAATAACATTTTTTTTTTCTTTTTCAATAACTTTATTTGAATGTACATATATTATTAAGTTAGTTTATTATTGTAATGATTGCAATTGAAATGAATCTTCATCATTCTGTTTCGAGTTATAGATATGTAGATATGTTATTGTAAAGTACACCACTTACACTTTACAACCAACCATCCTTATCTCTACCTTATAATCTCTATACACAATCTCTCCTATTTCACATAATTCTTTCTCTTTATGAACACCATAATTCTTTCCCTTATTGAATCCATAATTCTTTCTTTTTACGAGTCAATACACTCGAGATCACTTACCCTTGCGATCAGTGTCGCAACATCCTCTTGTCCCACTTTAACTTCCTTCTTTATTGCTTACTTAGCTACGTCAAATAAACTCTTTTGACCTAAGTAAACATTGCCCAACTCTCGAACGTCGAACCAAACCAACGCTTGGGTAATTAACGTCAAACTATAAAATGCTGACATCACATTTCGTTTCCCACTTCGCAATGATATTGCATTCCGATATTGCAGCATTCTCATTTTTCATAAGTGCGTCATTCTTTTCATTTTCCTTTTTCCTCTTTGTTCGATATTCTTGGATAGGTCAAGAATATGAACTCGGAGCATTACGAGGCGAGATTGAGACAATTCTTATTCGGGATCCCATATCGAACGGCCGCGTGCAGAAGTGCTGCATAGTTCTAGTTCCATTTCTTTTACCAAAATAAGTGCTTTATAATTCTATTTCTTTTGTTAGCGCATTTTATCCCAAAATCTTATACTACTTCCGTGACAATCGAAAATACCTAATAAACAAAATCGTAATAATAACTAAAATACCAAAATAAGTGCTGTATAATTCTATTTCTTTTGTTAACGCATTTCTTCCCAAATCTTGTACTATTATCGTGACAATACAAATACTTAATAAAAGAAATCGTAATTATAACCTAAATCGTAAATTAGAAATTAGATAAGAATAGAAATTAAGATTTTAAAGTTAGTTATTGTAATAAAAATCTTAAATTTAACTTCTGTGTTGTGTTTGCTTTTTGAACTAAAAGAACCATATACATTTACAGATAACAACCCAACTGAGAGTAGTACCTCTCAGCCTAAAAGATTAAAAGTACTATTACAAAATTGGTGTCAGATGTGGGGTTGTTACTAAAAAGTGAAAAGAGTTCAAAAGTGTCAGTGAACAAAGAACAGAAACAAAGTGCAGTGAAAAACAAAAACAAAAATATACACTCAAAAACAAAAGAACAATATCAGTGAAAAAAACACTAAGAACGATATCAGTACAAATATAACAAAAAAAAAACACACAAAAATAAACAAAATCAGTGAAGAGAAATTATAACTGAAGAGTCTCACAGAGGAATCATTTGCCTGTGAACGTAAGAAGGAAGACGTGCCAAGCCGAGGCACTAGCAGTTCCACAGCCTAGCAGTTCAACAGCCTAGCCGATCAACTGCCTAGCAGTCCATTCATCCTAAACTGATCTTCATATACACATATTATATCCAATTAGTAAGTCAATTTTTTTTTTCTCTTCGTTTTTTTTTTTTAACTCTAATGTTAATGTTAATTCCAAATTTTGTACAATTTGTGTCCTAAGTTTATATTTTTTTTTTTGTATTACTATATCATTACTATACTATATCACTTATTTATATATTTTTTGTATTACCTTATTTTTATTGTTATAAGAAATCATATGTTCACTTTCTATATCTAACCTTTCTATCGTTCTGACTCATGTCCCTGGAAGATAGTCGTGTCTCAATCTCCGACTCAGAAGGCTCAAGTACTATCACTGATTCTTCCGTATCAGAGCCATCTTCTATACTCGATTCCAACATGCCTCCCAAACTCGACAGATCCTTCGCCTTCAAACTAATTCCTGAGTTTGATGGTAACCGCGCGAACCTATATAAATTTCTTAACGCGTGTGACATGATAGCAAACGAAACAGCCGCTTCCGAAATACCCTCATTATTGACCATAATTAAAACTAAATTCAGTGGACCAGCATACAATATTGTCAAATATTCAGAATTCGAAAAGTGGTCAGACCTGAAGACCAAGCTACAAAATCAGTTCCTAGAAACAAAATCCTTATCCCAGTTACAGGTAGAATTGGTCCAAGCTAGACAAAAACCCGCTGAATCCGTAAGATCATTTTCTAGCAGAATAGAACAAATACTGACTGACCTAAACGATGCTTGTATAGCCAGTGAAGGTGAAGACAATGCAGAATGCATTCAAAGTTTAAATTCAAAGACTGCCTTAAAATCCTTTGAGAGAGGTCTAACTCCCCGAATCAGCCTCTTTATAAAAGCCTCTAGGTTCAAATCTCTTACTGAGGCCATTGAAGCAGCAGTACAAGAAGAAAAAAGTTCTTCTTATTATTTCCCTAATCCTAGCTCGTCATCGTCGTTCTCTTCAAAGAAAACCTCCTGTAGTTTCTGTAAAAAATCAGGGCATACTATCGACCAATGCTTTACCAAGAAAAATAGAGACTCACTACCTACATTTAAATCGGAAGTGAAGACTGTGTCCCTAATTTGTAGTTATTGTAAGAACCCGGGACATCACATAAATGAGTGTCGTAAAAGAGAATATAACAATAAAAAGAAACAGCAAGCGAATTCAGATCTTAGATCAAAAAACTTCAATGCCAGGACGAACTCGGAAAACCATTCAGAGGCCGGAACCAGTGGCAGGATCCGGACCGAAAAATAATTTCTCCACGCCACGTATTCCAGATAAATCTCAACAACAAAATAAGTCGTGTTGATTCTATTGAGATTTCGTCCGGAACCTTGATCCCTCAATTTTCTAAGTTCCTCATCGATGGCGGTAGTGAAATTTGTCTTATAAAAATTGATAAATTGAACACTGATATATCAATCGACTCCAACATAATTCATTCCCTATCTGGGATTACTAACTCTGAAATCCTAACTAAAGGAGTCGTTCACCTTAAAATAAATCTCCCTGAAAATGTTACTATCTCTTATCCCTTCCACGTTGTAGACAAAAACTTCCCCATCATTACCGACGGAATCATAGGTAATAATTTTCTAGATGATCATTTGGCCCAAATCGATTACGGTACTAAATTACTAACTCTTTCTTCGGGAAAACATATTATCGAGTATGATTTAATTCCTTCCACTGTCGTTAAAATTCCCGCTAGAACCGAAATTCTACTTCCTGTCCTCAAAGAAACCAAAGTAGATAGAATATGTCTCGCCCAACAATTTGCTAATGGGTTATACATTGGAAATAGCATTACTCCAGCCAACAGTACTATTTCTTACATATCTGTTGTCAACTCATCGGAATCTTCCGCCGAATTCAATACCGACGCATTAATTTTCGATGAAGTTTCTAACTACAACATCTTCCAAGTCCAACAATACCCTGTCTCCTACAATCGAATTCAAGCTATTAAAGAATTAGTCGCTACAGATCACATGACTAGTGATGAAAAGGACTCTATCTTAAATTTATGCGTTCTGTATAGCGAATTATTTCACCTAAAAGGAGACAAACTAACCCATACTACATCTGTTCAGCATTCTATCCTTACTCCTGACGCTACTCCGACTTATATCAAACCATACAGGTTACCTGAGGCCCAGCGACAAGAGGTGAATAAACAAATTCACGAGATGATGGACGATAATATTATCCAACCATCGAATAGTCCGTGGAATTTTCCTCTTATCGTTGTTCCTAAGAAGCCTGATAAAAATGGTAATAAGAAATGGAGGATTGTCGTCGATTTCCGCAAGCTCAACGACAAAACAGTCGGTGATGCTTACCCTTTGCCCAATATAACCGACATTTTAGATCAGTTAGGGAGCTCTAAATTTTTCTCTACCCTAGATCTCGCAAGTGGATTCCATCAAATCCAAGTTAAGCCTGAAGATAGAGAGAAGACAGCCTTCTCCTCGCCGTTTGGTCATTACGAATTCGTTAGAATGCCTTATGGATTAAAAGGTGCTCCTGCTGCCTTCCAAAGGTTAATGAATAACGTTTTGACTGGTCTTCAAGGTATAAAAACTTTTGTTTATATGGATGACATTGTAGTCTACGGTAAAACTTTGGAAGAACACAATTCAAAATTAGCAGAAATTTTCGATCGATTGAGACTACATAATCTCAAACTACAACCCGATAAATGCCAGTTTTTGAGAGCAGAACTGACCTACTTGGGACACGTTATAAACGAATCTGGAATCAAACCCGATCCCCAGAAAATCGAATGTGTTAAAAATTTCGCTCAACCTATAAATGCCAAAGATATTAAAAGTTTTCTAGGTCTTGCTGGTTATTATCGCCGCTTCATTAAAGATTTCGCTAAAATGTCCAAACCTCTTACTAATCTCCTACGTAAAGATGTTCCCTTTGACTGGACTCCACTTTGTACTAACTCTTTCCATGGATTGAAAGAAAAACTTATTAATCCACCTCTTCTTCAATACCCCGATTTCACAAAGAATTTCATCTTAACAACCGATGCTAGTGACGTTGCCATTGGCAGTGTTCTTTCCCAAGGTGAAATTGGTAATGACCTTCCTATTTCATACGCATCGCGAACTCTAAATAAAAGCGAAAAGAACTACTCTACTACGGATAAAGAACTTCTCGCTATTGTTTGGTCCGTTAAACACTTTCGTCCCTATTTGTATGGCAGAAAATTCCAACTTTACACTGACCATAAACCACTCATTTATATTCACAATTGTAAGGACATAAGTTCCCGACTTATGAGATCACGCCTTCAATTGGAAGAATTTGACTATGAAATCATCCACAAAAAAGGTGTTCACAACACTAATGCTGACTGCCTTAGCAGAATTGCTAAAATGACTCTTAGATCATCTACTAACTCTTGCACTAATTCTACTAATTCTTGTACCAATTCTTCTACTAATTCTTGTACCAATCCATCTACTAATTCTTGTGCCAATCCATCTACTAGTTCTTGTACCAACCCATCTACTAATTCTTGTACCAATTCTTCTACTAATTCTTGTACCAATCCACCTACTATCTCGTATACCAATCCTTTTTCTACTGACCCTTGTACTAGTTCGTCTACTAAATCGTCTGCCAAATCGTCTAAATCTACTAAATCGTCTACCAAATTGTCTAAATCGTCTACTACAGCGCCTCTTACATCGTGTCCTACTTCATCTACTATGTCATCAACTAAGTCGCCTCATTCGTCTACAATTCCTAAATTAGCTACTAATTCGTCTGTTACTAGTTCCAATTCGTCTATTATTCCAACCAATACCTCGTTTCTAGATCCTTGTACTACGTCTTCTATTACTAATTCGCCTACCAATTCGTCCACTACCCGTGAACTTACTCGTGATGAAATAAATACCATTCTGAAAGAGTTTCATTTAAATCCTATCGGAGGACATTGTGGAGTCAACCGAACGTTTAAACGTATTAAACTGTACCACAAATGGAAAAATTTGTTCCAAGATATAAAGAGTTATATTAAAAATTGCGAACTTTGCCAGAAAAACAAAGTTACAAAATACACCCTAGAACCTATGATCATAACTTCAACAGCGAAATATCCTTTTGAAAAAATTTCCATTGATATCGTTGGCCCATACCCTACTACTCCTAATTACAATAAATATCTCCTAACTTTCATCGATGATCTAACTAAATACACTGATGCTATTCCTTTACCAAACCAGGAAGCCAATACTATCGCTGCAGCATTCACTAAAGAAATAATCTTTCGCTTCGGTACCCCTAAATACGTTCTAACCGACCAAGGTCAAAATTTCTTAAGTGACATATTCAAGAACGTATTCAAGCTTCTAAAAATTACCAAACTTCAAACTTGTGCTTACAGACCGCAATCAAACGGATCTTGCGAGAGAAGTCATAGAAACTTTGTCGAATATCTCCGCAGTTATATAAACAAATCCCAAGACGATAATACTACCCCGAACACTTCTACTTCATTTAAACCCTTCGAACTAGTATTCGGAAGACAGGTTGTACTCCCTACTAGTGTAACTAAAAACCCTGAAGTATGCTATAACTATGATTTGTATGCTAACGAACTTAAATCTCGCCTACAACACGCCCACCAAATCGCTAGAGATAACCTAATCAAAAGTAAGGAATCTTCCAAAGTCCAATACGATAAAAACCAAAACCCAGTGATATTCAAGGAAGGAGACTTAGTACTCCCAAAAAACGAAAATTGCCCTAAAAATAAAAATAAAAAATTACTTCCCATATGGAATGGTCCATACGAAATTATTTCCTCTTCCGGAGTCAACTCCATACTAAAATATAAAAATCGAACACTTAAAGTTCATAATAATAGGCTCAAACTGTTTTCTCTCCAATAATCTTCAGTATCTGTATCTTTTTAGATATGGCAGAAATCCAGCTTTTCATTTTAAGCACTATCGTGTTCCTTACCAACTCTATAGCTATATATGACCAAGCACCTACGAGACCATCGAACTACAAAACAAATCCGGATTCTACTACGAAAACATTGGTAACCTGAAATTATATTCGAACCATTGGAATCTAATTATATATTCTAGTCTAAGTGAATTTGATATCCAATATAAATCTATCCTAAACTATCACGAAAAAATTCTATCCCTATGTAAATAATAACTTACCACTCATGAATCTTTGAACCAATGCACTCTTTTAACCGTTCAATCTACCATAATCCTAGACAGACTTAATGAACAAGACCTTATAATAAAGAAATACCTGGGTACCACAACAAAACCACGTTTATTAAAACGCGGACTCCTTAACGTTGTCGGAACTGTATCTAAACAATTGTTTGGAACACTAGATGACGACGACGCTAAAATATTTTCCAACCATATACATAACCCAGACCAACAACAAAACCATGCTTTCGATCTATATGAAAAACAAATTTCAATTTCAAAAAATAAAATACATCAATTAAATCTTACGAACGATCAGATACTAGCACTGGGAGAAAAGCTAGAAAAAACAACCCAACACATAGAGAGAATCCAAAATAACCAACATAACAACGAGTTTATAACTGAATCGTTTTTCCAACTCACTGAATTATTCACCATGTTTAATTCCCTGTCTGAATACTATTATTCCGCCAAAAATCATCTCTTGGAAGCCATCTATTCCGCTGCCCATGGAAAGTTGCATCCTTACCTCATAGATCCTACCAAGCTAACCGAAGAAATTAGGAAAATCCAATCTTTCCTACCAGAGGATACTCGTCTCCCTTTTCCTCTACAAGAACAATACATAAATATACTTTTTAATATATTAGAAACACATATATATTTTTCCGATAATAAAATTCATTTTCTATTAAAAATTCTTCTAACCTCTTCCAAAAGCTATACTATTTACAAAATGACTAGTATCCCAAATCTCGTTAAAAACAATACTTATTCCCTAATGATACCTGAGAAACCACTACTCATTATTGATGCTGAAAAACAATCCTATTTCCTATACGAAGAACATGACATTGAAAAATGTTTTAATACTCATAAGAACAATTATCTTTGCGAACAAAATTGTCCCATTCTATTTACTCAACTTAGTAATGCTTGCGAACTTAATATGTTTTCTACTCTACCAAGTGCTTCGAATAATTGCAAAATTAAATTCATGCAAATAAATCTTCCAATATTCCTACAATTAGCAGATTCCAATTCTTGGCTTTTTGTCTCCCCACACCCTGAAAACTTAATCATTAAATGTCAAAAGTTTAACTCCCAAATAACCATAAATTCCACAGGAATACTAAAAATCGACCATACATGCATAGCAAATACAAAATACCAATCCTTCAGTTCTAAGACAAATTACGAAACCGATACTACACTAAATTTTATTTCATCCACCCTGCCTATCTCAACTCCTAATCTTATACAAACTCATCTCTCCAAACTCCCTATAATGGAAACAAAATCTTTTAACACCCGAAAGCAAATCGATGACTTAAATGACATAAGTAAAAGTCTCGACGAAATAACATACACTAGAAATCCACACTATAATGATGAGAACTTTCCCTACAAAAAACACTTTACTATTGTTTATATTCTCTTGACCGTACTCTTTACTTTGATGATCTTCATTATTGTCTTCCTAAAAAACGTATTTACTACAAAAAAGGAACACAACGATCCCATCATTTCTGATATCTTTCTCGTTCTCTTCCTCTTACAAACACCAGAAAAGAACCATCAGTTTCGTCTTCAGTCGAAACTCGCACCAATCCTAGGTACAAGTTTCGTTCTTAAGGGGGGAGGTGTTGTAAAGTACACCACTTACACTTTACAACCAACCATCCTTATCTCTACCTTATAATCTCTATACACAATCTCTCCTATTTCACATAATTCTTTCTCTTTATGAACACCATAATTCTTTCCCTTATTGAATCCATAATTCTTTCTTTTTACGAGTCAATACACTCGAGATCACTTACCCTTGCGATCAGTGTCGCAACATCCTCTTGTCCCACTTTAACTTCCTTCTTTATTGCTTACTTAGCTACGTCAAATAAACTCTTTTAACCTAAGTAAACATTGCCCAACTCTCGAACGTCGAACCCAAACCAACGCTTGGGTAATTAACGTCAAACTATAAAATGCTGATATCACATTTCGTTTCCCACTTCGCAATGATATTGCACTTCGATATTGCAGCATTCTCATTTTTCATAAGTGGGTCATTCTTTTCATTTTCCTTTTTCCTCTTTGTTCGATATTCTTGGATAGGTCAAGAATATGAACTCGGAGCATTACGAGGCGAGATTGAGACAATTCTTATTCGGGATCCCATATCGAACGGCCGCGTGCAGAAGTGCTGCATAGTTCTAGTTCTATTTCTTTTACCAAAATAAGTGCTATAGTTAGTTAGTTTATATGACTTTTATTTTCATTTTTAATTCATAACATTCAATATAATTCTAAGTCTATTATGGTTTGGCCTATGGCCGTCTACCAGATTGACAATAGTTACATTTCTATTTTTGTTTTTAACAGAGAACAAAGAAAAAGGCAATATGTATATACATTAAACTTTAAAAATCTTCTTCAACTATACATTTTCTATAACGAAGAGCATTTGCACAGTAGTTGAAAAGTAAATCCAAGCCTCGGACTCCATTTAAGATTTCAATTGCTTCACCTAATTCCAGGGTATACGAATCGAAGAATCTCAATCGAATTTCTTTTAAAACTGGGCATATTGCAAGGAAGTGAAATATATCCGCTCGTATCTTCATATTGCAAAGATTGCACAAGACAGGTAGCTCTGGACGGTGTGGAATGAAATTCAAATTTAATAGCTCTCCTCTGATTTTAAAAATTACGCTGATCTTTTCTATTGAGTTACAGTTTAAAAAGTAAGTTCTTTCTGCTAGATCATATTTCAACTTGCTGTAATATGTTCTATACTGGGAAGACTGTGCTTCCGTTACAAATCGATCATACATAGTTCGACCTACTTTTTGCAATAAGACGTTGAGTTGTGCTTTTAGATGATCAGGTTGCTCATCGGGTGTTATCGTTATGGTTTCTCCATAATCTGATGCAAGGCGTTCCCATTCTTGAATGAAGCTTGCTCTACTTCTTATTACACTCTTGAGTACAACTTTTGGCAGTCTGTCATTACTCATTGCCATAACTTTTACTATGTAGTCGAAATGTAGTCTCAGTGTTTTCAAGACTGGTGCACCAGTCTCTAGATGCAGCATATAATTAGGCGTAGCACTTGGTAAACGAAATATTCGCTTTAAGAAATATCTAAGAAACTTTTCTATTTCAACAAAGGAACAGTATCCCCACACCTGCGCTCCATATAAAAGAACTGAAGCTGCAGTTGTGCGAAAGAGTTTCTGCTTCGAGCTATGGCTTAAATACTTGTTGTTGATGCAGCGACCCCATACCGATGAGATTGCTCGTTTGGCTTCAGATAGTTTGGTTTCTAGATGTTTCTTCATATTCAAGTTCGAAGACACCAAAATTCCTAAGTATTTGTATTCGCGAACAACTTCCACCATTTCTTCTTGATACGTCCATCTTTCACTTTGAGAATATCTGCCACCGCCGCCTCTGAACACCATTACCTTCGATTTATTCAAGTTCACGCCAAGGTTCCAGTATTTGCAGTAAACGCTGAGCCTATTCATCATTAGCTGCAACCCATCTACAGTGTCGGAAAGAAAAACGATGTCGTCTGCATACTTAAGAGCCGGAATTTGTATGTTGCCAAACTCGATTCCACCTTTTACAGTATCTGATATGTCGTTGATGAAAAGGATAAACAGTAACGCACTCAAGATACATCCTTGCTTCACTCCCATCGTTGTTGTGAATTCTCCAGAAATGGACTCCCCATCCCATACATACGCCACATTATTTGCATACATTGCTCTTAAAATGTTGATTATTTTCGTTGAGAAACCTATATTATATAGTTTGTAGATCAGAGCATCGCGCGCTATGGTGTCGAAAGCCGCTCGAAAGTCAACGAAAAAGGCATATAGTTTTTTATGTTTCTGTTTATATATCTCCGCAATATTAAGTAATGCAAATATTTGATCGACTGTCGAGTAATTCTTTCTAAATTCTGCCTGAAACTCCTGCAAAACTTTTTTATTTTCAACCCAGCAGGTAAGTCTGTTGTATATAAGGGCGGCAAACAGCTTGGCAGAGGTGTTCAGGAAAGATATTCCTCTGTAGTTTGTAGGATCGTTATAGTCACCTTTTTTGTGCAGTGGATAGATAATTGCCTTTTTAAGACTTTCTGGAATATTTGCTGATTCAAAGATTCTATTGAATTCCCCTGTAAGCGCAGACATGAATTCATATGTGCAGTTTTTATAGAACTCGTATGGAATTCTGTCGTCTCCGGGAGCCTTTCTCGTTTTTGCTTTATTAACGACTTCTTTGATTTCTTCTAATGAAAACGGGCTATCTAGGAAGTCATCGATAATTAGTGGAGCTGCATATTGGAGTGGTGGTGATATCTGTGGGGAATTAAGCAGATTGTTAAAGTGGTCCATTAGCTGCGTTGCTTTAAGCGACGAGGCGATGCTATTCGTTTGTCCATTTATATATTTTACAGCTTTCCAAAATTCCGCTGAAGATGTGGAGTTGTTTATAATAGCAAATGCTGTCTTTTTTTCATAGCAAATGCGCTTGTAGTTCTTATTTGCTTCGCCATAAAGTGTCTTAAAGATGCTGGTATTATATTCCCTAAAAAGTTTTAGAAGTTTGAAAGAGTTATTTCTAGCTCCCAGACACTCATAATCAAACCACTTTTGTTTTGGGATTTTATTTTTTCTTATGGGCAAGTTCGGATCTGCTTTTTTAATCATACTCGTAAGGGCATCGACATCCGGTAAAATATCCACTGTGTGCAATCGCTCAAGTTCAGCATTTAAATTACTGCGATACATATTTCGCGTTCGGTCATTCCACACTAGTTTTGGTAAGAGTCCTAATTGCCTTATACTAATAAGTGCTATATAATTCTATTTCTTTTGTTAGCGCATTTCATCCCAAAATCTTATACTACTTCCGTGACAATCGAAAATACCTAATAAACAAAATCGTAATAATAACTAAAATACCAAAATAAGTGCTGTATAATTCTATTTCTTTTGTTAACGCATTTCTTCCCAAATCTTGTACTATTATCGTGACAATACAAATACTTAATAAAAGAAATCGTAATTATAACCTAAATAGTAAATTAGAAATTAGATAAGAATAGAAATTAAGATTGTAAAATTAGTTATTGTAATAAAAATCTTAAATTTAACTTCTGTGTTGTGTTTGCTTTTTGAACTAAAAGAAGCATATACATTTACAGATAACAACCCAACTGAGAGTAGTACCTCGCAGTCTAAAAGATTAAAAGTACTATTACAATGTATACATACATACACACATAACATTAAATACAATTCTGAATATAAGCAACAAATTTTTACACCCTTCCCTATCCTTACCCAAAACCAATAAGTTAGAAATATATGAGTAAGCAATAGCCCTAAGTCGATGGTTTGATAGCAATATGTTTATCTCGTAAAAATGGCATAGAGAAATCGCATCGAATATATTAGATCATCTTACTTACTTAGGTGGCGCTACAGTTCGGGGTGAACCAAGGCCTCAACCAACAACCTCTTCCAGCTAGCCCAGTCCTTAGCTAGCAAGAGTCGAATATTCTCCGAGCCGGAGCGTTGATGTCCATACGCTCTACATGTCCTAGCCATCTTAAACGCCCAATGTGCAGTTTTTTGACCAGGTTGATGTCGCTGTACAGCTCGTACAGTTCGTGGTTGAATCTTCTCCTCCAGAACCCGTCAACGCAAACGGGACCGAATATCTTACGAATAATTTCAATGAGTTTTTTGTAAACATTTCGGATACCTTAAAACCTTCAACTCCAATTAACAGCTGTTGCAATTGCAACCTGTCATTGAGTCTAACAGAAGAGAAAATTCAAGTAAATAGTTTTTGCTTTCAACCGATATTGCCTAGGGAAATTTTCCAAATGATTATGGGTTTGAAAAACAAAAATTCTTCTACCAGTGATGGCATTTCTGGAACACTTTTGAAAAAAAATTGCATGGGAAATCATAGATGTTTTGAGTTTCATTTTTAATTTAAGCATTAATAGCGGAATATTTCCAAAACAATTAAAATGTGCTGAAGTTATTCCCCTTTTTAAAAAAGGAAATAAATATAACACTAGTGATTATAGACCTACATATATCCAGCGTTGCCCCCATTTCGATGAAAGAAAGTACTCATTCGAATCCAAAATTGTACTCAAATAGTACTAATAGTAGTACAAATTTTAAAATACTTTTAACCGCAGCAGATGTATTTACATCCAAGAGCCTCTAATTAATTTGCTGTTGTTGTTGAAATATCTTCAGAGGCATACTGAGTTCAAAGATTGTCATTTGTCCTACAAAACTAGAAATTAGCGCAAATCACTTAGAAAAGGCAATATGTAAGATGTAAATAGAAATTTCACCTTTTATTTTTTCTAAAAAAATATATCCTTTATTGCCTTTATTGTTTTATTTATTTACATATTTATGGTTGATGGAAAATTGTAAAAAAAAGTGGCGACTGAAACTGAAACCGAAACTTATTTGAGTGTATGATAAGACGGGAGCTGTGGTGAAATTTATTTCACATATGGCATATGATAGGGATGTGGTCATGTACCTACTTTAAGGGGGGAAACAAACCATACGTTCGAAGAACATACACAAATAGTCGGAATAAAAAAATCATAATAAAATAGTAGTACATCTTATCAGAAAAGTAGTACGGTACTCAGTTCCAAAATTTCTACTCAAAAAGTACAATTGTAGTACGGGGGGCGACGCTGCCTGTATCGCTACTTCCAACCTTTTCAAAGATCTTCGAAAAATTGGTTAAATCATGAATGTTGTCCTTCTTAGAGGAACATAATTTTTTCTCTATAGATCAATTTGGATTTAGAACGGGTAAGTCCACAGAAGATGCTATCCTAAAAGTGTGCTGTGATCTATATGATGGAGTTGAAAAAAATAAATCTACTATGGCCCTTTTTATCGATATGACAAAAGCATTCGACATGGTCAACCATGAATTACTCTTAAGCAAGCTTTACAAAGCAGGATTCGTATCTGATGGATAGAGAGCAAAAAGTGTTAGTAAACGGAAGTTTTAGTACTTCACTTATGTTAAAAATTGGAGTTCCTCAAGAATCTGTGCTAGGACCAATACTGTTTCTTATATATATAAACTCTCTATTCTACCAGAACTTCCATGGTAAACACAAAGCCTTTGCTGATGATGTAGCATTCACCTACACTGAGCTTACATCTTTTAACTGTATAGTTAAAATAAATGAGGACTTGCAATTACTTAGATCTGGGTTTGCACTCCATAAACTCAAAATCAGCGAAAAAACGAAAATCATGAGTTTTAAGCAATCGGGACTTAATCAAGAAGAATCCGAAGTTTTTTATCACTCTTATGACTGTAAAAAATTCAGCTTGCCAATACATATATGTGGTAAAAACAATTTTGAAAGAAATAACGTTTGCTCGAGCAACTGCTTTAAAATTGAATTCGTCGATTCATTTAAATATTTAGGTATTCATATTGATAATTGTTAATCAGAGTAGATGGGCGAGACCCGTTCAAATCAGATGACAAAAGACAATTGGTACTTTATTTACTTCATGGCAATAGGTAGATGTACATACATGAGAATTCATATACAAATGTTATTCAGCAATGTAATATAAACAGTGGTAGGCAAAAGTATTCAGCTTAATAATATTTTATAACACTCCCACTTATTATTAAGATATGATACTATTAATATGTTAATACTAATTCATTATTATTTTAATATTCTTACGAAACAGTTCAAATTTTTCATTAGTGAGCGGTTTAGTAAAAGCATCTGCAAGTTGTTCTTTTGATGACACAAAACAAATGTCGAAAAGGTTTTCATTGTACTTTTCGCGTATGAAGTGTACACGGACATCTATGTGTTTAGTTCTTGTGTGGTATTCCGGGTTTTTAATGAGTTTAAGAGCGCTCTGGTTATCAATAAAAAACATTGGCTTCAGATGTTCATTGTCTAGCAGATCATGTATGAGCGCATCAAGCCACATCAACTCTTTGACTGCTTCCGACGCAGCTACATACTCTGCTTCGGTTTTACTCAGTGCAGTACATCGTTGTCGTCTAGATGACCAAGCGATTGGACTTCCCTCAAAAAGGCAGATATATCCACTTGTTGAACGTCTTGTGGAAAGGTCTCCTGCATATTCCGCATCACTATAAATAGAGAAAGAAAGATTAATGTTTGCTTTGAAAAGTATTCCAAAGTCTTTAGTATGTTTGAGATATTTGAATATACGCTTAACAGCTTTAACATGGTGTGCTGTAGGTTTGTTCAGAAATCTGCTTAGTACTCCCACTGCATAAGAAATGTCCGCTCTGGTTGCAATTGCTAGGTACATAAGAGTACCAACTGCTTCGCGGTAAGAAAATGTTGTCACTTGCTGCAGGCCTTCTTCCAATCAATTTCACTTCAAAATGCTGATTTAAATAGTTGATGATGTCTTCCACATCACGCACGTTTTGTGCCGCAATCAAACCATCATCTATATAGAGAGCGAGGTAGATTCTCCTCTCCATTCGATATAATACAAAAACACATGGGTCTGCTTTGCAAACTTTAAAATTAAATACGGTTAGCAATTTTGTGAATGTTAAATTCCAACACCTGGATGCTTGCTTTAATCCATATAAGCTTTTTAATAGTTTGCAAACACGGCCAGATCCGTCGTTGTATCCTTCAGGCTGTTCCACGAAAATTTCCTCTTTTAGGTTCCCATTAAGAAAAGCTGTTTTTACATCAAATTGGTAAAGCTCCAAATGTTTATACGCCGCAATAGCAAAAATAGTGCGAATCGACGTAAATTTCGCAACAGGACTAAAAGTTTCATCGTAGTCAATACCTTCTTGTTGATTAAAGCCCTTCGCAACCACCCGTGCTTTGTATCGATCGATTTGGTTATCAGATGATAATTTTGCTTTGTACACCCATTTGTTTTTAATAACTTTGCGATCCAACGGTAGATTCATCAAAATCCATGTTCCATTGTTTTGATGCGCTTCCATTTCATCATCCATGGCTTTCTTCCAGTTCTCTGCTTCATCAGATTCAACAGCTTGTCTATATGTTTCGGGTTCAAAAGTACTACAAATAAGTGCATATCCATCGAGAGCATTGGCATATATTCCAGAACTCGAACTTGACTTTTGAGAATGACTTCGAAGTTTTGATTTGTAGGCTGTTGTTGAATCTATACTTGGTTCCAGTTCTGCTTGTGTCGGTATGGGCATATTTTCGGAGCTTCTTGGCTCTGTATCATTGACAGCGTCTTCATCCAAAGTGCTTTTTTCAGAAAATATCCTCTTTTTTTCCTCAACAGTTTTATTTTCATCGACTAAATTGAGCATCTTCGAATTAAGATCCACAGTAGAATACTGTTTGAATAAAACATCTCTTGAAATATCGATTTTGTTCGACCCATGAATCCAAGCACGAAAACCTTTAACATTCTCACAATATCCCACAAAAATCCCAGGCTTTGACTTTTTATCCAGTTTTTGTCTTTTTTCTTTGGGTACGTGAACGAACACTTCACTGCCGAAGGTTTCAAGATTGTTAAAATCTGGTTTCTTAGCATGATACAACTCAAAAGGTGTTTTGAACTTTGATGGAATTGGACCAAAACGATTAATCATGTAGACAGCCTATTTACAGCTTCTGCCCAAATTTTAAGCGGCAAATTTTTAGCATGAATCATTGTTCTAGCAGTTTCAACAATAAATCGCATGTCCCTCTCTGCTCTGCCATTCTGTTGTGGCGAATACGGAACAGTGTTTTGATGGCAGATTCCATTTCTTTGAAGCAAGTTTTCAACTTCTTTATTTTTAAATTCCGAACCATTATCCGATCGGAGAATTTTTACCTGCCGATTTAAACTATATTTAACAAATGAAAGATACTTGTCGATCATTGCACAAGTTTCAGATTTTTCTTTCATAAAATATACGACTCTGAAATTGGAGAGATCATCCTTAAACAGAATAAAATATCTTGATCCGGCGATCGAAGGAGTTTGGATCGGCCCACAGAGATCTGTATGCACTAATTCACATGGTAGTTTTGCCCGAGAACAGCTGTTAATAAATGGAAATCTCTGCATCTTACCCACATGCATCGCAAAAAAACTGGAATTGTCAATGAATTGAATGCCGTTAGACTTTAAAAGGCTTCTGATTTAACTAGCACACATCAGGGATGAAAAATGGCATTTCAGCAGTGTATTGAAAGTTGAAAAAAAATTGTACTGAAATTGTACTTTTTGATTTTTTTCAACTTACATTGTGTTTGAATTCGCGTGCTTACGCGATTTTGATTAAAGTATTTTCTTAATAAATTGTGATAAAATGTACCTACTGCAATAAATAAATAAAAAAATAATCAACACAAAAAATAGATTCGAAATAAATTTACCACAATATCCAATTTATGGGTAAATAAAGAAAAGAAATGTAAGCTTTTTTTAAAAATTTTTATCGAAATTTTGGTAGTTGAATCTATTGGACTCAATCCAGAAACAATTTGAAATCAACGTATTTTCGTGCTAACTCGATTATAAGGTAAGGTTATAAGGACCACAGTTTCTATGTAAAATTTGCTTGATAGTGGACAATTGTTTCACTTTGCTGTCGCTACGAAACACGTGGCGCTAGTTATGTTGGAACCAAATTTTCCGCAGACGTTGTACAAAATTATAGAGAAAATTAAGTTTATAAAATTAAAACCCGACTATGGGGAAAACTAACTAAAAAGTTCGAAACAAGATGAAACGAAACGATGATTTTCAGAGGATAGCCGTGGTCGCATGCCCCTTTGCCAAGGAATGCGTAATTATAGGTACAGTAGATTCCGCTTTATTGTGACGGCGGATAATCGGGACAGCCGCTTAACTGGGACAAATGGTCAAGAACAGAACAGATTGTTTTTTAACTTGATTGTCACATCACATTATTGGGACAGCTGCTTATTTGGGACAAAATCGGTCTGGACCGAAGTGTCCCAAATAAGCGGAATCCACTGTATATGTAAATATGTTATTGTAACTACATGCGACCACAGCTATACTCTGAAAATCATCGTTTCGTTTCATCTTGTTTCAAACTTTTTAGTTAGTTTTCCCCTTAGTCGGGTTTTAGTTTTTTAAACTTAATTTTTTATTTCCAACTTTTTAGTTCCACAAAATATGTAGTGTATATAAGTAGCCAATGTCGTGTTCTACTTGTCAAACCCTTTCATTTGATACCCATATTAAGGATGTAGTAAAGATAACGTAAATCGGACGTCTTGAATTTAGAATGACATTATATCGTATTGTATTCTACTCGCCAAGCCCTTTCATTTGATACCACTATCAAGGCGGTTGTAAAGAAAAATGAAAAGAAAAGGTAATCCGCCATCTTGCTTGCTGCGCCCGCCATATTGAATTTTTCTGCGACGTCCGATAGCCTAGGACACTCTCCGCGTCAAGATGAATCTAACGACACATCATTTGTTCAAATCGATTCCATAGTTTAGATTGTACATACAAACAAGCCCAGCCTGTTAAAATCATAACCTCTCCTCTGCGTAGTCGGGTAAAAAACAGTGATTGTGAACTGACAACAAATGGGTTGGGTATGTTCAGTGAAATTGGTATGAATTTGATTTTTAGTAGCAAAAGTAAACTATGTGATGTTTTTTTTTTCAAACATACTTTTTTGAATAAATTATAGCAGCAGCGCAAATTGTATCGAATTTTATAAAAGTGTATTTGTGTACTGAAGTAAAGTCAATTGTATCGAAAACAGTACAATGGTATCGACTTTTGCAACCCATGCACACATGTGGCCAAGCCGCTCATGCTTCAGCCTTTGCAGAATAATATGCAGAATGATTGCTTTGTTTTTCAATTCTAAACAACATCTTATACAGCCGATGACAGCGCACACCAACAGCATTAACAACACCATCAGATCTCACGATCTTACATTTCTCACTAGTAGAAGTTAAAGTATAATTTTTATCAAGAGCACTACCAGAAGAGAATAGATTAATTTTGACATCAGGGACAAAGTAAACATTTACTAATTTCTTGTGCACCCATTCCTTATCATTGAATGCAGTTATATTAATTTCGCCTTTCCCATAAGCATTTATGATACTTCCATTACCTATTGTAATTGGCACTGGGTTATCATGCTGTATGAACTCGCTAAACCATTCCCTATGAAATGTCATGTGCTCACTCGCACCTGAGTCCAACACCCAGTCGTCATTATCAACAGCTCCATTCGAAGCACAAAAAAGTGCATCTCCATAATCATATTCCTCTTTCCTTGCGTATTTCAATTGTGATTCTACTTTGTTTTTATTTGGACAATTCGACTTCCAATGACCGTACTTGTTACATGCAAAGCACTTACCTGGTCGTTTTTTGTTATTGTTATTATGGTTTTGCGTCTTGTTGAATTTATGACCATGTGCTTTTCGCGCGATCAGCGCACTGTCTTCTTCAGTTCGGGATGATGTGGAAGATGTGGACTCCAATGCATTTAATCTCGTTTCTTCTATGATTAATCGTGACCTGAGATTTTCGATGGTTTGACTTTTGATCTCTGTAGACTCCCATGCACTAAAAAAATGAGAGTAGCGGTTAGGTAAAGTCATTAGGATTTTTGCGATAAGCATGGAAGGAGAAACGTTTTCTCCCACATCTCTTAACTGCTGCACCAAGCTTTCTAATTTGCTCATATGCGTCGCTTTATCGTCACATGTATTTTTTTGAAAACTATAAAAACGCTGTTGGAGCAGATTTATACTTGCGCTAGATTTTTGTTCGTAGACAGAACAAAGTTTTTCCCACATTTCCTTGGATGTTGAAGCGTTAATTATATGAATCAACGGTTGCTGTCCAACACTTGTCGCTATGACCTTTTGGGCTTTGCGGTCTTTGACTTGCCATTCCTTCACACGAGCAGAATTATCTACACCTCCTTGAAAAGCTGCCGGCCTCTCTTCCTCACCAGTAACCACCTCGTATAAATCACTAGCGTTCAAAAGAATTTTTACTTGGAATTTCCAAATATTCCATTGATCTGAGCATTCCAATTTTTCAATTTTCACACTGTCATTATCCATTTTTAAATTGATACTAAAGCTGAAGTGTCTATCACGAATCCGAAAAAAATTTCTTAATTTTATTTCTCGCGAAACTTCACGTTTTTTAATGATGAATCAAAAAGCAGAACTTTTGCTATCTTTGACTATCGCGTGATTATTTTTATTTAACCTGTTAATCAGAGTAGATGGACGAGACCCGTTCAAATCAGATGACAAAAGACAAGTGGTACTTTATTTACTTCATGACAATAGGTAGATGTACATACATGAGAATTCATATACAAATGTTATTCAGCAATGTAATATAAACAGTGGTAGGCAAAAGTATTCAGCTTAATAATATTTTATAACAATAATAAGTTGAATTTTAAGGTTCATATTCAAGCTGTTAAATCATACATGACGTACATAATTCGAAAAATATACCTTCTAAAACCTTATTGTTCCTCAAGTCTCCTTTCTAAGATCTACTACTGCCTTGTGAATTCTAAGCTGCAATACGATATAGTGAGTTTGAGGGGTTCTTATATGAACACTATTAGGTCGCTCATGATTGCCCAAAAGCACATAATACGCATCATGTGTGGTAAGAATCGCCTTACAAACAGTTGGCCGCTTTTTTGCGGCCTACGTATCCTACCTCTAAGGCATCCTTACATTTTTAAAGTACTAAGAGAATTTTTTAAGCAAAGTGGAAATATTCAAACTAGAAACTCTACAATATATAATTTACGGTTAAATAACTTGGCACTCGTTGACATCCCAATTGCACATAGTACATTTTTTATGAACTTCTATCTTATAACCGCACCGAAGTTGTTTAATAAGCTTCCGATTTTTATAAGAACTAATCATAACATTTTCTCTTTTATTAAAAGCGTAAGAAACTGGCTCTTTACTATAGACCTTTGTGGTATTGAATTGCTATAAAAAGTTTAAAATTAAAAAGTAAAAACAAATTTATAATAATAGAATTACTTAGATTTAACCATTATTTGAAGTTGAAATGTGAATTATACCTTTTTATTCCAACTTAAGAAAAGCTGAAAGTACCCCACATCAGTTATTCTTAGTAACTTTTTTTTGTTTTTATGTGGTCATTCAACACTAACTTCAATGTTGCAGAATGGCCTTACTTTATTCTTATCCACTTTTATTATTGCATTTAATTATAAAATTATGAAATAGCTGTAAGTGTCATATGAATAAAAAATTAATAAATAAATAAATAAAAAAAAAAAAAAAGGATTTTTCTCTCGAAGCGACCAAGGATTTCTTCATCCGCTTTCGATAAAGTCCATGCTTCAGCTCCATATAGCAAGACTGGGATGATAAGGGTCTTATATAGAGTCTCCTTAGTCGATCGAGAAAGGACTTTACTACTCAATTGCCTTCTTAGCCCAAAGAAACAGCGGTTGGCAAGAGTAATCCTTCGTTTGATTTCCGACGAGATGTCATTTTTTGAAGTTATGGCAGAGCCGAGGTAGACAAAGTCCTTTACTACCTCGAAGTTGTAGCTGTCTATTGTGACGTTCTGTCCAATTCGTCAATGTTGGGTGTCCCTTTTTGTTGATAGCATATGTTTTGTTTTGCCCTCGTTTACCGCTAAACCCATTTTAGCCGCTTCCATTTCTATACTCGCGAACGCACCGGTGACAGCTCGCTGTGTTCTACCAATGATGTCAATATCGTCGGCGTATGCAAGTAGTTGAACGGACTATTGAAAGATCGTTCCTTGTGTGTTGGCTTGTGAGTTTCGAACAATTCTTTCAAGAATGATGTTGAAAAAGTCGCATGACAGCGCGTCACCTTGTCTGAATCCTTTTTTGACATCGAAGGTCTCGGTGAGGTCATTACCGACCTTGATGGAGCAGCGAGCTTTCTCCATCGTCATCCTGGACAGACGAATGAATTTGTCAGGGAGGTTAAAACTAGACATGGCTCTATACAGTTCATCCCTCCATATGCTGTCATAGGCGGCCTTGAAATCAATGAACAGGAACTTGGTCTTCTTGGGGTTTTTCCAGGATCTGCCTGAGTGTGAAAATTTGGTCTATGGTGGACTTTCCTGGCCTGAAACCGCACTGGTAGGGGCCAATCAGGTTGTTGACGAAAGGCTTCAGGCGTCCACACAGTATGGCAGACAGGATCTTGTAGGCGATATTGAGGAGACTGATGCCTCTGTAATTGGAGTAGTTGAGGGGCTCTCCTTTCTTGTGGACCGGGCAGACGATGCTGAGATTCCATTCATCTGGCATACTTTCATCTGACCAAACCTTGGAGATGAGTTGGTGTATGCTCACTACCAAGTCATCTCCAGCTGCTTTAAATAGCTCTGCGGGTAGACCGTCAGGTCCAGCAGCTTTGTTGGACTTTAGCTTGGATATTGCTATCCGCACTTCGTTTTGATCAGATGGATGGGGGTTTTGGCTATCATCATCTAAATTGAACGGTACATTCTGCCTAACAGCGGAGTATTGGTCTTCATCGCCATTATACAGTCTGCAGAAGTAGTCTTTCCATATTCTCAGCACCGACTGTGTTTCCACTACGATATTTCCATCCGCGTCTCTACGGGTTTCTGTACGGGATTTGTTTTGCTGGCACATTCTTTTTACCCTATGGTAAAACTTCCGTACATTGTTCCTGGAGTAGCATCTCTCAATATCCTCGAATGCACGGTTCTCGTGCTGTTTCTTTTTCCTTCTTAGAAGCCGATGTTCTTCCCGTCTCTTCTGCTCATAGAGCACGCGAGCAGATCTAGTCCTTCTTTGCAGCGCCGCTTTATATGCTTGTTGTTTTTCCGCGTTAGCTAGTCTGCACTCTTCATCAAACCAGGGGTTTCGTGCTGGTGGTCGTGTGAAACCCAGCACATCATTCGCGGCACTTATGATGGCTTGCTGGCAGTGTTGCCACTGGTCTTCTGTACTAGCTGTTGCTGCGGTAGGACTCGTAGCGAGAGATCGGGATATGCGTTCTCTGTAGGCTCTGGCGGTGTCTTGCGATTGTAGCTTTTCGACATTAAATTTTCTCACAGTATTTCGTTGTTGTGGCGTTGTCGATATCCGCATTCGTACCTTGGCTACAACAAGGTAGTGGTCCGAGCCAATGTTGGCCGTCCGGAAGGTTCGGATATCCAGGATACTGGAGGCTTGTCGGGTGTCGATCGCAATGTGGTCGATTTGGTTGATGGTTAGTCGATCCGGAGACCGCCATGTCCCCTTATGGATATTGATATGAGGAAACCGAGTGCTTGCTATACTGACACTTCGCCCCGCAGCAAAGTCGATTAGCCTTAGTCCGTTTTCGGACGTGGTGTCGTGTAGGATGTGCCTACCAAAGATGTCCTCTCTTCCTATCTTGGCGTTAAAATCGCCCAATACGATTTGAACGTCATGCTTAGGGCATTGCTCGTAGGTTTTGTCGAGGAGCTCGTAGAAACTATCTTTGGAAGCGTCGTCTTTTTCTTCTGTGGGGGCGTGAGCGCATATTAGGCTAATGTTGGCGAAATTTGCCTTGTCATAAGACGCTCGCTCACGTGCCGAAAGCTCAAGACTTCTTGCCTAAGTCTGCCGCGTATGACAAATCCGCATCCGAATATGCGCTGTTTATTTTCTGTATAGCAATCACCGTAGTAGATGTCACAGTTTCTCATTCTTTCTCTGCCTGGCCCATCGCGGTCTAGGGCCTCTGCCAGTTTTTCGGGTGCACCGTCACCGTTCAGTGAGCGAACATTTCAGGTTCGTTTAGCGTGGTTGTCAACAGTAAATCCGTCCTTTTCCGAGGCTTTTGGTTGTTTCGGAACAATAATTTTTTTACGCGGTAGGTAGTTAACTTTACGCACAACCCCCAACATGGAGGGTCAGATCCTTATATACCCCTAGGACAAGGGGCCGGGTCCACCGGTAACCCGCTACGAGGGTGTGAGCGCTGCTGTTAGCCCAATAGGGGCTCATCCGCCACCAACTCTTTTCCACGACCCTGACTAGTACGTTGAAATCCTTATCGACCTGAGCTCCGAATATGTCGAAGTAGCTCAGATAAGGTTTTGTTTCCATTCTGGAAAATTAACGCCACCGTTGGTTCCATCTGACGCGTATTAAAGTGCTGCTATTTTCGCTTGGTCAGCACTCGCGCTTATAAGTTTAGCAAGTCGTGCCCGGGTGGGCAGCGACCAGTACCCGATGGCTACCACTTGGAGGTAAAATAAGCACAATTGATGTGTAGCAACAGTTACAACACTGGGCTTTGCCAAGTTAAAACCAGTCAGTGCCTACCCTATTTCTACAATATCCAGCCATCATTAGATCATCTTACATCAATAAAAAATTGGTATCGTTACCCGCCGCATAATTGGATATATCAACTCATCATTATCCGCTGATATTTCTCTGCAAAATATACAGAACATATTTCTTCAGTTACCTGTACCTCAGCCAGCATACACACATACATTAAGATCAGCAATTCAATCTCTTCAGTTACCTCAGCCAGCATACACACATACATTAAGATCAAGAAACGAATCTCTAAACGTTCACTGAAGACAATCTCTTTGCATCGATGCCTTCAGTTCACACTTACACTGGTGGAGTTACGATATGCATCTCACCCACATCACCGGAGCTCCAATGGACTGTCTCTGAGAGGGGACTTACGATATTTGCAAAGAGAAAGGAGTAGGAGATTACAAATGCTGCTCTTCAACTATGGACATCACATACAACATGAACTAGCCCAACATGCACAAGTTGCTAAATTTGTATAATATAATTGTTAGTGAGTCAGAGTTTGGACATGGTCGAATAAAGACCTAATGTAATAAAAATAAATTACTGGCTCTATCAATTGTTTTTTTGATAATCTTTTTATTGAATACGGTAACTTGTTTACGTAAGCTTTCTTGGAACCCGTAACTCGAGCTCATGCCAGCGGCCGGAAGAACTGCGTCCCTTCAACACCCCCTGAAAATTTAAAATCTTGGCGATTCTTGTCGTTTTCGTAAACATAAAGACACCAATTTTCAGTCGTAGGGCGTGTTTGTATACTCACGTTTTATTTTGTTCCAATAAAAAAATTTACTTAATAATTTAACCAGAAACACAAAGTAGTAGTAGGTACATTCAAGTATATAAAAAAAGGAACAAAAAAAGAAAATTGAAGATCTTCACCAACCTATCCGTAGGCCTACCTGTATCGAGCTTGGTTTAGGTGGAACAGAAAAAAACAAATTGTAAATTAGGAATCACGAAATTGCACATAAAATAAATACAGTACGCCTTCGGTAAAAGCAACCGATAAAAATTCGAGCAGTTGTGTTAATTGAGGTTGTTGCAATAACCGAGTCACGAAAGAGTATGAAAAATAAAAGAATAATGTTCGTAAAAGAAAAGAAAAACAATATGTACAGTGGAAGTCGCTTATAACGACGGTGAAGGGACCGACCAAATGTGGTCGTTATAACCGGCGGTCGTTATATCCGACTGTCGTTTAATTCAGAGAAAACTTAAAAACATTCACATACAGAGTTCATGAATAAATAATATTTTTTTTTTTTTAAGTTTAAAAAAATAAATTACTCCAAACTCGTGTGCTATTGCTATTTTTTCACCTGACTCCAAACGGAAGAAAATCGCTGCCTTTTCCTCTACAGAAAAGTTCCTACGTTTTCTAGAACTCATGGCTGCATAAGAAAATAAAATCAATAAACTCCTAACTAATATCCTACTATAATCACTATGTAATATGTAATATTATACTCAAATAAATACACAAAACTCTAGAACTAAGATCAGCTATCCTGGCGATAATAATAATATGCAACAGATACACAGCTGTAAAATGTAGAACGACCATCATCGGCGGCGCAAAAAAAACTAAAAAAAATTGTGTAAAATCACTGGAATGAACAAGAAATATTCAGATTAACGTACACACATACATACATATGCATATACGTGAATGGGTATGTAAATTTTCTAAATTTTCTCTCACTTCGTCGTTATAAGCGACGAAATCGATTCTGTTTGCTCGAAAATTGGTCGTTATATCCGAACCGTCGTTATATACGATGACGTTATATCCAACGGTAGAATAGCTTAAAATATAAAGAAACCAACCAATTGAAAGGAAAATGGTCGTTATAAGCGAGGTAATAAGCGAGGTCGTTATAAGCGACTTCCACTGTAAATTTAATTCTGAGAGAAGTAACGGTAAAATAACTGCCCAGTTATAGTAAAACCGATGGCCGAAACTTGATCTTAATAGGACAAAGACGATGTTATATCTGGATAAATCCTCCATAGGCTTAATCACCGGAATAATCACAGGACACTGTGCCATAGGTCACATGACAAGCAAATGGCAACCTGAGTCCAACGATATCTGTAGAAGCTGTGGAGATGAGGAAAAAAGCGAATCGATCCAACATCTGCTCTGCCACTGTCCCGCCCTCCAAGAACGACGCCTCCGTACCTTAGGTCATAGATTCCTGGAAGACATAACAGAACTCGGAAATTCTAAGATATCGGATCTTATACGATTCATCAAGAGCACAAACTGGTTTACGAATTGGTAAAAAAGAGGATTTACTCCCAAACTATGAGGGGATTCACAATGGACCTTCGGGTCTCCGAGTGGAAATTATTGCTCGCTCAATCACACACCCCTCTCAACCTAACCTAACCTATAGTGAAAACAAATACCAAAAAATAGAATCAAATATAAAACGAAATAAAAGATTATGTATGGAAAGTTGCGTTTACTGGGTCACATTTTTTGAAAAGTTGCAATTACTGAGTCACTAATGGTAAAAATTTGGATGTTGCTTTGACCGAGGTATTGCGTTTATCGATGGTTGCTTTCACCGAGGGCGTACTGTATGTATATGCATATGTAAGTATGCAGGAGTAAATGTGTATGTATGTATATTTATATGTATGTAATGTACATTATATACAGTACGCCTTCGGTAAAAGCAACCGATAAAAATTCGAGCAGTTGCGTTAACCCATTAATGACGAGAGTCCAAAATGTTCGATACAAGCCTGAAATTTTAAGGCGCGGCTTGTATTGTGTGCAGATAGATTTCTCAGATTTCTTTAATCAGATTTTTTTAAATTTTTTTTGATAAGGTTTGGTCACACTGGGCCGTTACATATATGTAACGTTAGTCCTGATACCACAAACATCGTATAAATAATAAGACTGCATACATGCAAGCAAATCATGTATTTTATTTCAGTATTACTTTACTTTAGGTGGCGCTACAGCTCAGGGTGAACCTGGGCCTGCTTCTCGCAACCATTTGTGTGTGCGTATTATATTTTTGCACGAATGGAAGGGACCTACAGTTTTTTGCCGACTCCGAACGGCGAGTTGAGAAGCTCATGACAAATGATACTGAATGCTTGTCAGATATTCGAAAGAGGTAGTACCGTGAAAAAAATCTTTTAGGTGTTGGGCCCGGGCAGCATTGCGTAGTAGTCCAGCGCACTTACCACTACACCACGGTGCATTTTATTTCAGTATTATTTTTATTTATTTCATAAATTTAAAGATATGTAATGATTTTTCTGGAAGCAAGCTACATGTAAGCCTACATCGCACTTAGAACACATTGTAGTACAGTGTGATCTGCATAGCGAACCTGCACATCGTCATCTTTTTTTATTGGGGATCTTAATCAAATGGTCCAATCGATCGTAGCGAAAACCATCAGGAGGTTTCGGGTCACCAAGAGTCCGCCAATAAAACCGTGCTATCGAATGCTTGAACTGAAGTCCGGGTAAATTGGAGCCAGCTTTTTTGTGGAGTAACCAAGCGTTTTGATTTGAAACATCTATCAGTCAAAGCCAAGTTAAAATGGACGACCACCATTTCTTCCCTCTAACACCTATTCGGTAGTTGTTTATATTTCAGTCCATACGGTTCGTGCCACCCATGTTTGCATTATACCATGCAATTGCATAGGGTCGTAGAAGATCCATAGCTTATGCTCTTTCCGGAAATATGTAACTTTTGTAACTGGATTTTTTCCAAAAAGTATAGACGCAACACTCACAATGGAACTGTCAACCCATTTCAGCAAAATTACAATTCAATTGTACCACGATTTGCATTCTTCAATTCCTTTTTATTTCTTAAATGACAAGAAGCCGGAATGCAACTTTCCCGGATGGTTCCGGTTCCGTTGTAACCTCTTTGTTTTATCCTACCAAGACGAATAATACAAAAAGTAATCAGATACAAAGCCTGCTGCATACGGACTAATGTTACATGAATGTATTTTCCGTCACAAATTATGTTATGTTACATGCGGACTAACGTTACATATATGTAACAGCATCCAAAAACCTGAGCGATCAGGCAAACGGATTTCCAAAAAATATTTTTGTTTCAGGTATTTGCTTCTATACATATGATACAATAACACAACATTCATATTTTTTCTTACAATATACAGTAAGTTCACTAAAATAATTAACAAACAAATGCCTACCTTCCGCTCATCCCCATTTTGCTATCAACTCAAATTGAAATATGTAAAAAATCTTCTATTGTCAAAAAAATCACAACCAAAATGCAGTATTTTCGTGTTATTCTCTTTAGAATCCTTTACACTTTACATTGCATAAACTTTAAACTCAGAAGTCGATGAAAAACAAATAGTAATTGTTTTAAACAAATAAAGTGACCCAGTGATACATTTATGTAACGTTAGGCTAAAATGGGTTAATTGAGATTGTTGCAATAACCGAGTCACAAAAGAGTATGAAAAATAAAAGAATAATGTTCGTAAAAGAAAAGAAAAACAATATGTACAGTGGAAGTCGCTTATAACGACGGTGAAGGGACCGAGCAAATGTGGTCGTTATAACCGGCGGTCGATATTCCGACTGTCGTTTAATTCAGAGAAAACTTAAAAACATTCACAGAGAAAATTAATTCATTTTATTTTTAAATTATGAAGGGCATTAGATAGATAGATAGAAAGGATTTTTTATTTGTATACTATTGTGAAAACAAAACAATATTTATAATTCAAAAATCAATTTGCATGGCATTGCCGTCTGCCTGATTGACAAATCTAAAAATTTCAAAAAAAGATAAAGAAAATAAAAAAAGGTTAATAGCAAAGTAATTTTTTGTTATTTTAAAAACTTTCATTCTAGATTCTCTCCCTATATTGAAGAGCAATTTTGCAGTACCTAGTTATTCTTGCGACGTCGCTTCCATTTAATATTTGAAGGACTTGATTTTCCGATAAAACATCCCTTTCGAATATCGATCTCCTCGTCTCCCTCAGAACAGGACACTTATCTGTTTATCCATACATTCGATCAAATGGTAAAGTTTGGGCTTCCAGCTTCTTGCATCCTCGAGATTTAGCTCCATTCCAAACCCATTTGCTAGTTCCAGCCAATCATTGTACCATCCTGTTTATGTTCGGATTGTTTGAAGGACAGCTTTTTTATGTAGACGATAGTCGGGCAATTTGCGATTTGCAATTTTAGGGTCTTTACAAATAGTGGTGGTAGGCCTGTCTCCAGCATTATCATATAGTTGGGCGTATTTGTTGGAAGCCGAAAAGTTATTTTTATATAATACCGGAGTAGTTTTTCCACAGTGTCATAACATCTTCCTCCCCATACTTGCGCGGCGTAAAATAGGATCGATTCAGAAACTGCTTCAAATACTTTAAACTTCGCACTATGTGCTATACATTTGTTGCTGAAACATTTCTTCCACGCTACGTTGATAGCTACTTTTGCCTTAGACAGTTTTTCCCTTAAATGTTTTTCCATATTGAGGTTTCTCGTCAGATACACTCCTAGGTACTTATATTCCTTCACCACCTCTATATTTTGTCCATTAAGATGCCATTTTTCATTTGAGCAGTATATCCCTATCTCCCTCCGCCTTTTTTAAAAATCATAATTTGCGACTTATTTAGATTGACAGTTAAATTCCACATTTTGCAGTAATAAGCTAGTCGATTTACCATTAGTTGCAAAGATTCGGGTGAGTTCGCCAACAATACTATATCATCGGCGAACAGAAAAGTTTTAATCAACACCCCCGCGTACTCAACGCCTCCCGGCAGAGTATCCACAATATCCTCGATGAAAAGAGCAAATAAACTTGGGCTCAAAGCACATCCTTGTCTTACCCCTGACCGCGAGTAAAACCATTTCGATAACACCTCTCCTTTCCATACGGCAGATTTGGTATCGACATATAAGTTTTGTATTACTCTTCCGAACTTTAAGGACATTCCCATCTTATATAGCTTAAAGAATAGGGCATTTCGGTCCACCGAAACAAACGCTGCTTTAAAGTCGACGAAGAATACATACAGTTTTTTATTCTTGCAGATAAAAGACTCTACAATACTATTTAAGACAAACACGTGATCAACAGTCGAATATCCTGGCCGAAAACCCGCTTGGTATTCTTTGAGTAAGTTATTGGTCTTTATCCATAAATTTATTCTACTCTGCAATATGGCGGTAAAAATGTTATAGGACGATTTTAAAAAGGAGATGCCTCTATAGTTCGCTGGGTCTGTATTGCCGCCTTTTTTGTATATTGGAAAAATTAGAGCTTCTTTGAAACGTTGTGGGATAGTTCCATTATCTAAAATTTCATTGAAAAGGTGAGTCAGTTTGGTACTAAGCTCGTCGGTAGTGTATTTGTAGAATTCGCAAGGTATCCCATCCGATCCTGCAGCCTTGCCATCCTTAAGACTGCTTAATGCAGCAGTTACTTCTTGCAAAATAATCGGTCTATCCAAATTTCATTATAGAAGCCAGGAATAGCGTAATGAATACTCGTCGTACCGCTAGATGGGTTCAGAAGCTGGGTTTGGAGGATGTCCGGGCTTAGGTCTCTGCATATGACATACCTTCCGCCATTAAGTCTCTTAGACAATTTCCAGAAGCACTACTACACTGCGCCAGCCTTCGTGCCTCTGACTCATAATACGTTTTCCGTTTCTCTCTGCAAAGTGTCTTAAACTCCCTGTTGGCTTTGATATATGAATTTTTCATAACACTTTCATTAAAAGTTCGAAATAGCCTGAGCCAGCCGAATGATAGTTTCCTAGCCATTTCACATTCAGTATTAAACCACGGTTCCTTAAATTGCTTCTTCCTATTTGTTGGTTGTTTCATGATTGGGCACAATTCCTTTATTATTTCCTCGATTCTATCAAGGTCAACATCCTGTTGTCCTTGTAGTTTTTCCTTTATAATATTTCCGTATGTCAACGCTTTCGATTTGTTCCATATAATCTTTGGGAGGCAATTCATATTCCTTGTACTCAAACTCATATTGTCAGCTACCATGATCTCAAAAGAAACTACAATCAGGAGATGATCTGAATATGTAACTTGCTTTACTTCCAAGTCAGTTATGTAGGTGTTCCATTCATCACCTATTAAACAGTAGTCATTAACCGAAGTCCTCGGCCCTCCTACGAATGTGATCTCACCGCGTTTGTCACTCAAACTTGTACCGTTTAAAATTCGTAGTCCAAATGAATCGCAGAAATCCAGTAGCTTTAGGTTATTTGTGTTACAAATTCGATCCTTTGATTGCCTACTTATTCCAGCTAAGTTGTTTCCTAAGCCGTCTTTCATGATATCACTTCAAATATGCGGTCTGGAAGTGAGTCGTCCAAGATTTTATGTAATTAAGCGATATTTCGGCCCAAGCTGACTTAATACCCCGGAGAAGTGGTTCTTTACTGTGGCACTGCTTCCCCCTTTCATATTCTTTGCGAGTTAGCCATCACCAAACCTCTTAAGTCAGGTGAATATGGCGGCCAATTCATCATTTTCACTTTCTGGCTTACAATAAACCGCTTTACTACGCGCGCAGTATGGATTGGTGCAGTATCTTGTTATAAAATTCAAGGTCAAGGTCCAAACAACTCGTTCAACTTAGGGAAAGCTGACTCCAATATTCCTTTGTAAGTAATTCCGGACATTTTAGTGCTCTGAAGATTTAGCTCAAGTGCTCCATAATAGTTGATCGCTACTCCACCCCTCTCGGCTATGATAACGTGACTTCACCGATGAAAAGAAGTTTAGTTTAGATGGACCGGATGGCTATAACTTCTATTTTCACGATTTACGCAATGAACATCGGTTTTTTACGCGTTATCATACACTTCTTTTCATCATCCCTCTCTTAGCACTTGAGCTAAATGTTCAGAGCATTAAAATGACGGGAATTATTTAGAAAGGAATATTGGAGTCAGCTTTCCCTAAGTTGAACGAGTTGTTTGGACCTTGGCCTTGAATTTTGTAACAAGATAATGCACCAATCCATACTACGCTCGTAGTAAAGTGATTTATTGTAAGCCAGAAAGTGAAAATGATGAATTGGCCGCCATATTCACCTGACTTAAGAGGTTTGGTGATGGCTAACTCGCAAAGAATATGAAAGGGGGAAGCAGTGCCACAATAAAGAACCACTTCTCCAGGGTATTAAGTCAGCTTTGGCCGAAATATCGCTTAATTACATAAAATCTTGGACGACTCACTTCCAGACCGCATATTTGAATCGGTTGACGAAAATGATGTTATAAACTGTGTTGCAGCTATTAAATCAAATGCAGTCGGTGAAGATGGGGTCCCATTGCGATTAATTTTGCCCTATATTGTATCCCACCTGACCCATATTATTAACCACTGCATTGCTACGTCAACTTTTCCTAAATCCTGGAAAATAGCTCGTGTTGTACCTGTTGCAAAAAAACTACTCCGATCTCTGTGTCTTATTTTAGGCCTATTAGCATCTTACCGTGCTTGTCAAAGGTCTTTGAGAAACTCATAGCAAGACAGGTTCTTGATCACTTATCTCTTCATAGATTTCTGTATGAGGGACAATCTGGTTTTAGGTCTAACCACAGTTGTTCTACTGCGATGGTTAATATCTTAGATGATATAAGACAGGAGTTTGATAAAGGGTGCGTTACGCTTCTTTGTCTGCTGGATTTCTCTAAGGCCTTTGACAAGGTTAACCACAAAATACTTTGCTGGAAATTAAAACATCTTTATGGTTTTGGTGATAGCTCGGTGAGGCTTTTTGAAAGCTTTCTATAGGATAGATTTCAAAAAGTTGTAACTTCCAATTCGCTCTCAGCTCTTCTACCAGTGAAGCAAGGTGTACCACAAGGATCAATCCTGGGTCCCATAATTTTCTGTATGTTTATTAATGACTTGCCATCGGTCTGTAAACATACTTCGGTCCATCTATATGCTGAAGATGTTCAGCTGCACCTGGCTAGGCCATTCAATAATACAGCTGAACTTGTGTATTATTTAAACGAGGACCTCTCCAGTATTTATTCCTGGTCTGTATCTAATGGATTACTTCTCAATCCAAATAAGTCCCAGGTTATTCCAATAACAAATAAAAAACTAACCATCAACACCTTACCCGATGTCATGCTCTCTGATAATAAGCTAAACTTTGTTCAGACTGTAACTAGTTTGGGATTTGTTATCAATTCAAACTTATCAGGATATGACCATACAAACTATGTTATAAGAAGAATCTATGGATGCCTTCGAAAGCTGTGGGTAACTGCAAGTTTTACACCCATCGACACCAGACGTAAGCTTGTCATAAGTCTTATCTTACCCTTAATAACATATGCTGAGGTTGTATACTGCAACGTTGATTCATTATCCCAACGCAAACTACAAGTAGCATTTAATGACTCGGTAAGATACATTCACGGATTACGCAGATATGACCATATCTCTCAACAGGCAAAAAGCCTTTTAGGCACAACTCTTAAACATTATATTGACGCCAGAAATTGTATTTTCTTGCATAACATTATAAGAAATAAGACTCCAATGTATTTATATGTTAGACTTTGTTTTGCTCGTTCCCTTAGAACTCTCTGTCTAATTCCATCACGTTATCACTATCTAAATTCGTCTCGTTTATTTTTTATCTATGCTGTTAAATTATGGAACTCTCTACCAAAAAATATCAGAACTATTTCTAGTGCCACTCGCTTTAAAAGTGCCACCTTTCTTCATTTCTCTTAGCTTAACCTCTATCTCATCCTCCTTCTCTTTTTTATCTTCTTAAATAATATTTTGTTGAACTTATTTACTAAGACTAGCACATTGTTTAATTTAAATTAATTTAAATCTTGATTTAAAATCTAAGTACTATAAAAGATTTTTATCTTAATGTACCTTATAATCTATAATAATAATGTATAACAATAATGTATAATAATAATAATAATAATAATAATAAATTGAATATCAGAAAACGGTGGCTAAACACATTACTAACTTCTTTGTTGAATAATTAATTATGGTAATAACCAAAAAAAATAATAAATTAAAGCAAAATGCACAAATTTTCCTTAATTATTGCCATTGCCTTTATTCATGTGAACCGATTTTATTGCATACTTTTCCGAGTCTTTTTACAAACTTTGGGGAAAATCCCGTTACTTTGTAGGGGAAAGTAATTATTGTAAGTTCGTTCTCTGGAGAGATTCTGAAACTTTGTTTAGAATCAATAATTATAGTTGTGTATCGATTTTCCTGGTCATAACTCACTGTTTAGTGAAATTTTAATATTGCCTTTAATCAAGTGAACCGTAGTGTAAGTATATCATATTATCCGAAACTTTAAATTCGCAGTCAATGTCACCTAGCTCTCTCTTATAACCAAAGAAGCAGCCTCCACTGGCCCTTCCCCTCTCGTGTTGTCTCGATGCCGGAATCCACTTATACTCGTACTTCAAACCTTATTTTCAAAACTACTAAAATTACCCTCTACCAGATATGTTTCGGATAAAAAAATAAATTCAAACTGATTTATGAAATTGTAAAATTCACTAAACACCAGCTACATTATATGATAATATTTTAAATTCTTTTTTTTTAAAACAATTATTATTTACGTTAATACGGCAGACGGCATTACAATTAAAAACGATTTTGAGACACTGGACCTGCAGTTTGGAAGTTACTGGTGGTTGCCATTGCATTTGCATCATAATTAATTTCGGCTTCACCTGTCCCTGCTAAAGTGCTGTCATTGACCATCTGTTGCAGTTTTGACATTCCGCATTCTCCATCACATCGCAAGCTATTGTTGTCATCGTAGTAGAACTCCTGGTTTCCAATTTTAAGAGTATGCCCTCGAACTTCAACTTTTAAATTTTTATTCTTCAGTAGAATATCGGTTTTCAATTTTAATAATCGTCTCCTCTTTTCACGTGATGCTACAGTATAGTCTCTGTGCATGGAGACGCCAGTGCTGCGAAATTTAGGTGCCAAGTTTAATATGCGCTTCACGTCCTCTCTTTTACGTAGTTCGCATTCGCAATTTTGTTGTTGTTGGTGCGTAAAGCCCGTGTATCTATCACTTGTGAAGAATCCGTTGTATCTAGCAATTCCAAGCATAATTCTTTCGCTTTTATTGCTGCATCCAAATCAGTTTGTACCGGCAAATGCACCACTATATTTCTTTCATTTGCTTTTCTCTCCAGAAAGTCCACTTTCCATTTGTTGAACTTGTGTTTGCAGCGAAGAGTTGCTCAATTGCAGTGCTTTAAGTTCGGTAGTAATTTCTTCTAGGTCTTCTCTGGTCGGCAGATTTTTTAATTTCTCGTCTAATAAATTCGCCATTGAATTCACCATCAATGATCTTAGTTCGAAAACGGACATATTCCCAACAGCAGCATTCCGATTATCCGAAGTCGCAGTGTTATGAGTCAATTCCGGGGAGGGGGAGGTCTCAACAATACGTCTTTTATGTTGCAGGGGGTTGTGTGGGTGCGGTGCACTAGTTAGCGGTGTGTTATTGTTTTTTTTTTGGAGGTGTTCTCTGCATGTTTGAACCGTTGCTCATTGCAAGTGTCTGAATCCTGTTTTAAATATAGGAATACAGTCGACTCACCTTATTTTGGAAATAGGCACTTTTTATGAGAACACTGTGCGAATCCTATTAGTTTTCTGTTGAAAATAAGCGCTAAAAACTTAAAATTTAACAAAAAATTACAGAGCTATTTTAAAGGCGTTTGTGTCAGCGGTCCGCGTTGAAGAGCATTATACAGAGTTCATGAATAAATAATATTTTTTTTTTTAAGTTTAAAAAAATAAATTACTCCAAACTCGTGTGCTATTACGCTATTTTTTCACCTGACTCCAAACGGAAGAAAATCGCTGTCTTTTCCTCTACAGAAAAGTTCCTACGTTTTCTAGAACTCATTCTAGAACTTCTAGAAAATAAAATCAATAAACTTCTAACTAATATCCGACTATAATCACTATGTAAAATGCGTTAGTTCAAATAAATACACAAAACTCTAGAACTAAGATCAGCTATCCTGGCGATAATAATAATATGCAACAGATACACAGCTGTAAAATGTAGAACGACCATCATCGGCGGCGCAAAAAAAAACACAAAAAAATTGTGTAAAATCACTGGAATGAACAAGAAATATTCAGATTAACGTACGCACATACATACATATCAGGGACGTGGCGTGATGTTCTAAGCAGGGCGTTCTACTTTTTTTTTTGTTGAATAATAACGTACATATGTATATACTCAGTTTTCTCCAGGACCACGACGAGGATGTTAAGTAAACAAGGCCAACAAAATAATTTATTTAGAACGGGGCAACCACACAACCAAAATTTTCTTTCATAGTTAGGAATCTAAAAATGTCTAGTAAAAGCTTTACTAGGTAAACCTTACAAATCAAATCCGGAAGAGACGGTGTTGGCCTTCCAAAACTAATTATTTCCAGTCTTTCTTCCGAATTTAATTGAGAAAATGGTTTCTTCAATAAATTTTCAATAGCGCATCGACAGGTCATTTTCTCTTATACGATTTGGCTTAAAAGAACGACATGCATATCTAATTATTGCCAAAATGCGAATGATCAATAATGATGTAAGAATAAACATGTTTCCGGAACATGTTTTCAATGCAAATATTTGAAAAAAAAAACACGCCTATTGTTGTGTTGCTTTTTGCTTTCGCTTCAGTCGATTATGTTCTACAAATATAGAGCACATCGAAATCGAACAATTAACTAATATCAGGAGAAGAGAATCGAACAAAATTCAACCAAACAAACGTTAACATGCGAAATAAAACAAAATATACCAACAAAATACCCACAGGCCACAGCTAACATCTTCCTCGCTAAAGAAAAGGGTAGAAAATGTATTGTATCGAGCCTGCCTGCGTGCGCAGTTTGCTGGGGAACTCAAATTGATGCGAAACAAAACAGGGGCCAAATTACCGCATCCGTTAACGAGTAACTCGTTATCGAAATGTGACGATTTGGGATTACCGCTCTCGATATCGAGCATTCGGTATCGAAATTTGAGATGACAGCATACGTTAACGAGTATCATTTTATTCGAAAGCAATCTGGCTGTCGAGTGCGAACAAAAAAAATTATGTGAGTATTTTAGAATTGATTTTTTGTGGTTTTTGAAATAAACTAAAATGTAATTAGGCTGAGGTTTCCATTACTAACATTGCGGTAAAATTTTTTTTATGATTTCGTTTAAATTGATTTATTTTAAGATATTCTGCATAAAAATTTTTGCGAGGAAACTTGTTTTTCTATTGTTTATTTTTTTTTAAAGTTTTTGATTTTCGCTACAAAAATGCATGCAAATTGCAGAAATGGGCGCTATTTGCTACATTTAACAATGGCGACATTGTTCTTCAAAATAAATATATGAACATATTGAAAATATAGTAGTCATTTGTGATTTGCTAACGGACCAACAGCCATACAGGACCCAGCGACTTCTTTAATGATTTCAGTCGATGTCCTGTCCATAGCTTTTTTTTTTGTAATCGCGGGCAGCGCGACAGGCACCCAACTGCTTACATTATTTATTAATTGCAAATATGTATATATTTCACTATATTTCCTCATAAAATGACCACTTTAATTCAATAAAATGTTAGTTTTCAGTATTTTGAGGTTAGAATTTCGAAAATTTAAAATTTGTTTTGACTTTATTCGTTATCTCCTCACTTTGATTTTATTTTTTTTGTGTTTTAGGGCTCATTTGAGGCCTATAAAAAAAATTTGTTTAGATCCGAAGGTTGACCTATTGGAAAGCGACCATTATTTTGAGGTTAGAATCGAAAAAAAAGTTAATTTCCTCGCAAAAAAATTGTTATATTTGTGCTATTTGGACCCTAAATAGACAAGAAAAAAATAAAAAAAAAATTTACCACTATGTTCATAATGGAAACGCGCTCCATATATTTCTTGGATTTAACTAAAATAATATTTTTCTATATTTGAATCAACCGGAGAAACGTCACTTTATTAGTTGTAGTATAATTGTTCTAGTACAATTTTATTTTTATTCGATACGTTAGCTATCGAGTGCCGTCATCCCAATGAGGTTACTCGATCATTCGATAACGAGTCCTACTCACTCACTCGTTAACGGATGCGATAATTTGGCCCCAGAATATGAGAAGCAACATAATACCCACAGCTTACATCTTCCTCGCTAAAGAAAAGGGTTGTATCGAACCTCAGTGCGCAGTTTGCTGGAGAACTCAAGTTGATGCGAAATAAAACAGAATATGAGAAGCAACATAATACCCACAACTAACATCTTCATCGCTAAAGAAAATGTGTTGTATCGAGCCCGGGTGCGCAGTTTGCTGGAGAACCCAAATTCATGTTATTGTACAGGCGATTATTGGGACTTTGAATGTGGTAGAACGTTTTTTTTATATGGATATTTCCTTTGGGTTGGTGCGCTAGTAAGTGGAGAACAACCGGGCGAGTCGACGTCGAACTGAATTTAATAAAGAGTTGGTTTGGATAGGTTGCTGGATAGAGGTTTGAAAGTATGTATGTATGACGGCGCGCACCGTTCAATTTACTTACGAAAAGAGGAGAACATTTTGTTCAACGTCAATTTGTGTTGAATGGTTTATTTATATACATTTTGGTATTGCGATTTTGACTGCGGTGTTTGGTTTGGTTGATTTGGCTATGGACGGTGCGGCATAACAGAGTGAACAAAAGTGGATGTTTAAGCATTATTTGTAATAGCTGTTGCCTGCCCGGCGTTGCCCGTGCTTTAAATCAGTCGGTCATTTGATTGTACTATGATAGAAAGGTAGTAGTAGGAAGTGTTATTATTTAAATTAAGATTCTAAAGAATTCTGAAGTCAATACATTATTATCTGAACTAAGTGGTTGTTCCCTATAGATGAAACGATTGCATAAAAAATTGATGGAAATGTAATATACCTGTCTACAAACACGTCTACACACATATGTACATAATATGTATTTTATGAGCATCAAATAATGGTACTTTCTGGTTTCTTGTCTGTAATAGTTGTACTTAATGTTCATATTTAAAGTACAATAGCATTATGTAAACGCCAAAGATATTAGGCTTTGTTGTAAGCATTGATCGTGGAGTAACTGGTGAGGTTTGTCTGAAATCACCAACTATTTACTAATTTTAAGACTCAACATCGCCTGCCTACCCCTACTACAATATATGTATTTGTGAATTGAATTAAGGTAACCAAATACCGCTGTAAAGTGACAAAAAAAGAAAGTAAAAAAAATCGTGCATTTCCCCCTTTCTGTAGATCTAGATCCGCACGCTGATGAAGCAGAAACCCAACTAACTAAAATCGGTAGCAAATATCAGCAAAATCATCCCTCCTCTACTTTCAGTCACAATCCCAAAAAGGAGCATTAATTATTAACACGAACAACCCTCTCTCAACAGAATGACGATCAATGGCAATGGTTTACCCCTCATTCAATGCGCGTATGGGTAGAAAGAAAATAAAAAATAAGCGATAGCGATGGATTTGTGGCGAAGAGAAGAGCATAACATCTACAGAAACAACCCTCTCCCAACAGAATGACGATCAATGGCAATGGTTTACCCATCATTCAATGCGCGTATGGGTAGAAAGAAAATAAAAAATAAGCGATAGCGATGGATTTGTGGCGAAGAGAAGAGCATAACATCTACGAAAACAACCCTCTCCCAACAGAGTGACGATCAATGGCAATGGTTGCTTAATAAAAGCGGAAATTGAAATAACTCGAATTATGGAATCAATGAATTGTATGTTTTGTTTAAAAAGTAGCCTAATCTCTAATCCAGGAAGTAGATTATCTATTCACGAAAGTTTCATTCAAGTCTGTTAAACCGTTAAAGTGTTATAGAGCAACAAACATCCAAACATCCAAACATCGAAACATCCAAACATCCAAACTTTCACATTTATATATTAAGGATAGGATAGGATAGGATTAAGTATTTTTGAATTGTTACTCAATTAGATATTGTTAGCGCATGTATATAAACAAATAAATTTTTCATAAAGATGGATTTCGTTGGGGTGTGCGGAGAACACCTGCGCACCTTAGAGTAAACGTCACTGATACATATGCATATACGTGAATGGGTATGTAATTTTTTCTAAATTTTCTCTCACTTCGTCGTTATAAGCGACTAAATCGATTCTTTTTTCTCGAAAATTGGTCGTTATATCCGAACCGTCGTTATATATGATGACGTTATATCCGACGGTAGAATAGCTTAAAATATAAAGAAACCAACCAATTGAAAGGAAAATGGTCGTTATAAGCGAGGTCGTTATAAGCGACTTCCACTGTAAATTTAATTCTGAGAGAAGTAACGGTAAAATAACTGCCCAGTTATAGTCAAACCGATGGCCAAAACTTGATCTTAATAGGACAAAGACGATGTTACATCTGGATAAATCCTCCATAGGCTTAATCACCGGAATAATCACAGGACACTGTGCCATAGGTCACATGACAAGCAAATGGCAACCTGAGTCCAACGATATCTGTAGAAGCTGCGGAAACGAGGAAAAAAGCGAATCCATCCAACATCTGCTCTGCCACTGTCCCGCCCTCCAAGAACGACGCCTCCGTACCTTAGGTCATAGATTCCTGGAAGACATAACAGAACTCGGAAATTCTAAGATATCGGATCTTATACGATTCATCAAGAGCACAAACTGGTTTACGAATTGGTAAAAAAGAGGATTTAGTCCCAAACTAAGAGGGGATTCACAATGGACCTTCGGGTCTCCGAATGGAAATGATTGCTCGCTCAATCACACACCCCTCTCAACCTAACCTAACCTATAGTGAAACCAAACACCAAAAAATAGAATCAAATATAAAACGAAATAAAAGATTATGTATGGAAAGTTGCGTTTACTGAGTCACATTTTTTTGAAAAGTTGCAATTACTGAGTCACTAATGGTAAAAATTTGGGTGTTGCTTTGACCGAGGTATTGGGTTTATCGAGGGTTGCTTTCACCGAGAGCGTACTGTACATACCTAACTTAAAATTACGCCTAAAAGTAGAACACAGATCAAAACTCACAATTAAAATCTCTAGAAGTCTAGATTGTCTAAGACTAATTTAACCATCTCCTTTTAGGAGCATTCAAATTAGGACTAGGTAATATCATTGTATATTGAACTAATAGTAATATCATCAGGCAGTATTTTTTAATTGGCTGTCTTCTCACCAGGTGGCGCCTTTTTTGCTAAAAACCAAACGAAATTATCTCTCAGAGAGAGAGGGAAAGAATAATGAGAACATAAAGAACACAGGAAAATAGAGAATGTGAGAAATCGTGTTTCGTGTTCGTGTTCGTCTGAAGGTACATATGCATGTATGTGTCATTAATTCTTTGCTGCTATATGGACAGCTGTGATATATATACGATTTTCTTATTTCATTCGTATGTTGGGGTAGGTCGGTAGTTTTTTTTTGGAAATCTACTTTACATTTACATTTCGCTTTGAGCATGAGGAACTTGCAACGTTGCAACATTTGAATTTATCGCATTTCGCTATGGGCATAAGGGATTTGCAACGTTGCAATATTTCGGATGTGGAAGAGTAGGTGCAGGTATAGATAAAAAATCATTTGTTTTCATTCGGTCATTATTTACGCTTTGTAGGTACCCAAGTAAGTTTCGATTAAAATACATACATTTAAGTACATTTTGTCTTTTGAATGCACCTACCTACTGCACTTATTTTACATCAAAAGATTCTTTATATACTTACATATGTATGGACCTATATATGTACATATTTCTTTCCAATTTACCCGGTGGGGTAAAATGCTAGATGCGTTTTTTAATTAGGTTTCCCCTGTAGGCCTGCTCCTCCCACTTTCAACTGCACCAAAAATAAATAAAATAAAATAATTTTATATTTATGTATGTATTACATATATTGGTGGTCACAAGCAAAAAACAGCCCAAGTCGACGTATGTACATATGTCAAAATTGAAAAAAAAAAAATTCAAATATGCATATGGACAAAGAGCATAAGTAAAGATTTTCTATACATCTTTTGACACAATGAATGTATGGTTCTCCAACGGTTAAATAAACTTTCTCAAGCTTAACCCAGTCGCGAATGACATGCAATCAGGAACTAATTCTAGAAGTCCTTCTGGGGAGTCGCTACTACTCTTCTCAACTCAATTACAGCAGATGTAAAACAGGCATTACATTGCATGTCATAGGATGGAAGCCATCGCTTCCACTCTGCAATAGGTACCCAGAAGTTGTTTCAGAAGTAATTATGTACTTCTTACACATTACCGACCCAGAAACATAGCATTTCCGCACTAAAAATCTTAAATGAAATGATTGCCATTGGTAAACAAACAAACGCAATTCTAAACGCGGCAAGCAGGAGACAGTTATTAACAATGCAGTGAGATCATTTTACAGAAAAGTATACCTACTTGTTGACTCCTTGTCGCAATACCCCGCATTCGTACGGTAATGCCCTATTCTTTTCTTAAGCAAAGATCAATTCCATCCTGCATTACTCTTCACTAGTTTGGTAATGCCTTTCATTTTATTAGCTTTAGGTTCGATGAAGTATTACATATTGCATTAAGGAAGGAATTGTTTTATAATTGAAACATTTCATTGCTCGCAATGCGGGCTAATTATATGTTCAGTACTTATGTACTTCTAGAAGTAGTTCCAGTGGTAGTCCCTGACTGAGAAATAGGTAGTTGTATACAAATAAGTGTTGAAACGAATAGTATATTCGGTCTCAGGCCGAATACCGAATATTCTTACTTACTTAGTTGGCGCTACAGCTCGAGGTGAACCTGGGCCTGCTTCTCTGAACCATTTGTGTGTGCGTGTTATATTTTTGCACGAATGGAAGGGACATACAGTTTTTTGCCGACTCCGAACGGCGAGTTGAGAAGCTCAATCGTGACAAATGATACTCTTTGATGCTTGTCAGACATTCGAAAGAGGTGGGCACTGTGAAAAACTTTTTAGGTGTTTGCGGCGGGATCCGAACCCAAGACCGCTGGCTCAGTAGTTCGACGCACTGACCACTTGCGCTACGGTGCCCCTGTGGTGAATATTCGGCCACATTAAAAAGCCCTGAAAAAGTACTAACACAGTTAGGGTGAATATGGTTTGAATAAACGGCGTAAACGATAAAACCATTCAACTCAAACTTCATTATTTTTGGGACTTAACACGATTCTCATCGCTCCATTTGGTTCGCGTAGTGAAAATGGGCCGAATAGACGGAATACCGAATAGTAACCGAATATTCGTTTCTACACTAATAAAAATCTATTCTTCCCATCTTTGACACAGAACTCAAAAACTTTAATATACCATTCTGACGGATATACCATATATCCATACCTACATATTAATTTCTCATATCACCCTGAAATAATGCTATCCTCATTCCTCATTGCTGCAAATTCAAAAATCAAAATTTATTTATTTTCACTCTGCGACTGAAACACAGATTAAAGCAATACTACATATATTTATAGGTATATACGAGTATGTGTTAGGTTAGGTTAGGTTAGCGGGCTGATGAGAATGGCTACATTCCCATCGCACTTAGGTCCTTGTGGACCCATTGTGATACCCATAATGTGTTCCCACCCGTGGTATTATCGTCTTGGTTACAGCCATCCCGAAGCCCTGGCAAATTTCAGCAGGTTAGATGGTAATCCATCTGATAGCTCGTCGATATCTTCGAAGAAGAATTTGCCCAGGGTTCTATTTCTCAATTGACAGAGGTTAGGACAGTGACAGAGGAAATGGGTTGTGTCCTCATGTGCCTCTTCATCACCGGATCCTCTGCAGATGTCATCATCATTCAGTTTTAATTTCTTCATGTGGTATCTTAGAGCGTTGTGCCCAGTTAGCACTCCTATGAGCAAAGACACCGACTTCCTGTCTTCTTGCAGGAGTTTTCTTGTTCTAGCTTTGTCGTATTTTGGCCACAACGTTCTTGATACCTCGCAGGTGGTTAGTGATTTCCACCTGTTCTTTGCTTTAGTTTCTGATGTCTGTTCAATTTTGGCACGAAGGTTGCAGAGTGGAGGTTTGACCGTCCCATCTGCCTGTTCTCTATCTAGGGCTGAGCCCTTTCTGGCCAATTCATCCGCAGCTTCATTACCTGGTATCCCTCTGTGCCCAGGGACCCACCAGAGTTTTACATTGTGCTGCGTGCCGAGAACCTTCAGCTCTTCGCGGCAACACTTTACAAGCTTCGATGTTATTTGTGTAGCAGCAATTGCTTTTATGGCCGCCTGGCTATTAATGTAAATAGTGATATCGTCTCGCGATATTGTCATCATTGACACCAATTGGGCTGCCCTTGTCACTGCTAGAACCTCAGCCTGGAAAACGCTGCTATGGTCTGGGAGTCGTATGGAGCTATTTATTCCTATTTCCTCCGAAAAGCAACCCGCTCCTATACCTATGTCCATCTTTGACCCATCTGTGTAGATGGACTTACCATCTTGAGGTACCTCGTTTTTCTCCCATTTCTCTCTGCTTGGAAAAGTCCAGGAGAAGGGTTTTTCGAAGTCCAAGTATGGGACAGTGTAGTCTGAGTTGATGTCACCATTAAGGTAATTGCTAAGTATCTGGGTGTGTCCATATGCATAAGGTCTCCAGTAATTTGACTGACTTAACCTGAGAGCACGTATTGCTGCCGTCTCTTGCATATAGAGATCCAGAGGCAGCAGGTTAAGAATTGCGTCCAGTCCCGCTGTTGGTGTTGTTCTCATCGCGCTGTTGTTCCAGTGCAAGCTATTCTCTGTACTTTGGTCATATCTTTGAGGTTGCTGATTTTGGTGACAGCTTGCCACCAGACCAATCCCCCGTATGTAAGAATGAGTCTGACTATCGCTCGGTACATCCATAGCGTTATTTGCGGTCTACAACCCCAGTTTTTCCCGAAGAATCTACTGCAGGTGTAGAAAGCAACTGATGCCTTTTTTACCCTTTCTTTAATATTCAGCTTCCAATTTAGCTTTCTGTCAAGTATGAGGCCTAAGTATTTCGTGCTCTCAGACAACTTAAGGGGGGTACCCTCAATATTTGGTAGCGTGAAGGGTGGTATCACTCTTTTGTTAGTGAAGAACACTAGTTCGGTTTTCTGAGGGTTGACCCCCAGTCCGCATTGCTTCGTCCAAACGTTTAGTGTGTTTAAGGCTCTCTGAACTAGTTCACTAACAGTGGTAAGGAATTTTCCCGTGGCAAGTAGCACTACATCGTCTGTATATGCTACTGCTTTTATTCCACTGTATCTAAATTTCATAAGCAATTCGTTAATGACCATGATCCAAAGAAGTGGGGAAATGACCCCTCCTTGCCTCTAGATGCGATCACATTTTGACGGGTTCCCCCGAGTTCAGCAATGATGTGCCTACTGCTAAGAAGGCTAACTATCAGTTTGGTCACGGTGCGTTCAACGTGGTTATCTTCTAGCGCTTTTTCAATTGCATGTGTCTCGACATTATTAAAAGCACCTTCTCGACAATGCTGCCAGCGTGTATTCCTTAAGGTGTAGGGATCTTTCAATCGTGGTGACTACATCATGTAGCGCTGTTTCCACACCCTTACCTTTAGTGTAGGCATGCTGTGCCGCGGACATATTCATGTGGTTGAACTTACCACGTATATGAACCTCTAACAGCTTCTCAAAGGTCTTTAGCAAAAACGAAGTAAGGCTAATAGGTCTATAGTCTTTTGCGGTAACGTGGCTGGCTTTCCCAGCTTTGGGAATGAAAACAACTTTCACTTCTCGCCACGCTCTGGGTATGTGCCCACACCTAAGACTGTTCTGAAAAATTTTATGCAAAATTGGTGCCATTAGGTGCTTAGTTTTCTGCAGCATGATCGGAAAAATCCCATCAGTGCCTGGTGACTTGAAGGGCTGAAATGATTCGATTGCCCAAATAATCCTTTCCTCAGTCACCATTCCTATTGGTACCGTCATCTCTTCTTCTAGTCGATTATCAATTTCCAAATTGCTGGCCGGGGCCGCGCATCCTGGAAAATGTGTTCTAAGCAGGAGGTCCAGAGACTCAGAACAGGATTGCGTCCAGTTACTATTGGTATCCTTAAGATAACCTGGTACTGACGGTTCCTTTGCCAGGAGCTTTCTTAGTCTCGCTGCTTCTGTAGTGTTCTCAACGTTGCTGCAGAAAGAACGCCATGAGGTGCGTTTTGAACTGCTGACTGCGCTTTTAAATTTCCCTTGACTGGATTTATATCTCTCCCAGTCTCCTTCAGTATTAAGTCTTTTTGCCGCGTTAAAGACTTTTCGAGTTTCTTTCCTCATGTCTGAAAGCTCTTTACTCCACCACGGCGGTGACTTTTTATCACGCATGCTCCTTATAGGACATGACTTTAAAAATGCCTTATTGAGGGTAGTACTTAACACCTCGGTTGCGGCATCAATTTCTTGGGGTGTTCGTGTATTTAGTTCTAGTAGTTTGCGTTCAGTTTTCTCCACCTCGCTGGAATTATGTTATGTGGAAAAAAAAAGTATTTTATTTATTTCTCCTTAGGTCTTTATTTTTTCGTATCCAACTTAAGACTAACTAAATTCTAGCAAAAATCAAAAACGAAACTTAAACCTAACTGATCCTATGTACACAATCCTTAGCATCAAAAAAAAAATTAGCATTTGACACCATAAAAGCTCTCCCACTCTCTTATGCTAACAGCTTGTGTTCTTCGTAAGCGGTGGCGGCTGCAGTTTCTGGTCTGTGCATTGTGTATTGAATTTGAGTACAAGACGCCGATGTTGTTGCTTTTGTTTTCGATGCTATCCAGTGCATTATCGAAGATTATTGTTGCTAAGCTTTATGCGTTAGCGTTGATGGTAGGTACATACATACATAGCGTTGGTGGTAGGTACATACGTGTGGCTCGACGCTTGTTGTTGCTAAGCGGGTTCGCTTGTGTATTATGTACTATGCAAGTATATACAAGTAACTACTTCGGTGCAGTATGTACTATGTATATGCATATGTATATATGTAACTCTTCCCCCTTTAGTGTGGACTTGGCGAATGTTAGTGCTAAGGCCACAAAACTGTTGCATAAGGAAGTTTTAACCAAATATTGATGCTGTAATGATGTGTGCTGATGTTTGAGGTGATGCCTTTGCATGTTGATGAATGGTGTACATGCTTAGCGATTACGATCAATTTATGTAATATTTTATTTCTTCATACTATATAATTAATATTATACTTATATCTACATTCAACATATTTAATATTATACATATTTATTAGTTGTAACAATATTTATTTACATACATATACTTCATTTTATATTTTTTATTTGCATGTTTAATTCTGTTTTAATATTCTAGGAATTCGAAAATAATTTATATTATGGGGTTCTGATTACATTTTTTTTTTGTTTTGGTTTTTGTTTTTTTTTTTTTTTTTTTTGAAATAGGTTATTTCTAATTTCTAGGGATAACCATATATTTAAGTTTGGGGTTTATTGGGTAATACTAATATATTTAGAGTATGAATTAAATTAAGGAAAAAAAAAATACTTACTCGGTTTCATAAGAATCACATAATGAAATCTGAATTCGCTGTTATTTTTTTCTAGTTTTTTTCCTAATCTTTTGCTTATGAATTTTTCATTTGTTAGTTTCGATGGTAATTTTGCTGTCTTTTTTAACTATAAAATCATTGAACCTAGGTGCTAGCTTATTCCGCCTATCATCGCGTTCGAAAATAACTTCATCCGGGTTATAACTAGGGGCGTCTATACGTGAATGATTCATTTTGTTAATATAATTTTTTTTCTTTTGCAGACTCCTTTCGTGAACAATTCTAACTAGATTTTCATAGTTCTACTTATGTTTTCGTAGGTATTCTTGCTCACTATTGAAATCAGGGTTAGAAGGGAATGGTTGTCTTGTATGTACGTGTCCTGTAAGGAGCTCAAAAGGTGTTAATTTAGTTGTTGAGTGAATGGAATTGTTGTAAGTTAAAATGGTTAAATCGAATCAAATATAAAACGAGATAAAAGATTATGTATGGAAAGTTGCGTTTACTGAGTCACATTTTTTTGAAAAGTTGCAATTACTGAGTCACTAATGGTAAAAATTTGGGTGTTGCTTTGACCGAGGTATTGCGTTTATCGAGGGTTGCTTTCACCGAGAGCGTACTGTACATCTAACTTAAAATTACGCCTAAAAGTAGAACACAGATCAAAACTCACAATTAAAATCTCTAGAAGTCTAGATTGTCTAAGACTAATTTAACCATCTCCTTTTAGGAGCATTCAAATTAGGACTAGGTAATATCATTGTATATTGAACTAATAGTAATATCATCAGGCAGTATTTTTTAATTGGCTGTCTTCTCACCAGGTGGCGCCTTTTTTGCTAAAAACCAAACGAAATTATCTCTCAGAGAGAGAGGGAAAGAATAATGAGAACATAAAGAACACAGGAAAATAGAGAATGTGAGAAATCGTGTTTCGTGTTCGTGTTCGTCTGAAGGTACATATGCATGTATGTGTCATTAATTCTTTGCTGCTATATGGACAGCTGTGATATATATACGATTTTCTTATTTCATTCGTATGTTGGGGTAGGTCGGTAGTTTTTTTTTGGAAATCTACTTTACATTTACATTTCGCTTTGAGCATGAGGAACTTGCAACGTTGCAACATTTGAATTTATCGCATTTCGCTATGGGCATAAGGGATTTGCAACGTTGCAATATTTCGGATGTGGAAGAGTAGGTGCAGGTATAGATAAAAAATCATTTGTTTTCATTCGGTCATTATTTACGCTTTGTAGGTACCCAAGTAAGTTTCGATTAAAATACATACATTTAAGTACATTTTGTCTTTTGAATGCACCTACCTACTGCACTTATTTTACATCAAAAGATTCTTTATATACTTACATATGTATGGACCTATATATGTACATATTTCTTTCCAATTTACCCGGTGGGGTAAAATGCTAGATGCGTTTTTTAATTAGGTTTCCCCTGTAGGCCTGCTCCTCCCACTTTCAACTGCACCAAAAATAAATAAAATAAAATAATTTTATATTTATGTATGTATTACATATATTGGTGGTCACAAGCAAAAAACAGCCCAAGTCGACGTATGTACATATGTCAAAATTGAAAAAAAAAAAATTCAAATATGCATATGGACAAAGAGCATAAGTAAAGATTTTCTATACATCTTTTGACACAATGAATGTATGGTTCTCCAACGGTTAAATAAACTTTCTCAAGCTTAACCCAGTCGCGAATGACATGCAATCAGGAACTAATTCTAGAAGTCCTTCTGGGGAGTCGCTACTACTCTTCTCAACTCAATTACAGCAGATGTAAAACAGGCATTACATTGCATGTCATAGGATGGAAGCCATCGCTTCCACTCTGCAATAGGTACCCAGAAGTTGTTTCAGAAGTAATTATGTACTTCTTACACATTACCGACCCAGAAACATAGCATTTCCGCACTAAAAATCTTAAATGAAATGATTGCCATTGGTAAACAAACAAACGCAATTCTAAACGCGGCAAGCAGGAGACAGTTATTAACAATGCAGTGAGATCATTTTACAGAAAAGTATACCTACTTGTTGACTCCTTGTCGCAATACCCCGCATTCGTACGGTAATGCCCTATTCTTTTCTTAAGCAAAGATCAATTCCATCCTGCATTACTCTTCACTAGTTTGGTAATGCCTTTCATTTTATTAGCTTTAGGTTCGATGAAGTATTACATATTGCATTAAGGAAGGAATTGTTTTATAATTGAAACATTTCATTGCTCGCAATGCGGGCTAATTATATGTTCAGTACTTATGTACTTCTAGAAGTAGTTCCAGTGGTAGTCCCTGACTGAGAAATAGGTAGTTGTATACAAATAAGTGTTGAAACGAATAGTATATTCGGTCTCAGGCCGAATACCGAATATTCGGCCATGAGCGTGGCCGAATAGCCGAATATTCTTACTTACTTAGTTGGCGCTACAGCTCGAGGTGAACCTGGGCCTGCTTCTCGGAACCATTTGTGTGTGCGTGTTATATTTTTGCACGAATGGAAGGGACATACAGTTTTTTGCCGACTCCGAACGGCGAGTTGAGAAGCTCAATCGTGACAAATGATACTCTTTGATGCTTGTCAGACATTCGAAAGAGGTGGGCACTGTGAAAAACTTTTTAGGTGTTTGCGGCGGGATCCGAACCCAAGACCGCTGGCTCAGTAGTTCGACGCACTGACCACTTGCGCTACGGTGCCCCTGTGGTGAATATTCGGCCACATTAAAAAGCCCTGAAAAAGTACTAACACAGTTAGGGTGAATATGGTTTGAATAAACGGCGTAAACGATAAAACCATTCAACTCAAACTTCATTATTTTTGGGACTTAACACGATTCTCATCGCTCCATTTGGTTCGCGTAGTGAAAATGGGCCGAATAGACGGAATACCGAATAGTAACCGAATATTCGTTTCTACACTAATAAAAATCTATTCTTCCCATCTTTGACACAGAACTCAAAAACTTTAATATACCATTCTGACGGATATACCATATATCCATACCTACATATTAATTTCTCATATCACCCTGAAATAATGCTATCCTCATTCCTCATTGCTGCAAATTCAAAAATCAAAATTTATTTATTTTCACTCTGCGACTGAAACACAGATTAAAGCAATACTACATATATTTATAGGTATATACGAGTATGTGTTAGGTTAGGTTAGGTTAGCGGGCTGATGAGAATGGCTACATTCCCATCGCACTTAGGTCCTTGTGGACCCATTGTGATACCCATAATGTGTTCCCACCCGTGGTATTATCGTCTTGGTTACAGCCATCCCGAAGCCCTGGCAAATTTCAGCAGGTTAGATGGTAATCCATCTGATAGCTCGTCGATATCTTCGAAGAAGAATTTGCCCAGGGTTCTATTTCTCAATTGACAGAGGTTAGGACAGTGACAGAGGAAATGGGTTGTGTCCTCATGTGCCTCTTCATCACCGGATCCTCTGCAGATGTCATCATCATTCAGTTTTAATTTCTTCATGTGGTATCTTAGAGCGTTGTGCCCAGTTAGCACTCCTATGAGCAAAGACACCGACTTCCTGTCTTCTTGCAGGAGTTTTCTTGTTCTAGCTTTGTCGTATTTTGGCCACAACGTTCTTGATACCTCGCAGGTGGTTAGTGATTTCCACCTGTTCTTTGCTTTAGTTTCTGATGTCTGTTCAATTTTGGCACGAAGGTTGCAGAGTGGAGGTTTGACCGTCCCATCTGCCTGTTCTCTATCTAGGGCTGAGCCCTTTCTGGCCAATTCATCCGCAGCTTCATTACCTGGTATCCCTCTGTGCCCAGGGACCCACCAGAGTTTTACATTGTGCTGCGTGCCGAGAACCTTCAGCTCTTCGCGGCAACACTTTACAAGCTTCGATGTTATTTGTGTAGCAGCAATTGCTTTTATGGCCGCCTGGCTATTAATGTAAATAGTGATATCGTCTCGCGATATTGTCATCATTGACACCAATTGGGCTGCCCTTGTCACTGCTAGAACCTCAGCCTGGAAAACGCTGCTATGGTCTGGGAGTCGTATGGAGCTATTTATTCCTATTTCCTCCGAAAAGCAACCCGCTCCTATACCTATGTCCATCTTTGACCCATCTGTGTAGATGGACTTACCATCTTGAGGTACCTCGTTTTTCTCCCATTTCTCTCTGCTTGGAAAAGTCCAGGAGAAGGGTTTTTCGAAGTCCAAGTATGGGACAGTGTAGTCTGAGTTGATGTCACCATTAAGGTAATTGCTAAGTATCTGGGTGTGTCCATATGCATAAGGTCTCCAGTAATTTGACTGACTTAACCTGAGAGCGCGTATTGCTGCCGTCTCTTGCATATAGAGATCCAGAGGCAGCAGGTTAAGAATTGCTTCCAGTCCCGCTGTTGGTGTTGTTCTCATCGCGCTGTTGTTCCAGTGCAAGCTATTCTCTGTACTTTGGTCATATCTTTGAGGTTGCTGATTTTGGTGACAGCTTACCACCAGACCAATCCCCCGTATGTAAGAATGAGTCTGACTATCGCTCGGTACATCCATAGCGTTATTTGCGGTCTACAACCCCAGTTTTTCCCGAAGAATCTACTGCAGGTGTAGAAAGCAACTGATGCCTTTTTTACCCTTTCTTTAATATTCAGCTTCCAATTTAGCTTTCTGTCAAGTATGAGGCCTAAGTATTTCGTGCTCTCAGACAACTTAAGGGGGGTACCCTCAATATTTGGTAGCGTGAAGGGTGGTATCACTCTTTTGTTAGTGAAGAACACTAGTTCGGTTTTCTGAGGGTTGACCCCCAGTCCGCATTGCTTCGTCCAAACGTTTAGTGTGTTTAAGGCTCTCTGAACTAGTTCACTAACAGTGGTAAGGAATTTTCCCGTGGCAAGTAGCACTACATCGTCTGTATATGCTACTGCTTTTATTCCACTGTATCTAAATTTCATAAGCAATTCGTTAATGACCATGATCCAAAGAAGTGGGGAAATGACCCCTCCTTGCCTCTAGATGCGATCACATTTTGACGGGTTCCCCCGAGTTCAGCAATGATGTGCCTACTGCTAAGAAGGCTAACTATCAGTTTGGTCACGGTGCGTTCAACGTGGTTATCTTCTAGCGCTTTTTCAATTGCATGTGTCTCGACATTATTAAAAGCACCTTCTCGACAATGCTGCCAGCGTGTATTCCTTAAGGTGTAGGGATCTTTCAATCGTGGTGACTACATCATGTAGCGCTGTTTCCACACCCTTACCTTTAGTGTAGGCATGCTGTGCCGCGGACATATTCATGTGGTTGAACTTACCACGTATATGAACCTCTAACAGCTTCTCAAAGGTCTTTAGCAAAAACGAAGTAAGGCTAATAGGTCTATAGTCTTTTGCGGTAACGTGGCTGGCTTTCCCAGCTTTGGGAATGAAAACAACTTTCACTTCTCGCCACGCTCTGGGTATGTGCCCACACCTAAGACTGTTCTGAAAAATTTTATGCAAAATTGGTGCCATTAGGTGCTTAGTTTTCTGCAGCATGATCGGAAAAATCCCATCAGTGCCTGGTGACTTGAAGGGCTGAAATGATTCGATTGCCCAAATAATCCTTTCCTCAGTCACCATTCCTATTGGTACCGTCATCTCTTCTTCTAGTCGATTATCAATTTCCAAATTGCTGGCCGGGGCCGCGCATCCTGGAAAATGTGTTCTAAGCAGGAGGTCCAGAGACTCAGAACAGGATTGCGTCCAGTTACTATTGGTATCCTTAAGATAACCTGGTACTGACGGTTCCTTTGCCAGGAGCTTTCTTAGTCTCGCTGCTTCTGTAGTGTTCTCAACGTTGCTGCAGAAAGAACGCCATGAGGTGCGTTTTGAACTGCTGACTGCGCTTTTAAATTTCCCTTGACTGGATTTATATCTCTCCCAGTCTCCTTCAGTATTAAGTCTTTTTGCCGCGTTAAAGACTTTTCGAGTTTCTTTCCTCATGTCTGAAAGCTCTTTACTCCACCACGGCGGTGACTTTTTATCACGCATGCTCCTTATAGGACATGACTTTAAAAATGCCTTATTGAGGGTAGTACTTAACACCTCGGTTGCGGCATCAATTTCTTGGGGTGTTCGTGTATTTAGTTCTAGTAGTTTGCGTTCAGTTTTCTCCACCTCGCTGGAATTATGTTATGTGGAAAAAAAAAGTATTTTATTTATTTCTCCTTAGGTCTTTATTTTTTCGTATCCAACTTAAGACTAACTAAATTCTAGCAAAAATCAAAAACGAAACTTAAACCTAACTGATCCTATGTACACAATCCTTAGCATCAAAAAAAAATTTAGCATTTGACACCATAAAAGCTCTCCCACTCTCTTATGCTAACAGCTTGTGTTCTTCGTAAGCGGTGGCGGCTGCAGTTTCTGGTCTGTGCATTGTGTATTGAATTTGAGTACAAGACGCCGATGTTGTTGCTTTTGTTTTCGATGCTATCCAGTGCATTATCGAAGATTATTGTTGCTAAGCTTTATGCGTTAGCGTTGATGGTAGGTACATACATACATAGCGTTGGTGGTAGGTACATACGTGTGGCTCGACGCTTGTTGTTGCTAAGCGGGTTCGCTTGTGTATTATGTACTATGCAAGTATATAAAGGGTGATTTTTTAGCTGGTTTGGTTTTGGCAACACTGGTTTTGACAGCTGACGTGTGTTTAGTACCTTGTGTCACTGTCAAACAGCTTCAGTTTGGTTTGCAATTTAACCATGGATCGTCTTACAAATGAACAACGCTTGCAAATTATTGAATTTTACTATCAAAATTCGTGCTCGGTTCGAAATGTGAGGATCCGCTTTTTTATCGAAAAATTGTGTTCAGCGATGAGGCTCATTTTTGGTTGAATGGGTACGTAAATAAGCAAAATTGCCGCATTTGGAGTGAAGATCAGCCAGAAGCATTGCAACAGCTACCAATGCATCCCGAAAAAGCCACTGTTTGGTGCGGTTTATGGGCCGGCGGCATTATTGGGCCATATTTCTTCAAAGATGATGCGAATCGCAGCGTTACTGTCAATGGTGAACGCTACCGAGCGATGATAACAAACTTTTTTTTGCCCGAAATGGAAGTTCTTGACTTGCATGATATGTGGTTTCAACAAGACGGTGCCACATGCCACACAGCACGCGAAACAATGGCGCAATTGCGAGGCGAGTTTGGTGAACAGTTAATTTCACGTTTCGGGCCGGTCAATTGGCCGCCTAGATCGTGCGATTTGACACCATTAGATTATTTTTTGTGGGGGTATGTCAAGGCTAATGTCTATAGGGACAAGCCCGCTTCGATTGACGCACTGGAAGCCAACATCCATGCATTCATTCGTGAGATACCGGCCGATATGTGTGAAAGAGTATGCCAAAATTGGACTCAGCGGATGGGCTACCTGAGACGCAGCCGCGGTCAACATTTGCATGAAATTATCTTTAAACATTAAATTGCAAGGTTCAAACTATCGATTCAAATAAATATTTCATTCATTTTTTCGAATTTTTTGTGTTTTTTTTTTAAAAAAAGTTCTCAACCTCTTAAAAAATCACCCTTTACAAGTAACTACTTCGGTGCAGTATGTACTATGTATATGCATATGTATATATGTAACTCTTCCCCCTTTAGTGTGGACTTGGCGAATGTTAGTGCTAAGGCCACAAAACTGTTGCATAAGGAAGTTTTAACCAAATATTGATGCTGTAATGATGTGTGCTGATGTTTGAGGTGATGCCTTTGCATGTTGATGAATGGTGTACATGCTTAGCGATTACGATCAATTTATGTAATATTTTATTTCTTCATACTATATAATTAATATTATACTTATATCTACATTCAACATATTTAATATTATACATATTTATTAGTTGTAACAATATTTATTTACATACATATACTTCATTTTATATTTTTTATTTGCATGTTTAATTCTGTTTTAATATTCTAGGAATTCGAAAATAATTTATATTATGGGGTTCTGATTACATTTTTTTTTTGTTTTGGTTTTTGTTTTTTTTTTTTTTTTTTTGAAATAGGTTATTTCTAATTTCTAGGGATAACCATATATTTAAGTTTGGGGTTTATTGGGTAATACTAATATATTTAGAGTATGAATTAAATTAAGGAAAAAAAAAATACTTACTCGGTTTCATAAGAATCACATAATGAAATCTGAATTCGCTGTTATTTTTTTCTAGTTTTTTTCCTAATCTTTTGCTTATGAATTTTTCATTTGTTAGTTTCGATGGTAATTTTGCTGTCTTTTTTAACTATAAAATCATTGAACCTAGGTGCTAGCTTATTCCGCCTATCATCGCGTTCGAAAATAACTTCATCCGGGTTATAACTAGGGGCGTCTATACGTGAATGATTCATTTTGTTAATATAATTTTTTTTCTTTTGCAGACTCCTTTCGTGAACAATTCTAACTAGATTTTCATAGTTCTACTTATGTTTTCGTAGGTATTCTTGCTCACTATTGAAATCAGGGTTAGAAGGGAATGGTTGTCTTGTATGTACGTGTCCTGTAAGGAGCTCAAAAGGTGTTAATTTAGTTGTTGAGTGAATGGAATTGTTGTAAGTTAAAACGGCTCTGTCCACGATTTCGCCTATTGGTGTATCCTTTTCTTTGGATTTAATAAGTCGAATAAGTTCCGTAAGCGTAGAGTGGAACCTTTCCACTGGTGAATTTCCATTAGACGTTTTTGCACATATTGTGTGAAAATCAATATTATACAGTTCTAGAAATTCCTTAAATAAAATTGAAATTAACTCGGTACCATTGTCAGACACTATTTTTTGTGGGATCCCGTGATGGGAAAAGAAATGACGCAACGATTTTATTAAATTAAGACTTGTTCTTGCAGACAACAAGTAAACACTGGCAAATTTACTAAATTTATCCAATATGGTGAGGAAGTGTTCATTGTGGATCGAATGGACATCAATGTGGATTATCTCGAGTGGTTTAAGTGGTGATTCGGTAACTTCGAATGTGAGTTTTTCCCTATTTCGATCATATTTATACCTCTGGCATGTATTACAGCTACTGATAATTTTTGATACAATATGATTCATCTTAGGAAAATATACATCTCTTTTTAGGTGTTCTACGCTTTCATTTATACCCCTGTGACAAGAATTTTCGTGATAGTGCCTAATTATTCTTTCCTGTTCATCTCGATCCGTGATATCCTTTAATAAAATATTTGAACGTACTTATCTAATTCGTGATCTTTGAAAAAAATTGGAATAGACAGATTGTATTGTCTTGAAAGTATCGTCATCTGCTAGGACAGCGGTTAATGACTTAGAGCTTAAATAGTTCCTGAAAATTTCAATAATAACTATTTCATATGAAGGATTGGTGTGTTCAAAGATGTATCTTCTTTTCTTTTTAAAAAGAATTTGTAACCTAGCCGACAATTTTACTTAAGAGGGGTTTTTTCTTATGATGACTTGATTTAAAAACTCGTTGATGGGCCTTTCTGAGATTGGTATACCGTCATCGAAATTTTCTTGGCCTGAATGAATAGTAGATAGATTTTCCGACATATCACAATTGTTTTGCATAGAAAGTACATCGTCAACATTTTCGGACAATAACTCTACGTCGGATGTAATTGTCTCTTTGCTGTTTATTTCAATACGAGAAAGTGCATCGGCATTCGAATTTTGTTTGCCTTTCTTGTATACGACTTCGTAGTCGTATTCTTCTAATTTTAACCTACAGCGCACAAGTTTAGAGTTTGGCTCTTTTAATGAAAAGAGCCAAGTTAGGGGTTTATGATCCGTCACAATTTTAAATTTCCTACCGTAGATGTATGGCCGAAAATATTTGGTTGCCCAAACGATGGCTAATAACTCTTTCTCTATAGTACTATAATTTTGCTCACTTTTTGATAAGGTCCGGCTTGCATAACAAAGCGGTTTATCTGAGCCCAATTGACCTTGAGACAGCACTGCGCCTATAGCAACATTACTTGCGTCGGTAGTAACGTTGAATGGCTTTTGAAAATCAGGATATTGGAGCATTGCACAAGAGGTTCTTACAATGTTCAAAACATTCGATATATTGAGAATCCAGTTTAATTGTTTTACCCTTTCGCAAGCACTCCGTTAAAGGTTTAGTTAGTTTCGCGAAATCCTTAACGAATTTCCTATAGTACCCAAGAAGGCCCAAGAAGGACTTAATTTGTTTTGCTGATTTTGGGATAGGAAACATTTGTACGGCTTGTATTTTGTCAGGGTTTGGTTTTATTCCATGCGGTGTTATAACATGACCCAAGAAGGATACCTCTTTATGCATGAACTCCGATTTGTCCATCTGGATTTTTAGGTTTGCTTCTTTTAATTTTTCGAAGACAGCCTTAAGATTTTCAACATGTTCCTGTAGTGAGGTGGAATACACTATAATATCGTCCATATAAACTAGGCAGATTTTGCCTTGTAGGTCTTTCAAAACGTTGTCCATAACCCGTTGGAAAGTTGATGGCGCGTTTTTAAGACCGAATGGCATCCGGACGAATTCAAAATGCCCATTTTCAACAGAAAACGCTGTCTTAGGAATGTCTTCTACTTTAATCTCGATCTGGTGGAACCCATAAGCAAGATCCAGAGTGCTGAAGTACATACACCTACTTAACTTGTCCAGGATTTCTGTGATGTTAGGTATGGGGTATCGATCATCGATGGTCTTCTCATTAAGTTTCCGGTAATCGATTACCAATCTCCATTTTTCCTTTCCACTAGCATCTTTCTTTTTCGGAACGATCCAAATGGGAGAAGACCATGGAGAGAAACTTTGGCGAATGATACCCTGGCTAAGCATGTCATTGTCTTTAGTCTTAATCTCATGTTTTATGCTATTACAGAATGTTAAATTCTGCCCTTCCTTAAAAAAGATATCTCTATATCTGTAGCAAAGATCTAGTATTGCATTTTGTTCTTCTAGGTTGAGATGGTTAGTTCTAACAATTTCTTTTAGGTGGTCTTTACCGAGAGTTTGATCATTTTGTATTGAAAAACTATGAATTTCCAAATAGTTATCAGCTTTTTCAGCTTTAATTGGTTGCTCGACTACAAAGCGTTGTTGGACATTCGACTTATTTATTACTTCAATATAAGAGTACCAACCTTTGGAGTCATAAAACCCTTCTGGAATCATCAGTTCTGGTGCTATATGTGTAGGTTTTATGTATATATTTCCGGATTCTACATCAACGGGTAATAAATAAATGGCTTTACATAATGCTGGAATAAGATATGCTTTGGACATGTAGTTCGGTTTGAAATCTAATCTAATTTGGAAGTTTTCAGTTTTCAATATATGGTTTTTTATATCAATAACTATTCCTAATGACTTTATGATATCAATACCGATCAAACCATCAAAATAGTTGTGGAACTTAAATACAAGGAAATTTAGGTTCTGTTTTGTATTTAGTTCTTTTAAACCAGGTAAGACTATTTTTCGGTTGACGATTTGGGTATTAAATATGGTTTTAATTTCCATGGGTTTTATTTCTATATTTTAAAAATACTTGGCTACGCGTGGACTTACAAAGGATCGATTGCTTCCAGTATCTATAAGATATTTTAATTCTGTGTCATATATACTGTTGAGGTAAGGCAAAATATTGCAGCTAAAATTGTTGATGTCTAAATATCCGATCTGTTTCTGGAGGCAGGCCTGTGAAAATTTGTGTCATTGATTTCGGCTTCATACTGAAAATTCGAAGAGTTGGGTACGACTTGGGTTACCATACGTCAGGATTTGGCCTGACGCGTCAGGCTTTTAAGGTTTCTGTCAGGCTCAGGCCAGGCTTCATGCTTTGTCAGGCTTTTTAATTTTTTTGACTTATTTACTGCAATAAAATTTTAACGAATAACAAATATCATAGAAATCAAATTGTTGCTAAATGCATCCAAATATGAAACGAAATAACAACCAAATATCCCTCCATAATTGAAGAGAGAACCAATAGTGAAGTTTTATGTCGTTTTCGATTGGGCTTTTCAGATTTTGCTCTCAGATTTCAGGATTTTCGTGGTGAATGTATAACAAACGAGATTGATCTATTTTTCTGCAATTGTACTAGTGTGTCATTTGACATCTTGTTCGTAAAAGGAAATACATAAAAAACTTTTTAGTATGCCGCTAAATAATTTCTACTTCGCAACGTTCCTATGAGAAATTTCATTCGAACACACATAAAAGTGACAGTTTGAATAAAAAAAAATTATAAGTCTAATTCCATATTAAATATTTAATACGAAGTTCGGATAATTTTAAATTTAATACGAGGCGATACCGATAAAGTGGGCTTTATGACGACTATAAATATAAAAACGTTTAGTTCCGTGCTAAAATAATTTTAAAGTGTACTTTAAGTGACTATAATTTTGCGCCAATTTCTTTATATTTTTTTAATTTTTTACGGAGTTCTGATAATATTTTGGTTGATTGAAAATATATTTTGTTTTGGTTTCAGTGCAAGGAGGTGTAAATCTCGAGTTGAATCCGAGATTCACGAAAATGGATCTAGAGCAAAAAAAGTGCTTTTTTTGGTCGGTTAAAAATGAAAATTGTAATAGAGCGCAAAAATTGCTCGAGATAAAAAGTGTTTTTTTTTTTTGCCCAATCGATATCGTTATTAGATACCGTGCTGTTCAAACAATTTTGCTGAAACTATTTTTTTCAAAGTTTGGCGAATTGTTTGCAATAACTACATATTCTGTAATGAGGTTTTTTTTTCTTAGGCATTTTCAAACGTTTCATGACCCTTTTAAAGTGTTCGAAATTTTTACCTGTGGTCAGTGAAGCGAAATGCTTTTGGAACTGGTTTTCTTTGGGTACCTTGTTCAATTTTGATTAAAAATGCAAACTGCTTATTGCAGATTTTTTTTTTTATTCCTTCATAGAAACATTGTCCATTAAATCAGTACTTTGTTGGACCTCCTCTTGCTTTTATAACTGCTGTACATCTGCGTTTCATTGACTCAGATAGGTTTTTCCATGTGGATACAGGTATGGTGTTCCAAAGACGGACTAGTATACATATGTTTAGGATTTTCATTTCACACTGGATGCACCTTTGCAATGTTAAGTTTCAAGATTGACCCGATATACTCAATTGGATTGAGGTCTGTGCTGTAGAGTAGGGAGGCCAGCTTAGCACATCAACATTAATTTCTTCGAAGTTTAAGAAATAAAAAAAATACAAATGTTGTTTTTAATCAAAAATATTTGCTTATTTTAAAGACTAGTACGGTGCTCGCGATAAACTAAATTTCTGCCGGTCTCCAAAATTCACATAAACCGAAGATAATAACAGTCAGAAATACATCACTGTTATTATCCACTGAAATCTTGATTCGATTCCGACGGTTTTGGAGCACAAAAAAAATACCTTCCACTGGGGTCGTCACTTTTTCGGCCGCGTGGAGCCTTTGCTTCTGCTGGTAGTCCGGGTCTCACGATATTTTTTTTTTTCAAATCCCATACCACAGCTCGTTTGGCAACATTAAATCTTTCAGAAATTTGACGTGAAAGACACAAAATATTAGATTTCCACTCCAACCTGTTTTTCCCCTTTTTTTTTTTGTTTTTTTAATTATTTTGGTTCATCTTGGACGGTTATCACGAGCTAAATGCACCTTTCATATTCAGAATTACATCGACATTTGTGTACTAATTGAACGACATTTTGCTACATAGTGCAGAAAATATCGTATCACATTGTCATACCTCAGCATCAACATCAATATATAGGTAGCAGTGGCTGCCAGTAACAAGTACCAGCACACTTAGGCCTATAGAGGCCCATTGTTTTTGTCAGGCTTTTTGCTCCAAAATCAGGCTTTTCTCTCTTAACTGTCCGGCTTTTCGAATTTTTTTGATGGTAACCCTAGGTACGACCATGTTTTCATAGTTTTCTTCGTAGTATGAGTCTCTGCGAGGCTCAAAATCTGCGGCTGTATTTTCGTTCGATTCTATGTTAAAAATTTGTTGTTTTCTATTGGGCTGTGAATAGTTTGATGGTTGCCTACGGGTACTACCACTAGAATAATCCATAGGTTCGACCGGTGGTAAGGACCGAAAACCAGAATTGGACCTATTGTTCGGTAAATTTGTGGGCACCATAGCGCAAGTGGTTAGTGCGTCGGACTACTGTGCCAGCGGTCTTGGGTTCGAATCCCGCCGCAAACACCTAAAAAGTTTTTCACGGTGCCCACCTCTTTCGAATGTCTGACAAGCATCAAAGAGTATCATTTGTCACGATTGAGCTTCTCAACTCGCCGTTCGGAGTCGGCAAAAAACTGTAGGTCCCTTCCATTCGTGCAAAAATATAACACGCACACACAAATGGTTGCGAGAAGCAGGCCCAGGTTCACCTCGAGCTGTAGCGCCAACTAAGTAAGTAAGTAAGTTCGGTAAATTTGAATTGATATTTGAATTGGGGTTTAGTCTAAATGGTGTCTATTGCGTACTTGGTGGGTTTTGTCGTGGTGGTGTGTACTGTAAATTTGGTGGGTTTTGTCTAGCAGGTGGATACTGTATATTTGGTGGGTTAAAATTCATGAAGGGTGGATTAGAATTATTGTAAAAAGATGAATGGTGGCTATATGTTATTGGCTGTGTTTGACGAATTTGGGGTCTTGATTGGTTAAGTGTATATTGTGGCGTTCTTTGAAAATTTGGCGGACCCCAAAAATAAGAGCGATTATATTCTTCCAAGCAAAAATTAAGTGCCTGGACTAACTTAGTGGGTCTCATTGCCCTAACTGTTGAACCTAAAGGTTCTTTTAGCCCTGATAAAAATGCATTAAGGCACATTTCCTCGTAGAGCACCTTTTTGCATTTACAACACTATTAACCGCTTCATGAACTCTTACGTGATTCATGATAGCGGAAAAAATATTTATTATTTTTGAATAAAATATCTCGACACTATCATGATTTTGCCTCAACTCGTGCCGGATGTCCCGGATGAGGCTTGTTTCGTTCCGTTTGTCAGCATAATGAAGTATCAAAGTATTTTTTATTTCATCCCAAAGAATAGGTATCCCATACATATTTAATACTTCATTAGCCTGACCTACAATTTTATTTCGTATTGCCCGTAAAATTATATTCGCGTAACTAGTTCCCGTTATTTGAGACATATGGCCTAGACCTCTTCAATGTTATTTATGAAGTCATAAAGCAAACATGGATTACCATCGAAGGTAGGTATATCTTTAACGGCATCTGGGATGCGAAGTGAATTAAATACATTTAAAGCGATATTTGGATTCATAATTTCAGATTCTGATTCTTCAGATGATTCGGAACAATGACTATGCTTCTTAGGAAAGTAATTTTTTGAAGGGCTACTTAACTTCAAAAAATTGTTCTTCCTTTTAATTGTCTTATTACGAGGAGACATATATAGTTGAAACGAATTTACCCAATAACAGACTTAAATTAGGACTCACCTCGTAGTTTTTAAATGTTTTTTTTTTTTTTTTTTTTTTTTTTTTAACGGAAATTTAAATTAATAATTACTTTTATTCACATTTATACTTTATACGTTATTCCTAATCACTATAATTACTTATACTTTAACTTTAGTTATTACTGAATCAACACTATTACTAATAAATTCATATGTATATAATATAGTCTCACAATAATTTTATTAAATATATTTTTTTTTGTTCGATTGTTCGTTTATTGATTTGTTCTTATTTTTGGTTCTTTTTAGCACTAAAAGTTTAAAAACTACTGCTCCGATGTGCCTTCGAAGTACGTGCTATTCCTTTAAACGACTGCGCCAATTATGTTATGTGAAAAAAAAAGTCTTTTATTTATTTCTCCTTTGGTCTTTATTTTTTCGTATCCAACTTAAGACTAACTTAATTCTAACAAAAATCAAAAACGAAACATAAACCTAACTGATCCTATGTACACAATCTTTAGCATCAAAAAAAAAGTAGCATTTGACACCATAAAAGCTCTCCCACTCTCTTATGCTAACAGCTTGTGTTCTTCGTAAGCGGTGGCGGCTGCAGTTTCTGGTCTGTGCATTGTGTATTGAATTTGAGTACAAGACGCCGATGTTGTTGCTTTTGTTTTCGATGCTATCCAGTGCATTATCGAAGATTATTGTTGCTAAGCTTTATGCGTTAGCGTTGATGGTAGGTACATACATACATAGCGTTGGTGGTAGGTACATACGTGTGGCTCGACGCTTGTTGTTGCTAAGCGGGTTCGCTTGTGTATTATGTACTATGCAAGTATATACAAGTAACTACTTCGGTGCAGTATGTACTATGTATATGCATATGTATATATGTAACTCTTCCCCCTTTAGTGTGGACTTGGCGAATGTTAGTGCTAAGGCCACAAAACTGTTGCATAAGGAAGTTTTAACCAAATATTGATGCTGTAATGATGTGTGCTGATGTTTGAGGTGATGCCTTTGCATGTTGATGAATGGTGTACATGCTTAGCGATTACGATCAATTTATGTAATATTTTATTTCTTCATACTATATAATTAATATTATACTTATATCTACATTCAACATATTTAATATTATACATATTTATTAGTTGTAACAATATTTATTTACATACATATACTTCATTTTATATTTTTTATTTGCATGTTTAATTCTGTTTTAATATTCTAGGAATTCGAAAATAATTTATATTATGGGGTTCTGATTACATTTTTTTTTTTGTTTTGGTTTTTGTTTTTTTTTTTTTTTTTTTGAAATAGGTTATTTCTAATTTCTAGGGATAACCATATATTTAAGTTTGGGGTTTATTGGGTAATACTAATATATTTAGAGTATGAATTAAATTAAGGAAAAAAAAAATACTTACTCGGTTTCATAAGAATCACATAATGAAATCTGGGGCCAAATCGTCTCATCCGTTCACGTACGGACGATCGAACGTATGAAAATTACGTTATACGTCTGTCGAGTAAACGGAATCTTATTATGCCATACGATTGCTCACGGAACGTAATTTTTTAAATTGTACTAGATGTCAAGAGAGAAAATAGAGATGAAACTTCAAATTAATGTCACTTTGAAGCAAAATTATTGAACTTTCAATAATGAAAATACAATTTTAATGAAAACACAGAGTAAATATGCACATACATATGTATTCATTCTAATTATAAGTTAAATAAACTATTAAACATTAGCACATATTATCACTTCAAAGAATAAAAATCACATTTCATTTCATATCACTAGTCTTTGGCCATGCTTTTTTTGATTTTCACGTAAATGAATTTATTTTTTTATTTTCTTTGTTTCTTCTTCTTCAGAATCTTCCGTGGCTCTTTAGTTTTAGTTATAGATGCCTTATCGAATGACAATTTTTTTTTTGCTTGAAATTTTTGGTTAGCAAAATCCTATTAAAAAGTAAACAAGACTTTGTTTTACTGAAAATTCGTTCATATTAGTTCATATTAGTGTTTTTTTAAAAGTTTTACTGACATTTTGTTTCTCTTAAATTCCAAAAAACACAAATTACGTTCACTGCGAACCAATCGAATGACATTACGAACGCGCGCTCAAAAAATATACTCGATAACGTATGGCATAATCTCGAATTACGTTACTACTTACACGTTCACGTATGTCATAATTTCAAATAGGCATTTTTCGATCACGAGTTACTCGTTCACGGATGAGACGATTTGGCCCCTGAATTCGCTGTTATTTTTTTCTAGTTTTTTTCCTAATCTTTTGCTTATGAATTTTTCATTTGTTAGTTTCGATGGTAATTTTGCTGTCTTTTTTAACTATAAAATCATTGAACCTAGGTGCTAGCTTATTCCGCCTATCATCGCGTTCGAAAATAACTTCATCCGGGTTATAACTAGGGGCGTCTATACGTGAATGATTCATTTTGTTTTCATAATCTATTAATTTAACATTAATCGCAGTCTAATCAGATTATAAAGCATTGTCTTTACTAAGCAGTTTAAAATCCAATAGCTTCTATTTAAATTTTACGAAATATGCCTTGTAATTGCGGTCAGAAAGTAGAGAGAGTTGGCGCGAAAATTCAGTGCTCTTTATGTAATGTTTATTACCACCTCAAATGTGTTAACCTCAAACAAAGTGATTGTGATTACATGAAAAAGAATAACATTCCTTATCGTTGTGGTTCGTGTGCTGGTGCAAGACGTCAGTCTCTACGTTCACCACCACCTGCTCTCAATCCAGTGAAACAAGTGCATACAAAAAATCATATGTCTGATGTGGATGATCTAACTATATCAAAACAAGTGCAAGCAAGGGATCATACAACCGGAGTGGGAGTGCCTTTGTCTCCATCTAATTCAATCTTCCCTCCATCTGAGGATGTAAACATAACCTCTCCTACTGCAAACAAACTTGACATTGTTTTAAAAGAAATAATATCTCTTAAAGAAGTGATCACTAGTGCTTTGCTGCGGATTGAAGGTCTACAAGTGGAGAACAAAGATCTCTGCTCTAAAATTGATAAACTTCAGCGTACAGTTAATTTCCTGCAACAAAAGTCTTTGCAAAAAAGTGTTGATGTCATCGGTGTTCCAAATCTTGACAACAGCACTGCTTTGAGTTCAGCTGTCAATCTTTTGTCAAAGGGACTAGGTGAAAACATAAATCCAGAAGACATCCAGCATTGTTATGTTAAGAAAATTGTAAGAAAACCGAGCTCGAACACATCAGCTATACGTGCCAAATCATTGAGTGTTCTTCGCATCAAGTTTAAGACCCTGGAAGTGAAGCAGAAAATAGTAAACAAAAAACGAACAACTAAATTAAATACAAGTGACTTAGGATATCAATCCACTATTAACCCAATTTTTATTAATGATAGCCTCACTAACTTTAATCGTGCATTGTATAATAGAGCAAAATCAATAAAAGTAGAACATAATTTCTCTTTCTTGTGGATTAATAAAGGAGTAATTTTAATGAAAAAAAAGAAGGCGAAAAAACTGTAAAAATAAGTTCTTTTGAAGACTTAAACAATTTGTCTTAATTAAAATACAATTTCCTCTTTAAGAATTAAGTAAATGCCTGTACATAACTTAAATGTTAATCCATATCAAGAATCTACTCAATTTTGTAAATTAGATAAAGAGATATTCAATAGTAGTGCTTTTCATTCAGTACACCTAAAGAACAAATTTTTTGTCATTCATCAAAATATTCGGAGCCTTCGCAAAAATTTCGATTTATTTTTATCTCATTTAGAATCATTTAGTAACAAACCAGATTTAATATTCCTATCAGAAATATGGATATTTGACTCTGAAGATAAGCTTTATAGTATTCCTGGATATGGTTTCTATCCTACGTGTAATAATACGTATGCGGCAGGTGGTGTGGCTGTTTTTATAAGGGATTGTGTGCAATATGATTATTATTGTCTTAATCTAGAAAGTGCTGATATGGTAAAAGTGTCTTGTTCTATTGGTAACAAGAAATTTATTTTTATGTGCTTCTATAGACTACATGCAAAGAACAAAAGTGCTTTTGTTGATGAGCTGAGTTCTTTGTTAAATCGTGAAAAGAGCAAAAACTTATTTATTCTTGGTGATATTAATCTAGACATCTTATCAGAATCTCCTGATATTTTAAATTATATTTCTGTTTTGTCTGCTAATGGCTTAGAATCATGTCTTAATGAACCCACAAGGGTAACCCCATCTTCTCAGACTTGTATTGATCACATTTTTGGAAGGCTAGATCGAGGGTCAACGCTAACTCTCACTAGTTCTATCTCAGACTTCAATATATCTGATCATTGCATGATCGGTCTAGTCTTCCAAGGTGCGAACAATCAGCAATCTGCAAAGAGCACTCAGTTTGACAAAAAAACTTCTATTAAATTTGAACAACTTAATAATCGCCTGTTAAATGAGTTCTGGAATGAAGTTTACTTTAACAGTAATCCGTCCACTGCTTTTGATAGCTTTACTAGAATTTTAAATGCTAACGTTACTTCATGTATATCTGAAACTCATAGACGTCGCAAATTAAAAAAACTGAAGCCATGGATGTCCATAACATTATTAAAAAAAAATCGACAAAAAGAATAAACTTCGTATTAAATGCAAAAATAATCCTAACAATATCTTCTTTCGGCAGCTTTATAATACATTATCTGCAGAAGTAGCTACTGAAATTCCAATTTATAAAGAAAACTATTATGCAAACAAACTCCACCTGGCTAGGAACAATTTAAAGAAGGAGTGGGAAATAGTAAATGAACTTCTTAACAAAACTGTGCCTTCTTTAAATTTACGTAACTGTATTACTTATAAAGGTAAAAACTTAATAAGTTCATCTGAAAAAGCCAATGCATTCAACGATTTTTTTACTAGTGTGGCTGCTAATACGCTTTCCAATGCTGGTTTCAGAAATACTTCTGTTCATTGTGGATATGCTTGTCTCAGCGGCAGTGAATCTAGTTTAGAAGGTAGTTTTTTCTTCGACCCAATTTCGTCATTTGAAGTGCTTAAAACTATTAATTCATTGAAGAATTCGAACTCGTCGACAAAAGATAGTTGGTCCAATAATTTTATTAAAAAGATCTCGCTAAATATTGTTGATGTTCTTACTCACATTTTCAATAAAAGTATTCATTGTGGTATTTTTCCAGATGCCCTTAAAACAGCAGAGGTCGTACCTATTTTTAAGAAAGGTGATAAGAAAGATTTAAATAATTATAGGCCAATTTCTCTTCTTCCTGTGTTCTCTAAAATCTTTGAAAAAGTAGTGAAGACTAGAATTATGGCTTTTCTAGAAAAAAATTATTTTTTTAGTGTTAACCAATTTGGATTTCGAGCGGGAAAATCTACGGAGGATGCGCTTTTAAAGTTTTGCAGTTTTGTTTACGAAAGCTTAAACGATAAAAAATTGACTGCTGCGCTCTTTATTGATTTTACAAAGGCGTTTGATACCGTAGATCATGCTATTTTATTGGCTAAACTAGAAAAGGCTGGTTTCCGGGGCTTTATGCTTAATTGGTTTACATCCTATCTTAGTAAGCGAAAACAAGTTGTTAAGATAACAGATTGCTTTAGCCAAACGTTGGATATTGCAATTGGTGTTCCACAAGGCTCAGTGCTTGGTCCTGTTCTATTCTTAATTTATATGAATTCGATCTTTAAGCTAAATCTTTATAGTTCACAAACTGGATTTGCTGATGATATTGCTTGTTCGTTTTCAAATAACTCTGCTTTAGACTTAATTTCTAATATAAATCATGACTTAGAGCAACTAAGACATTGGTTCTGTGCACATAAGTTAGTTATAAGTGACAAAACGAAAATAATGTTTTTTAACTTATCCTCACATGTTATCGAATTTCCCTCCATGATATTTCATAGCACTAGTTGCCAGCATTTTTTAATTAGTCCCAAAACTTGTTATAATACCACTGATGTAACAACATTCAATTCTGAAAAAATTTGTTCACCTCGATGTTTCAACATTGTGAGAACTTTAGATTTCAAGTATTTGGGCTTGGAAATAGATAGCAAAATGAATTGGAGCGCGCATACTGCTTCACTAAGATCTTATTTATTTAACACAACGAGAATAATGTACCATCTGAGGCCTTTTTGTTCCAGAAAAGTTCTAGAAACAGTTTATTATGGGCTCGTGCAATCTAAGCTGCAGTATGGTTTGGTTTGTTGGGGGGGAACTCACGCAAACAAAATCCAGCCTTTGCTTGTTGCTCAAAAACATATAATAAGATTGATTTGGAAAAAGGGGCGCCGTGAACATTGTTTCCTACTTTTTCTTAGTTCTAAAATTCTTCCACTTAAACATTTATACTTTTATAAAGTTCTAAAGATATTTTTTTTAAGAAGTGGCTATTCCATAAATAGAAGTCCAACTACCTATGAACTTCGTAGCAACCATAGCTTACAGGCACCAGTTCCAATATTTAACACCAGTCACTTTTTAAATTTTTACTCTTCAGTTGCACCCAGACTCTTCAATACATTGCCGCTTAATCTTAGACGTACTAGAAATTATATCCTCTTTTACAAAGCACTAAAAAAATGGCTTTTTACATTCGATTTCAATGAGGTAAATATGTTAATCAATATTATAGTCTAATTCTGTTCTAGTCCATGAATCTGCTGTTGATTTATTTGATAAATGTATAAATTTTGTTCTGTTCAATGCGTAACGACCCTTAACACCTTTTCTTAATTTGGATTACTTATTTTTTATTATTGATGCATTCGACACAAGTTTTTTTTTATAAAACTTTAGAATGCATTTTAATATTATTCAATATTTATGAGAAAATATTTAAACTTTAATCTCTTTATCTTATAATATTTCGTTTTTATATTTTGTATATTGTAAGAGTTAGAGATGTAAATACTTTGTATTGCTTTTAATATGTTCTAAATTTGTATTTGAATATTTGAATAATAAAATTGAAATTGAATTGAATTTTGTTAATATAATTTTTTTTCTTTTGCAGACTCCTTTCGTGAACAATTCTAACTAGATTTTCATAGTTCTACTTATGTTTTCGTAGGTATTCTTGCTCACTATTTAAATCAGGGTTAGAAGGGAATGGTTATCTTGTATGTACGTGTCCTGTAAGGAGCTCAAAAGGTGTTAATTTAGTTGTTGAGTGAATGGAATTGTTGTAAGTTAAAACGGCTCTGTCCACGATTTCGCCTATTGGTGTATCCTTTTCTTTGGATTTAATAAGTCGAATAAGTTCCGTAAGCGTAGAGTGGAACCTTTCCACTGAAACAGTTCTAGAAACAGTTTATTATGGGCTCGTGCAATCTAAGCTGCAGTATGGTTTGGTTTGTTGGGGGGGAACTCACGCAAACAAAATCCAGCCTTTGCTTGTTGCTCAAAAACATATAATAAGATTGATTTGGAAAAAGGGGCGCCGTGAACATTGTTTCCTACTTTTTCTTAGTTCTAAAATTCTTCCACTTAAACATTTATACTTTTATAAAGTTCTAAAGATATTTTTTTTAAGAAGTGGCTATTCCATAAATAGAAGTCCAACTACCTATGAACTTCGTAGCAACCATAGCTTACAGGCACCAGTTCCAATATTTAACACCAGTCACTTTTTAAATTTTTACTCTTCAGTTGCACCCAGACTCTTCAATACAGTGCCGCTTAATCTTAGACGTACTAGAAATTATATCCTCTTTTACAAAGCACTAAAAAAATGGCTTTTTACATTCGATTTCAATGAGGTAAATATGTTAATCAATATTATAGTCTAATTCTGTTCTAGTCCATGAATCTGCTGTTGATTTATTTGATAAATGTATAAATTTTGTTCTGTTCAATGCGTAACGACCCTTAACACCTTTTCTTAATTTGGATTACTTATTTTTTATTATTGATGCATTCGACACAAGTTTTTTTTTATAAAACTTTAGAATGCATTTTAATATTATTCAATATTTATGAGAAAATATTTAAACTTTAATCTCTTTATCTTATAATATTTCGTTTTTATATTTTGTATATTGTAAGAGTTAGAGATGTAAATACTTTGTATTGCTTTTAATATGTTCTAAATTTGTATTTGAATATTTGAATAATAAAATTGAAATTGAATTGAATTTTGTTAATATAATTTTTTTTCTTTTGCAGACTCCTTTCGTGAACAATTCTAACTAGATTTTCATAGTTCTACTTATGTTTTCGTAGGTATTCTTGCTCACTATTTAAATCAGGGTTAGAAGGGAATGGTTATCTTGTATGTACGTGTCCTGTAAGGAGCTCAAAAGGTGTTAATTTAGTTGTTGAGTGAATGGAATTGTTGTAAGTTAAAACGGCTCTGTCCACGATTTCGCCTATTGGTGTATCCTTTTCTTTGGATTTAATAAGTCGAATAAGTTCCGTAAGCGTAGAGTGGAACCTTTCCACTGGTGAATTTCCATTAGACGTTTTTGCACATATTGTGTGAAAATCAATATTATACAGTTCTAGAAATTCCTTAAATAAAATTGAAATTAACTCGGTACTATTGTCAGACACTATTTTTTGTGGGATCCCGTGATGGGAAAAGAAATGACGCAACGATTTTATTAAATTAAGACTTGTTCTTGCAGACAACAAGTAAACACTGGCAAATTTACTAAATTTATCCAATATGGTGAGGAAGTGTTCATTGTGGATCGAATGGACATCAATGTGGATTACCTCGAGTGGTTTAAGTGGTGATTCGGTAAGTTCGAATTTGAGTTTTTCCCTATTTCGATCATATTTATACCTCTGGCATGTATTACAGCTACTGATAATTTTTGATACAATATGATTCATCTTAGGAAAATATACATCTCTTTTTAGGTGTTCTACGCTTTCATTTATACCCCTGTGACAAGAATTTTCGTGATAGTGCCTAATTATTCTTTCCTGTTCATCTCGATCCGTGATATCCTTTAATAAAATATTTGAACGTACTTATCTAATTCGTGATCTTTGAAAAAAATTGGAATAGACAGATTGTATTGTCTTGAAAGTATCGTCATCTGCTAGGACAGCGGTTAATGACTTAGAGCTTAAATAGTTCCTGAAAATTTCAATAATAACTATTTCATATGAAGGATTGGTGTGTTCAAAGATGTATCTTCTTTTCTTTTTAAAAAGAATTTGTAACCTAGCCGACAATTTTACTTAAGAGGGGTTTTTTCTTATGATGACTTGATTTAAAAACTCGTTGATGGGCCTTTCTGAGATTGGTATACCGTCATCGAAATTTTCTTGGCCTGAATGAATAGTAGATAGATTTTCCGACATATCACAATTGTTTTGCATAGAAAGTACATCGTCAACATTTTCGGACAATAACTCTACGTCGGATGTAATTGTCTCTTTGCTGTTTATTTCAATACGAGAAAGTGCATCGGCATTCGAATTTTGTTTGCCTTTCTTGTATACGACTTCGTAGTCGTATTCTTCTAATTTTAACCTACAGCGCACAAGTTTAGAGTTTGGCTCTTTTAATGAAAAGAGCCAAGTTAGGGGTTTATGATCCGTCACAATTTTAAATTTCCTACCGTAGATGTATGGCCGAAAATATTTGGTTGCCCAAACGATGGCTAATAACTCTTTCTCTATAGTACTATAATTTTGCTCACTTTTTGATATGGTCCGGCTTGCATAACAAAGCGGTTTATCTGAGCCCAATTGACATTGAGACAGCACTGCGCCTATAGCAACATTACTTGCGTCGGTAGTAACGTTGAATGGCTTTTGAAAATCAGGATATTGGAGCATTGCACAAGAGGTTCTTACAATGTTCAAAACATTCGATATATTGAGAATCCAGTTTAATTGTTTTACCCTTTCGCAAGCACTCCGTTAAAGGTTTAGTTAGTTTCGCGAAATCCTTAACGAATTTCCTATAGTACCCAAGAAGGCCCAAGAAGGACTTAATTTGTTTTGCTGATTTTGGGATAGGAAACATTTGTACGGCTTGTATTTTGTCAGGGTTTGGTTTTATTCCATGCGGTGTTATAACATGACCCAAGAAGGATACCTCTTTATGCATGAACTCCGATTTGTCCATCTGGATTTTTAGGTTTGCTTCTTTTAATTTTTCGAAGACAGCCTTAAGATTTTCAACATGTTCCTGTAGTGAGGTGGAATACACTATAATATCGTCCATATAAACTAGGCAGATTTTGCCTTGTAGGTCTTTCAAAACGTTGTCCATAACCCGTTGGAAAGTTGATGGCGCGTTTTTAAGACCGAATGGCATCCGGACGAATTCAAAATGCCCATTTTCAACAGAAAACGCTGTCTTAGGAATGTCTTCTACTTTAATCTCGATCTGGTGGAACCCAGAAGCAAGATCCAGAGTGCTGAAGTACATACACCTACTTAACTTGTCCAGGATTTCTGTGATGTTAGGTATGGGGTATCGATCATCGATGGTCTTCTCATTAAGTTTCCGGTAATCGATTACCAATCTCCATTTTTCCTTTCCACTAGCATCTTTCTTTTTCGGAACGATCCAAATGGGAGAAGACCATGGAGAGAAACTTTGGCGAATGATACCCTGGCTAAGCATGTCATTGTCTTTAGTCTTAATCTCATGTTTTATGCTATTACAGAATGTTAAATTCTGCCCTTCCTTAAAAAAGATATCTCTATATCTGTAGCAAAGATCTAGTATTGCATTTTGTTCTTCTAGGTTGAGATGGTTAGTTCTAACAATTTCTTTTAGGTGGTCTTTACCGAGAGTTTGATCATTTTGTATTGAAAAACTATGAATTTCCAAATAGTTATCAGCTTTTTCAGCTTTAATTGGTTGCTCGACTACAAAGCGTTGTTGGACATTCGACTTATTTATTACTTCAATATAAGAGTACCAACCTTTGGAGTCATAAAACCCTTCTGGAATCATCAGTTCTGGTGCTATATGTGTAGGTTTTATGTATATATTTCCGGATTCTACATCAACGGGTAATAAATAAATGGCTTTACATAATGCTGGAATAAGATATGCTTTGGACATGTAGTTCGGTTTGAAATCTAATCTAATTTGGAAGTTTTCAGTTTTCAATATATGGTTTTTTATATCAATAACTATTCCTAATGACTTTATGATATCAATACCGATCAAACCATCAAAATAGTTGTGGAACTTAAATACAAGGAAACTTAGGTTCTGTTTTGTATTTAGTTCTTTTAAACCAGGTAAGACTATTTTTCGGTTGACGATTTGGGTATTAAATATGGTTTTAATTTCCATGGGTTTTATTTCTATATTTTAAAAATACTTGGCTACGCGTGGACTTACAAAGGATCGATTGCTTCCAGTATCTATAAGATATTTTAATTCTGTGTCATATATACTGTTGAGGTAAGGCAAAATATTGCAGCTAAAATTGTTGATGTCTAAATATCCGATCTGTTTCTGGAGGCAGGCCTGTGAAAATTTGTGTCATTGATTTCGGCTTCATACTGAAAATTCGAAGAGTTGGGTACGACCATGTTTTCATAGTTTTCTTCGTAGTATGAGTCTCTGCGAGGCTCAAAATCTGCGGCTGTATTTTCGTTCGATTCTATGTTAAAAATTTGTTGTTTTCTATTGGGCTGTGAATAGTTTGATGGTTGCCTACGGGTACTACCACTAGAATAATCCATAGGTTCGACCGGTGGTAAGGACCGGAAACCAAAATTGGACCTATTGTTCGGTAAATTTGAATTGATATTTGAATTGGGGTTTAGTCTAAATGGTGTCTATTGCGTACTTGGTGGGTTTTGTCGTGGTGGTGTGTACTGTAAATTTGGTGGGTTTTGTCTAGCAGGTGGATACTGTATATTTGGTGGGTTAAAATTCATGAAGGGTGGATTAGAATTATTGTAAAAAGATGAATGGTGGCTATATGTTATTGGCTGTGTTTGACGAATTTGGGGTCTTGATTGGTTAAGTGTATATTGTGGCGTTCTTTGAAAATTTGGCGGACCCCGAAAATAAGAGCGATTATATTCTTCCAAGCAAAAATTAAGTGCCTGGACTAACTTAGTGGGTCTCATTGCCCTAACTGTTGAACCTAAAGGTTCTTTTAGCCCTGATAAAAATGCATTAAGGCACATTTCCTCGTAGAGCACCTTTTTGCATTTACAACACTATTAACCGCTTCATGAACTCTTACGTGATTCATGATAGCGGAAAAAATATTTATTATTTTTGAATAAAATATCTCGACACTATCATGATTTTGCCTCAACTCGTGCAAGTCCCGGATGAGGCTTGTTTCGTTCCGTTTGTCAGCATAATGAAGTATCAAAGTATTTTTTATTTCATCCCAAAGAATAGGTATCCCATACATATTTAATACTTCATTAGCCTGACCTACAATTTTATTTCGTATTGCCCGTAAAATTATATTCGCGTAACTAGTTCCCGTTATTTGAGACATATGGCCTAGACCTCTTCAATGTTATTTATGAAGTCATAAAGCAAACATGGATTACCATCGAAGGTAGGTATATCTTTAACGGCATCTGGGATGCGAAGTGAATTAAATACATTTAAAGCGATATTTGGATTCATAATTTCAGATTCTGATTCTTCAGATGATTCGGAACAATGACTATGCTTCTTAGGAAAGTAATTTTTTGAAGGGCTACTTAACTTCAAAAAATTGTTCTTCCTTTTAATTGTCTTATTACGAAGAGACATATATAGTTGAAACGAATTTACCCAATAACAGACTTAAATTAGGACTCACCTCGTAGTTTTTAAATGTTTTTTTTTTTTTTTTTTAACGGAAATTTAAATTAATAATTACTTTTATTCACATTTATACTTTATACGTTATTCCTAATCACTATAATTACTTATACTTTAACTTTAGTTATTACTGAATCAACACTATTACTAATAAATTCATATGTATATAATATAGTCTCACAATAATTTTATTAAATATATTTTTTTTTGTTCGATTGTTCGTTTATTGATTTGTTCTTATTTTTGGTTCTTTTTAGCACTAAAAGTTTAAAAACTACTGCTCCGATGTGCCTTCGAAGTACGTGCTATTCCTTTAAACGACTGCGCCAATTATGTTATGTGAAAAAAAAAGTCTTTTATTTATTTCTCCTTTGGTCTTTATTTTTTCGTATCCAACTTAAGACTAACTTAATTCTAACAAAAATCAAAAACGAAACATAAACCTAACTGATCCTATGTACACAATCTTTAGCATCAAAAAAAAAGTAGCATTTGACACCATAAAAGCTCTCCCACTCTCTTATGCTAACAGCTTGTGTTCTTCGTAAGCGGTGGCGGCTGCAGTTTCTGGTCTGTGCATTGTGTATTGAATTTGAGTACAAGACGCCGATGTTGTTGCTTTTTTTTTCGATGCTATCCAGTGCATTATCGAAGATTATTGTTGCTAAGCTTTATGCGTTAGCGTTGATGGTAGGTACATACATACATAGCGTTGGTGGTAGGTACATACGTGTGGCTCGACGCTTGTTGTTGCTAAGCGGGTTCGCTTGTGTATTATGTACTATGCAAGTATGTACAAGTAACTACTTCGACGCTTGTTGTTGCTAAGCGGGTTTGCTTGGTGCAGTATGTACTATGTTTATGCATATGTATATATGTAACTCTGGCAAACATTTCCCAATTAGTTTTCCTTGGGTTTCGATATTTTACCTGCGGGGGTTTGGATTCGTCTATCACGAATTGTATTATTCTGTGATCTGAAAAGGATACGTCAGCGGAAACTTTCCACTGACTCACATGAAAAGAACCCGAGTTGTTCGTAAGTGTAACGTCTAAGACTTCCCGCCTATTTTTGGTTATGAAGGTAGGTTCGTCCCCAATATTAGCTATCAACAAGTTACGTTCAATTATGAATTCAAAAAGAGACTCACCTCTTGGACTGATGTCGGAACTACCCCATTGCGTATGATGAGAATTTGCGTCGCATCCCATTAGCAGGTCCCATTTTTCTTTCTCTGCTTTCCTCACTAGCCTGCATGTGTCCTCAGATGGCGGTCCATCCGTAGAGTCATGTGGCATGTATACAGATGTTATCAAAAGTGAGGGCTTACCCTGCCTTTCGAATTTCACGACTGTCTGGTCACTGTTACAATACCTGGGTAAGAGGAAAAGCTTAATTTGTTTCTTAGCAACAATGCAAGTTCTTGTCTTACTTTCAAAAGCATTGGTCTTATATATTTCCAGGCCTCTTGATTTTAGTCCCATAATATTGCCTCGGACAATCCAAGGCTCTTGTATTAGGGCAGCATCAATATCCCTGTTTCTTATGAGGAAAACAAGGTTGGCACTGGCCGCCTTACTATGATGAAGGTTTATTTGTATTACCTTCATCATTGCAATTGGAGCCATCTTTTTCTTACTGGACTGGTCCAGCAAAGGGCCTGATCTTGCATCGGGTAATCCCAACGCGTACTTTGTAATTGCTGTCACGGAGTAGCGGCATCGAGCGATAGCTGAGAAGGATGGTTACTTCCATCCCAGTCTCAGTATGTTCCCCCACCTCTAAAACTTCCCAGTCCTTGCTAAGGAGTTCAGGGTTGAGTAGCCGCAGGTATCTTTCAATCCTATCCTTCGGGAGATAAGGACCCGTAAGGAGCAAGCGACCTTTTGGTCGATTGAGGCTGATAAGCTAATTTTTCTCGATCACCTTCAGGTCGGCGTTAGCCCACGGAGCTTTGGTGTCGGTAATAAACTTTTTTAGCCATTTCAGCGTATTGTCATCGTCAAATTCCATGACTTTAAACCCGTTGAAGGTAGTCAGTTGTCCAAAAAGTGGAAATGGTTCCGTACCTTTAAGGAGAGCCTCATTCACACCGTCGAGGATCCTAATTTCTAATAACTTCCACTGATTGTCAGTCAGCTTCCGTTCTGGGTTGCCATAGTCAACTAAAGCTACCCGAAGATTCCCTCTGACAATGTCAGCGTGGGTTCTTACTCTTTTCACAGGCAATGATGGAGAGATCGTCTCATCATGCCTACCTCTCTTTGAGCATGCCGCAGCTACTTCCTCAGGTTTAGACTCGCGTCTTTTACCTGCAGCAGTTGAAGGTTTCGAAGTACTTCCCGCAGCTGAGGTGGAAGGCGGAAGGCCGCCCTTCCTCGCCGCGACCAGCCTATCGTTAGCTCTTACAGAGGCATGCCCGAGGTAATCTTATTTGTCCTGCTGACCTATCTACAGCTGGCCCTATGATTTTCTTTGCCCTAGCTAGCGCCTGATTGTCCTTCTCCGTGTAGGATGCGGGGTTATTCAATCGCCTTACCAACCTTTTGGCGTTGGATCTCTGCCGGAGCTTCCTAACCTTGCTGGATATCAGCTGCTGGGGGGCTTGCTGCCCTGTGCTCTTTGCATTGCTCTCCTCAGCGGCCTTTGGAGCATCGGGAATACCCAAGCTCTGGCAGGGCTTTGAATCGCTCTTCACGGAGACAACAGTGCAGCAGCTTCCAATAGTGGAATTGGCATTTGCCAATTCGTCTAAACTATCTGCACATTCCCCCGGTGATGATAGGATCGGTGCACAAACCTCACCCGACGAGCGTAGGCTTGTCGAGGCGCTGTCATGCTCCTCTCCTGTCCTCATCGTCTGCAATGCCTCCTCTCCCCCAGCCAGGATAGTACGAGTAGGAGACTTGCTGCTAATCCTGGTTAGAGGGTCTGGCGACCTCGCAGTTGGGTCCTGCTCACTGTCTTTAGCTAGTTCCCCCTTACTAACATTTAGGGCTGCTGATAGGATTGACCCTTGTCCCGACTGGCTAAGGCAAGTCATAGACTTGGGCGGCCCCATCAGTCCTACGGTACACGAACCTTCCGCAGTCCCCGCAACTCTCGAGCAGCTAGCAGTAGGCTCACTGTCTCTTGAGGACGGCTCCCGCAGGAAAGCCCAGGCACTTTTCAGCCTTCTCCTATCGTTCTCGGTCAGCTCCTCCCACTTCTTCTTCCCTAGTCTCTTAACTGTAAGCTTACAATTAGCTTTCCTACTACGGTTAGATGCAGTGGAAGGAAGGGAAAAATTGGACGAGCTAGCGATCGACCGATTGTCATCATCATCGAGAAGAAGGTTCTCCAGATTGATGTCAATCGTTCCACCGCTTTCTCCGTCCGAAGAATCTATTATCGACGGTTCCGGCAGTGGGGATTTTCCCTCTTCTTCAATCGAGTGGTTTGGGGTTTCCCCCGAATCTTGTACATCTGTTTTTTGTTTGGGCACGGTTTGCTATATGCTCACACCACCACTGGAATCAGGATGACTACTCTTTGGCTTCGGACCCAATTTCGGTCCAATTTAACAAGCGATGAAATATTTCTGTTAATAATATTAACTGGATCTAATAGGGCTATATTTTCCAGTATTTGATTCTTAAAATCGAACCTTTTTAAAATTTGGTCAACGAGTTCAATATAAAAACTCAAAGAAGTCTGTTTAAATGTGTCCATATCACTACAAGATAAATTAAGCTCTTCCAATTGTTGATGAACCTCAACACCTAAGTACAATGAATCAAGAGCAACTATATTCGACGGTGATCTAAAGTCATCGCTAATATCTCGGATATTAAGCGTTTTGAGAAAAACGGGTTTTAAAAAGAAATCTAAAATTGTCAGCACTAAGTGCTTCATATCTTCATACATCTTATGTATCTGAGGATGCTCGCTTTGATAAATCTTTGTGAGTCTGTTAACGTACGGTAAAATGAATTTTAAAAAATGCATGTAAAGTTTTGTAAAAGGATCACATAAGTTTTCATAAATTCTTTTAACGCTTTCGATTTGATCTACATTTAGAGCAAACCCGAAGTATATTTTCAAAGGCTCATATAAATCAATTGCTCTTACAACAACAGAGTATATTGACAGCCACCTCGTTTGCGAAGGGTGTAACAGTTTTCTTGGCTTAATTTCTAATAACGTTATAATTTTCTCAAATTGATCGGTCAGTTTTGGACTATTAGATATATAATTGTATATATCTCGCAAAGTTATTTCGACATAATTTGGTAGTTTGTCACACGCATATGACGAGCAAATAGCGAACGAATGGCATATGCATTTAAAAATTTGAATGTTACTGCAATCTTTAGCTAATAGTGTTGCGACAGAATTATGTTTCCCCGTCATATTATTCGCCCCATCCGCAGCATATCCTATTAAATTATTTTTATAATTAATTTGTTCATTATTAAAAACCTCAATAATAACATTGTAAATAGACTTTGAATCACAAGCAGTCACTTTTTTAAGAGCTAGCAAATAGTCATGTACATTTGATTTATACGAAAATCTTACCACTATACTTAAAAGTTTTGTGGTTGATAAATCCGTAGATTCGTCAACACATATGGAAAATTTATTTGATCTTAAAATGTTACATATGCACTCATATTGTGATAAACCTAAAACGTTTTTTACTATTGCCGTCGTCTTGGTTCTTCCACTGCTGATTTGCTCTGCAATCCTCGAATCGGGAAAAGCAGTTTTAACGAACTTGACCAAATGGTCTGTTAATTGAAAAGATAAATTATGCTCTGCAACGAATGCAACTAATTTGCACTCTGCACTCATCACGTTAGTAGTATTCTTTAAAGCCAAACTTGGTTTTATTAGAGGTTGTTTTTCTACCGTACAAGCATTTTTTATGTGGGTTGAAGTTTTCATATGCTTGATAATGTCATTCTTACCCGAAGATACACTTAAGTGTGATGAGCAAAAACTGCAGAAAGCAACATATTTGAGGTGGTTTTTCACTTCTCGTAACCAAGGTTGAAACTCCGGAACAATATTCCAAGATGGGTTGAATGAAATGCAGTTTCGTTTATGCTGCAAATTATAACAAAAATGAATTTAGAGAAATAAACTACAAAATTTAACTACTATTTATAATACATTTAATGGCTGTGGCTCGCTCTCAAATTCCAAACCTTGAGGAGTATTCGGTCGCGGTGGAGGCAATGAATTTTCAACAGAGGTTTGCGCTGTTGTTGCTGCATAAAGTTTTGCTAATAAGGAAAAAAAAAAACTTTACTCAATATGTTTCTACACTAGTTTCTTCTATTTTACAAACCTTTTTTTATTATATATTTATCCATTTTTTCATCGCGAAACGAACAGAAAATAATTGGAAGTAAATGTTTACAAATGTATATGTATTACAATTTACAAGAATAATGTTTTTTTTTTTTTTTTTTTTTTTATTTATTTACAAAATAAGGTTACAATATTGTATGTTACCTGCGAAGCTTGAGGCTTATCTGCAGGTGATTAAAATTCAAATTCATATAATGTTTGGAAGTTAAGCAGTATATAGTTGTTAATTTTCTGTGAGTTTGTCTGTAATAATTTTTATGTGATAAAAAGGATAAAAGGTTAAAAACTAATATGTAATTTAATTGATATAATTATTAATTGAAAGAAAGTAAGTTTATAATTTTTTTTTGCGTTTTTTGAAATTAATAATATTTTTTAGGTTGGCGGGTAGTGAATTCATAATTGTTGGAACATTATGCTCGAGTTGTCGTTTTCCATAGTTGTTGCTGGTATTTTCAAAAGTTGTTGAGCTCGCATTCTTGTATTCTGGTTGTGATTGATTGGCTGCTGAAAACGGACGTCATCATAATACTCTAGAATTGTTGTCATCTTGTACACGCTACTGACATCTAGAACTTGAAAATTATAATTTGTATTATTGATAATTTTTACCAGGCGTCGCTGTAGACTGCGAATTTTATCGAGATGTGTTTTAGATGCATTGCCCCATGCTAAAATTCCATATCTGATTCTTGATTCAGCAAGTGAAAAGTACACCTGCCTCTGGATATCTATTGTAGTATACTTCTTGAGGTAAACCATCGCAAAAACAGCACTCTTTAGCTGCATCCGTAAACGTTGTATTTGCTCGTTCCATATAAGATGATCGTCAATGATTATACCTAGATATTTTATGGATTTAACGACTTCGATGGGTTCAGTTCTTCGGGTAGTTGGACAGCCTTCGTTCCGGTGATATACATTAATGTCTCTTGTTGCTTGCTTCGGTGTGCGTATGTGCATCATCTTTGTCTTCTCAGCGTTTATCACCAAACCGTGGTCATGGCACCATCTTGAAACCTTGTTAAATTCTCTCTGCATTCTTGTTATCGCCATTTCCAGGTTGTTATGTTTTACCACAATAGCGATATCATCTGCGTATGCAAAAACCGTAGATTCTTTAAATACGCGAAGGAGTTCGTTAGTATAAAGAATGAACAATAATGGACCTAACTTCGAACCTTGTGGTACACCGTAAGTGCTCTGTTTTTCTTCGCTGACTGTATCAGATACCTTCACTTTAATTGTTCTGCCTGATAGGTAGTTTTGAATCCAATTCGCTGCATTTCCCCTAACACCGATTTGAAATAGGCATTCTAAGAGCTTATCATGTACCAGTGTATCAAAAGCCTTGCTGAAGTCTATGAACATGACCAGTACATGGTGATTTTTATTCAAACCAGTGCTTACCAAATTTGCTTTCCTTTTTGAAATCCATATTGGTTTGGGTGTAGGATTTTATGTTTATTTACGAATTTTGTTAATCTATGCACAAAAATTTCTTCCATGCATTTTTCGACACACTGTAAAATCGATACAGGCCTATAGTTTCCGATGTCTGCCTTTACTCCTCCTTTATATATTGGCCGGATTATTGATGTTTTCAGATCTTTAGGCACGCAACACTGATCAAAGCTCTGATTAATTATTGCTTTAATAATAGGTGTAAAAGTTAAAGCATTTGACTTCAGATCAATCGGCCTTATGTTATCCGCTCCCGCACCTTTGTTTGTTTTTAGATGACATAACATGTTGTAAACTTCTGTTTCGCTTGCTCCTTCGAGAAACAGAGAATGGACAATACTCAAATTCGTATGATTGGATGTTTTTTGGCTACAAATGTGCACAATATTTGACGCTTGAGATGAGAATTGCTCGGCGAACTCATTGACAACTGTCTTTAGCTCCTTTTTTCCCGTTAAGTTGTTAATGACTACCTTGTCTATTGATGCCTTTTTCCTTCCAAGAACTTCATTAAGAACATTCCATGTTTTTCGTGGGTCATTTTTTGCATTTGTAAATTGCCTTTTGTAGTAAACGGATTTACTTATTACAATGCTCTTATTTACGAAGTTTCGAACATGCTTATATTCGCGTTCGATGTCTTGGCTTAAGGGATTGTTTTTTCGTCTTCTATACACCTCATCTCTTCTTTTGCACAATTGAACTATTTCAGGTGTCATCCATGGTTTGTTTGAACGTTTCTTTCTGTTTTGTATTGAACTTGTTGATTGTTTATATATATCGTTCATATTTTTGACAAATTTGCTGTATACACCCAGAGAAAAATACTGTGTAAAATTGCCTTAACCGCCTAAGGTAAACATTTTTGTATGGATGTTATTAGACCAGCATAACTCTCCTTAGAACTAAGGCAATTTGTGCACGGCATAGGTAATGAAAAATAGGCTAAATTGCCTTAAACTGCTAAGGTATTTTAACCAAGAAATAACATATTTTTTAACCTAGGAGCACTGCAACTTTGCCTTAGGCCTAATGTAATTTACCTTAAATCTAAGGTGATATTCCCTCCAAAATCTTTTTCACTTAGTGCACTGCCAACTATGTAAGTTTGCCTTAGGCTTTGCGTTCAACTTTAGGTGATTTTCCCTCCACTTGTCACAAATTGTGTAAAATTTGCCTTAGACCTAGGGCAAATTCGCTTCCAACCTAAGGTGATTTTCGATCCAAAACCGTTTTCATTTTATGCAAAGCAAACTGTGTAATTTGCCTTAGGCCTTATGTAATTTGCCTTAAATCTAAGGTGATTTTCCCTCGAATTGTCACAAACTGCACTGAAAAAATTATTGTACGTAATATAAATGAACGGCATTCATAAAAAATCATTAATTTTTAAAAAAAACTCAGTTATTTAATGTTCGAAATCTTAAAAAAAGGACTGATCTTATGACCTTTTCATTGTTTATATGAAATTGCATACAAAAATATTTGTATGGGTGATTTTGTGAAGCGCTGATTCTTATTTTAATGATTTTTTTAAGAATAAAAACACTGGATTAGTGAAAATAATCATTAAATTAAAGGAAAACCTTTCATCGACCACAAATGCTATTCTTTTTATGGCCTTGTTTATTAAACTCAAGACCTGGCGCATAAAACGAAAGATAATGCTTGTCCGGAATTTTGTATCCAGAGTTTTTATAGAATTAAAATAAAATATTAAGTCTTTCTTACGTTAAACTGACTTCAAAAAAAGAATATTTTGAATTTCATTACATTCACGGTATGTTTCGATTCTTAAAACAGTATGAATTTTATTCCTAACCACTATGTATTGATACTTTGATTTCATGAATCAATTCATAAAAAGATGCATAGCTTTATAACGGTACTCAAACAGTTTATGTATTTAATGAATGCATAGATTTATACGTAATATATATCCATTCTTAAAAATTATGTATCAAGTCATAAGCAATGTACTGATTCCTAATGGGTATGTATTTTTTTCATAAACTGTAAGTATAAATAAATACTTAAAGGTGTCGAATGTAAATATTCTCACACACAATGCATTGTTATTTACTTTTATGAAAATCTAAGATTAAAAACATTTTTTTTGATGAGATCATAAATTGCAAACAATTCTTGCTTCTAGATGATTGGAATATTTTGGTCTCTTAAGTTTACACTTAAGTGAGAATCGGCCGTAAAAATTTAGTAAATGTAAGTTGTTAAAGTGAATAAAACTATTAATTTGTGAGACTTTTTAGAATGATTTGCTAAGGTAAGTTAAATATAGTCTAAAAGTATTGTGTACAGGTATGTATATATTTATATTATGACATTATTTGCAGGTTTTTCTCGTTGTATACATACATATGTATGTACATATATATTAGAGTCTGCATAAAGAAAATTTGTACATAAGTACCTAGTTTAATTTTTATCGAAAAAGGTAGTATTTTCAGGTATTATTTAATATTTTAATGCTAATAGTTTGTAATTCCGGCGACCGTGGCCGTGGTGGTTAGTGCGTTGGACTACTACGCATGCTGCTCGGGTACAATTCCCAGCCCGGGTCCAACACCTAAAAAAGTTTTTCACGGTTGCCACCTCTTTCGAATATCTGACAAGCAATCAAAGAGTATAATTTTTCATGAGAAGCTTCTCAGCTCGCCGTTCGGAGTCGGCAAAAAACTGTAGGTCCCTTCCATTCGTGGAAAAAATAACACGCACACACAAATGGTTGCGAGAAAGCTAGGCTTGTTTCTGTATAGGACTGCAGATGCCGTTTATTTATTTTTATTTATTTTTAGTTTCTAATTCCAAATAGCCTGCTGAAATAACCAAATAGCCCAGAATTGCTTATCCGATGGTCAGAACAAGTAAAAGAATTTTCTTTTACGAAAAAATCATCTAAATGAAAAGGAATGAGGGAAATAATGCAGAAAATACATCTATCATTGACATTTAAAGTGGTAAATATGTTTGTTTTATTGAATTTTTCATTTAGAATATGCATTGTTTCATTTATACCATGTACCTTTTTGGTTGAGTGTGTAAAACATTACCTTAGACCTAAGGCAACTTTGCCTTAAGTCTTAGGTGATATTCCCTCCAAATGTCTCAAAGAGTGTAAAATTGCCTTAGGACTAAAGTTATTTCGCTTCCAACCTAAGGTGATTTTCCATCCAAAACCGTTTTCATTTTGTGCAATGCTAACTGTAAAATTTGCCTTAGGCCTTATGTAATTTGCCTTAAATCTAAGGTGATATGCCCTCCAATTGTCTCAAACTGTGTTAAATTGCCTTATGCCTAAGGCATCTTTGCCTTAACTCTAAGGTGATATTCCCTCCAATTGTCTCAAACTGTGTAAAATTGCCTTAGGACTAAGATAATTTCGCTTCCAACCTAAGGTGATTTTCCATCCAAAACCGTTTTCATTTTGTGCAATGCTAACTGTAAAATTTGCCTTAGGCCTTATGTAATTTGCCTTAAATCTAAGGTGATATGCCCTCCAATTGTCTCAAACTGTGTTTAATTGCCTTAGGCCTAAGGCAACTTTGCCTTAACTCTAAGGTGATATTCCCTCCAATTGTCTCAAGCTGTGTAAAATTGCCTTAGGACTAAGGCAATTTCGCCTAAACATTGGGTAACTTTCCTGAGTTTTGAATTCGCGTCGAAATTAGTCAGTTTGTGTTTAATGTCTGTGAAGTAAAGTACGTCAGAAAGCTAAAGTGTTGTGTTTTATGTAAATTAAAAGTGAATCGTTTTATGTATACCAAACTACCAAACTAAACTATACCAAACTATTTGTTTGCAGATTCAAATATTAAGGTGAGTAAAAACATTAGTTAATAGAATATTTTTTGTCAGTTACTGTTAAAAAAAACTCCGTAGTTATCAGGAACTCCTTATATTTTCGCCGTCGTCGCGTCGCCGTATTTTCGCCGAAAAATAATGTTTTGTTTCGTTTGTTCAAAATCTTTTCAAGATTTGAATAAGCTTGTAAATCATTTGAAACTGTTGCATGGTTGTGATAAAAATAGCAAATTGAAATGCTTTAACAGCTCATGTAGTCAAGTATTTCAAGGGATTTCAAAATATAAGAGACATTTAACTATTCATTTAAAGGAGTCAAATAATAAAGAAGAAATACATCATGATAGTTCTAATAGTACTTGTGTTTTTGAGAAACCTTTAGAAAGCAATTTTGATTCATCAATTACAAGTAAGGCAGTTCAGCTGACGAAAGTGAATTCAGAAAATTCGCAAGTACCATCATTTAGACCCATTAGCCAAAATAGGTCAATTGAAGACGGTCTAGTTGAATTTATTCTAAGTCTTCACAATAACAATAATTTTTCTAGAAAAGATGTAACAACCATACAATTAGCTATTGAAAAATTAGTTTTATCACCCCTATTAGAAAGTATAAGTGACATAGCTGCCGCATTGTGTGAAGATGGCAAACAGCAAATAGAAAAATGGTAAATGATTACAAACGGATATTTAAGGAATTAGATACCGAATACAAACTAGAAAAGTGGTTAGAGAACCGAGACTTATTTAACAAACCTAAAGAATTTAATATAAATAGAAGAATATCGAATGTTATGAAGAATGGACAGAACACTTTGGATGAAAAAGTTGACAGAGGCATACTGAGACATATGTTCTATGCCAAGAAGTTTCCACAATATTTAATGACCATTATTTGTCTTATGAATTACTATCTACAGCACGTTCAAGCGAATTGTTCTCGTATATCAAATCAATCGAAGAATTTGATGGACCACCAGTGAATTCACACCAAATTTTATGCGGGAGTACATTTATTCGTAAAAAACACTTCTTTTAGGGATTCAAAATAGTTGTACAAAAACAAAATGGATGCAGAATATCAAAATAATTTAATTAATGAACTTCAAAAATCATCTGAATCTACAAGCATGGAAAATACTTCTCTCCAAAACTTAACAACAGAACAGAATTCAAACTTAAACTTGGGGACTGCTTTACAAATGGCCTCAAACTTGGTTTACGTCGTCGATTCAGAGGGAAAACTAACGCGTCTTGATCCAAATGCACAAGAATTTGAGAGAGCTAATCAATCTCCTCAATCACCACCAGATCTTTTAGCTAGTCTTTTGAAATCTTGGGAGCTCTACGATGAACTTTACATGTTCCTAAAAGGTACAAATATTGTATATTACGTGTTTTCAATTAATTAACAAAACCCGCATTATAAATAATACTAACAGGCAAGAAAATTCAGGTAGAAGGCTTAAAATATTTTAAAGAACGTCATATCGATCAATTATTTGCCGGATTCGATGACTTTAATGTTAAAGTTATTTTCGAACATAAACTTGGCATCTGGCAAAATGCCAATGTAAGTATATAATTTAACCATAAAGTTTAAAAACTGTTTATTACTTCCTACGGCTTAACTATATTATGTCCATAGGGTATTTATAATTTGAGTCATCGGGCTGAATTAGTAAATCCATCGGTGGAATCTTGGATTAATGACATAGATAGTCCATCATCAAGGAGTAATGCTTCAGAAAGCGATGTGAGTAGATTGGGCTTAAAAGTGCAACTCCATACTTAATAACAATATTCAAAAATTTTGAAAATTAATGAAAAATGTCTAATTAGATTTTATTTAATTAGGTTACGGTAATAGAAATCTTAAACAGAACTGAGTACGGAAAATCTATAATTAAGAATTACGACATAAGAAAGCATCTATCGCCGGAGGACCGAACCAATCTGGTTCACAAAATTATTCAGTATTTTACCGAAAATGAAAAAAAATTGTCGGTTAAAAAATGTGCAGACCTAGCAGAACAAATTGTTAAAATTTTTCCCACTGAAAATTTGGTAAGTTGTAAAATTTACTGGCGCAACGTTTTTTTTAATAAATCTATTGGAATTGTAATAGGGTACGTACTTTGTCCCAGGAAAAAACAAAATTCCCCCCAAAGGTAAAATATATGATAGGTACAGAGGGCAAAGACGATTAATTAGGAAAATAAACATGGATGAGACCACTTCCAAAAAAAAATTGAAGCTCAATGAAGATTATGTCGAGGAAAGTAGCAATGAAGGTATGTGTTTGTTTACCAAAGTGAGAACATAAAAATATTTCTTAAACAATTATTTCTTACAGAGTCTTTGAGCGAGCCTGACCTACTTAGGATATCCAATGATCTGAAACACAACCGTAATTGGGATATTGTGCTAAAACAGTGGATGGAAACGAAAAGATTTCGAAGAAGAATGATAAACGAAACTAGTGATCGAAGTCTCATCAAAATTTTCCAAGATTGGCCGCTTTATAGGTATTCTCGTGCGCAAGAACTGGTAAGTTAAAAAGTAGCATAATGCACGGCAGTCTCTTATGCATTCTCATGTAAAATTTCTTATATTTCTCCGCAGATCGATATAGACTACAACTTTTTAAAGCCGGGGAAAAAGCTAAACTACGCAAAATGGGAGATTTTTTGTAGTGTTGCAAAACATTTTTTATCTGAAAGAATAAAATCTAGCTCTCTCAAAATATATTTTGAAAATTTTACGGAGAAATTTGACGAACTTGACATCGGTGCGTTTTACCTATAATTTTGTCTTATCAGAAAACAACTAATTCTATTTTTCTCACTCAGATAATATCAACATTTGCTATACCACATTACTTCACGGAGTATTGCCACCAACATCTAAACAGCTCGGGGGAAAGTCCAAAAAGTATACGATAGAGGACTCGAAGAATTCACTAACTCTGGAGGTGCAACAGGCAGCTGATATTGATGTTATTCTTTGCAAAAAGAGAGAGGAGTGCATTAAAAATAAAACAACCTTACAGCCTCTAATCATCGTAGTGGGTGAAAAGTTTTATTTTAATGCATTCTATGTTTGCATAGATAACGTTAAATATAAGTTGAATAGCTATTTAGAATGCATTGATTTCTGCTTTAAACTTATACACGTACTCAATATTGAATACCCTCCGCAATGCATTGCAGTGTGGACCTTCATCCAAATGTTTTGCTTTGACGTAGATAACGGTGACACCAATCCAGCTGTTAAAACAATTTTAAATGACCTAAATCTACAAATATCGAAATTTTAAAAAAACAAACAAAAATATAATATATGTAAATATCTATTTATTTAAAAAATATATATATTTTTAAAACTCAAAAAGATATGAATGACAAAACCTATTTTTTAAGAAAAAAAACTAAAAATAAAATTTCTGGGAACATAAAAATACATATATGTAATATTACATATCTATTTATTTTAAAAAAAGAAAAAAGTATTTTTCTGAAAATTAAAAAAAAAATAAAATAAGAATTAAATATACCTATGAATTTAAAAAAAAGCGAACATAAATAAAAAAATTGTGAAAAGTAAATTACAAAAAAAAAAAAAAAAAAAATATGTAAATATATATTTATTTTAAAAAAAATATATTTTTATAATTCAATAAGAGATAAATGACAGCCTATTTTTGAAGAAAAACAGACAAAAATAAAATTTTTTGGAACACAAAAATACATACATATGTATTATATCTATTTATGTATTTTAAAAAAGAAAAAAAGTATTTTTCTGAAAATTAAAAAAAAATAAAATAAAATATATAAAACTATACCTATGAATTTAAAAAAAACGAACAAAAATAAAAAAATTTGTGAAAAGTGAATTAAAAAAAAAAATATGTAAATATGTATGTAGATATATTTTTATTTTAAAAAAATATATTTTTAAAATTCAATAAGAGATATATGAATTTTTGGAAACACAAAAATACAAAAATACATTATACATATCTATTTATTTAAAAAAAAGAAAAAAGTATTTTTCTGAAAACTAAAAAAAAAATTAAATAAAATATATAAAAATGTACCTATGAATTTTTAAAAAAAAGGCGAACAAAAATAAAAAAATATGAAAAGTGAATTAAAAAAAAATGTAAATATCTATTTATTTTAAAAAATATATATATTTTTAAAATTCAACAAGAGTTAAATGACAAAGCCTATTTTTAAACGAAATCAAACAAAAATAAAATTTTTGGGAACACAAAAAAATGTATTATATCTATTTACTTAAAAAAAAAAATATTTTTCTGAAAATTAAAAAAAAATAAAATAAAATATATAAAAATATACCTATGAATTTAAAAAAAGCGAACAAAAATAAAAAAAATTGTGAACAGTGAATTAAGAAAAAACACAAAAATATGTAAATATCTGACGGCAATGCCATAGCTACAAAATTCATAAAAATTATAAACAATGTATCCAAAATAACGAAAAAAAATAAATGAATGAATTACTTACTTACTCTATTTATTTTAAAAAAATATGTATAAATATTTTTTTAAGAAAAACAAACAAAAATAAAACATTTGGTTACAGTGAAATAACAAAACACAAAAATATGTATTATATCTATTTATTTAAAAAAAAATATATGTATATATGTGTATGTTTTTGAAAATTCAATGATACATATAATAAAAAAAATGTACCTTTTAATTTAAAAAAGAACGAACAAAAATAAAACATCATGAAACTAATAATTTGTTTTTTTCATTAAAATTGGCAGAAAATACCTTAGTTCTAGCAAAAATTGCCTTAGGTAATCCTGCACAAATTTGCCTACATCTAAGGCAAAAACATGTTCTCATCACCTTATTTACTAAGGCAATTCAACACAGTTATTAGCTTAAAAAATTTGCAGAAAATACCTTAGTTCTAGCGAAAATTGCCTTAGATAATCGTGCACAAATTAGCCTTCACCTAAGGCAAAAACATGTTCTCGTCACCTTATTTACTAAGGCAATTCAACACAGTTATTAGCTTAAAAAATTGTCAGAAAATACATTAGTTTTAGCAAAAATTGCCTTAGGTAATCCTGCACAAATTAGCCTACACCTAGGCAAAAACATGTTCTCATCACCTTATTTACTAAGGCAATTCAACACAGTTATTAGCTTAAAAAATTGGCAGAAAATACCTTAGTTTTAGCACAAATCATGCTATTTCTAAGGCAATTCTACACAGACGAAGTGACACTGGATTTACCTTAGCAATTTAAGGCAAATTGCCTTAGAACTAGGTAGGGTCAAAATAGCCTTAGGACTAAGGCAAATTAGCACACGATTTAAGTAAATTTTACACATGTTTTTCTCTGGGTGTATATCCTCTACATTGTCTTCTTCACAAAGTTGTTGCCAGTTTGTTTGCGCAATAAGTTGGTTAACTTTTTGTTGGTTGATGCTAATTAAATGCTTGCTGAATATTATTGCTTCCTGTATCATTCTTTGTAGCATACATTAGCGCATAGTGATCTGATATGTCCGTTTCAATTACTGCGGACGTAATATCATGTTTCGTAATGCTTACAAACATATGATCTATAAGTGTAGCAGTATTTGTACCTGGAACTACACGAGAACTTTGTTTAATAATATTAGTTAGTCCCTTTGTTGCCATCATTTCGAGGTATGTATTTACTTGTGAGTTAGACTTATTTTGTAAGTTCACATTCATATCACCTAAAACTACAAGTTCTTTTTTATTTTTAATTTGTTCATCTAATTCCTTTATAAATTCAGCGATGTTTCTATTTGGTGGTCTATATATCGCATGTATGTGTTTATTTTCAGTTGTTCCTTTAATTACTATTACTATACTTTCATAGGTTATAGTATTAACATTCATTCTTTCATACCGAATAGCAGTTTTTAGAAATACCGCTATTCCACCTCCTCTGGAATCTTTTCTATTATAGAACTCTGCATTAAAACCATCAATATTATAGAATTCATTTTCTTCTGCTTTAATGTTGATTTCATTTAGAACAATAATGTCGACGTGACATAGAACATTTGAAATTCCTGCGAATGTCTGCTCTATATTAACCGTTACCGCACCTAATATGGTGTAGCGTTTAGATGGGGTGGTTTTTATTTGTCGTTGAAAACTGTTCCTATGGAAGCAACTTTCTTTATGAAATAAAATAGGAAAAATTATTTTTAAATGTAACGAAATGACTGAAAAATCGTAAAAAGTGGCTATTTTTTGGCCAAAAATCGTATTGAATATTTGGAGGCTGAAAATCGTAAAATTACGATAAATCGTACAATATGGCATCGCTGCATACATGCATATTTACCTTCATAACGAACACGAACACGAACACGATTTCTCACATTCTCTATTTTTCTGTGTTCTTTATGTTTTCATTATTCTTTCCCTCTCTCTCTGAGAGATAATTTGTTTTGGTTTTTAGCAAAAAGGGCGCCACCTGGTGAGAAGACAGCCAGTTAAAAATACTGCTTGATGATATTACTATGAGTTCCATATACAATGGTGACAGGCAAGTTTTAAGTTGTTTCTCTTTTTTTCATTCGTGCTTTTCGGATTGGTTATTCTCTGTCTAGCACACGCTCTCTTATGAGCCAAATAAGCCGGAAAATATCGCCTTATGAGTATTTTTTCTACAATCGAATCGAATTGAGTTGCTTTCGCTTTGATATAGAATTATGCTCATTTATTTTTTGTATTCGCAAATTCAGTTGGCTGATTGTGCGTGTGGGTGTGCGTTGCCACTATTGACTAGTTTCAATATTTTTTCGAGTAGATTCTCTAAAAAAATACAGTGGATTGATATCGTTCACAGTAGATTTTTATTTCAACGGAAAAATGAGGTATTTTAAGACAAATTGGTCATTTAATCTTTTATTTTCCTCAATTGCAGCATCATTTATGTTCTTAAATATTGAAAATAAAAAGCTTTGAAAACACAAACCATGACCGATACTCTTGCCAATATAAAAGCTAGTTACTTCTTAACAAATCACTTAGTTACGAATTTTTGGTGGGGGTCTAGCAATGAATTTTATTGTCTTATGTTCTTCTTTCGAGAAATAAACAGAATTAACGGTACGGTAAGGTCACAGACATAAATAATTTAGTGAACTTTTAAAAAGCACATTCAAACGTTTAAGCATGTCATAGATACGGTGATTCTTTAAGGTAAATGAGAGTTAGCATTCCAAGGTCACGATGAAAGACCCAAGTCGGATAATCGGGCCAATTATGTAGAAACTCTTATAGTTAGTCCCTCAGACTCGCATTTAGATCAATGTTCTCGGGCCTCTCAAACGATATTCAAAATGATTTAATGCATTGTATTGCCGCGGTGATTAGACATCAAATTAAATCGAAAATTAGTCAAGCTCGGTTTGTGTCCAATATAATTGACGAAATACCGAATGTGAATCACAAAGAACAACTAAGTGCAGTTTTACGGTACATCTCACAAGACGGAAAGAAGAGATTTCATGGCTTTTTCAACGTTAGTTCAAGTTAAGTTAGTTGGGCAATCATATGATTGTGCCACAGTGATGTCCGGTTGTCCGTGAGCTTGTCCAATGGCCAATTTCATCCCATGTTATGCTCATGTTTTAAATTTGGTATTATCCCGATAATTAGAAAGCATAGCTGAGGTAAAAATATTTTTTGGTTTTACCAATAACATAGTTCACTTCTTTAATAAATCTATAAAACGCTCGTCTTTAACAAAAAATGGAATTTTAGATTTTAGTGCTCTATAAGATAAGTCCAGAGTTTTGTATACAGCCACCTTCATTTTTTCGGGTCGATGATCTTACCCTATAGAACTATCTTCAGACTTCAGAGTGAGGTATTAAGAGATATATTTCAAATCTGAGTAGCTTATTATTAACACGTCCAATAACCGTCGCCACTGTGGAAAGATCCTTTTCAGCCTTTCTTACAACTCTAAGAAGGTTTTAGACAGAAGATAGGCTTTCCGATTTAGCACTTCTATCGATAGAAAAACGTTCTTGCAGAGTTTGTAAGAACAAATCATAGGATAGATCTTTTTTAACATAAAATAATTGGAATTTTTGCTTTCTTGCTCCGTCTTCCCATCTTAAATCTGGCACGCCGCGCCACTGATAGTTAGTATAGTATAGATATGGGTGATGGGTGTCGTATCTCTGGGTCACCTTCTCGATCCGACCGGCTGTTAGATGGTATTTCGTTTCGCTTAACGCACGATTGGATATATGGTACTTATATATGTGTAAACAATAACATATATATGATATGTGTTGATAAACATACATATATGTGTGTTCATATATCAACACATCGCTAATTTACTTGAAGACTGTCATAACTCAAAAAACGCGTTTACAAAGACTCTAGCTATCTATCTTCTATATAATTAAATCGCTTGCGCAAGAGCTTGTAATTCCTCCTGAGACTTTATTTCTGTACCGATTTCAATGATTGATTTTAACACTGATCGAAAGCTTATCAACTAAACTTTGTTCATCACTATAAACAATTTTGAAAAAGTATATATGAGTCGGCACCCTGGTTTAGTGGAAAGTGCGTTGGACTACTACGCAATGCTGTCCGGTTCAATCCCGGCCCGGTTTCAAAACCTTAAAGTCTTTTCACGGTGCCACCTCTTTCGAATGCCTGACAAGCAATCAAAGAGTATTGTTTGTCAATGAGCTTCTCAACTCGCCGTTCGGAGTCGGCAAAAAACTGTAGGTCCCTTCCATTCGTACAAAAATATGACACGCACACACAAATGGTTGCGAGAAGCAGGCCCAGGTTCACCCCGAGCTGGTTTTTGTTTTATAACTTATGTTTATATTATGCTTACTTACTTACTTCTTTCAGTGTGAAAAAAGGAATTTCACATTCGCCCGTTCTATCAACAAACTGTAAGTTTTCTGCACTTGGACTTGATGAGAATGGCTTAACCTTCATATCAATTCAAGGGTACCCGGGCATCCTTTTGAAAATTGAACCAATATAAAACTTATTTCGCCCAAAGGACTACATAACAATATTTTCAGTACCTTCTTGAAATTTAATTCTGCTTCGAATAGACTACTCAATTTAAAATAAATATGTATAATCCATTAATTTTATACATTTTTTTTTTTCAACGCTAATACGGAGTTATATGCGAAGTACACCCGGGTACCCCTATTTATATTGTACTGGTTCGTATATGTTTTTCCCGTCCGAACATGTTTCAACGTAAACATTTGTGTTACAGTGTTTCATTATTTATCACACATTGAATCATATGCTTGTGGAGCTCATATGTGTATATTTTTTGGTGTAAGTAATATCAAATTGGAATTATAAGTAATTTTCAGCGGAATGAACGTGAACAATCCTACGCGGGAGCCTAAAGTTTGAAGATAATATGTACATTGCAGGAGCCCAATGACTATTTTGAAATATTGATAACAGCTGGCACTCATCATTTCAATAATGAATAATTAGTAGAGCTCTGGAAAGTAACAGCATTGCCTTTATATATGTAGCTACTATGAGCATCAATAGGTTTTGGGCCATAAATCGATCTATCCGATTTGAAAACTGCGTAAAGCGAATTCAAAGCAAACGAAGACAAGTGGAGGAAAGGGTTGGTTCGTCAATACGAAGGATCCGGCTGTAATATTATAATGCACAACTTTTTTACTTTTTTGGATCTTGCCGATTATCTTCTCAGAAAAATCTAACGTTTGTTAGAATCTTACGTGCTAGTAAATCTCACATCCCAAAACAAATACTGAAAAGTAGATCACGTACAGTCCAGTCGTCTCTATTTGGGTTCATGGGAAACAAAACCATCGTTTCCGACGTCCCTAAAAAATATATGTAGTTCCGTCATTTATTTATCCAAACGCACTACGACAATGCTATATCGGATGATAAACATAAGCCAGACATTATAAAATACTACAATAGCTCTAACGGTGGTGTTGATGTAATGGACAAAATGGTTAGTCATTTTACTGCAATGAGTTGCCATGTTTGATAGTATGTGCATTGGCGTCCTACCTTCTTCGTACTCAACATAACAAGGAAGCTGCAATTAGAAAGGATAACCGACGCAAATTCATGCAAAGGCTGGAAAAGCAGCTTTGTATGCTGAATATTCAAGAATGATTCAAAAATCATCTTATTTACCGCAACTTCAACACAAAAAATAGCATTGAAGCTATGCTTGGTGAGAACATACGTTCGCGCACACCTGCATCATCAGTACCGATAATACTACAGAGATCCGGTGGACGGCTCAAAATTCAAGGAGCATGCCATATTTGCTCGGAGCAATGGCAAAACCAGGCAAAACACTAGAAAATGCGGCAACTTTTGCGAAAAGCCAATCTGCGACCAGCATAATACGACTATAAATAAATGTCATTCTTGTTCAAAAAGTGGATAGTTAAGTTGAAATAAACAGCAAGTTTCTAACTACAGATTCTGAACTGAGTTAAATTCACTCTATATAATGTTTCTTTCCATTTATATACATAACTTTTCCTATATTTGTCTCAGCTCATAGAAAATATAAAGGGCTACCCGGGTACCCGTCGCGCTGACTAAACGAGTATTAATTTCGCATTGATACGAAGGTTAAATACAGTCGAAAGATGTCCTGCAAAGAGGTCAGCCTTTAGTTTCGTGTTTCCGATCCATTTTTCATGTGGCGCTTTTAAGGGTGGGTTTTGTAACTGAGGTCATTTCAGACGATGATGACTGCTTTCCATAAGGAGTATGTATTCCGCTGACGCATCCGCCGTTAAGCTTTACAAGGATATACAAAGTAAATCTCATTTGAGTTCACAAATTCGTAATTTTAGTTCGTTGTTAAGACACTGTTTTATCGTCAGCACTTTTTTTCTAATATTAACTCTTTAATATCTACAGGGACCTCAACCCTGGTAGCTAGAGCTGTTATATATTGTATTATATTATATTTATATTTATGGATTATGGAAAGTATAATCCTTCCTACTTCCTACTAATATGTGAAAGTTTGGATGTTTGGATGTTTGTTTCTCAATAACACCTTAACGGTCTAACAGATTTGAATGAAGCTTTCGGGAATAGATAGTCTACTTCCTGGATTAGAGATTAAGCTACTTTTTATACAAAACATACAATTTCTTGATTACATAATTCGCACTATTTCAATTTCCACTTTTATTATTTGGTCTTTATTTTTGGGTAAACCATTGTCATTGATCGTCTGTCTGTTGGGAGTGGGAGAGGGTTGTTTCTGTAGATGTTATGCTCTTCTCTTCGCCACAAATCCATCGCTTACTCTTTAATTTTCTTTCTACCCATACTCAGCGTTGCCAGGTTTTGGTGGAACGAATTCCCTTTTTATGCATGAAAAAAATTGTTTCCCCGATTTAACGTTTCATTTTCCCCGGTTTTTTCCCCGTTTTTCATTTACTTTCGATTTCGTTAATTTGCTAATAAAACGCTACTTTAATATAACGAATTATATAATTGCTCGTCATTTTATCTATGTAACTAATAATCCTACCAATGTATCTATTTATTATAAAAAAACAGAAATCAATTCTCATAGACAAAATAACAGAAGTAGGGATAAATGCACAAACATTACAAACTATTTTGTTTTTAACCAGAAATTGTAAAGCATCCATTAAACCGAGTGGACATTTTTTGCACCATTCGTAATATAGAAAAAAATCTGATTCATTGTATTGGAAATTCATGCAATCCGATATTCGTTAAACTGGAAGTCCACTGTATATACTAGAAAGGGCAAATGTGAGATTGTTTGTCTAAAATTGTTTGCATTGACTTTACTAAATAGTATTTATTTATTGAAAATGTCAATGATGGAAACATTTTTTAATGTAGTTCATTTTCTCCGTTTTGAAATCTTTTTCCCCGTTTCCCCTTTTGGGTTGAAAATCCCCGGAAACGGGGAAAAATCCCGCAACCTGGCAACGCTGCCCATACTACGCGCATTGAATGATGGGAAACCATTGCCATTGATCGTCATTCTGTTGATGGGGGGTTGTTCTTGTTAATTGTTAATGCTTTGTGGGATTGTGGCACAAATTAGAGGAGGGATGATTTTGCTGATATTTGCCAGAGTATATCTAAAGCAGCCCATACACCATTCAACTCAACCGTCAACTTAGTCGGTTCATGGTGAAATTAACCCGTGTGTGGCGCTGTCAGTGATCGATTTGAAGGTTGACGAGCTGGTTGGGGTAAAATTAAAAGATTTTGATTTTTGGAAGTTGATTTCAACTCAGTTGACTGTGTGTGGGGAAGTCATTTGATTTGCTGTCAAATTGAGGGGAATTTGTACTAGGCTTGTGCAATCTGTGAAAGTATGTGTGAGCGAAACGTAAACAGTAAAGCAGCCATTAATTCATTTGTAAATTTAGTTGTCAATTCAATTGATACTCGGCCACACACTACATCAACTGAGTTGAAAGACTTGGTATAAACAACCACAATTATCTGCAATTTTCTTAATGTGTGCGTTTAAAGTCATCTTACTGTTTACGTTTCGCTCACACACACTTTCACAGATTTGCCAAGCCTAGTACAAATTTTCCTCAATCTGACAGCAAATCAAATGACTTCCCCACACACAGTTCAACTGAGTTGATAGACTTGCAAATCAACTTGCAAAAATTAAAATCTTTTGATTTTTCCTCAACCAGCTTCTCAACCGTCAAATCGATCAAATGACTGCCCCACACACGGGTTGATTTTGATGTGATTTGACTCAGTTTATAATTGAGTTGAAGTGTGTATGGTGCGCTTAAGATGACTTTAAACGCACATATAAAGAAAATTCCAGATATTTGTGGCATTTTATGCAAAGTCCCTCAACTCAGTTGGTGCAGTGTGTGGCCGAATATAAATTCATGTGTAAACTCAATTGACAATTGAATTGATATGTGTATGGGCTGCTTAATAATGAGTAGGGACACTCTTCCTACCCATGGAACTGCTACTAGTACAAAGAAAAGCGTGAAAAAAATCACCCAATAAGTAAAAGCAGCTCAGAAGGATAGATTTTAACCCTTACCTGTGATTGCATATAATGAAAAGAGTCGGCAATACTTTTCAGCAGCACCACCACATGCGGCTACCTACGTAAGAAAAATTGCGTGTTGTTTTCCTATAATGCTTTTTTAAAAGCGGATCGCAGAGCACGTCTGTGTGGTAGTGAGGTAGAGCATGTCATCATAAGATCTGGTGTGGCCGAATGTGCTGCTGTGAATTTGGTTTCATTTATGATTTTTTTCATTTCTTTTTTATTAAATAGGATTAGATATTTTCAAATATATATTTCAATGTTAAATATGAAAATTAACATTCGTACATTACAATAAATTCTCTGAAGCTCCTATTAGTCTTATGTTCAACACTTTTCAGAAGCTACATTTGGCATAGTACAGCAAAGCATCTTGTCACACTACTTGTGTAGTCACATTGGGGTGGGTTTTGTTTACATTTTTTATACACGTATTTTAAAGGCGGACCGAGCACGAATATTCTCAGTTGAGCGAAAGGCAGCAAACAGCATAGAATAGGTTGACATGTTTGAGTTAGGTATGTACATACATGCGGGAAATAAGTAAAAGGTTTTATGGTCAGGTATAAAAAAAATAAAATTGGGTTTTTTTCGGGATTTCCTATTATGATGAATGAAAATGCACAGTTGCGAAATTAGGTAGGTATTGACTAGGAAAATGCAAAGTAGATATTTTTTATTGAGAGTATGTTTATGACGGTCGAATAAACTAATGTCGTTTTCTATTGGGCTCTTCAGATTTTGCTCGCAGATTTCAGATCTTTCGTGCTGAATGGAAATGAAACGATCTGTTTTTCTGCATTTGCATTCGTGTGTCATTTGACATTTTTTTCATAAAATTAAAACAAAGGGAATAAATAAAAAAAGAAAAATAATAAATATAATTTTAAATACACTTTCTTTTTATTTTCGAAACTTTGTATGGAGTTTCTGATAATATTTGTGTAGATTGATAGCATTTTGATGTACTGAGTTTCAATTTCATAAAATGCACATTAGCTCTATATTTAGTTTTTATATCTCAACCTTTCCAACAGAGGATATTTTTCAAGTTTTATGCTTTGTAAATTTTTTTTATAAAAAGTAATCAAGCATTTTACTACTTATACTACTAAAATGTTTTGGTGTGAGTTCAAGTAGGTGTGAATCTCGAGTTGGAATCGAGATTCACGAAAATTGATCTCGAGCAAAAAAAAAGCATGTATTTATTGAAAACAAAAAGTTGAAGTTCGTTTTTAAAAGTGTAAATTAAACAATGCGTAATAATTTTCATAATTTCAAAATATTTTAGCGTACCGAAAAACTGTGATATTTAAGCAAAATTACAAAAAATGGTAATTACATGTGTACATACTAAACCTTTTCCATTTTTTAGATGAGCGGAAGTTGTTCCACTGTTTTACCAAACTGCACTTATTACATAAACAAACTTCGAAGGATTGAAGAGTCTCTACGAAAGGCATTTCGAAAAAACACGTTTTTCAAGTGTTTGAAATATTCAGGAACACCTGATTTGGTCATTTAAAAAAAAAAAAGCTAATATAACAGAAGGTAAAAACGAGTATCGAAACGCAAAAATGTATACCAATATTCGGATTCAAAAAAAACACACTGTTTCAAATTTTGAAATAATTTATGGAACTGATAAGAAACACGTGAAGATTGTGCGATATATCGCAAAACATGCGATTATTTTTTTTACTTTGCGGTATAAAATTTGATTTTGCGATATCTTATATTTTGTGCGATATTTGCGGTATTTTGTGTCATTGAAACATGTATCGCATTGACACGTAGAATCCCAGTTATAACTGATTAAATAAAAACATTTAACTGTAAATCCTATCCACTTCAATTAATTCCTTTCCGTTCAAACTTCAAAGTACGTCTTCCTTCTCTGAAAACCAATGTTCGCATTCCGTTTTTTACAGACTAACCATTTAGTCAATTCTAAAAAAACAGAATTCAAAACTTGACTAACCATCTAGTTGACAGTTCTCATGTCACAAACGTGATTGTACTTTCTATTTTCAATTGGGTTGGTTAGAGAATTGTGATTGCAAGATATGTATCTAGACAACAAAGCTATTTTTAAATAAAAGAAGAGTTAAAACAAACTTAAAATAATGAAAGACTTAGTGGATGATTTATGTAAGTAACATTAGTTACAATTACGACGAATCTGAGGCGGTTGACTAAAAAGCGGAATGCGCCCAATCTCGATCTGTCTGTGGTGCCAATGCAACCCAACCTTTCTATAAATGCCAGTGCTTTTAATGCAACCCAGTCATTAATGTTTATCAACTGGGTTGAAGAGTTCCAACCTGAACCAATACCAAACGAAGATGCAGTACAGTTTTGGGTCAAAATAAGGTATGGAAAAAAAAACAAATGCCGTTAGTGAATCTCAATTTTTGGAGCTTAGTCATTTAGCTTTAAGTGCACTTTCTTAGCCGGTAAGGAATGCAATAGTGGGAAGAGCATGTTCAAGCATGAATTAAAATAAAAAACCCTTTCTAAGATTGAAGTTCAATTCTTAGAACCATTGATGCGCATTAGAATTCATTCCAATGTGAATCAAATTTTCTCCACCAGTTTTAAGCCAACCCCAGAAAATATTTATTCTTTCGTTTCATTCGTTGTCTTCTTTTGACTAAATGTATAGAAAAAAAAATTAAATAAATTGTTATTTGTTATTATTATTAATGTCTAGCATTTTGCGCCTTTTGCGAAAATTTTTTTTTTGATTTTGCGGTTTTTGCGAAAATAAATTAAAATTTTGCGTTGTGAGCTTATACAAATCTGGCAAGTTGCAATCGAATTGAGTTGCTTTCGCTTTGATATAGAATTATGCTCATTTATTTTTTGTATTCGCAAATTCGGTTGGCTGATTGTGCGTGTGGGTGTGCGTTGCCACTATTGACTAGTTTCAATATTTTTTCGAGTAGATTCTCTAAAAAAATGCAGTGGATTGATATCGTTCACAGTAGATTTTTATTTCAACGGAAAAATGAGGTATTTTAAGACAAATTGGTTTTCTGTTTTATTATTTCTGTTTATGGTTCATTTAATCTTTTATTTTCCTCAATTGCAGCTTTGAAAACACAAACCATGACCGATACTCTTGCCAATATAAAAGCTAGTTACTTCTTAACAAATCACTTAGTTACGAATTTTTGGTGGGGGTCTAGCAATGAATTTTATTGTCTTATGTTCTTCTTTCGAGAAATAAACAGAATTAACGGTACGGTAAGGTCACAGACATAAATAATTTAGTGAACTTTTAAAAAGCACATTCAAACGTTTAAGCGTTTCATAGATACGGTGATTCTTTAAGGTAAATGAGAGTTAGCATTCCAAGGTCACGATGAAAGACCCAAGTCGGATAATCGGGCCAATTATGTAGAAACTCTTATAGTTAGTCCCTCAGACTCGCATTTAGATCAATGTTCTCGGGCCTCTCAAACGATATTCAAAATGATTTAATGCATTGTATTGCCGCGGTGATTAGACATCAAATTAAATCGAAAATTAGTCAAGCTCGGTTTGTGTCCAATATAATTGACGAAATACCGAATGTGAATCACAAAGAACAACTAAGTGCAGTTTTACGGTACATCTCACAAGATGGAAAGAAGAGATTTCATGGCTTTTTCAACGTTAGTTCAAGTTAAGTTAGTTGGGCAATCATATGATTGTGCCACAGTGATGTCCGGTTGTCCGTGAGCTTGTCCAATGGCCAATTTCATCCCATGTTATAAATTTGGTATTATCCCGATAATTAGAAAGCATAGCTGAGGTAAAAATATTTTTTGGTTTTACCAATAACATAGTTCACTTCTTTAATAAATCTATAAAACGCTCGTCTTTAACAAAAAATGGAATTTTAGATTTTAGTGCTCTATAAGATAAGTCCAGAGTTTTGTATACAGCCACCTTCATTTTTTCGGGTCGATGATCTTACCCTATAGAACCATCTTCAGACTTCAGAGTGAGGTATTAAGAGATATATTTCAAATCTGAGTAGCTTATTATTAACACGTCCAATAACCGTCGCCACTGTGGAAAGATCCTTTTCAGCCTTTCTTACAACTCTAAGAAAGTTTCAGACAGAAGATAGGCTTTCCGATTTAGCACTTCTATCGATAGAAAAACGTTCTTGCAGAGTTTGTAAGAACAAATCATAGGATAGATCTTTTTTAACATAAAATAATTGGAATTTTTGCTTTCTTGCTCCGTCTTCCCATCTTAAATCTGGCACGCCACGCCACTGATAGTTAGTATAGTATAGATATGGGTGATGGGTGTCGTATCTCTGGGTCACCTTCTCGATCCGACCGGCTGTTAGATGGTATTTCGTTTCGCTTAACGCACGATTGGATATATGGTACTTATATATGTGTAAACAATAACATATATATGATATGTGTTGATAAACATACATATATGTGTGTTCATATATCAACACATCGCTAATTTACTTGAAGACTGTCATAACTCAAAAAACGCGTTTACAAAGACTCTAGCTATCTATCTTCTATATAATTAAATCGCTTGCGCAAGAGCTTGTAATTCTTCCTGAGACTTTATTTCTGTACGATTTCAATGATTGATTTTAACACTGATCGAAAGCTTATCAACTAAACTTTGTTCATCACTATAAACAATTTTGAAAAAGTATATATGAGTCGGCACCCTGGTTTAGTGGAAAGTGCGTTGGACTACTACGCAATGCTGTCCGGTTCAATCCCGGCCCGGTTTCAAAACCTTAAAGTCTTTTCACGGTGCCACCTCTTTCGAATGCCTGACAAGCAATCAAAGAGTATTGTTTGTCAATGAGCTTCTCAACTCGCCGTTCGGAGTCGGCAAAAAACTGTAGGTCCCTTCCATTCGTACAAAAATATGACACGCACACACAAATGGTTGCGAGAAGCAGGCCCAGGTTCACCCCGAGCTGGTTTTTGTTTTATAACTTATGTTTATATTATGCTTACTTACTTACTTCTTTCAGTGTGAAAAAAGGAATTTCACATTCGCCCGTTCTATCAACAAACTGTAAGTTTTCTGCACTTGGACTTGATGAGAATGGCTTAACCTTCATATCAATTCAAGGGTACCCGGGCATCCTTTTGAAAATTGAACCAATATAAAACTTATTTCGCCCAAAGGACTACATAACAATATTTTCAGTACCTTCTTGAAATTTAATTCTGCTTCGAATAGACTACTCAATTTAAAATAAATATGTATAATCCATTAATTTTATACATTTTTTTTTTTCAACGCTAATACGGAGTTATATGCGAAGTACACCCGGGTACCCCTATTTATATTGTACTGGTTCGTATATGTTTTTCCCGTCCGAACATGTTTCAACGTAAACATTTGTGTTACAGTGTTTCATTATTTATCACACATTGAATCATATGCTTGTGGAGCTCATATGTGTATATTTTTTGGTGTAAGTAATATCAAATTGGAATTATAAGTAATTTTCAGCGGAATGAACGTGAACAATCCTACGCGGGAGCCTAAAGTTTGAAGATAATATGTACATTGCAGGAGCCCAATGACTATTTTGAAATATTGATAACAGCTGGCACTCATCATTTCAATAATGAATAATTAGTAGAGCTCTGGAAAGTAACAGCATTGCCTTTATATATGTAGCTACTATGAGCATCAATAGGTTTTGGGCCATAAATCGATCTATCCGATTTGAAAACTGCGTAAAGCGAATTCAAAGCAAACGAAGACAAGTGGAGGAAAGGGTTGGTTCGTCAATACGAAGGATCCGGCTGTAATATTATAATGCACAACTTTTTTACTTTTTTGGATCTTGCCGATTATCTTCTCAGAAAAATCTAACGTTTGTTAGAATCTTACGTGCTAGTAAATCTCACATCCCAAAACAAATACTGAAAAGTAGATCACGTACAGTCCAGTCGTCTCTATTTGGGTTCATGGGAAACAAAACCATCGTTTCCGACGTCCCTAAAAAATATATGTAGTTCCGTCATTTATTTATCCAAACGCACTACGACAATGCTATATCGGATGATAAACATAAGCCAGACATCATAAAATACTACAATAGCTCTAACGGTGGTGTTGATGTAATGGACAAAATGGTTAGTCATTTTACTGCAATGAGTTGCCATGTTTGATAGTATGTGCATTGGCGTCCTACCTTCTTCGTACTCAGCATAACAAGGAAGCTGCAATTAGAAAGGATAACCGACGCAAATTCATGCAAAGGCTGGAAAAGCAGCTTTGTATGCTGAATATTCAAGATTGATTCAAAAATCATCTTATTTACCGCAACTTCAACACAAAAAATAGCATTGAAGCTATGCTTGGTGAGAACATACGTTCGCGCACACCTGCATCATCAGTACCGATAACACTACAGAGATCCGGTGGACGGCTCAAAATTCAAGGAGCATGCCATATTTGCTCGGAGCAATGGCAAAACCAGGCAAAACACTAGAAAATGCGGCAACTTTTGCGAAAAGCCAATCTGCGACCAGCATAATACGACTATAAATAAATGTCATTCTTGTTCAAACGAGTATTAATTTCGCATTGATACGAAGGTTAAATACAGTCGAAAGATGTCCTGCAAAGAGGTCAGCCTTTAGTTTCGTGTTTCCGATCCATTTTTCATGTGGCGCTTTTAAGGGTGGGTTTTGTAACTGAGGTCATTTCAGACGATGATGACTGCTTTCCATAAGGAGTATGTATTCCGCTGACGCATCCGCCGTTAAGCTTTACAAGGATATACAAAGTGAATCTCATTTGAGTTCACAAATTCGTAATTTTAGTTCGTTGTTAAGACACTGTTTTATCGTCAGCACTTTTTTTCTAATATTAACTCTTTAATATCTACAGGGACCTCAACCCTGGTAGCTAGAGCTGTTATATATTGTATTATATTATATTTATATTTATGGATTATGGAAAGTATAATCCTTCCTACTTCCTACTAATATGTGAAAGTTTGGATGTTTGGATGTTTGGATGTTTGTTTCTCAATAACACCTTAACGCTCTAACAGATTTGAATGAAGCTTTCGGGAATAGATAGTCTACTTCCTGGATTAGAGATTAAGCTACTTTTTATACAAAACATACAATTTCTTGATTACATAATTCGCACTATTCCAATTTCCACTTTTATTATTTGGTCTTTATTTTTGGGTAAACCATTGTCATTGATCGTCTGTCTGTTGGGAGTGGGAGAGGGTTGTTTCTGTAGATGTTATGCTCTTCTCTTCGCCACAAATCCATCGCTTACTCTTTAATTTTCTTTCTACCCATACTCAGCGTTGCCAGGTTTTGGTGGAACGAATTCCCTTTTTATGCATGAAAAAAAATTGTTTCCCCGATTTAACGTTTCATTTTCCCCGGTTTTTTCCCCGTTTTTCATTTACTTTCGACTTCGTTAATTTGCTAATAAAACGCTACTTTTTATACAGTCTTATTTTTTTTATTAACAACTTAACAGAGTAATAGCACTTACAGTATATAAAATAACTGAAAAAACTATTTAAGTTGTACATACATACTTCATAATGGTATGTTCTATGGATATAAGAGTAACAAAATATAAAACTTAAAATAAAAAACAGAAAATTAAAAACTTAAGAGAAAATTCATTAATCACATCATTTTAGTAGTAAAATACTTTAAGGGATCAAATACACATTCTTAAATGAAACAGGACAAAATTTGTGAAATACAGTGAACGTCCAATATAACGAATTATATAATTGCTCGTCATTTTATCTATGTAACTAATAATCCTACCAATGTATCTATTTATTATAAAAAAACAGAAATCAATTCTCATAGACAAAATAACAGAAGTAGGGATAAATGCACAAACATTACAAACTATTTTGTTTCTAACCAGAAATTGTAAAGCATCCATTCAACCGAGTGGACATTCGTAATATAGAAAAAAATCTGATTCATTGTATTGGAAATTCATGTAATCCGATATTCGTTAAACTGGAAGTCCACTTATATACTAGAAAGGGCAAATGTGAGATTGTTTGTCTAAAATTGTTTGCATTGACTTTACTAAATAGTATTTATTTATTGAAAATGTCAATGATGGAAACATTTTTTAATGTAGTTCATTTTCTCCGTTTTGAAATCTTTTTCCCCGTTTCCCCTTTTGGGTTGAAAATCCCCGGAAACGGGGAAAAATCCCGCAACCTGGCAACGCTGCCCATACTACGCGCATTGAATGATGGGAAACCATTGCCATTGATCGTCATTCTGTTGATGGGGGGTTGTTCTTGTTAATTGTTAATGCTTTGTGGGATTGTGGCACAAATTAGAGGAGGGATGATTTTGCTGATATTTGCCAGAGTATATCTAAAGCAGCCCATACACCATTCAACTCAACCGTCAACTTAGTCGGTTCATGGTGAAATTAACCCGTGTGTGGCGCTGTCAGTGATCGATTTGAAGGTTGACGAGCTGGTTGGGGTAAAATTAAAAGATTTTGATTTTTGGAAGTTGATTTCAACTCAGTTGACTGTGTGTGGGGAAGTCATTTGATTTGCTGTCAAATTGAGGGGAATTTGTACTAGGCTTGTGCAATCTGTGAAAGTATGTGTGAGCGAAACGTAAACAGTAAAGCAGCCCATAATTCAATTGTAAATTTAGTTGTCAATTCAATTGATACTCGGCCACACACTACATCAACTGAGTTGAAAGACTTGGTATAAACAACCACAATTATCTGCAATTTTCTTAATGTGTGCGTTTAAAGTTATCTTACTGTTTACGTTTCGCTCACACACACTTTCACAGATTTACAAAGCCTAGTACAAATTTTCCTCAATCTGACAGCAAATCAAATGACTTCCCCACACACAGTTCAACTGAGTTGATAGACTTGCAAATCAACTTGCAAAAATTAAAATCTTTTGATTTTTCCTCAACCAGCTTCTCAACCGTCAAATCGATCAAATGACTGCCCCACACACGGGTTGATTTTGATGTGATTTGACTCAGTTTATAATTGAGTTGAAGTGTGTATGGTGCGCTTAAGATGACTTTAAACGCACATATAAAGAAAATTCCAGATATTTGTGGCATTTTATGCAAAGTCCCTCAACTCAGTTGGTGCAGTGTGTGGCCGAATATAAATTCATGTGTAAACTCAATTGACAATTGAATTGATATGTGTATGGGCTGCTTAATAATGAGTAGGGACACTCTTTCTACCCATGGAACTGCTACTAGTACAAAGAAAAGCGTGAAAAAAATCACCCAATAAGTAAAAGCAGCTCAGAAGGATAGATTTTAACCCTTACCTGTGATTGCATATAATGAAAAGAGTCGGCAATACTTTTCAGCAGCACCACCACATGCGGCTACCTACGTAAGAAAAATTGCGTGTTGTTTTCCTATAATGCTTTTTTAAAAGCGGATCGCAGAGCACGTCTGTGTGGTAGTAAGGTAGAGCATGTCATCATAAGATCTGGTGTGGCCGAATTTGCTGCTGTGAATTTGGTTTCATTTATGATTTTTTTCATTTCTTTTTAGTGTTCCGTCCGTACCAAAACGGAACACTAATGGAATCAGTTCGGTGTCTGTCTGTCTGTCTGTCTGTCTGTCCGTCTGTCACAGGCCTTTTTCTCAGAGACCATTTGACGTAGACTATTGAAATTTGGAACAGTTATAGCAATTAGTGGCCCAAACACTGACATGAACTTAAAAAGTTGAATTTCGACTTGGGGGGCTAGTTTTGGGGGGATAAGTGAAATGTTAAAAAAAAAACTTTTTTAATTTAATGTTGATGCACGAATTCAAAAATGTATAAAATATTTTTTTGTGTTACTTTTTTCTTAACACTTTTTCAAAAAAACGTTAAAAAATCGCTGTCCGAGGCTGTATCTCCAAAAATATCGATTAGAAAAATCTAAATAAAATCAAAAACATCGAGAATAAAATGTAGATGGAAACCCAATTATCAGAACTGCATTACCTTCGACAGTTTTTTTTCTATTAATTTTTTTGTAATTTCACCTTCCCGACTGTTTGCATAATACTGAAGTGACGTAACCATATCACAATCATATAAAAGTGAATACGTAAAGGGAAATTTGTATGTGGGAGAGTAAAAATTGAATGGTTGCGCCATTCGCTACAAAAAATTCGCTTCCGGTCATTGTATATGAAATATATACAATGCTTCCGGTATAACCATTGAGCTTAGACTTAAACCACATAAAGGAATCTTGATGGTTTCGTATACATTGTAATGTAGGTGTCTCTTCTTTTGCTATGAAAATATGAAAATTGAATTTGCGTACAGACACGAGAGGGAGACAAATCGCCAAATTCCACGTATTTAATACAATTCAACGAATAACGAGACGAAAATATATGTATGGATACATACTCATACATACTTTTTTTTTTTTTTGTGGATGTACCATGTAGATATGTATAATTATTATTCTTTCGAGAAGATGAGACTTATCAAGTTGTTTACATTTGTTTAGATATGTAAATACATATATGTACATACATATTTAAATTTGTTTTTGGCAAATCGTGCTGAATTTTTATTGAAATATATGCATACATACATATGTACCTATTCGTATCTACAGGTATATAAGTGCATATTATGTACATACATAAGTATGTACATTAGAGGTGGGTCGTTTTCGCGGTTAGAAAAACGAAAAACGAACAAAGGGTTAAAAAAAAAACGAAAAAACGATAACGAACGGGTGAAGTAGTTGGAGTATACCTACATACATACATCAAGGGTGGAATCATGTTATGTAGGTAGATACTATTAGTTTTTCTTCTTTATCCGTTTTCATGTGTGCGTAACAGAATTATTCATTCGCACACCCGTGTTGAATTGTGTATTCTTTGGTTTGTTATTTTTTTAGTTTGCTGGGTTCGTTTGCCTTTGGTTTCTTTTTCAATTAATTTTCAATGTGCAAACGCAAAGTAGATAAATGTAGTTACTTTTTAAACTGTTTTTTTATTATAAAAAAACGGTTACGTCGTTACGGGATGAAAAACGGTTTTTTAAACCAGTTCGTTTTTTTTGTACCCACTCCTAGTATGTAGGTACTTACTTTATGTATTTGTTGTTTTTCTCTCTTTTTTTTGTGTAGAGATTTTGCGTGTGTGAGTGCAAAATTTGAATAGTTGTACTTAGAACTATTCAATTTGGTGTTTGTTTTTGATAATGTTTTGAGAGTGTTATAGATAGAATTTCATTCTTCTCGGAACAATTGCCGGAAGGTACCTATCCATGGTGGATACCATGGATTAGGCTCTGTGGAAACCTCCTGCTACTGCGTTTGAGAGAAAAACAAGATGATATATTAGTATTTTAAATACTCTATAGACAAAACGGCACATATCAATACATTTTTTATTCTGTCATTATGACCGACGTTGAAAACAAATGTTTATAAATAAAAAAAAACACTCACATGGAAAATAAACGAAAACACATAACATAAAGTTATTATCACCTCGATCATATATACTTAGAAAACATTTTATCACAAGGCTATATAGTATTATTTTTAACAAAATCTACACATTTTTTTTTAAATATTCTAATGTTTGCTTCTGTTTTTATGTTACTAGGTAGTGAATTAAATAGATTAAGCCCTTTATACAGAAATGTATTTTGGCCTCGTGTTGATCTCTGGAAGCTGACCCTGAAGTCATCAGCATTGCGTAATTGGTACGGCTGTACCTCTTCCACTCTCCTGATGGGACGTGTTAAGACGTCTGGTGCATCTCCATACTTAAGTTTGTGGACAGCCATTAGGGTATTTAATTTTAGTCTTTGCCTTATGCTTAGCCACTTAAGGGTTTCTAGCATCCATTTGATGGATGTGTATCTGTTGCATTTTAAAATGATTCGCATTGCTTTATTTTGCAGCTTTTGTAATCTATCCATTTGTCCGAGGTTGCAGCATGTGTATAATATTGTCGCACAGTACTCAAAATGTGGTTTAATTATGGTATTATATACTATTATCGATGTAGAATCATTCATTCTCTTTCTGATTTGTTTGAAAAAACCAATTTTTTCCCCGATTTTTTTACATATGAACTCGATATGTTCATTGAAGTCTAGGTTTTTGTCTATAATGATTCCTAGATATTTGATACTGTTTACGTTCTCTATAGTTTTTCCGTTAATTTCGATGCTTGTTTCACTGTTTATGTTCAGTCCCATTAATTTTGTTTTTTGCTCATTAAGCTTTAATTTGTTCATTTTGAGCCACTTAAGAAGATGTTCAAGGTCATTATTCAGTTTGCTTTTACATTCTTTCTCATCTCTTCCTTCAGCATACACTAGTGTATCGTCTGCGTATAGTACAATTTTACATTGTTTTACCATCTTCGACATGTCATTTATGTATATTATGAACAGAAGTGCTCCTAGTATTGTGCGGTCGATGGTCTCAAATGCCCTTTTAAAGTCTAGGAACATGGCTACAATCCTTTTCCTTTCACCACCTTTCCATTCTTCCATAACATGGTTTACTGCGTCCTCGCATGAGTGATTTTTTCGGAATCCTATTTGATATTCTGATAAAATTTTATTCCGTTCCAGGTATTTCATAATTTGCTGTTTCACCACTGCTTCTATTATTTTTTCCATGGTGTGTAGTGTGTTTATAGGTCGAAATTCCTCACTATTTTTTGCATTTGTGATTTTTTCCACGGGTGTTATCATTGATTCTTTCCATGATGCTGGAAATTCTCCTTCTTGAAGTGATTTGTTAACTAGTCCTACTAAGCTTTGCCCCATCAGATCCCAGTTGTCCAATATTATTCTTGGGCTTATTTTCATGTAGTCTGATTTGTTTTTTAGCGATTTGCATATATTTTTTAGCTCTGCCAAAGTTATTATGTGAAATGTAAATTTGGTCCTTGTTGGTTGTACGTTGTTAACAAATTCCACATCCTTAATTGAGTCTCTTATTTCCCTGACACTTGTAATAAAGTATTCGTTAAATTTTTTTGCGATTTCTGCTTCATCTTCAAATTCTTCGTTTTTAAATATCACGCTTTTTATTGTATTTCTGTTTTTTCGTAGAACTAATCTTTAAATTTCCTGCCACATTTGTTTTTGTCCTGTCGCATTACTAATTTTGTTGTTAATGTACTTATTCTTTGCGTCATTTATTTTTAATTTGTATTGATTTCGCGTCATTTTGTATAAATTCCAGCTTTGGTCGTCATTTATCATTCTAGCGATTTTATAGAGTTTAATCTTTTCCTGTTTCATCATTTTTAAGACATTGTTATACCATTGTTTTGACGCACAGTTTATTTTTAATGTCTTTTTATCGATAAATTTTATAACTATGTCTCTTAAAGTGGTCTCAATTTTTTCTGCGTTCGTATGTAGGGTGATTGCCGTATCATATGTCAAATTTGTTTCCCTTACTTGTTGTCTGAACTCTTCTTTGCGGTATTTAAAAATTTCAGTCTTGTATTCTTTAACGTTTGTATCATTTTTCATGTTAATATTGATTTCAATAGTTTCAATGTGCAAGGTAATTGTCATTTAATATCCTACTAATCTCTCGTTTATATGTTTCATTTTTGCACCAGTCAATGTTAAAGTCACCCGCTATCAAGACATTTTTTGACAATTCCATAATATCCTCGAGGTTTTCTTTAAAAAAAATGCAGAATTCTCTCTCTGAGTGGCTTGGTGACCTGTATATCGCAGCGATGCCTAGTTCTATTCCTTTATTTTTAACATTACATGCTAGTAGCCATACGTTAGATTCAATTGCCTTCTTTTTTACTCTTGATATGCTCCATGTGTCCATGATATACATTGTGGTACCACCTGTTCTGCTTGAATTTGATACACATGATATGTTGTTATATCCATTTATTTTTATGTCACTTCGCTCTGTATCGTCTGTGAGGTGTGTCTCCGACAGGATGATAAATTCGTATTTTCGGGTGTCTGCTAATACTTCTAGTTCTGCGAAGTTGTGTGTGAGGCCTTGAATATTTGCATAAATGCCTTTGATAGTATTTAATTGCTAATAACCAATCCTTTTCTTCTTTAATTCTAGCTTGTTGAGGTACACTGGACATATTTTACTTAAGGTCTGGTGGTTTTCATCGAGTTCTAGATTCAGGCTTTTATTTACGCGCACACAATTCGCACATTTATTTGTTGCTTCTTTGTCACACTCGCTCGTTTTATGGGTTCCCAGGCATTTTATGCATGTTTCCTCGTATTTGCAGAGTGCTGCTTTATGATTGAAACCCTTACATTTCATACATCTATACACATCCATGCCATCGAAAACTTTGCATCGGTCCCATCCAATATTTAGTATTTTTGTTTCTAGTACCTTTGGGAAAGCTTCAGCATCAATTTCAATTATTGCATTTACGTAGTCTTTGTCATTTCTCCTAATTTCGTATTGCTTAATTAATTTCAATTCACTATTTACTATCACATTATTTTGTTTTTTAAGCTTTTCTATAAGTTCTATGTCGCTGTGTTTAAATTTCATGTTTGTCAGCATAATCCGGGGATTTATTTTATTTGGAACTTTAATTTCATAATTCTCCTTCATATTCTCCTCTATTGCATTTTTTATTTTTTCCCTCTCTTCTGTACTTTCGCTTTCTATAATTAAAATGCCACTACGTCCGCTCTCAATATTGGTTATTTTGAGGTCTTTCGGATCAACTTTTTTATTTAAATCCTCCCTCGTCTTGGTACTTTTTTGCCTTTCCTTTGGTTTCACAATAAGTGGCAGCTCCTTGCGAATTTCTGGGATTGGCAGCACTTGTTCTCTGTTATTCGAATTTTTGACAACGTCACAAAATGACATTTGTCTTCCGCTTTGTTTGTTGACAACCGTTTTTTTAATCTCATTGCACGCGACCGTATTATTTTGCAGTTCATTGCGGGTTTTCTTATTTTCTTCTTTGAAATTCTCCGTAATTTTTCTCAATTCATCAACATTTTTTTCGTACCGTTCTTGGACCTTTTTCATTTCATGAATTCTTTCGGTGTATCTTGATTCTATTGCTTCCAGTAAATTTTTTATTTCATTTTCGTTCCTTTTTAGTGACTCTTTAAATTCTTCCTTGTAATATTTTAAATATGTTGTGTTTTCAGCGACACCATCTTGTATCTCCTTAACAACTAGATCTATATTTTGAATGTACACAATGCAGTCATCACATATAAATCTTACCATGCCACCCGTTTCAAGCACACCCCTGCTGCAGCTATCCAGTCCTGAGCACTTGCTTGTAGGATGGAATACCTTTTTACATACCCCGTCTCACCACGAATGGCCAGTTTACATTTGTGACACTCGTGCATCTGTAAACTGGTTCAATTTCCGTATTTGCACTTTAGCTCACTGTTTAGAGGTCCTTATACCACAAAAAATTGTAAATCAAAACACTGTTTTACTAATTTAAAACTATACTTTTATTCCGCTGACAAAAAAATCGTCCACCGACCAATATTATCAAAGCGTCAATTATATAGTTGAACATTTTTAAATCGTGAGAGCTAGACTGTGCTCAGCATTGAAGTGTTTTTCTTTCAGAAACCTGCGACGGAGTGCTAAGAATATTTATTGTATCGGATAGAGAAAGAACATATTTTTCGCATTTTGTGTACTTTTTGCACTTAAATTTGAATGTGATTGAACCTTTACGGAACACTTATTGCGCAAGTATAACTTGCACTTGACCGGATTTTTTATTAAATAGGATTAGATATGGATCTTTCAAATATATATTTCAATGTTAAATATGAAAATTAACATTCGTACATTACAATAAATTCTCTGAAGCTCCTATTAGTCTTATGTTCAACACTTTTCAGAAGCTACATTTGGCATAGCACAGCAAAGCATCTTGTCACACTACTTGTGTAGTCACATTGGGGTGGGTTTTGTTTACATTTTTTATACACGTATTTTAAAGGCGGACCGAGCACGAATATTCTCAGTTGAGCGAAAGGCAGCAAACAGCATAGAATAGGTTGACATGTTTGAGTTAGGTATGTACATACATGCGGGAAATAAGTAAAAGGTTTTATGGTCAGGTATAAAAAAAATAAAATTGGGTTTTTTTCGGGATTTCCTATTATGATGAATGAAAATGCACAGTTGCGAAATTAGGTAGGTATAGATATTGACTAGGAAAATGCAAAGTAGATATTTTTTATTGAGAGTATGTTTATGACGGTCGAATAAACTAATGTCGTTTTCTATTGGGCTCTTCAGATTTTCCTCGCAGATTTCAGATCTTTCGTGCTGAATGGAAATGAAACGATTTGTTTTTCTGCATTTGCATTCGTGTGTCATTTGACATTTTTTTCATAAAATTAAAACAAAGGGAATAAATAAAAAAAGAAAAATAATAAATATAATTTTAAATACACTTTCTTTCTATTTTCGAAACTTTGTATGGAGTTTCTGATAATATTTGTGTAGATTGATAGCATTTTGATGTACTGAGTTTCAATTTCATAAAATGCACATTAGCTCTATATTTAGTTTTTATATCTCAACCTTTCCAACAGAGGATATTTTTCAAGTTTTATGCTTTGTAAATTTTTTTTATAAAAAGTAATCAAGCATTTTACTACTTATACTACTAAAATGTTTTGGTGTGAGTTCAAGTAGGTGTGAATCTCGAGTTGGAATCGAGATTCACGAAAATTGATCTCGAGCAAAAAAAAAAGCATTTATTTATTGAAAACAAAAAGTTGAAGTTCGTTTTTAAAAGTTTAAATTAAACAATGCGTAATAATTTTCATAATTTCAAAATATTTTAGCGTACCGAAAAACTGTGATATTCAAGCAAAATTACAAAAAATGGTAATTACATGTGTACATACTAAACCTTTTCCATTTTTTAGATGAGCGGAAGTTGTTCCACTGTTTTACCAAACTGCACTTATTACATAAACAAACTTCGAAGGATTGAAGAGTCTCTACGAAAGGCATTTCGAAAAAACACGTTTTTCAAGTGTTAGAAATATTCAGGAACACCTGATTTGGTCATTTAAAAAAAAAAGCTAATATAACAGAAGGTAAAAACGAGTATCGAAACGCAAAAATGTATACCAATATTCGGATTCTAAAAAAAACACACTGTTTCAAATTTTTAAATAATTTATGGAACTGATAAGAAACACGTGAAGAGTGTCCCTACTCATTATTAGATATACTCTGATATTTGCTACCGACTTTAGTTGTGTTTCTGCTTTATCAGCGTGCGGATCTAGATCGACGGAAAGGGGGAAACGCACGATTTTTTTTACTTTCCTTTTTTTTGTGACTTTACAGCGGTATTTGGTTACCATAAGGTTAAGTGGTTAAGTCAGTGGATACCTAAGAATAAAGTTTCACCTTTTATTACAATTCACAAATACATAAGTATATTGTAGTAGGGGTAGGTAGGCGTTGTTGAGTTTTACAATCAGTAAATAGTTGGATATTTCAGACAAACCTTACCAATTACTCCACGATCAACCAAAGCCTAATATCTTCGGCGTTTACATAATGTTAATTTAACTATGAACATTAACTACAAGTCTTAGATAAAAGAAACCAGAAAGTACCATTATTTGATGCCCATAAAATACATATTATGTACATATGTGTGTATATTTGTTTGTACACAGGTATATTATATTTCCATCAAACTATGAGATACCTACATACATAGTTCGGCATTTTAATGTCATGTCTTTGTACCATTGGAAAATGAGTTTCGGAGACTAGACAAATATCGGTGCCGTGAAATAACGCCCAGCGAAATGAGGCCAAATTTCATAATTCCGTTTTACTTCGCTTTCATAATGAGAAATAAAGCCGACTTTTGAAATTCGGCCTTATTTCACTTTCAAATTCGAAATAAAGCCGAGTCGGCCTTATTACGCTTTGATTATTATATACACATCTAGGCAGAAGTGCATGTTTTCATATATCCACAATAGAAAGTTTACCGAGAGCACGTACTCACAAATGCTTCAAACACATCCAGTATCTTTTTTTTTATTTTATGTATCTAAAAATATATTTTATATAAAATTCCGAAAAGGAAAAAAAAAATATTTTCATTAATCAAGTATGTTATCAATATGAATAACTTAAATTGCAAAAAAACGTATGTGCATGTAGGAAGTACATATGCAATTCAGAATGACTTCAAAATAATGTATTATACAATCAAAACAAGTTAGAATACCAGAGCTTTAAATAAATACCTGAGTGGTACTTTGAACAATTTGCCTGCAGATTGGACAAAGAATTGGGTTATCAACCTTTAAATATTTATCTGACAACTTTGTATAGCAGTTCAAACACAATTTGAGGTGATTACAAGGTTATAGAAGAATAGTTCGAGGATTTTCGCAACATATAATGCAAAGTAGGGATCCATCATCAGCATTGAAATAATCCTGTTCTGCTTCACCTCGACTTAAATCCTCTTCGTCTTCGCTATTTAAATCCTACTAATATATAAATGTGAAAGTTTGGATGTTTGGATGTTTGGATGTTTGGATGTTTGGATGTTTGGATGTTTGTTGCTCTATAACACCTTAACGGTTTAACAGACTTGAATGAAACTTTCGGGAATAGATAGTCTACTCCCTGGATTAGAGATTAGGCTACTTTTTAAACAAAACATACAATTCCTTGATTCCGTAATTCGAGTTATTCCAATTTCCGCTTTTATTACTTGGTCATTATTTTTGGGTACACCATTGTCATTGATCGTCAGTCTGTTGGGAGAGGGTTGTTTTTGTAGATGTTATGCTCTTCTCTTCGCCACAAATCCATCGCTATCGCTTATTCTTTAATTCTCTTTCTACCCATACGCGCATTGAATTATGGGTAAACCATTGCCATTGATCGTCGTTCTGTTAGGAGAGGGTTGTTCGTGTAGATATTATGATTTTCTCTTCGCCGCAAATCCATCGCTATCGCTTATTCTTTCATTTTCTTTCTACCCATACGCGCATTGAATGATGGGTAAACCATTGCCATTGATTGTCGTTCTGTTAGGAGAGCGTTGTTCGTGTAGATATTATGATCTTCTCTTCGCCGCAAATCCATCGCTATCGCTTATTCTTTCATTTTCTTTCTACCCATACGCGCATTGAATGATGGGTAAACCATTGCCATTGATCGTCGTTCTGTGAGGAGAGGGTTGTTTCTGTAGATGTTATGCTCTTCTCTTCGCCACAAATCTATCGCTATCGCTTATTCTTTAATTTTCTTTCTACCCAATACCCATACGCGCATTGAATGAGGGGTAAACCATTGCCATTGATCGTCATTCTGTTGAGAGAGGGTTGTTCGTGTTAATAATTAATGCTCCTTTTTGGGATTGTGACACAAAGTAGAGGAGGGATGATTTTGCTGATATTTGCTACCGACTTTAGTTAGTTGTGTTTCTGCTTCATCAGCGTGCGGATCTAGATCTACAGAAAGGGGGAAATGTACGATTGTTTTTTACTTTCTTTTTTTTGTCACTTTACAGCGGTATTTGGTTACCTTAAGGTTAAGTCAGTGGACACCTTAGAATAAAGCTTTTCCTTTTTTTTAAATTCACAAATACATATTATATTGTAGTAGGGGTAGGCAGGCGATGTTGAGTCTTAAAATTAGTAAATAGTTGGTGATTTCAGACAAACCTCACCAGTTTCTCCATTATTGATGCTCATAAAATACATATTATATACATATGTGTGTAGACGTGTTTGTACACAGGAATATTACATTTCCATAAATTTGTTATGTTTGTTTTACTTCTGTTCGGCTATTTTTATTTTTGTTTGTTGTTTGTTTGCTTTAGAATTCGAATTTACAATTCTTTGTTTGTAAACATATATGTATATATATGTATATATATATGTGCATATAAACGCCAAGAACTGTTGCCGAGGGAAAGCGAGGCGCATGGAGTTTTAGGTTTGCTGGAGCGATCGTACAAGGTAAATATATATACAGTCCATGGCATGAAACTGACTATTGAACATGGTCTATCGAGCCAAATATTTTATCAGTGAAAGTGTAGCAAATGCATGATTTTATGAGTGAAAGTGCGCTGTCAAAAATCGCAATATGTACACATGTACATGCATACATAGGCAGGCAATTGGAGCGATCTGAGTAGTGGCAAATGGTTTGCTCTGCTTGGCGCCGTCATACAAATTTTGTGCATTCCATCAAATATTCGATCCATTGCGGATTTTTGTATAACATCATAGAAAGGTCTGAATGCGAACGTTGGTATGTACATATACTATACATAATATGTATGTATGCACTTGTACATACTGAAATACATATAGCATCAGTCCTGGCGACACTGAGGTGTCTGAGCATTTGTATCTACGCACGTAAGCACGTATTAATATCGATCCCTTCATTGTATGGGTTGAGGGATCGCGCATAGTACTCGTATTCGGTTCAATAGAATCTTCCGTTTTGTGGCGTGCCGTCAGGATTTTGACGTGGTCGATGGCCGTGTGTTCCTCGGCAATTAGAGTACTAGAATGAGTAGCGGTACGAGTGTCGAAGTAATGCGTGAGCCTGTGTGAAGAGCATGAACGATATTTCGTTAGACCGAGCAGTGCAATTAAAGAATAACAATGGAAGGTTCCAAGAGGAATTTTTTTTTTTTTTTTTTTTTTTTTTTTTTAAGAAAATGTGCACGGTGAACTTTTTAGGCGACAACGGGATTGGCTTGCGAAAGGAATGTTATCAATTCTGTTTCTTTCTTCTTTTTGTAGATAGAAATAGTGATAGTAATTAAAATGGAAACTCAATTCGACGACGGATTTTGAGAACGGAGACGAAGTAGTAGTACCTACTAGTAGTAGATATTTATTGATGCATGCAGCCAAAGCGGCACAGGTGAATAAAAACAGTAGGCGCATGAGCAATGCAGTGGAATTAATGTAAAATTTAATGACTCCGTATATATTTCGTCGTTGTTCTGACATAAGTGCAATGATTAATTCCAACATTCTGAGCGACATTACGTTCGCGCAGAAATTTCGAATTATTCACGCTTTTCGGAATTCGTTTGCCGTTGCGCTGACGGCATTCCAATCCAGTGAAGTTTTAAAGTCATTGCGACGTTCTGAGCGACAATGCGTTCGCGCAAAAATTTCGAATCATTCACGCTTTTTGGAATTCGTTTGCTGTTGCGCTGACGGCCTTCGAATCCAGTGCAGTTTTAAAGTCATTGCGACGTTCTGAGCGACAATGCGTTCGCGCAAAAATTTTGAATTACTCACGCTTTTCGGAATTCGTTTGCCGTTGCGCTGACGGCACTCGAATCCAGTGCAGTTTTAAAGCCATTGCGACGTTCTGAGCGACAATGCGTTCGCGCAGAAGTTTCGAATTATACACGCTTTTCGGAATTCGTTTGCTGTTGCGCTGACGGCACTCGAATCCAGTGCAGTTTTAAAGCCATTGCGACTTTCTGAGCGACAATGCGTTCGCGCAGAAATTTCGAATTATTCACGCTTTTCGGAATTCGTTTGCTGTTGCGCTGACGGCATTCGAATCCAGTGCAGTTTTAAAGTCATTGCGACGTTCTGAGCGACAATGCGTTCGCGCAAAAATTTCGAATTATTCACGCTTTTCGGAATTCGTTTGCCGTTGCGCTGACGGCAGTGCAGTTTTAAAGCCATTGCGACGTTCTGAGCGACAATGTGTTCGCGCAGAAATTTCGAATTATTCACGCTTTTCGGAATTCGTTTGCTGTTGCGCTGACGGCATGCGAATCCAGTGCAGTTTTAAAGTCATTGCGACGTTCTGAGCGACAATGCGTTCGCGCAAAAATTTCGGATTATTCACGCTTTTCGGAATTCGTTTGCATATGAAGTCGAGGCGCACAATCAGACGAAATTCTTGAATGCGCAGAAAATGCGCTATCTCTGGAGATCATTGCAAGGCCGGGCCGAACAGATTTAAAAAATGGCCAATTGGAAATGGCAGCACTTATAGTCAGCTATGGGCAGAGATAGGTCAGTAATACGGGAATGGCTGCAACACAATTCATGCTCATTTGCAAACGTTGTCGGCTCTGAAACCACTACAGCACCCGTCGTGTAACGTTATACGCAAGATCCTCGATGCAGCAAGGAACGATTTACGCCAGCTGCAGTTATTGCTGAAGCCCGAGGCTGTAGCGGTATACATGTTGCTTCACCAACTCGAACGACTGCTTAATACCGACAGATGCGTGCAATGGTCGGGGCGAATGTTTTGCTTTCTAGAGTTACGTGCCAGTGTGCTGTCTCAATTACCATTAGCAGTCTCAAGCAGTAGTGCCCAGTCTGCGAGTGGCGCACATTGAAAAGGCAGCTCAGCCGCAAGCTCTTCGAACGATCGTGGCCGAAGTACGAGGCGATAAGCGACGTTGTGCCGATGTCCGATCGCTTAAAATATGTTACAAAACAGCGACAATGTATGAATTGTGTCAGCTCGCGACATCAGTCTAAGAAGAAGTTTGGGCTGTATTGCTGCCCACGGCCATCGTACATATTCAATTTAATGACCATGTGTCACCACCATTGCAAGCATTGTGCGATACTGGAGCTCAAATGACTTTGATCAGAGACAGTGCTATTCTTACTTTCAAATGACCGACGCAGCAGTGCAACGTACGAATCCATACCGTACCGGGACCAGTTGACATGCTGCTTGGCGCGTCTGTATGGGCAGTTATGACCCGCGATGGCAGCATCGTAAATCCATTAGGAATAGTATTTCAGCCGTCAAGTTTTGGATGGTTCATGTATGGTTAAGAAGTAAGCGAGCACTCTGCGTTGACAGCAGCTCCCGAAATAATCGAGTCAACGGAACCGAAGCTAGACCAGCTGTTGCAGCGTTTCTGGGAAAGTGAGGAAGTTGCAGTGATATGCATGCGCACAGCCGAGCAGGAGCGTAGCGAAGAGATCTTTGTGCGGACGAATCGCCGGCCAGAGAACCGCTTTCAGGTGGATATCAGGTGGGCCCTGCCATTATACAGGTTCCGGCAGCTGCAACGCCGTTTCGAGCCCGACTTTAGTATTGAGGAAGAAATACTGTGCAGCCATTGATGAATTGCTGCGCGCCGGGCAAATGCAAATGGTCGAGTTCGGATTGGCCTCACCCACGCATCAGGTAGTGCGGGCGATTATTCCAGGCACCCGAGAAGCTCGAGAATAGTACCCAATAGGTGCGGATGCGGTGGAATACGATTTTTATATTGAAGATTTCCTATCATGGACAGAAACAGATGCAGAAAGTTGCCAACTGTGTCAGGAGATGAACGCAGTATTACGGTCATGCGGCATTATACTGGACAAATGGCGTTCGAATAGGCCGAATGTCGTGCCAACTACCACGGATGCTTACTCGAAAGAGGCGGTTGATCTCAGCGAATTCGAGGATACGACAGTACTGGGGCTGCGCTGGCTGCCAATTACGGACGAGCTTATCTTCAAATTCCAGCAGCTACCTCCGGAGACGAAGAAGCAACCTAGGTCGGATCGCGCAAATCTTTGACCCAAACCTAGGTCCGGTTGTGGTTGAAGCGAAGATAGTGATGCAAAAGATCGGATGGAATTCGTTGGTGTCGGATAGCATTTATCGAGAATGGCAGCGATTCGAGCAGCGAGCAGAGAAATTCGATTTCCGCTATCGGAAAATCTCACTGCAGGGGTTTGTCAGCGTATCGACTTTGGCATTCGGCACACAAGCATATATTAAAAATCGGGTGCAATGGATTCATCAGCTGACTGCAGATATGGACTGGCGCTATATTCCATCTGTTGACAATCTGGCCGACCAGCTGAGCCGCGGCGCTTCGGCTACAGATCTACGCTAAGCAAAAATCTGGTGGCTCAGCCCACTATGGCTACGGCAAACTGGCATCCATTGGCCGGATCATCAACCAAAGACAACAGCCGAAACGGATTTAGCCGTTGCAGAAGAGCAGAAGCAGGCGGGTTATGCGACACGGCCCAGACAACGTCACAAAGCGCGATCCTGCACGACGTGGATATGCTGACAATGTTTGAGCTCTGCCGACTTTTCTGCTTTGCTCACAACATGCGTCAATGACCGGGGAGTCGCTGTGGTGACCCGTTGTCAAACAAAGAGGTCGAGATGGCGCAGGAATTTCGGGTTCGCGAGGAACAGTGCATATACTACGACTACGCCAAAGAAGTCAAGGTGTTGTAGAAAGCGAACGGCGGACTTGGGCCGCGCACTGATATCCGCTACTGCTACCCGATGTCAGCCCATTGTCCGCACTAGTGATCGGAGAGGCGCATGAGGTGTCTCTCCATGGAGGGCCGAGCGAAACTAAAGCTCTAGATAACGAATCTGCGTCATGTAGTAAGCAAGCGCAATTGGCAGTGTGTTAAGTGTACGAGGCACCGGCATCAGGCGACGGGACAAATGATGAGCGAACTACCCGCTGTCCGGTTGACATCATTCAGAGAGTTCAATCACTCGGGCGTCGACTACGCTGGGCCATACCTACTGATAGCACGCGGTGGACGATGCAACATCATGGAAGAGAAATACGTAGTGGTGTCTGTGTGGATGGTAACGAAAACAGTGCATTTGGAGCTGGTGGAAAGTCTACCAACTGCCGATTTCATCCAAGCTATCTTACTATTCACCAGCGTCCGTGCGGCTATGGAGTGAAAATGACAGGAACTTTGAACGCGCAGCGGTCGAACTCAAGAAAATGCTGCGCAGCTGAAACGAAATAGACATAGCGAAAGCTCTGCAGCGCTATGGGACCGAATGGTGGTTTATCACGCCGAATTCGCCGCACCAAGGAGGACTAGGGGAGGGGCCAGTGAAGAATCACTTACGACTAGTGATCGGACCCCACAATTTTCCAAACGGTCTTGATGCAGACCAGCGTCGGCCGCTATCAGCGCTATCGGATGATCCAGAAGATTTATCCTATCTCACGCCAGCGCACTTGCTTATTTGAGAACTGATTATGCAGCCTTTCGGATTGAATGTCGCTCATATTTCGGATAATCGACTGAAGCTAGCGCAGCACATCTAGAAAATGAGTCCGATCTTTAGGAAGACATGGAGTCAAGACTACGTGCACCAACTACAGCAACGGACGAAGTGGTGACAGGCTCAACCAAACTTGAAGATAGCCGTTTTAGTGATCTTCCGCGATGACAATATTCCGCCAACATTTTGGAACACGGCACGGGTAATCGAGACATTTGCTGAAGCCGATGTCCTAGTGCGCTATGCCCGGCAAGGATTAGCAACGTCGGATTGGAAGGTGAAGCCGGCGGAGGAAGAAGTGCAGTCTACAATTTTAGAGTGCCCGATTCAGAAAATGTGTCGGCTACCGGTGGAAAGTGAAGCGGAGCATTCACGGGGGGAGTGTGTTTACGCCGGCACGAGTGGCAGCGGAGGGGTGGCGGATGACGGCGACGACATTCATGCGTGTACGATACGGAACGACTGATCGGTTTGAAAGGACATAGAGAGGGATACGAGCAAAGCTGTCGTTGTTGGCGCTGATTTCTTATGTTTTCTATTCATTAAGGTTTTATCTGTGTACACGTGAAGTTCAGTGAACAACGAATTCTTATATTTTCAATAAAACATCCTTTTTTGTTATTTGTGTTTGTTTTACTTCTGTTCGGCTATTTTTATTTTTGTTTGTTGTTTGTTTGCTTTAGAATTCGAATTTACAATTCTTTGTTTGTAAACATATATGTATATATATGTATATATATATGTGCATATGGACATGAAACGCCAAGAACTGTTGCCGAGGGAAAGCGAGGCGCATGGAGTTTTAGGTTTGCTGGAGCGATCGTACAAGGTAAATATATATACAGTCCATGGCATGAAACTGACTATTGAACATTTAGTTTTATTAAGGCCGCTTCGATTTGCTGCCTCCTGTCCTTGTATTTTTTTCTTTGGTGGCTCAAAGATATGAAACGTGCCATCCGTTGACATTATACATTTTTCGATTTTGTTAAATCTTCATCCAGCAGACAATCAATGAACTTAAAAAAATTTCAAAATTTAACCAACTTCCTGTTTAGTCGACTATTATAGCTCTATAGCGCTTGTTGTCCTCGTGGGACACCTGAACACAGATATAGTAGGAGTTTCCGAAACGTATATACAAATTAAGATTTTAGGTTTTGGGTTAGAGTTTTAAAAAACTTTATTTAATCCCGATGTGGGATTTCTGGGTTATAAAACTTAACTGCCCTTTACAATTTGATTTCTTCCTATTTATAGGTATTTTTTGCAGCGGTTGGCAAATATTATTTCATAAGTATTTCATCAGACAATGGCCTCAGAAGGAAGCAATTGTTTATTGTTTATCGAAAATGCTTTTAGAGTAAATCCTCCATGTGTTATAATTTATGAGCTGACCATTAGGCTTAAGTGAGAAGCGCCGTTATTCATTTAATTATTATTGATATGCTTCAGGGTGAAGCATTCGATATTTGTTTACAATTGAACTTAAGTGATTCTGCGCATTTTCAATAGTAATATAAATGTTGCTCTTAATGACATTTTTCCATTTAAATCTTAAGGTATAGTGTCTGTTAACTCCCCTCTTTCTTAAGAGAAACGTCCCGTTTCTTGGAGCTCTTTTGCAATGCGTTTAATATTATCATTCATTTCAAGGAAAACTATTTCATCAGATTTAATTCTTTTTTCTTGTTTAGATTTTTGCCAACGTGCTATAATTTTAAACAATGCAAAAATTAATATGAAACTTAAGATTAAACATATGATTGTCCATAACATTGGTCGTTTTGTAATTTCTGATTTCATTGAACTTATTATGTTTATATTTTTAAATTTTAATTCTTCATTATCTGATTCTATATATTTTATGACTTTATATTTATTTAAATTATTTGTTTTCAAATAACGTGTAATGATTGCTGTTGGATTTTCATAAGTTACGTTATCAATTATGGTATTATTATCAAATGTTATTAAATATACAACTTCAATATAATTTCCATCTATTGTATGATTTCCAGATACTAAAATTACACCATCTTTAATTATTTCAATGTTTTTGTTATTTTCTTTAACTTTAATACAATGTCCTTTTTCATTTTTCAAGATTTTAGATAAACATGTTTCTTTTAAAGATAATTTACAGAATGTTTTTATTAATTCTAATTTACAATTTTCAACATTAAAATATTTTGCTTTACATTTGATAATTTCTTTATCGATTACAAATTTCCCATCTTTTTGGCTGATGGCCCTTGTTTCATATAGCTTACAATTATTTTTGGCAATTGGATATTTAATATACATATATTACTATTGTATCTTTATCCTGGACTATTTTAAATTTTGAAACGTCCATTAAGTCAGTTATTGTCAGTTTTTCATGTTTATGTTCAGTAATTGATTTAATCTCTTGCAAGTTAAGGATTGACGGATTTAAGATTCCTACCTTGGCTAATGTTATTGTTTGTAACATTTTTTGAAGTTCAGTAATAATTAATTTATTAATATTTTTTGTCACTTTAGTATATGCACTGCCTTCTAAATTTTTATATTATCCTTATGAACTAATCTATCATTTTTTAATATTCGTATCTTATTTCCTAAATCCACTTTTTGTTTCTTATATTTCGTTTGCAGCTTATTCCTATTTCCTACAATCTTTTCATAAATTATATCATTGGTTTCATATGTTTCGGTATTTCTATTTTCATTATATCTTTTAAGCATTTTTTCTTGAGCTAATAAAAGTTTCTGTTGTAAATTTGTATGTTGTATTTTGTTAAAAAGAACCTCGAAAGGTTTTTCATCTATTACTGAATGTATTGTTTTATTATACCGCTGAGCGGTCACTGATTAAGTGAAATTCTTGTTTTAAACATCTAGCTATTTCAATAAGTGTGGAATGTACTCTTTCTATTTGCCCATTCGTTGTACTATGCTTTGGATTACAGAAGTATATTTGAATACCTAGTCTTTGCATTAATGTTTTAAATTGTACTGTGGTAAAGCCTGGTTCATTATCAACTGTTATTTTTTTGGCTTCTGGAAAACTTTGTAAAACTTCTAATACTTTTTCATCTAACTTTGTTCTGTCTTCAATTAACTTTATTACGAGAAATTTCGAATATGCATCAATACAGGTTATAAATTTTAATTTTTGGGCGAAAAATATATCTATATGTACTTGCTCCCCCTCTTTCGTAGGAATTGGAGCCTCTCCAATTGGTACTTGTTGTGGATGACGATCATATTTACTTTTATTACAGATTTCACAATTTCGAACATATTCCTTAAACTGTTTATTCATTTCGGGCCAATAATATGACTTATAGATTTGTTTAATATTTTCTGTATAATTCCTATGTGCTCTAGTATGAGTTTGTTCTACTATAATATTTTGATCTTCTTTATTTGTTATATCTATTGGAAAAATCTTTGTATATAAAAATTTGTTACTAAATGTTTCTTTTAGCTTTTGTTTAACTTCGTATAAATCTTCTGGTGTGCAATGAATTGCCACGACACCGGGTTGTAAATATTGTTTAAGAATTATTATCAAATTTTCTGGGGTATCAAATTCTATTATATGTCTTACCTTGTTAAAGTTTTTAATTTGTTCATGTATAGTAAATCTTGCTTTACTTAAAAGGATTTGTTGCTTAAATTGGTTTAATGGCTTAGTAGTTTCCTGTCACTACTTTCTGCTGAATGCTGCGTTCCACTAGTTGATGAGCTACTTGATAAATTATTTAAATATTGTCTTGAAAGCGCATCTGCTACTACATTTGTAGTACCTGGCTTGTAAATTATTTTTGGAGCAAATTCTTCAATAAAAGCATGCCATTTTTTCATTTTTGCGTTAGGATTACGGATTGAAACTGCGAAGGTTAATGGTTGGTGATCCGTGTGGATTTCTAAATCTGAAACTCCGTAAAGCTCAAATTCTTTAAAGCCCAAACAATGGCATAAAGTTCTTTTTCGTTTGTCGCATAATTTTGTTCTGTGGAATTTAAGGTTTTTGAAATAAAAGTAATTGGTTTATTTTCTTGGGTGAGTACACCTCCTATAGCATTATTGGATGCATCTGTCGTTAAGACGAAACCTTTATTATAATCTGGCTGTGTTAATTCGATTTGATTAATTAGTAATTCTTTCAATTTTTTACAAGCTAATTTACCTTCGTCATCTAATTTTATTTCTATTTTCTTTGACATGTGTTGGGAAACCCTTCCATTTTCTCCGGATAAATATTTTGTTAGTGGTTTTGCAATTAAGGCATAATCTTTTATAAATTTACGATAATATCCTGTCATACCAAGAAAACTTCTAAGTTCTCTAACTGTTGTTGGAACTGGGAAATTTGAAATTGTGTCAATTTTTTTTGGATCTGTTTTAATTATATTATACGCAACAATATATCCTAAGAATTCTACTTCAGTTTCATAAAATTTTGATTTTTCCAACGATATTTTCATATTTGCATTTTTTAATGTTTCCACTATTTCGTTTAAGTTTTGCGTATGCTTTTCTAAATTTTCTGAATATACTATTATGTCGTCTATATAAACGTGACATGTCTTTCCTATAAATTTCCTTAGTATATCGTCCATTGCTCTTTGAAAAATACTTGGGGCATTTTTTAGTCCAAAAGGCATTCGTAAAAATTCATATTTTCCGTTATTCACTGCAAAAGAAGTTTTTTCAATATCTGCTTCTTTCATTTTAATCTGGTGGAATCCAGATTCTAAATCAATCGTTGAGAAATACTTAGATTTCCCCAAATTTGATAAAATTACATTTGTATCGGGTATAGGATATTTATCCGATATTGTTTTTTCGTTTAATTTTTTATAATCAATAACCATTCTAAGTTTCGGCGTTCCGTCTTCATTTATGCATTTTTTTGGCACCACCCAAATTGGTGAATTGTACGGACTTTTACTTGGACGAATAATTTCGTCGTTTAACATTCTATCTATCTCTCTATTAACAAAATTATTAACTGATAAAGGGTATGGATATTGTTTACTCCATATAGGAGTTTCAACAATTGTTCGTATTTCTGCCTTAACATCAGTTCTAAATAATGAATTCAAATTAATGTTTGAATGCATTTCATCAATTCTATTTATTATTTTTCTTTTTAATTGTGCAATATTATTATTTTGATTATAAATTTTTAAATTATTATTTTCCATTTTAATTGATTCATTTTCATCAATTCCCCTTCGTTTGAGGGAATAAATTTTTTTTCTCTTATTCCATTATATATTAATTTTTCATTCTCAAGTTATATTCGCTTCCTTTATTAAATTAAAACCTATTAATATATCTTCTTCCAGATCTATTATTTCGTAAAATCGCACTTTTCTGTCAAATATTAAATCTTCATAATAATGTGTAATGATGGTAAAACCATTGATGGTTTTTACCCTCTTTTTGATTTCTAATTCTTTTCTGTTTTGTAAAATATTGGGCCTACAATAGCAACTTGTAGCTCCTGTATCTATTAAAATTTTTATTAATCCTTTATTATTTCTTCGGTATATATAGGGCAATTTAGGCCTGCGTCTAAAAAAGTAGACTCGTTAAGATTATTTATTCGTTGATGTTTAACTGGGGGTTGCGCGCTACTTTGAACACTTTCATGAGGTCTTTTTTCAGTTTGATAATTAAATACTGGCCTCTGGTTAAAATTAGGTTGATAATAATTTCGTGAATGATAATTATGATTGTAGTTATTAATATTTGGTCGATGACCATTGAAAGCTTGTCTAAAATCTCTCTGTCTATTTGAACTCTGGATGCTACCTAGTTCCATTGGTTCTGGCTTTGGAAACAATTTATTCCTTTCGAATTTCTTTTGCGGAAATCTCAAATTATTGTTATAATTATTGTTTACGTGAGTATTAGCATTTCTCATATGTTGAAGAGCAAAGTTTGCTCTAATATTGTTTGATTCGAGTTCCTGGGCTTTAGCCAAGGCATTTGGTAAATCTTCGGGAGATAAGGAGAAAATTATATTAGATAGGGGAGCGTTCAGTCCCGTTATGAAAATTCTTAAAGCGTTTTGTCGATTGGCATGATTTAATTCTCTAGTCAATTGACTGTTCGTTCCATGTGTCATGATTGTTTTATTAATAAGTAGTGTAAGTTTCTTGTTTACTAGGTTATAGTAACCTATTAGGGACATATTTCCCTGCCTGAGAACACTGAGTTCTTGCTCTATTATGTGAGCTGGGCGCTTAGCGTAAGCGAAATCTAATCTACTGATGATGGCGTCGAAATTTAGAACCGTACCGTGGTTCGTTAAAATATCATTTGCTTCTCGCATAATTTTATTGCGCAAAATTGTAAGTGCAGCGAAGTACTTCTTACTACCTTTTGTATAAAGGCTCATGGAGTTGTTAGAGGCTTCACGCCAGCTAACGTACATGTTCGTATCTCCTGCGAATTCTGGGAGTGACTTAATTACATCTAATGGTTCCTCACACCTAATAGCTTCGTCTATGCTCTGAAGAGAATATTCAGTTACTGAACTTGTTCCTGTAACCGCGATTATTTGCTCTTTTAATGCTTCTATTTCTGCTTTTAAATTTGCAGTGTTTGCGGCTATTAGTCTAGATACTAGGTCTTCAGATACTCTATTTTCGGTAGTCATTTTACTAAATTTTTCAATTAATTCGTCCAGCATAAAGTTACAATTAACATACAAAAATTTCTTAAAGTTTAAAAAATAAATTTCTTACGATTATTCTGCGAACTGTTGCTGTCGAAATATGTCCAAGAAGTTAGTGTGTTTAAATGATGCTCCTCTCCGTCTAGCTTTTGATCTTAGTAGCAGAAAATGCTTCTGGAAATCAGCCGTTGCTTCCTCGTCACTTAATGCTTTCGAACTATCTTCACTTACTGGGGTATAATTGTCAATGTCAGCCTCTGTTGCTAATTCAATATCTTTCAATTCTGGTAACATTTCATTTATTCTTCACTTTTTAATTAGAGGACACTTATCACTTGTCCACAATATTTGCAATTTTTTAACTTTTGGTATCCTTTGAGTTTTTGCCAAAGGTTATACATTTAACTTATATTTTTTTTTTTTTATTCGGGTGATTTAATTTTTTCTCCTATTTTAGGATACTTATTTGTTGAATTTGTGAAGGACCCTTGTTGGTACACTTTATAACAAAAAATATTTTTGGTGGTACTTTTTTGTCGGTACACCTTCTAAAATAATAAGACTTGTATTTTAACTGTGCACTTTTTCACTCAGGAGTAAACTATTTTTTACTTAGGAGCCCCACGTTGGGCGCCAATTAAGATTTTAGGTTTTGGGTTAGAGTTTTAAAAAACTTTATTTAATCCCGATGTGGGATTTCTGGGTTATAAAACTTAACTGCCCTTTACAATTTGATTTCTTCCTATTTATAGGTATTTTTTGCAGCGGTTGGCAAATATTATTTCATAAGTATTTCATCAGACAATGGCCTCAGAAGGAAGCAATTGTTTGTTTATTGTTTATCGAAAATGCTTTTAGAGTAAATCATCCATGTGTTATAATTTATGAGCTGGCCATTAGGCTTAAGTGAGAAGCGCCGTTATTCATTTAATTATTATTGATATGCTTCAGAGTGAAGCATTCGATATTTGTTTACAATTGAACTTAAGTGATTCTGCGCATTTTCCATAGTAATATAAATGTTGCTCTTAATGACATTTTTCCATTTAAATCTTAAGATATAGTGTCTGTTAACTTACATACATATAAGTTTACGTTTAATTCAGAAATCCAGTTTGTATTACAGTTCAATTCGCACGAATTTTAAGCTATTATTTTGTCAAATTCTAAATGGAACGCCCGAATAATCATTGATTTGAAATTCACAGTAACAAACTTTTTTATATGAATCGTTATATAAAGTATTACGGTAAATTCGCAAACGTCAAACGACGATCACGTCATAGTTGCGATGGTCATTTGCAGTGCTGTGACGTAAGTGCATTAACATGAAATCGATGTTTTGCGATCAGCTGCAGTGGCAATATGTTTTCGAATTGTTGACGGACGTATCAAAACGTTTTCTTATTCTTAATCGTGATCATCGTCATGCAATTGACGTTTACGAATTCACCGTTAGTTTCTTACAATTTCCATCCACTGCTTTCTGAAGTATATCAGAAAATCCTTAAATATGTATTCCCCATTTATTTTAAAATTCACACCCTACGCTTCGTTACTTAAAAGTTCAAATGCAGAGTGCATGTCATTTGGTTTAAGAAGTGGAAGAACTAAGAACTTACTTACCGCGTTTTGCTTCCTTTTTTTTATAGATGTAGTGAATCCTGACAGCTTGAATGATTTTCTTCTTACGGCCTTAAAACCAACAGGCTGTGTGCTTAGCTGAAGGAAATATTCTGTGCAAAGCCTTTTTCAAAATCGGTCACGAAAGAATTGGGACTATATTTAAATAAATTGGCTTCTACATACTTAAATGCATGCAAATACATTTGTTCCGATTTATTGCTCATTAATATATAAATAAATGGGTAAACCTAAACAAGAAGTTCGATTAAAAGTATATCAATTTTAATGTAATACAGTTTCTTACATGATCGTCATGAGCGAAGTGTTTTATAAGAAGTTGCTTATAGCCGCAAGATAGGACGACGCTGAATGTACCGTCCAGAAGATAGTTTTTCTGGGTTCCGTCAGGTAGCTTCTGTATTTCTTCAGCAATTGTCGGTGACATGAAGATCTAGTACGAAAAGCCTTGCTCGATAACAGTGCCTCTGTAGAATGGTTCACTAGATTTGTATCGAGGCATAACGAAATCATTCATGACACTCTGATCTTTGAAAAGTGCGCAAACTTCTAAAGCCGATGTGGGAATGTTAGGGAACGAGTTATTTCTTAAATTTAAGAGCTCGCGACCTTAGGACAACAGGGTTCTAACTGACATTTTTGTTCAAATTGAGTTATATATTGCATCGTACTAAATAGCGTACGCTCTTTCGATTGCCGCTACCCGTTTCTATCTATCTCTTATGGTTTTTGAGATATTCATTGAAACCGGGTTCTAACTACACACTTTCCATTTGAAATTCAGTTCACAAAGTTATAACAGCCAGATAGAACCTTGTATCCCAACAAAAAGGTAATTATTTCGTATATAGAACCTTGTGGAAACGTTGTAGATAGAACCTTATTGCTCAAAATATTTATTTGAAAAGCGCGTAATTAGAACTTAGTGTGCTGTGATATTTCTATTGGATTCAATATTATTAGTACACATTTTTACAATATTTTGTGTTAGATTTCATTGCGTTAAGTCGTGTTCAGTTTGTCAAGTGATCAAAATTGTGGCGTTGTTTTTAAATTTAAATCAAAATGTAAGTAAAACTGGCTACAAAATGAGCATTTACTTTTGTGTATTAAAATATGCATCTTTCCGACTAAAGTTAATGGATTCACGAGTAATTGCAATGCAAGAGGGAGATATCATTAATTTCGATGATTTGTCCGTGGTATTTGAGGATTACATTATTTTGGAACCTGCAGTTGAAATAAATCAAGATGCAGAAAACAATCCCTCAAGCCAAACAGGTAATTCTGAGTCCAATCAATCTAATTTAGGGGAAGATTAAGGTGAGATAGTAATTCATGTCATGTAAACATTACCACAGAATCGCAAAAAACACGAAAACGTGAAATAAAAGAAAAAACTTGGAAAAGAAACGTACGCCAAAGAAAATATCAAGCAGGAGAGGCTTATATTAGTTCACGGGGGAAAGCAGTGCAAAAAAAAAGAGATTAAGTCCACAAAGAATTGTTTTTTGCACTGCAAGCTGAACTGTGAAAAAAATGTTACGGCAATAGAGCGTGAAGAACTTTTCAAATCGTTCTATTCCTTAGATCGAGAAGGGAAAGCAAACTACGTAATAGTATCGACAACGAAGAATGAAACGAATAAAAGAACAAGTAAATCCCAACCTTCTCGTCGGAATTTCAGTTATGGATATTTTGTCGAGTTATCCGGAAACAAAATACAAGTATGTAAGTCGTTTTGGCTCGGAACGTTTGCAATCTCCCAAGAATTCGTATACAACGCCCACCAGAATAAAAACACCGTATCTGGGATTGCTAAAAAGTGTGCAAAAGGTTTGAAATCAGCTAGAAGAATTCCCGAAGAAAAACTATCGGAAGTAAAGGCACATATAAGATCTTTTCCGACAATAGAGTCCCATTACTGTCGCGCCAAAACAACTAAACTTTACTTAGACCCTAGCCTCAACATTAGTAAAATGTACAACTTGTATAAAGCAGTCGTACAAAACCCCGTTAGAGAAAGTTTTTATAGATATGTTTTTAACACGAATTGCAACATGGACTTCCATCGACCCAAATCCGATAAATGTGGTAAGTGTGAGGCCTATTACGCTGCAGAAAAGGAAAATGCATTAACCGAGAGCATGATAAAGGAACATCAAATTCATCTCGATTTGAAAATAATTATGAGAGAACAGAAGGCTCTAGACAAGGAATCTGGGATTCCCATTCTCACTTTTGATTTACAAAATGTTTTATCTTGTCCAAGAGCAGAAATCGGTCCAATGTTTAACAATTCAAAACTTAATGTATTTAATTTAACTGCGCACTTATCAACGACAAAAAAAATTTACTGTGCTAAATGGACAGAATGCACTGGTGGAAGAAGTGGCAATGATATAGCAGTGGCCTTAATGAAAATATTCGAGAGAGTTTTCGAGGACAACAATATCACTGAATGCATGACTTGGTGCGATTCCTGCGTTCCTCAGAATAAGAATTCTATAAGCATTCTATACAGCATTTTATGAAAACTCATTCTGATGTGGAAAGCATTACAATGAAATACTCCCTTCCGGGGCATTCAGCTCTGCAAGAGGTTGACAATGCGAACGAATATTTCTCTCCTATGGGGCTCATAAGACTGCTAAAGGGTGTTAACACCCGAAAGCCACTCATAATAATGCAAATGCAACCTTCAGATTTTAAGGACTTCGCCAAGTATTCGAAACTCTGCTTTAAATACAAAAATATACCATTTTCAAAATTAAAAATGTTTAAGTTTACCCAAGCTGAGTACCAAATTGACTTTTCTTTAAATTACGATGCTGAAAACATGACCAAAGCTGTAATAAGACGAATGGCAACAAGACTACGCAAAAGCAAAGTAGCAGAACAAGAAGTTCCAAAATTACAGCAGGACACTGAGAACGTTCCGTCGAGGTGTGGAATCTCTAAAGAAAAAGCGAAGCACCTATTATCTATGTCTAAGCACATGAGTTCTGCTGATAAGGCTTATTACAAAGTCATACTTAAATTGGGTATGGTACTTAAAAAAACAAACTAACATATTTTAAATTTCTTCTTTTTCAAGATGATGACATTTCGTAAATTGTATTAATTTATTTGATTATTACCTACGAACTAAGGACTAAAATAAATACTGAGAATTTATTTCATTTTTAACAAAAATTTAAATATTTGTATGTAGGTACATACATATTAATTATTTATTCTTATTTTTTTGTGTTGACCTGAAATTTCACTAAACTAATAATTTCAAGGAATCACTACTTTTGCACCGCGCGAACTCGCCAAGCGCCCTTTGACAACTAGATTAGATACATAAAGAGAACTTAACTCAATACGTCTATCTCACTTGGCGAGCTGCATGTGCCGTCCTACTCTAATACTAAATAACCCTTTGAGTAGGAGGGATTTCCCTGCTCAATTAAGCTAAGGCCAAGAATTGGTTTGTATCTATACTTAAATAAGATTTTGGTTGAAATCCTGGTTAACAATTCGGCCATCCTACTCTACACTGTCCTCAGTGTAGCCTACGAGCCGGTTTTCTATTCTCAATATATAATATTCGCACACAGCATTTTATAAATAAATTTCGCATACTGCTATCTTGCACACAGCAACTTTGCACACTGCCTTTTTTCGCACACAGCTCATTTTAGCACACAGCCTTTTTGCACACAGCCTTTTTCTACGCACACAGCTCATTTTGGCACACAACCTTACTCACTATCGAAGATCACACAGCAATCGATAGGACATTTTAGCACACAGCCTTTTACTCACTATTGAAAGAACACACAGCATTCAATATGACATTTTGGCACACAGCCTTTTTGCACACAGCCTTTTTCTACGCACACAGCTCATTTTGGCACACAGCCTTACTCACTATCGAAGATCACACAGCAATCGATAGGACATTTTAGCACACAGCCTTTTACTCACTATTGAAAGAACACACAGCATTCAATAGGACATTTTGGCACACAGCCTTTTTGCACACAGCCTTTTTCTACGCACACAGCTCATTTTGGCACACAGCCTTACTCACTATCGAAGATCACACAGCAATCGATAGGACATTTTAGCACACAGCCTTTTACTCACTATTGAAAGAACACACAGCATTCAATAGGACATTTTGGCACACAGCCTTTTTGCACACAGCCTTTTTCTACGCACACAGCTCATTTTGGCACACAGCCTTACTCACTATCGAAGATCACACAGCAATCGATAGGACATTTCAGCACACAGCCTTTTACTCACTATTGAAAGAACACACAGCATTCAATAGGACATCGAAAATATAATGTAAACAGCAAGTGACAACGTATCTTACCGTGCAGTTTATATGCGCACCCAAAAATTGATCAATAGGAACAATTTCGTTTATACTTTGTAACCCAAAATCATTCTTATTTCCAAGAACAAGCTACTCAAATATATAACATTATTACCCATCATATCCATAGCTTACGTTCCAAGTTAAGATAAAGCCATCTTCTTCTTTTCAGTTGACTCATATTCCCTTCGTTACTTCGTTAATGTATGTCTCTGTATTTTAACGCTTCATGCTAAAGTTCCAAACTTAGAGACAATTAAAACGAGATTTTCCTTTATTTTTTTTTTTAATTAATTTTTAAAAAAAAAAAGAAAGGACTTCACTTAGAAAAATAGTAAATTCATTAAACAATAGGTCGTTACAATAAATAAAATATGTTAAAATAAACAGAACAATTTGCGCGCAACAGAATTTAAATTCAATTCAAAACATCATAAAAAAAACAAAAATTAAAAAAATCAAAGCAATCCAAATTCAAAATTTTACTTGAACAATAGAGGTAACCAATGGCAACTGTCACATTAAAAAAATCAAACGTATAAAATATTAAAATTAAAGATAAATGCAATTGAAATTAAAAACACATAAGGTAAGGATTAAGGAATAGTAAAAACAAAATTGGTGAATATATCATGTATATGTTCCTATACATATAATAATTTATGCTTCTTTAGTTTTCCTTGTCGCTGTCGCTAGTGTCATCAAATTCGTCCCAATTGATTTCACTGCATCTCGCAAACGGCTTCATGTAGTCGACAGAGTGCACGGATGAATATGCCCGACGCGAAACTTGTAGCTCCGCCATATCTCCGACAATGTATCTATCGTGTTATAGAACACTCTTAACTTCATACGGTCCTTTGAAACGCGGTAGAAGTTTCTTTGACTGACCTGTTGCTGGATGCTCTGCTCGTATTAGAACTAAATCTCCCACTTGGTATTTCAGTGGTTCTCGATGAGTCGAATTAAATTTATCAGCTTGGTGAATTTGAAGTTTTTGAACGCGCTGCTTAACCTTGTCTCGAAGTTCTGTCAGTGGAATATTTTCTTCGTCACTAGAGTCATCTTGAAGTGCAATGTTGAGGTGATTAGCTAAGCTATTTCTTGGTTTAAACGCGAACATTATCTCCTGCGGTGTTTGGTTTGTTATTCGGTGTTTTAGTGAATTCAAGCCCCATTGAATTGACGACAAATGATCTTCCCAGTCTCGACCATCCTGTCGTGTTGTCATTGTTGAAAGTGAACACTTTACAGTTCGGAAATATCGCTCTATTTGTCCATTTGCTCGCGGCATCCGTACAGCATTTAAAATGTGGCGAATACTGTTCTCTTCGCAAAATCTCTTAAACGCGTTGGACGTGAATGCAGTGCCTCTGTCGCTAATGATTTGTGTCGGCATTCCGAAAAATTGCGAAAGTTCTATTAGTGATACGATAACTGATTTCGAATTCGTGGATTTTACTGGTCGTAGTGCCAAATATTTAGTGAAGCTGTCTATTACTCCGAGGACGTAGTAGTTGCCTTTTATACTTTTTACATACGGTCCAAGATGGTCAATGTGAATGGTGTGATAGGGAATTGGAATCTTGTTGATAGGGTGAATATGGTACCGGGTCTCATCCTTAGCGCGCTGGTTGTACAAGCATGGAACACAGCTGTTTAAGTATTTTTGCACAATAGTTCTCATTTTTGGGAACCAGTATGTGCGTTTAAGATGTTCTATTGTCCGGTCAAGTCCACAGTGGCCGATGTCGTCGTGCGATGATTTTATTACTCGCCACCTTACTCCTTTCGGTATGATAAATTTAGGACCACTTTCGGTTTTTTTGAATAGCCGACCATGTTTAAGAACGTATTGCTTTTCGTAGTCTTTTCATTTAGGTTCTTTTTCTTTTTGGTCAGGGTTAGATAGGATGTTCCGAATTTCTCGCAGCTGACATCTTGAAGGACTGATATCCAATCCTCTTCTTTTGTTTCGACTATAAGCATTTCTAGACCGGCTTCTTCCACTTCGACGGCGGACTCGATCGGGTGTCTACTCAATGCATCCGCGTGTTGCATTTGTTGGGCTGTTCGGTATTCTAGCGTGTAGTCAAATTCTTGAATTTTTAACCACCACCTGGCAATTCTTGGGACAAGTTCTCTTTTGTTTTGCGTCATTTTTAAAGAGTTGCAGTCGGTATAAATTACAAATTTTTTCCCGAGTAAATAATACCTAAAACGTTGCAACGATTCCACCACAGCGAGTGCTTCGAGTTCGTAGCTATGGTATTTCTGCTCTTCTTTGGTGGTAGTTCGACTGAAATATGAAACAGCATTCTTCTCCCCAGTATCGCCTACTTGTATAAGAACGCCAGCTAAACCCAGGCTGCAGGCATCAGTGTGAAGTTCGTGATTCTTCTTGGGATCATAAATGACTAAAATGGGAGACTTACATAATTTTGCGCGTAAAGTAGTAAATGCTTTCTCCATTACATTGGTCCATTTAAAAGAAACGTCTTTCTTCAACAATTCATTTAGAGGAGCTGCTATTTTCGCGTAACTAGGCACAAACCGACGAAAATACCCGGTCAATCCGAGAAACTGTCTAACGTTTTTGGTTTCTTTGGGCACTGGGAAGTTTTCGATCGCACAAACTTTAACCTTACCTGGCTTAACACCATCTGCGCTCACTTCATGACCTAGGTAGGTAATTACGTTTGCAAAAAAACAACATTTTTTTATATTTAAAGTCACTTTTATTTCTTTAAGAACTTTTAAGAGTTTTTCAAAAAGCTGTAATAAAGTGATTATATTTTCAGCGAAGATGACAATATCGTCCATATAAATCAAAATATTTTTCGATGAAAGACTTTTGGTAATAAGACTCATTAAACGCATAAATGCCGACGGAGCATTTGTTAGACCGAAAGGGACTCTATTGAAATGGTACTGACCTTGCGAAGTTACGAACGAAAACTTGGAGTTTTCCTCGATTGGAATCTGGTAGTATCCGCTCATTAAATCGAGTAATATGAACACTTTGCCGTTGGACATTAAATTGAGCTGCTCTTCTACGTTTGGGATGGGGAAGTTTTCGCGTATGGTAATCTAATTTAATCGTCTATAATCGACGTATAGACGATGTGTACCATTTTTTTTTCACTAACAACGCGGGACTAGCAAATTCTGAGTTTGAGGGTTCAATTATATTGTTTTTCAAAAGGTCATCTATTATTTCCTCTAAGGAGGCTAGTTCATTGTAAGGGACTCTATATGGTTTATGCCGAACGATTTTATTTTCTTTTAGCGATATACTCATTTTTATTTTGTCCGTTACTCATTAGCTCATTTAAATTAAACGCAATACACCCGCGGTAATCATTGAGAAGTTTTACGAGATCTTGTTTTTCACTGTCGCTACATGGGAAATTACCGATGGAAATGTCACTTACTTTAATGTTCTGATTGGTAGGTGGGGTCGATCCAAGGTATTTTGAGACAGTCAAGAATTTTCAGTATTTTCTTTGATATCTAAGATACCATTCTTTCGTATAATACACACATTCTCGGAATCTAAGAAATTTCGACCAAGGATCATTGGATAGTCTTGTACATTATCTTCCACGACCAGAATATCAATTTTACGAGTTACTTCACCCACTGTAACTTGTTTAGTTATTGTTCCAATTGCGTTCGTAGAAACCTTTGCGAAGCCCTGAAGCATTGCCCTGCTTGATTCCATGTTCCAGTTGTACTTGTTTACTTGCGATTTTTGTATGGTTGAACAGTCACTCCCGAGATCTACAAAGGCTTTTACCAGTCTATCATCAACATTTATAATTTTGACTAACCCACTATCGGCTTCAGAGCAAAGCACACGACGCATCTTTTGAGGAGGTTGTTCTGTTAGTTGTTTACGTTGCAATGGTCGGCGACGTTCGTGGCACTCGCGAGATTAATGCCCTGGAGATTTGCAATTGAAACAGATGATCGCGTTTCGTTCCGATCTATCAATTGTTCTTAACTTACAATCGCGAGCCCAATGTCCGGGTTTTCTGCAATTATAACAACTTTGCATGTTTCGTTGTCCTTGTCCAATCGTCTTTTTTGTGGAACTGGTATCATTTCTAAATCGATTCTGTTTAAATTCGGAGCGCGGTAGGGATTTTAGATATTGGGTATTAGTGTCTAGACGCCGGCGTTGATCTGCTTGAACTTGGATGGATTTTAGTGCGTTTATTGTTGTTATCAGTCGTGGCATGGTTTCACAGTTAACCGTCGTTAAGTTGGTCATTAATGTGCGATCTTTTAACCCGGTAATTATGTAATTAATTATAGTCTTTGTGGTTAGTTTACCCCGTTTCCCCAGTGCTACCATCTCGTATACATAATTTTCAACACTTTCCTCATTACCCAACTGTCGAGATAAAAGTTTGATGTGGATGTTGGCAGCGTCATCCTGCGATGGAAATTCTTCCAACAATATATTCGTTATATTATACTGCAGAATTAAATATCCAAATTTACCATTTGATGATAAACTGCCTGCATTTCGTCCAAGAATATATGCACGAAGCCTGTACATGAATTCCAGGCGATCTGGATGATCATATAGACCTCCTTTAGCCCGAATGACTCCAAAAAAGTTTTCCAGAACGTCTTGGTTCAGTCTATACGTCAGCAGATATGAAATGTTGTGTTTCGATTTTAAATCATGATAGAGCAATTTCAAAGAATTGTTTGTCATTATTATGCCTGAAAAAAGTATAAATTGGTTAGTAGAAACAAAAATATGCAATAGTACTTCAGTACCTTTTTGGAAGGGCATTAAGTTTTTTTTTCCTTTTACACGCATTTTCAACAACACATTTGTCATTTTTTCCACGATCTCAAATTGAAGTTCCTCCGAAAGCCCAACTCCGTGAACCCTCTCACGGCTGTCCTTGTATGGAACTCTAACATTCAGACAGTCGAACCAGTCATTTACCTAAAATGGGACAAATGATAATTAAAACCAAAAGAGAGAGAGTGCATACCTGTTTAAAAAACTCGGAGCACTTAAGCCAACCTTCGGATCTGTAAGCTCGAGGACCCACTGCGTGTATTGCGATTGCATCGGCAATATCTTCTGCGGACCATTTAGCACGCTTATGAGGACATTCCAATTTTTTCAACTGTCCACTGGTGAATATATGGCTAATTGAGTCAATCGTCTGTTTTTGCTTCCAGCATTGCTTAGTTAGTCTTAAAATAAAAATAAATATTACCATTGTATATCATTTTCCTATTTATATTTTTTACTTACTCAGAGTATGTAGGGCGAAGAGCATCAGTTTGTGTACTGCAGTCATTTGAAGAAATTACGAGGGTTTCATTTATTGTGTTTTCTAGTCTGGTGCCTGTTGTCGATGATGATGATGGTTCTCTGGAAAAATTATTAATAACATTACCATGGAACATCGTTTTCTTATTTACATTTTTTACCTACTCAGAGTCTGTATGGCTAATAGAATAAGTTTGTGTACTGCAGTGGGCTGGTGCCATTTCGATTTCCATCACTGAAACTGTTGCAGTATAACTGTCATCATTTTGAATTGCCGGTGGCGATAATCTGCCTTCGTTCTCGATGTCTTCGTTAGCAGTTGCAATGCTTAAAAAGTAAGATATAAATCGTATTAACTAATATATGTATGTGTACTGACAATTATGTACTCTACCTTGAATGTAGCAACGACCTATTCTGCATTCTTAGACTTCGCGCTGATGGAAAATCCTCCTTCTTAGACATTGGCAACAAAAGTGATGGAACCGCATCTTGTTTAATCCGCTTGATTTTAAGTTGTATTCCATTCCTTTCATACAATGGATTTAAAGGAACAAAATCACTTTGAGTAAAGTATTTTGAACAAATCCGAGCAGTTTTTAAATTAAATTTATCTTTCCGCCTACACAGAAACACCCACTGTTTACTTATTTTAGATTCCTTCGGAAAGGAATGAAATGATATTTTTTCATCACAGGTCTTTTTTTCATTGTTCACATAACATCCATAAACGGCACAACGCATTTTGCAGAGTCTTAAGAAAATATTAACTAAATTATACCGTAAATTCAAAAAAGAACCAAGAATTACATGTAAATAATCATTCGCACATCACAATTGGCGGCCATTTTCTTGAATTTTTGACAGATGCGCGAACTTGCACGAAAATGAACACTCTGAGTATACTACCTTAGATACGTGTACTGTGCATAAAGAGAACTTAACTCAATACGTCTATCTCACTTGGCGAGCTGCATGTGCAGTCCTACTCTAATACTAAATAACCCTTTGAGTAGGAGGGATTTCCCTGCTCAATTAAGCTAAGGCCAAGAATTGGTTTGTATCTATACTTAAATAAGATCCTGGTTAACATTTGTTATAACAATTAAAGAAAAAAAAAATTATTAAAATAAATCTGAAACTTGAAGTTTATACTATGTACGAAATAAAGAACTGAAATAAAAGCTGTGAATTTATTTTGACTTATAACTAAAATTTATATTATATAGATAATATTATTATTATTTTTATAACAATTAAAGAAAAAACAAAAATATTAAAAAAAAAATCAAGTATCTTTTTTGCATGCATTCATTCATAATGAGCACCTAACAACGTTCTATCTGAAAAAAAATTAATCTTATCATGACACAAAGTTCTATCTGGTAATTAGAACCTTGTTACCCTAATACCATGTATCTTATAGATGAGCAACAAAGTTCTATCCATTTTTTTAAACATAAATTCCAGAATAACTACACGGCGTATCTCAAATATTTTAATAATAATTAAATTCTTGATAGAATTCAATGCATATCATTTCAAACAGATTGTGATAAAATTCAACGTTCAAAACTATAACGCAACGAAACATTCAACCTCATTTTCATTCATATCTATGTTTTCAGTGTCTAAAAAGATCTTTAGCTCAGAGGTGTGCTGTAAAAGACCATTTTTATTCCATGTTGCAATTCACTTTCTCTGCACCTGGTCTAGCGAGAGCCAGGCAACGCATACTGGGCAAACTGTTCTTCGACGATCCTAAAGAAATATTCGGAAAAAGGATTGGAAAGCTGATCCTCTTCCTAAACTCCACAGCGTGGATGTAAATATCTCATAGTTACATCGAAATAAACGGATCACCTGAGAATGTGGTGTGGGAACACACCCGCGCCCTGGCGGTTCATAGCATAATCATTCATTTCGCTAAAATATCTTGTTATCTCTTTCTAACTCAAACTTTATATCTTCATCTTCTTCACACTTATACCATGTCAAAATTTAAATTAACAGTCAGTCTGGATTTTAACTTTGTCGACGCAACGAGCGTCTCTTCTATTTCCTTTTTATATATTTAATAAATAATTGTTTCGTTTTGGAAAAGCTATCTTTTATTGGTAAAATTTTTTTTTGTAACATATGTGTACAGAGTCTGATTGGTTTGGCCTATGGCCGTCTACCAGATTGACAATTATAGTTACTTAAGTGATATTTAAGAAAAAGAAAGATACATACAATTCTATACAAAGTATCGAATATTTACACAACTGTAGTTATATACACAAATATACGTTTGTATGCGTATAGGATCACCTTAGAAGTCGCCTTCGATTACACGCTTTCTGTAACGTAGTGCGTTTGTGGAGTAATTGTATATGACATCCCAGCCCCGATCGCCGTTCAAGATGTTGAGTGCCTCATTTACTTCCAATCTGTGTGAACCAAAATATCTCTTGCGGTATTCTTTGAGAATTGGACAAATCGCAATAAAGTGGACCACGTCTTCTCTCTCCTTGAGGTTGCAAAGATCGCATAAAATTGGAAGGTCTGGTCGATGTGGTATAAAATTTAGGTTGGCTAGTTCTCCTCGCATTTTAAAAATGGTGCTAATCATACTAGTCGAGTAGTGGTTTAAGAAGTATGTTCGCTCTCCAAGATTGTGGTTCATTTTGCTATAGTGTAGTCTATACTGAGATGACTGCGCTTCGCATTTTGGTTTAGCAAACATGGTACGACTTGTTTCCTTCAGCAACATGTTGAACTTCATTCTTAATGATGTAGGGTCATCATCGGAAGTAAACGATACGTTCAAGCCGCAGTTCGATGCTAGTCTCTCCCATTCTTGAACAAGGTTTCCTCTTGATGATAGAGCATGCAACAGTACTAGTTTCGGCAGTCTTTCTTGTCCCCATGTCATGACTTTCACTATATAATTAAAATGAAGTTTTAGCGTATCTAAGAATAGAGGTGGGCATCCTGTCTCTAGATGTAGCATATAGTTGGGAGTTCCACTCGGCAATTGAAAAATCCTTTTGAGAAAGTATCGAAGGCATTTTTCGACAACTTCGAAGTGACAATAACCCCAAGTTTGAGCTCCATAGAAGAGTATGGAGGTAACAGCAGTACGAAATATTTTTTGTTTTGCAATATGAGTTACATATTTATTTTTAATGCATTGATCCCAGATAGATGATAGAGCACGTTTAGGTTCAGACGATTTGGAGGTGATGTGCTTTTCCATATTCAAATTAGATGTTATTAATACCCCCAAATATTTATACTCTCTTACTACTTCGATGTTTTCGCCTTGGTAAGTCTATTTTATCTTTTATTGTGTTGAGACAAAGTCTCCACAGTGGTATCAAAACGGCGCCCTCTATGCGCTATTTGGGGTTTCTTCCATCAAAACAATCACTTCTACCTACCTACCTACCATGTCGCAATTGTAAGTTTCTGTCCATCATTGTTTTTTATGAGCGACTTCTTCGCTTAGCTATTTTGTTGTCAAATCCTATATTCAATCGTTCAATGATAAGAGAAAGCATTTCTTTTATGAAGGTTTCCTCATTCTTAAGCACATTTTCAACAATTTGTGAACAGGACTTCTTTTTCTCCTCGCCTTTGTTTTGAACTATTTCCTTGACCGGTTGGTTAAAGGATTTTACTATTACTTTCTTATTTATTGTACTTGTTGATTTGTTTCTATAAAAAGTACGTTTACTTTTATTGTCCTGGTACTTTTTAGTAACAGAATGATTGCGTTGACAGTTCACATATCTCGCTTCCTGTTATTTTAATAGGTTTTAGTTGAATGCTTTCCTTTGCATTTAACATAAGCAAAGTCCCAGTTGCAGTATTTTTGTGTATGCACAAAGGATTGGAAACGCTTGCTCTGTGTAAAAACCTTGGACTTTCGTAGTGGCTCAATTTTAACAGCAATGCCTTTGATTGTTCTAATAGTGTAGATCCTTTCGACACTCTCTTTGTGTACTTATCCTATTGAAGAATAGATTCGTCCAGAGCTGGCTTGGCGAGTAATTATTCCAGACACTTACATATGTAACTCTAATCAAACATCTATAGGTTTAAAAATATTAAAAGACTTTGGTGCGAGCATAAGAATTTGTATTTTTTTTATTTTTATTTTACTTTCCTAATAGGAATAGTGAAGAATTATTCTAGTTGTAAGAGTATAAAAAATTATTTTTTAGTTCATATTGGAAAAAGAACAACTTAGTACCTACTGACATGTTTACCTACTAATTTGTTCATATACGAGGATGTACAGTGATCAAAACAGCCGATAAATTATATCTTACCGTAGATGTACAGTAAAACTTGTGATTAGGGGAATCTGCGAATAAAAGAATCCTGCGAAACCTGGATAGTGGACATTTTTGGATGCCAATTTTGATTTTCTTCATACAAACCCACTCTTATATTGTAGAATCCTGTGTAATCTGAATAATGAAACACTTTGCAATGAATTTTGTTTTTCCCACGCAAATTCAGTCTTCAATAGCACAATCGAGATACCTATGAATGTGCCAAAAGTCATTAACATTTTGTCGGATTCGTTTCCTTTTCCGATAATTTTGACATTTCAATTGTTTCTTTTCGTGCGTGTCTCATTCTGCTAGCGGCAACATTCAACAAGTACACATTCTGAACTCCGATATCAAAATAGATCGAAAAATGATAAAAGAAATTATGTTGCCGGTTGTGGAAAAAATTGCGAGTAGTAAAAAAAAGTGCACCAAAGCATTCCACTTTTCCAGAAAGTTTTTTTTTTGCAAATTAATTAATTTGCTTAAATCTACATCGAGGCAGAATTATGAATAAAATTATCTAATATGAAAAAATCTCTTGCCACGGTGTTTCTGGCCGCACTCCTCCGAAACGGCTCGACCGATATTTATGAAATTGTTTGTGTAACTTCTCAGGCAGAGAGACGGACAGACAGACAGACATACAGACAGACAGAACGAAAGATGGATAGATAGATAGGCTGATAGACAGACAGACAGACAGACAGACAGACAGGCAGGCAGATAGACAGATAGACAGACAGACAAACAGGATGACAGACAGACAGATAGACAGACAGACAGACTGATAAACAGACAGGCAGACAGTCAGTCAGATAGATAGATAGATAGACAGACAGATAGATAGAAAAAAAAATTGTATTGAAGTTGAAAAATAGAACAGCAGTATGTAATTACTTTCTATCATACCCGAATAACTACCATTATGTGCGCGGGCAAATTTAAAAAAAAATGTAAAATTTAAAAGATAGGAGGAACGAAGCGCGTCTGGTTACGGCTAGTTTTTTTTAAAAAATACATGTGCATATGTACCTATACCTAGACCTATGTTCATATGTATTTTTAAGTACAATATCTGCAAACAAAAAAAAAATCAATATAAATAAATTAAATTTATTATTCAATTATCAAACTTGAGAAGGTTTTATTTCATTATAAAAACAAATAGTATCTATCTAAGCATGCGATATTTCTGAGAGTTCATCTCTCCGAAGAGCTTCTGAAGGCGATAGGTTACGCCCTCCAAGTGGTAGAATGTCAATATTTTGTACATGGGCCCGAACACTTTGCCCAGGAGGTAGTCCAATGTACCACTTGCCCACGTTTTTGATTATCGTTGAATCTCTGCTTCTAGAGTTCCAATCATGTTCACGGCCAATTTCTAGAATTCTTCGATTACTTGTTATGACAGGTGGTATCGAACTGAGGTCCTCATCAAAATCTAAGGTATTAAAGCGATCTATCGGTTTTTTCTCCCTATGACTTTGCTTCGGACTTAACCCTTCATTACTGGGTGCAGAAGTCGTCCCATCCTTTTTAGTATCAAAGTCAGCAAACGTACTAAAATCATCATCAATTTTATCAAATTCGTCGAAGAACTCTTCATCGGAAGTTTTCGCTGCATTCTTAAATCTTACACCACTTCGGCTTGAATTTTGAGTGTAATCGTCATCAGGAAACTTCATTTTATTTTCGGTACGAATATTTTTAGTAACATCATTGCGTGATGGACTGCTCCGATCAGCGTCGTCATCTTTGGGTCGTATTCTGCCGGAACTAGATGTTTGTAGGTACTCTTTTGAATCAGCAAATTTACTGCGTGAATGAGGAATGAGCGTGTTTATATGTGAGCCACGGCCAACACTATTGTGGATTACTCTGTAGCCTATTCCAGCGCCAGCTTCATATTCCACTGTTCTTTGAATGCCTTTGTCATCTAGATAGGAATAAGCACCTCTAACAATCCCATCTGGACCACTTACTTCTGACCTTCTGTGATCAGGACCTGTCGCTATAAATTTGTAAAGTCCATCAGAAACTCTCTGTACAGATACTTTGCCGCGTGTTTGCGGGCTCGCTTTATAAAGTGGAGCATTGTAGTCTATTGTCGAAAGACTATCAGGAACGCTATTTAATACTTGAAATCCAGTGCGAGCGCCTGCCGCGTAACGTACTGTATGCTTTTCGCCAATGTCATCAAAATATGAATATAATCCTGAAATATATGAAATGTTTTATATACATAAACATGACGTTGTGTAATCTTTATATAAATACAAAATGTGTAAGTTAAAGTAAAAGAAATAGATAATTTTTTTTCCACTTGTCCTCCATGTACCAATGCGAGAACTCTCGTATGAAGAAAACACCGTGCGAGAACTCTCGCAAAAGGAAATCCATCAACAAAAAATTCCCATATCATTTCCATGGCAATCATATAGGAAGTGTTTATTAGTTATTTTTTTGTTGATATATTTGTCTCTTGGAAGTTCATTTTGAGTCGAATATATGTTAATATTTATAAAGTGAAAGTGCGATTCGTTAAGATTGGTTGAGTGTGACAGCCGCAAATGGTATGCCTATACTACAGAAATAATATATACTAGTGTGCCGGTGCGAGAATTCTCACAAGAGAAAATCCAACCCCCAAAATTCAAACTTCTCATCCAACTTCCCATATGATTTCCATCTGTCAACTCATGGAAATCCCATGGAAATCATACGGGAAGTATTTATTCTTTTGGGAGTTCATTTTGAGTAGAATATTTGTTTTAATAAATTGTTAAAACTTATAAAGTGAAAGTGGAATTCGTCAGTGCTCCAGGAAAATTTCTTTCTTTTGACACCTCATTTATTAAGATTGGTTAAGTGTGAGAGCCGCAAATGGTACCTATACTACAGAAATAATATATACTAGAGTGCCCGTGCGAGAACTCTGGCAAGAGAAAATCTAACCCCAAAATCCAAACTTCCCATCCAACATCCAAACTTCCCATATGATTTCCATCTGTCAAATCCCGTGAAAATCATACGGGAAGTATTTATTCTTTTGGGAGTTAATTTTGGGAAGAATGTTTTTTTTATCGGTTTTTTAATTTGTTAAAATTTATAAACTGAAAGTGCTCCAGGAAAATCTCTTTCTTTTGACACCTCATTTGTTAAGATTGGTTAAGTGTGAGAGCCGCGAATGGTAACTACATATACTACAGAATTACATAATATGTACATATATATAGGTACAGTGGCGAGAAAATAAATAGGGAAACACAACCAAAGACAGTGATTTCTGTGTATTTTACTAAAACTTCGAACAACTGGAAAGCGTATCAATTATATTTTTTTAGCATAGATATTATTAGGTATCTTATAACATCAGTTACAGGAAAAATTTAACCTTATAGATGAAGAAAAATCCTTACTTCTCAGAGAACTTTAAAACACAATTTTTGCAACAGATAAATAGGCTCCGTGTCGTATCGCCCAATACAAAATCGCCCAAACTGCAAAAAATCAAAAATAAGTTGGGCGATTAGACAATTTTATATTGTGGGCGATTTGGCATAATGTCAAATTACCCAAAAACCTAACATTGAACGATTTTGTGTTTCGGCTTTTTTAAAAGCGGATCTGTGTCGTATTGCCCAACACCATAAATTCCGCATCCTGTAGGACTTTGACGAATTGGAAAAATTTTCCTTTCCTTTCTTTTTTTGTTCAGCATCCGTCCAAGTACACCATTATAGCCTTCAATATCCGATGATGTTTTTTTTAATAACTGAGAACTGTAATGGCCCGATCTGAAGTAAGTAATGAAAAGATAAACAGCATTAGTCCGAAATGAAGGATTGAAGAAATTGATACATTAAAACAAAAAGTCAGGCTCCATGGATTCTGGGGGGGACCATTTATTGCTTATTCAACACAGTTCCAGAAGGAGTTCACTCACGCCGAGAACTCCACCAAAAACAAAAACAATTGCGCCAAAAAACGTTACGGTAAAAGATAGCGCTATTATTGCAAGCATTCTAAAAATGCATAAAGAAAAATCTGAAATTGAAACCAGTGTAGTCGAAAGTGAACAACATAAAACAGATTCACAAGCGAAAGTAAAAACAAACAGCTATTATAACGAATGGCAAGCCGAACTTAAAGCCAGGAAAAATCTGGAAGAAATTGTTTTAAGTCTGCAAAACCAGATAAAAGCTCTAGAGGCAAAAGTTTCTCTATTGGACTGTACCAATAAATACCCAGTCCAACCAGTCCAACCAATCCAGCAAGATGGGGAAAAAGAATTCCACACAGATGAAGAAGAGCTGGCACAAGAAACAGAAGATCATCTGCAGAAGAAGAGCAAAAGGCCAACGAAAAAACGCAAGGCAGAAGAAAATCCTGAAACATCTTCAAGAAACCTTAATAGTGTGGCTACGGCAAAACACGCAAATTTACAAGCTAAGGCGGATGATAAAAGGCTTGAAAAGATAACCACCGTCTCGAAAAGACAGCTATTACCACCACCAATTATGATCTCTGGAGTAGACAGATTTGGTGAGCTAAAGAGAATAATTGAACAAAAATCGAAGAAAACATGCAAGTTCACATCATATAGCAACAATAATTGGAAATTAAATGTTGACGACAGTGACTCTTATAGAGAAATCACTGACGAACTAACGAAAATGAACTTGCAATGGCACTCATACGAAAATAAAGCTACTAGACCATTTAAAGTAGTAGCCAGAGGTCTTCACTTTTCATGTGATGAACATGATATTGTCGAAGACTTAACGAACAAAAAATTCCAAATTTTGGAAGCCAAAAATCTAATTAAAAAAGAAAGAATAGAAGGCATTGATGGGGAGCCAACGACAAAAAGTAGAAAACTACCTCTTTTCATGCTCTCCTTCCATAATCAAGAAGATGCCGAAAAGGTTTACGGTATAAAATCAATAATGGGTATTGTTGCTAAGATCGAGCCACTTCGAAAGAGGCCCAACTCAATACCTCAATGCAAACGATGCCAAGCCTTCGGGCATACGCAAAGCTACTGCAAAAGAGATTTTGCATGCGTTAAATGTGAAGGAAAACATCCAACAAATGACTGTCCACTAAAGAAAGATGACAAAGCGAAATGTATTAACTGTCATGGAAATCACCCAGCTAGTTACAGAGGTTGTCCGGTTGCAATACAATACCAAGAGAGGAAAAACAGAGTTGTTAGCAACCACCAACAAAACCCACCTAAAAATAAAAACAAACAACAAGCAAATATCGAAAGCAATAAAATAGACAAAATTCCAATTGCTGCTAAAACAAACACGCCAATTGTGAATAACAAATCGTATTCCCAAATAGTGAAAAATACACGTAAAGAAGAAGAAATATCAGTCAAGGAAATGCTTTTTACTATTATTCAAAGATTGGATAAACAAGACAAATTAACAGAGTCCCTAAGTAAAGAAGTTTCCTCAGGAAAAAAACCACAAAATAATAATGATTAAAAATCTAAAAGTCGCAACCTGGAATGCAAACGGTTTACTCCAACATATCTCTGAATTTCAAATATTTCTAGATAATGAAGACATTGATGTTTGCCTGATTTCTGAAACCCACTTCAAACAGGGAACAAAGATTAGAATTCCTGGGTACCTCTGTTACCACTCTCCCCATCCAGCTGACAGTGCCAGGGGAGGCAGTGCTGTAATTGTAAAAAGTGTGTTGGAACCTTATGAATTGCCCAAAATAGCGAAACAATCCATGCAAGTAGCTACAATAAACATTTTGATGAAAAACAAAGAATTTAAAATATCTGCCATATACTGTCCACCTAAGCATTCACCTACTGAGGAAGATCTCAATGACCTTTTTCAAACTCTAGGGAGTAACTTTATCGTTGGTGGTGACTTCAATGCAAAACACACCTACTGGGGGTCAAGATTAATAACGACAAAGGGCAGAAAGCTTTACAAAACAGGGCGAAGTCTCAACTGCGACTTTATTTCGAGTGGTTCGCCTACATATTGGCCATCTGATCCAGCGAAAATACCAGATCTTATTGACTTCTTTATAACCAAGGGAATCAATAGAAAAGACGTAAAAATTGAAACCAGTGATGATTTGTCGTCAGATCATACACCCGTAATCCTAACGGTCAACGGGATGTCAATAGAACAAATAATAAACGCAAGACTTACCAACAAAAGAACGAACTGGTGTAAATTTAAAGAACTACTCCAAGGATTTATTAATCTTAGATCTCCATTGGTTACAACGAACCATATTGACATGGAAGTGGAGCAATTTATTGCCGATATACAACAGGCAGCAGAAGATAGTACACCGACCTATCACCAAAAAAAACAAACAGTGGTAAAGTTTCCTATAGAAATTAGGGAACTTATATTAGAAAAGAGAAGAGCTCGTAGGAAATGGCAAATGACACGATATCCCGGCGACAAAACTATATTTAATAGACTAAACAACAAGCTTAAAAAAATTATTGGTGAATTTAAAAATAGATCTCTCAATAAATACCTCTGTAACTTAACTGCTGACAAAGTCACAGACTACTCCCTTTGGAAGGCTGCCAAACATTTAAAGAGACCTCAAGCGCAAGATCCCCCGTTAAAAACATCTGATGGGAAATGGATCCGCGACCCAAAAGAAAAGGTTAAACTTTTTTCGGAACACCTCTCAAATGTTTTTAAGCCTTTTCCACCTCGCATAGCAAACGAATGTCTTGATTTCTCTGATAGAGTAGATGAAGACATAATTGCTTATGTTTCGTTAACAGAGATCAGTACATGCATCCATAAATTATCCATTAGAAAATCGCCAGGTTATGATCTTATAACTGCCCAGATCCTTAAAGAGCTACCCTTCAAAGCGTTATTAAAACTCAAGCTCATAATTAATGCTTGTTTCAGACTAAGATATGTCCCACTTCACTGGAAGATAGCAGAAATTATTGTTATACCTAAACAAGGTAAACCTCTATCAGAAGTTAGCTCATATAGACCAATATCGCTTTTACCGGTATTATCAAAACTTTTCGAGAAACTGCTTCTTAAAAGACTAGACAAAATCATAGAGCAAAGAAGGCTTATTCCCACCCATCAGTTCGGGTTTAGGAATAAACATTCAACCATAGACCAAGTGCATCGTATAACTAATGTTATAGAAAGAGCACTAGAAGAAAAAAAAGTTTGTTCTACATTATTCCTAGACGTTGCTCAGGCTTTCGATAAAGTTTGGCATAAGGGTTTAGAGTATAAGCTTCATAGGGACTTACCTAGACAATACTATGAGATACTAAAATCTTATATAGCAAATAGATTCTTTAGAGTACGCTACGGTTCTGCGTATTCTGATCTTAAAGAAATACAAGCAGGTGTTCCACAGGGAAGTGTCCTAGGGCCCACTTTATATTTATTATATACTAGGGATATACCACATGCGAATGACACGATGATAGCCACATTTGCAGACGACACTGCTCTTCTATCAACGGATGGCTGCGTAGCTAAAGCAACTGAAAAGCTCCAAAATTCAGTTAACGAGATATGTGATTGGACCTTCTTTTGACACTCATTTATTAAGATTGGTTAAGTGTGAGAGCCGCAAATGGTACCTATACTACAGAAATAATATATACTAGAGTGCCCGTGCGAGAACTCTGGCAAGAGAAAATCTAACCCCAAAATCCAAACTTCCCATCCAACATCCAAACTTCCCATATGATTTCCATCTGTCAAATCCCGTGAAAATCATACGGGAAGTATTTATTCTTTTGGGAGTTAATTTTGGGAAGAATGTTTTTTTTATCGGTTTTTTAATTTGTTAAAATTTATAAACTGAAAGTGCTCCAGGAAAATCTCTTTCTTTTGACACCTCATTTGTTAAGATTGGTTAAGTGTGAGAGCCGCGAATGGTACCTACATATACTACAGAATTACATAATATGTACATATATATAGGTACAGTGGCGAGAAAATAAATAGGGAAACACAACCAAAGACAGTGATTTCTGTGTATTTTACTAAAACTTCGAACAACTGGAAAGCGTATCAATTATATTTTTTTAGCATAGATATTATTAGGTATCTTATAACATCAGTTACAGGAAAAATTTAACCTTATAGATGAAGAAAAATCCTTACTTCTCAGAGAACTTTAAAACACAATTTTTGCAACAGGTAAATAGGCTCCGTGTCGTATCGCCCAATACAAAATCGCCCAAACTGCAAAAAATCAAAAATAAGTTGGGCGATTAGACAATTTTATATTGTGGGCGATTTGGCATAATGTCAAATTACCCAAAAACCTAACATTGAACGATTTTGTGTTTCGGCTTTTTTAAAAGCGGATCTGTGTCGTATTGCCCAACACCATAAATTCCGCATCCTGTAGGACTTTGACGAATTGGAAAAACTTTCCTTTCCTTTCTTTTTTTGTTCAGCATCCGTCCAAGTACACCATTATAGCCTTCAATATCCGATGATGTTTTTTTTAATAACTGAGAACTGTAATGGCCCGATCTGAAGTAAGTAATGAAAAGATAAACAGCATTAGTCCGAAATGAAGGATTGAAGAAATTGATACATTAAAACAAAAAGTCAGGCTCCATGGATTCTGGGGGGGACCATTTATTGCTTATTCAACACAGTTCCAGAAGGAGTTCACTCACGCCGAGAACTCCACCAAAAACAAAAACAATTGCGCCAAAAAACGTTACGGTAAAAGATAGCGCTATTATTGCAAGCATTCTAAAAATGCATAAAGAAAAATCTGAAATTGAAACCAGTGTAGTCGAAAGTGAACAACATAAAACAGATTCACAAGCGAAAGTAAAAACAAACAGCTATTATAACGAATGGCAAGCCGAACTTAAAGCCAGGAAAAATCTGGAAGAAATTGTTTTAAGTCTGCAAAACCAGATAAAAGCTCTAGAGGCAAAAGTTTCTCTATTGGACTGTACCAATAAATACCCAGTCCAACCAGTCCAACCAATCCAGCAAGATGGGGAAAAAGAATTCCACACAGATGAAGAAGAGCTGGCACAAGAAACAGAAGATCATCTGCAGAAGAAGAGCAAAAGGCCAACGAAAAAACGCAAGGCAGAAGAAAATCCTGAAACATCTTCAAGAAACCTTTATAGTGTGGCTACGGCAAAACACGCAAATTTACAAGCTAAGGCGGATGATAAAAGGCTTGAAAAGATAACCACCGTCTCGAAAAGACAGCTATTACCACCACCAATTATGATCTCTGGAGTAGACAGATTTGGTGAGCTAAAGAGAATAATTGAACAAAAATCGAAGAAAACATGCAAGTTCACATCATATAGCAACAATAATTGGAAATTAAATGTTGACGACAGTGACTCTTATAGAGAAATCACTGACGAACTAACGAAAATGAACTTGCAATGGCACTCATACGAAAATAAAGCTACTAGACCATTTAAAGTAGTAGCCAGAGGTCTTCACTTTTCATGTGATGAACATGATATTGTCGAAGACTTAACGAACAAAAAATTCCAAATTTTGGAAGCCAAAAATCTAATTAAAAAAGAAAGAATAGAAGGCATTGATGGGGAGCCAACGACAAAAAGTAGAAAACTACCTCTCTTCATGCTCTCCTTCCATAATCAAGAAGATGCCGAAAAGGTTTACGGTATAAAATCAATAATGGGTATTGTTGCTAAGATCGAGCCACTTCGAAAGAGGCCCAACTCAATACCTCAATGCAAACGATGCCAAGCCTTCGGGCATACGCAAAGCTACTGCAAAAGAGATTTTGCATGCGTTAAATGTGAAGGAAAACATCCAACAAATGACTGTCCACTAAAGAAAGATGACAAAGCGAAATGTATTAACTGTCATGGAAATCACCCAGCTAGTTACAGAGGTTGTCCGGTTGCAATACAATACCAAGAGAGGAAAAACAGAGTTGTTAGCAACCACCAACAAAACCCACCTAAAAATAAAAACAAACAACAAGCAAATATCGAAAGCAATAAAATAGACAAAATTCCAATTGCTGCTAAAACAAACACGCCAATTGTGAATAACAAATCGTATTCCCAAATAGTGAAAAATACACGTAAAGAAGAAGAAATATCAGTCAAGGAAATGCTTTTTACTATTATTCAAAGATTGGATAAACAAGACAAATTAACAGAGTCCCTAAGTAAAGAAGTTTCCTCAGGAAAAAAACCACAAAATAATAATGATTAAAAATCTAAAAGTCGCAACCTGGAATGCAAACGGTTTACTCCAACATATCTCTGAATTTCAAATATTTCTAGATAATGAAGACATTGATGTTTGCCTGATTTCTGAAACCCACTTCAAACAGGGAACAAAGATTAGAATTCCTGGGTACCTCTGTTACCACTCTCCCCATCCAGCTGACAGTGCCAGGGGAGGCAGTGCTGTAATTGTAAAAAGTGTGTTGGAACCTTATGAATTGCCCAAAATAGCGAAACAATCCATGCAAGTAGCTACAATAAACATTTTGATGAAAAACAAAGAATTTAAAATATCTGCCATATACTGTCCACCTAAGCATTCACCTACTGAGGAAGATCTCAATGACCTTTTTCAAACTCTAGGGAGTAACTTTATCGTTGGTGGTGACTTCAATGCAAAACACACCTACTGGGGGTCAAGATTAATAACGACAAAGGGCAGAAAGCTTTACAAAACAGGGCGAAGTCTCAACTGCGACTTTATTTCGAGTGGTTCGCCTACATATTGGCCATCTGATCCAGCGAAAATACCAGATCTTATTGACTTCTTTATAACCAAGGGAATCAATAGAAAAGACGTAAAAATTGAAACCAGTGATGATTTGTCGTCAGATCATACACCCGTAATCCTAACGGTCAACGGGATGTCAATAGAACAAATAATAAACGCAAGACTTACCAACAAAAGAACGAACTGGTGTAAATTTAAAGAACTACTCCAAGGATTTATTAATCTTAGATCTCCATTGGTTACAACGAACCATATTGACATGGAAGTGGAGCAATTTATTGCCGATATACAACAGGCAGCAGAAGATAGTACACCGACCTATCACCAAAAAAAACAAACAGTGGTAAAGTTTCCTATAGAAATTAGGGAACTTATATTAGAAAAGAGAAGAGCTCGTAGGAAATGGCAAATGACACGATATCCCGGCGACAAAACTATATTTAATAGACTAAACAACAAGCTTAAAAAAATTATTGGTGAATTTAAAAATAGATCTCTCAATAAATACCTCTGTAACTTAACTGCTGACAAAGTCACAGACTACTCCCTTTGGAAGGCTGCCAAACATTTAAAGAGACCTCAAGCGCAAGATCCCCCGTTAAAAACATCTGATGGGAAATGGATCCGCGACCCAAAAGAAAAGGTTAAACTTTTTTCGGAACACCTCTCAAATGTTTTTAAGCCTTTTCCACCTCGCATAGCAAACGAATGTCTTGATTTCTCTGATAGAGTAGATGAAGACATAATTACTTATGTTTCGTTAACAGAGATCAGTACATGCATCCATAAATTATCCATTAGAAAATCGCCAGGTTATGATCTTATAACTGCCCAGATCCTTAAAGAGCTACCCTTCAAAGCGTTATTAAAACTCAAGCTCATAATTAATGCTTGTTTCAGACTAAGATATGTCCCACTTCACTGGAAGATAGCAGAAATTATTGTTATACCTAAACAAGGTAAACCTCTATCAGAAGTTAGCTCATATAGACCAATATCGCTTTTACCGGTATTATCAAAACTTTTCGAGAAACTGCTTCTTAAAAGACTAGACAAAATCATAGAGCAAAGAAGGCTTATTCCCACCCATCAGTTCGGGTTTAGGAATAAACATTCAACCATAGACCAAGTGCATCGTATAACTAATGTTATAGAAAGAGCACTAGAAGAAAAAAAAGTTTGTTCTACATTATTCCTAGACGTTGCTCAGGCTTTCGATAAAGTTTGGCATAAGGGTTTAGAGTATAAGCTTCATAGGGACTTACCTAGACAATACTATGAGATACTAAAATCTTATATAGCAAATAGATTCTTTAGAGTACGCTACGGTTCTGCGTATTCTGATCTTAAAGAAATACAAGCAGGTGTTCCACAGGGAAGTGTCCTAGGGCCCACTTTATATTTATTATATACTAGGGATATACCACATGCGAATGACACGATGATAGCCACATTTGCAGACGACACTGCTCTTCTATCAACGGATGGCTGCGTAGCTAAAGCAACTGAAAAGCTCCAAAATTCAGTTAACGTGATATGTGATTGGACGCAACGTTGGCGAATTAAACTTAATGAGTCAAAGTCCACCCATATTAATTTTACTAATAAAAAAATAACGAACCTTCCTGTGGTTATTAATAATCAAGTAGTTCCTTATTCTAACACAGCTAAGTATCTGGGTATGAATCTGGATGCTAAACTGAAATGGAAGGAACATGTGAAAAAGAAAGTAGAAGAGCTAAATAAGATATAGAAAACTCTATTGGTTGTTAGGATATAATTCAGAAGTGTCAGTTGAGAATAAAATCTTAATATATAATCAGATTTTAAAACCTGTTTGGACATATGGTATCCAATTATGGGGTTGCACAAAGAAAACAAATTTACTAGCCATTCAAACATTTCAAAACAAAGTCCTTCGGGGAATAGTAAATGCCCCATGGTATATAAGAAATAATGACTTGCATCGTGATTTGCAGATTGATCACGTGACGGAAGTAATTAAAAAGAACGCAATCCGTCACAACGTGCGTCTGCAGATGCATATTAATCCGGAGATAGAAGACGTCTTAAATGTACGATATAATATTCGTAGATTAAGTAGAACTAAACCTCACGAACTTGTTATCTGACAATTATGAGAACCAGTATTTAAATTTAAATACCTTCTCAAACCCAAACTGAACGTTGAAACTAAAATCATTTGTCGATCTTTCTTTGATTGGTCATGATTAAGGAGGTGTTTTTGGTGCGGTTAGAATCCCACACTACTCTGGGTTTCCAACCCCACAGTGTCTTTCGAGATTTTCACCTTCGTTAAAAAAAAAAAAAAAAAAAAAAAAAACTTTCAATCTAGGGGGAAACAAACGAGCGGGGGAGAGCGTGGGGCGCGGTGTCGCGTAGGCTTCACGCACTAATATACGTTTTATGTATTTAATTTCATAATCATAATATGAAAAAAAAAAAAAAAAACAACATTCTGCTGTGACCGTGACTGTAGTTGTTACAATTCGCTTTTAAACGCATATTTGGGCGATTTGACATGTAATGCTAAATACGCACAAAGATTTTTGGGCGATTTAACATTTTTCGGATTTTATTTAATTTTGGGCGATTTGATTTGATTTTGGCGATCGGAAGCATGCGCTCTGACAAAACGCCCACACTTTCTTGAGCGGCTTGACATTTTTTAATTTTAGGGGCGACTTTTCATAGTATTAAATCGCCCAAAAATATTGGGCAATGTAACATTTTTCAGATTTGGACGATTTGGTATGATATGACACGGAGCTGATAAATGGGGTCAAAATAATATATTATTATTTTTACTTATAAACGGCTTTTTCCTACCGAGAGGGCGTCTATCCAAATTCCGTTAAGCGACGTTGTACTGTATGTACACTCACATTAAAGTTTTCTTGTGCTGACATATCAGCGTGAATTTCAGCAGCGGTCAACCGATCAACATCCGGCGTAGTTTTTCCGGGTCTGGCAGCGTGAAGTTTATTAGGACATAGCGTTCGACATGTTTCAAAGCTTGATGGCAAGCATTAATTCTGTAGTAATAAGTTAAAACAGCTTATGTCTATTTTCGTCATTTTTCAATATGAGCAAAAAAAAGTTTTGCACATTTTATTAAAACACTTTTTTATTTTTTAAAAAAAAGTACTGAAGCCAGGTTGATGAAATCAATTTTCGTAATAGATGTTGCCAATACCCACATAACCTTTTCTTTTTCTTTGTTAAGAACTTACAACAGAGCTGGTTAAAAGCTATTTCAGGTACTTAAGCTATTTTAAAAAAATGCTTTTCAAATGAATAAAATAGCTTAAGTGACTAAGATATGTATCAATTTTTTTTCTGATATTTTTAGGACTTAAGTCAACATAAGCTTTTTTAAAAAAACACAATAAATTTAAATATCTGACATAAGCTTAAAGAATAAAAATATTGTTTTGCTTTTGTAATATAATTAACTTTGATTTTTATAATATACGATAGAATATATAATTTGAATAGGTACGTTAAGTTTTTTGAGTCTCCTTTTCAAAATTGATTAACGTAAAATAATATAAATAAAATACTACAAGCTAATATAAAATTAACAAGTTCTCATTTTTAATATCACAACTTTTAGTTTTTTAATAAAAAATATAAGAAAATAATAATTAAGACATTTTTTTTTATTCAGACAATATTTTTGACATTAATTTTCATCCTCATTTTCATCGTCAGTCAAATCAGGATGAGTGTTGGCAATAGCATATAGCAATAGATTTAAATAGAAATCGTGGTATGACTTCTCGATCACTGGCAGTAATTCTATTAAATCTTTTTTCTTCTCCTTGCTGATGGTATTGGCCCAGAGTAGCAATATGGAACTTCAATTATATCAACGGTATTTTTCCCTCATTTTTGTATATCCAAGTGTTTAAACTCCTCATTTTCATCCAGGCTGGTTTTGAATTGAACAATTCCAAATTCTTTGGTAAACCGCAACCATTTGATATTTTGCCAGACGAATTTGCTTTTATCGTTGGCAATTTTACGCCAAATAAACTTTTCTTTTGAAATTTTAGCAAAGTCTGTCTCTCGTTCTCGTCCTTCATGTGCTCGCGCTGTGTGTAAACATTAAAAGGGTATTCATATCCCCTTTAGCGTGTGTAGATTATAATAAAAAAAAAAAAAAAAAAAGTCAAGAAAGTCCGTGCGGGTCATTTCGTGAACAATAAATGGTTTCTTTCCAACTGATCTTACCAACTGATACCAATCCCTTGGAGGATGAATCTTCACAGTAGATGACTTTTTTTTCCTTTCAATAGCTGCATGATCAACATCACACTCCATATGAGTGTGACCAGGCACTAAAAATTTGTGGTCAGTTATATCAATATTGGAGTTGTTGCTAAAAATTTCAAACATTGTGGCAACATATCCATTTTTGTTTTGAATGGCACAACAATCACTATAGAATATTAGATTTTTTATGTCCTGTGGAATTGTTTTAAGGTGCTGGAAAATGCAAGAAGCAATCTCATTACCTCAACGGTTTGCTGTTGACTCATCCCACATATAACAGTAAGCTTGATTAATAATACAGTCATGAAGTGTTAAATTATATGTCCTCAACTGTCTCTTATAGAATGACACATTAGTTCTAAGGAATGGTGTGGGAAGACACTGCTGTAAATCAAATGAAAAAATTTTGATTGAATCACTATTTTTTGCATTTTCCTTGTCCATTGCCTTGCTTTCGTACGCCATATCAGCAGCCTTATGATTCCATTTCTATTTTTGATTTTAATATCTCACATTTATGGCAAGTATCGAGCTTAGGCTTTTTAAATTTTATATTCATTGTTTTGAATATTTTTGAAAAAGTAGAAATTGAAGCCACTGATTTGTATTTTTTAAAGTATAAATTATACATACAGATGAAAGTGTCCGAATACTATGAAAATATTTTTGGGCAGTGTCTCTTCTGGTATAGTGTGACTCATACGATGGAAAACTGTTAACATGATCCCGGATCTCATTTTCTATGCGAGCTTCAATCTTGTTGGTTAATCCACTACCTCGTTGGTCTGGTTCTGTTGTTGTTCCATTCGATGAAATCTTTTTCTTAACAATTATTTTAATGAATTGTTCTGTTTCCGAAAAAGTTAAACGAAAGCATTTTTGGCAAACCGAAATTCTGTTTCCATGGACTTATAAGAAATAATAATTCGAAAAACTTCTCTTTCTTGGATTTGTTCCATGTTTAGAGGTTCTTTTGGACTTCGTTTCTTCAACAACGATGAGACCACACGCGTAAGCGTGTCGCAGATTATAATCACCAAGTGCCCAATACTTTTCAAAAATATTTGTCTGGTCATCTAAGGAAATCTTTGTCATACACTTCTTGCGACAATCTACCAACGACTTGAATTTTCTGGCTTTAATCAATTTCCCCTTAAGTGTTGTATAAGCTTTTCCGGTATTTCTTTTTGCCTTTTTTATAGCTCTGTTTTCTTTAGTTTGTTCAACACAATCTTCGGGGATAATCACTTCAGTGTCACTTACCAATCGATCCTGATGATCAGATAAATTTTGTTCCAAAAGAGCTGCAGCGTGTCTCGTGTCTTCGCTAGCAACACTTTCATCGCTATTGCTGTATGAACTAGGAAAAAAATTAGGATCTTTCATGCTGTCATCATCATCATCGAAGTCAAATAGGAAGAAACATCGCGAGATGTAATCAACATCAAATTCAACTCCGTAGTTATACGATGAAGCAGTTTCATTTAAAACCGAGCTATCAAAAACATCTACATATGTCTTCAGAAATATTTCTTTTTGGCATATCTGCTGTTAGAAATACCAAATATTTATAAAGATTTTCGGTAAATAAAATTCTTGTAAGCTCACCTTTTTCACTGCAACTACTAACGTTGGATGTGCTCTCCTTGTTTTCCAAATTTGTAGCAATATTGCTTAGTGCTAAAGCCAGTATTGTATTGTTGTTTTTTGGTATTTTATTGTTTTGTTTCCAAAAATTGTTTGCACTTCTTCTGAACTAATCAAACTATATATTAAAAAATATCCGAAATTCGTGTTTGGTCAAAAATTATATTAAAAGCACTTACCTACTCGAAAATCTTTTTACAACTGCCGATTTAATTTTTCACTTAACTCGCATTTAGAACGTCGTTTACATTTGAAAAAATAGCTTAGGTCGACTTAAGCACACCATTTTGTAGCGATTTCAATGAGTAAAACAGCTTATGTGACTTAAGCTATTTTGTAAAATTGGTTTTGATTCAACATGTATTTTTTTAAAATGGCTTAAGTCGACATAAGAAGAAGAATAATTCAAACGAGCACAAGTTTAAAATAGCTTATGTTGACTTAAGCGATGAAATTCTTTTGATTTCAAAAGTCTTTACAAATAAGGTAAAGTGGCTTAAGTCAATTTTTTACATTTTTCAGGAGAGCAGTTTTAAGTTTTAAAAATTAATTGAATAAAAACCGCTTGTAACACAAAGCTGCAATTGCTACTCAAAATTAGTTAGCCAAATTGCTATTAGGAGACTTTTCAATATTTAAAAAAAAAAGTTAAATTAAGAAGATATTTCTGAAAAACCGACTTAAGCCATTATTATTTTTACCGAAATCAATTAAAATTTGACTTAAGTCAGTTAAGCCGTTTTACCCTATTTTTATTAAAACAGTTAGTTGGCTTAGTTAAACATAAGCTCTTTAAGCTAAAACAAAATCGATAAAATACTTAGCACATAAGCCTTTTATCTAAAATAAAATTGGCGAATTCTACGTTTAAATAAAATAATTTCTGCACAGGACGTAGTAATTTTCTTAATTGATGTTGAATTTTGAATATTTTGAATGTTTGCAGCTTGTATATACATAATTTAATGCAATTTTAATACATATCTTCGAATTTAATATCTCTGTACTTTAATACCAAAACGTGATATATGACTGTGTCATTTTTATATGATAATTGAAAATTCTTATGTTTCAGATGAGATGATTCTAATATACACTTAATTTCAGTGTGCTGTCGTTTCGCATCGCAAACAAGTTTATATGCAAACTAAAGTAGGCATTATGGTGTATGACACTCATTTTTTAAGTATTGAAAATCAACTACGACATCATATAATCTTCTATATAATTAAATGTCTAAAAGAAAAAAAATGTCCCAGAGCATTGACGAATTGCACTCTCATTTTATAAATCTTAAGAATTTGTTAACACTGAATCTTAATATTTATCAGGGTCACCATCACGAAAAGTAGCTTCTACTTTATGCCACAAGGTGCCAGTAGGTAGCCATTTCATTCGTAAACCGTTAATGGTTATATGATTTCTGTTATACTTGCGAGGTTTCTCCCATTTTATGCCATCATAAGCCACTAGTCATACTTAAATGATCACTCACAATATTACACAAGGAAAGCTTAAATAGAGAACATTTTTAAATCAGTTGAAACAAAGAACGGTACATATACATCTTTTGGTATATTGTTGCCGAATAATAAGTCAAATAATTACATACCTGTAACTATATCCTCATTTCGCTTATAAAGTGACTTTCAACGGAGTCACATAAGTCCACCTTTTATTCTTTCTTTTAATGATATTCCAGCAAACATAAGTCATAGCACCATCCTCATAAGTATTTGCAAATGATATGAAGATCAGTAAAACAATTAGAACCAAAAATGATTGTTGACTTCTGATATCAGATATTAATAACTTCAGTACCTGGTAGTGACACTCAAGTGTCAACTAATGACATTCTCTAGGAAACGGGTACTGACTATGTTCATAAATGTTGATATCGAACCATTCTCCCTCTCGGATTATAGTATTAAGGAGTTCGGTATTTATTATATCCCTAAACTGGATTTCACATAGAATTTAAACCACACTGTGAATAAATCAAACTCAATGAATGTTAGGTTTCGTTAAAAGATGGTTTAAAGAATTTAAAAATCTTTATGTCCCTTTCTCACTATTTACCAATCTTGTCCGTCGTTATCTCGAATATGCTTCGCAAGTATGGACACCTTATAAGAAAAATTTCAATACTCGTACTGAAGCCGTCCGCTGAAGTTTCATTCGATTCGCATTGAAAGGTCTTCCCTGGGACGATCGTTTTAATTTCCCCCCATATTTGCATCCGATAAAACTGTTGCAAATGCAGGCTTTGGCTCAAAGATAGGTCAATCATGATATAATTTTTATGCATCACCTGATCTCAGATCTGATTGATGCACCTGACTTCTTATCATGTTTAGGATTAAACTTTTGTGGGGGATAGTATTACCTGCGCACTAAAGAGTTACTGCAAGTTCCTCATCATAGAACAAATTATGGGATACATGTCCCAATTAACCGCGTGAGTAAACTCTATAATTTAAATTTAAACTTTCTTGACTTTAATCCTTACACGGTTACTATTAAAAATGTTTTGCATATTCCCGCGCACATACCTATAATATTAATAATGAATATTTTTTGTTATTATTTATTTGTGCAATGCTGTGGTAGTGTTGTAATGTAGTGAAGCCTAACCACTAAAACCAGCGCTAAATGATTAGCCTGATGATACATACTTTGCCATGGCAAATCTCTGCTTGTGGTTGTTGCTTGTATTGAGCACAACACGATACAGATCTGATAGTTCTTTAATAAACACAGAACAAGCAGTAAAATATCACGATTAGACTTTTTCGATAAAATGAGTCAGGATCAAAATAAAAGTTTTCGGCGATTTCCTTTTGCGACCGTCTTGTGTCTCGGAAAACTATTGAGGCTTTTTGGATAAAATCGTAAGGCCTAAATGGACTTTAGTTGTTATTCTTTATTGAATTCTCAATCTAAAATACATATCTTGCACGTGGTAAAATGGCTTATTTGTACTTAAAATTTAAATTTTTTGGATATGCGATTTGAGAAACCGGCTTATGTTAAGTAAGCTCTTTTACAAAAAGAATAAATATCTGTATTTATTTTTTTTTATTTTGTAATAATGGCTTATGATGACATAAATTTAATTTGTGTAACATTTCAATTTGGAAAAACGGCTTAATTCGACATAAAGATTTTGTTCCTTACAGTTTTGAATTTGAAAAATTGACCTAAGACAACATAATTCATTTTTCCTTTTTATGAATTTAAATTTTTCTAAATATAAAGAACGGTTTAGATAGACTTAAGCCAAAAAATAATTGCAAAGAAATAATAGTCCTGACTTAGGACTTTATTCCAAATGCAAACTTTTTCGTTGACAGTAATTAAGCCGTTTTATGAAATTTGAAAACAGACTTACAGGGGGGGCTAGAAACCAGCCGACTAGACCGAATTGAAGCTAATTTTTTTTCCTATTCAAATATCAAATAAAACAGTTTTTGGCTTATGTCGACTTAAGCCACTTCACCTTGTTGGTAAAGAAGTCATAACAGCGTATGTCATGAGCTATTTTAAAAAATTACGAATTTTAACGGATTTTGAACACGTAGACATAAGCTATTATGCAAATGTAGTTTTTGCCCAAAAAAACATAAACTACTATGATTTTTTTGAATTAAACGGTTTTTATTTTGCGTAGAATGATGAGACCTAGACTAAAAAAAAAGGTAAACAAAGGGTTAACATGCTAAGCAAACAAAATCGATTTTCACTTATGTCGACATAAGCTATTTCAACTTACTACCACAGAATTAATGTTAAATGTTTGGCTATTGCAGAGAGCGTCATATCTTCACTTCAAACGACAACCTTTCTCGGTGCTGGCTGTACAGACGTTGTGTGTTTGTTTTGTCCCATTCCTATAACATCACAAATTGAGTTATTATGACTAAACAATAACAAACAAAATTTATTTAAACATTACTTACTGAAAACTCAACCTTTTCACACAGAAGTTTAGTACAAACAGTATGATTTCCCTATATAAGTGCTCGTACCAATTTAACACTTGGTTATAACTGTACGGTGAAACGTAGACAAAAAAGTATGCATGTTACAGTTAGTTCTAAAAAATCGGCTTTTTCGCATTTTAACCAAGTTATCGGATTAATTGGAGGTATATGCTGAATTGAACTACGTTGACTTCATTTTCCTATTTATATGCACAGTCAAACTTCTTTATAACGAACCTTCAAGTGACCAATAAATTTGTTCGTTATGTTCGTTAAGCTTAAGACATATTTCGCTCCCTAAATTTCCCTTAGCCCGCGCTGTGCAAGACATTTTAAAGGTATTCATAACCCCTTTAGCGCGCGTGAATTATAAAAAAAAAAAAAAATGAAAAATAGGGGAACTTATAAGTCTGGCAACATATTTCGCAATATAGAGAATTTCGTTATAAGGAAGTTCGTAATAATTCTTTCGTTTGACTATATATGGTTACTGTATATGGATGTATGAGTTATACTCGCCTTCTTAACATTATTGCACTTTAAAACCTTTAAGTAAGTAATAGTAGTACAGGTAGGTTGGTGGGGTGCTGACAACACCCCATCATGATTTCACTTTTTTACGATTAGCTTTCCTCTGGTAAGTGGTTCGATCTTCTATGTTCAAATTGTCATTATATCATTCTGGCGTAGAACAATATTAAAACAATTAGCTTTAAGACCCCTGATAGAATTTTTAGTCGTTCTTTTCAAAATAGTGCTTTCGGTATTAAGTTTTGAAACGATTTATTGTTTTAACAAATTCGCCATCATCCGTATCAATTAAGTCCGGCTCTTCACTTGAATCCTCACTTATATCTTGCAATAAACGCTGAATGCATTCCTGATCTATTTCAAATGACATTTTTAAATTAAATGCACAAATTCACCCAATTAAAAAAATAACATAACTGGGTAGGTGGTGTGTTGACAGCACCCTTACAGCTTGAACAATATGTCACGGCTTAAGCCAGAACTACATCGGAACAAAAGTGATAAAAAGTACAACGAAGTCAAAACAATAGGTTGTACTCTTCCATCGCAGGCACATCTGTATCATTTCCTCTCAAATGAATAAAACTCACCGCGGCTAAAGCTAGAGCATACCCTAGCTTTCGCCGCGGTGATGTTGCACAAAAGCTTTCCAATAGTTCTTCCAACCAAATACATAAACCAATTCAAGTAGTTATAATTGGATTTCGTATAAAATGCTCGAACATAGATGGCGCTTATTCACTTTTTTGCATACCAGCTGATTTCCGATGAATTTAAAAGATGATTTTAGACGTATATTCACGAAAGCAAATACCGATTTTATTATTCCCGTACATTTTTTTAGAATTTTAGGCTTGAAACCAATTTTCCTTTTTATTATTCATCCACTATTAACGAATAAATGTGCATGGTTGCGGAGAAATACATTTCCTGGAGCTTTCAAATGTCAAACAAATAACAATTTCATCCGTTAATGGCGCTGTTGGTCAGTTGGAATTGAGTGAGCTTTCAGTGTGTGCACACTTCTACTTTTTATCACTTTTGTTCCGATGTAGTTCTGGCATTACTTGTGCAACATATTTGAGAAGCTTCTCAACTCGCCGTTCGGAGTCAGCAAAAACTGGAAGTCCCTTCCATTCGTGGAAAAAGTAACACGCACACACAAATGGTTGCGAGAAGCTAGACTTGGTTCTCTATAGGACCTCTGACGACGTGGAGTCGTTTGGGGTAAGAGTTCGAAGCTGGTAAAAGTACGCAGTGCCATTTGCTCCATCTCCGAAAGAATTAGCAGAAATCGCTAAATGAGAAAATGTGTGCTTCACTTGCCGCCTATGAAGAATAACTTCTACGAAAATTTTCCAATTGACAGTACAAACAAAGAGAAAAACAACAAGAAAAAAAATAACCGGATTTTGTTGAAAAAAACGCCAATTTTTAACAGTGTGTCAGGAAAGCGTGGCAACTTGATACCCCATAAGTAGTATGTAGGCATAAACAGTGTATATGTGTGTTTGATTTAGGATACAATTATAGTGGATAATATTATCCGTTCTTAGATTTTCAATACAATGGAAAAAAAAGTAACGTTTAGGGAAAGAATGCGCAGTCGTTCTGTGGGTAAGAGTGCGCAGTGCTTTATTACCCAGTATTTAACATTTTATAATAATAACATTTTTTGGGCTATTACTTTCTGTCGTAAGATGCAACGAGCATATCACAATCGTAGGCAATAGATCGTAGCTCGTAGCTTCCTGTTTTTGTTTTTCCAGAAAAAGCCTCGTATCTACTAAACACAAACGGAAAGGAAATTGATAACCCAAAAGCATATCTGCGAGGCTAGCGAGCTGATTGAAAATGGAAGCAGCCCATGTAAAGCTGCCGAAGAACTTGGTTTGAGCGAAAGCACAGATTCAAACCATTTAAACTACGAATACTGTGACTTTAACTGGTTGCGCACTCTTACCTATACCTCTGCGCACTCTTACCCTGACTTCGGGGCAAGAGTGCAAAACTTGACTTACTTTGGTTTTTTGATCAAAACATATGATACATTAAAAAAATATAAAATATTTTTGTATAAATTTGTTCCTAAAATATAGAGATACCAAAGAATAGGCTCTTTTGTTTGTTATCTGTTGTTTCTGCCCGAGTCCAAAATGCGCACTCTTGCCCCGAACGACTTCATATTTATTTTGTTTATCCGAATCTGTATAATAGAAAACAACACAAAGGTACTGTACCGACAACAGGTGTTGTCAGTCGCAAAGTACAATATTTTTGAAAAAAGGGCTTGAGGTGTTGTCAGCTGCCCACCTACCCAGTTAAAGGTTAAGCACAGGCAACAAATTTATCATCTGTACTTTAAGTATGGCAACGTTTATAGTCTAAATAAGCTAGCGTAGGGCAATTGGCCACCGTGGCCGTGGTGGTTAGTGCGTTGGACTACTACGCAATGCTGCCCGGGTTCAACTCCTGGCCGGGTCTAACACCTAAAAGAGTTTGTTGACGGTGCCACCTCGTTCGAATGTCTGACTAGCATCAAAGAGTATCATTTGTCACTTCCATTCGTGCAAAAATATAACACGCACACGGTGCCGTGAAATGACGCCATTTTATTTCACTTGGCGTTATTTCACGGCACCCACGCACACACAAATGGTTGCGAGAAGCATGCCCAGGTTCACCTCGAGCTTCAGCGCCAACTAAGTAAGTGAATAAGGCAATTGGCTCACAGCCTAAGAATGATTCTATTAGGTTTCATTCCAGTGTTGCTTTTATGTACGTACATGACATAGTTCAGTCTTAGAAAAATAAGAACTTATTAATCAATGGTTCGGCTCATTCACGTGATCAAGTGGGGCGAATTGGTGAACGAGCGCATTTTCCAAACATTTAATACAGGTAAATTGCACTTTCATATTCTTACTGCTGTATAACATCATTATATAAATAGGCGAAGGCAAAACAGTTCAACCCCTTTTTAGCTGTCTTAAACTCAACATATTAGCTTATTTGGAAAGTTGGAAAGGTTGTGAAGAGGGGCAGTGCAATGTATAATTTTTTTTCTCCAACACCGTAGGTGACCTTACATTGGCTGGGTCCCTAACATTGGTCAAAAATCATTAAATCTTTTACACTTTCTTAGCGACAAACAGTGACCAGATTTTTAAATAATATTACCACTTATTTCATCCCTGGATATTTATAGATGACAGAAAAAAAAAGTGTAACAAATGTCATAATTGAAAATAACCGCCAATAAGAAGTGGCCTGTTCAAAGAACTAAGCAGTCCCCTATATATGCTTTTTTACAGATAACCATTAGAACAAAACATTATCTATTTATAACGTTGCAAAGTTCAAAAGTGGTCAATATTAGGTAATTCTACGGTACATTGCGTCCTAAAGGCCGTATGATTTTTTTTTTTCTTAATTTCAATGCATTGAAAAGTGCATACGTAAATTTCAGCCGCACTTTGACAAAAATAAGAATATTTGTAAAATATCGAATATAATTTTCAAAAAACGAATTTAAAGTGAAAATGCATAGTCTCCTTTCTGCCTACTGTAATTTTTCATTAAAAAAAAAATTAAATATAACTTAAAGATTTCATTAGTCAATTGTAAATGATCTTAATATTAATTAATAATAAATATGAGATATGAAAATGTCGCCAAAACCACAATGTAAAACTATGACTTCATCAGCAAATGTCAAATCGCTTATAAATATTGTTTTCTGTTGTTCTCAAACTGGAAAAAGACGAAGGTGATGGACGACACGAGACTGGTAGTGTTTCGGGAAGCATCGTTTCGTCGACGTTGTTTGGTACGGTCGTGTGATCGCCAATCGTCAGTGAAATTACGTGATGAGAGCTCTGGTAAAATAATAAATATTACGTTTTTTTCTCTCGAACAATTGTTCAAATTTCAACCACATGCGATACTAGTTAAATCCATTAAATACAATTCGCACTAATTGTTCGCTAAAACTTTATTTAATTTTCGTGAGATACATATGTACATGTAACATGCATGCCATTGTGCTCATATTTCGAAGAACATAAATATAATAACCTTACATATAGGGTAAGGCGAGGTGGTTTCGACATGTAGGAGGTTTCATCAAACTCAAATTTTTCACTTCCTATTAATATGACAGATATGATATTTTCTTATGTCCACAGTCTAAAGGTACCTCTACTTTTCCCCTTATTGAGTTCAGTTTCTGATCAGCGCATAACAAGTTAAGTCGTGTTTTCATTTTTGGTAAGTTTGCATGTCATTTTTTTCAGTGAACTCTTAAGCTATAACTTTTTTTGTTTTAAGTGTTTGAAAGTGAGAATGCAAAAACTAAACGAACAGATTAATAGTGTTTTTATTAGTTGTGACCCTTTTACGTAAGTATCAAATAATAAACTTTTTTAAAGCGTAAATATAATGCATGCATTGAAGGAGGTTTCGACACGTTTCGCTTAAGTCGTTTCGTTTCTTTTTTTCAACGTTTCGTTTAAGTCAAACTGTCGAAACCTCCTCCTTTCACTGTTTTACTTAGTTTTAGTTTTTTTTATATTGAAATTTTATAGGTTGATATCAAAATGCCTAACATTTATAAAAGAAAGTATCCTGAAAAGACATTTGACAAGAAAGCCATGAAAGAAGCAGTAAAAGCATAGCATGTTGAAACCTCCTTCTTAAAAGTCGGAACCTCCTAAAAACTAGGAGGTTCTGTCACTTTTTCCTTATTTACAAATTCATCAAAAACTCTGAGACGGTTAATAAATTAGCCCCTTATAGTTGCTCTTCTAATAGATTAAATGTTAATAAAGTAAAATTTACATATATATAGTTTTGTTTGTAAACGGATGTACCTAATTTTTAACAATATTCGTTAACGTGTCAGAACCTCCTCGCCCTACCCTACATGTGTATGTACCTACATACTATATGTACGTAAATATATTTCAATTGATGATGAACTTTATTTACATACTTTTAGGCGTTTATAAATGTTTGATTAATACAAATTATAGATGCATATATTCACGGAATTATTTCCTATAATTTTGCAACAATTGTTGCTTTTTCCATTATTTTACTTTTGCATTACTTTTAGTTGCGTAATGCTACCTGTGAAATATCAAAAAAGATGTGGAAAGAATACAACATGGGAAAAACCAGAAAACTTCTACAAAAAGATAGGAAAATGCTGTCAATACTGATAGGAGTGTTAACTGGCCACAAAATGCTAAGATATCATATGAGCAAATTGAGCCTTAACGATGGTGACATATGCAGGGGATGCGGTGATGAAGAGACTCATGTGGACACGGCCCATTTCCGCAAATTTTTCTTTGGACATATCGACGACCTATCTGACCGATCACCATCAGGTCTGCTTAAGTTTGCCAGGACGTCCGGATAGTTGGAATCAAGCTACTGATACCATGGTTGGGAACACATAATGGGTACCACAATGGGTTTACATGAACCTAAGTGTGATGACAATCTAATTATTCTCATCAGCCCGCTTACCTAACCTAACTTATGATGTTTTGAAGCAGTAAGGCAGAAAAGCTCAGAAAATAAATCCAATGAGACAGATGATGCACAATACGACATCACAAACACTATCGATTTGTATTTCGAATCGTTTACTTAAGAACTGTTATTTTTGTGGTAAGATGCAAACAGTTTAATGCGTTAGCGAGAATGTGCCGCAATACATTTGTTGTTCTCTAATGGTTTCTCTTTGTATAAATATTAACTACTCAATGGTCGTATGCTTAATGTGTTCGCGCTGTGATTTTTTTTTTTTTTAGATTAGACGATTTTTTTTTTATTATTTCATTTAAAAATTTTTCAATTACATTTATAAATTACAAAATCAATAATAAGCATGGCATTGCCGTCTGCCGATTGACATCAATTAAAAGTTATTTGAAATATCTCTATCTTAATTTCTCTTATTTTCTATAAGTATATTAAAATCCCAGGGAAGAGGAGCTTAAAAGCTTTCGGTGATTATCCTAGTTCTCTAATTCAGCGCCGTTTTGCAGTACCCGTACAGTTTGGGCACATTCAGATCATTCAGACAGCTAATTACTTCGTCCTCCGATAAATAATCCATTCCGAAGAAATGTCTCCTTGTTTCTCGTAGAGTTGGACATGAACCCATAAAATGAAAGACATCCTCCCTTTCAGCTGTATTACAAATATCACAAAGAACGGGTAAATCACTCCTATGTGGTATAAAATTTAGCGGGATCAATTCTCCTCGAAGCTTCGCCATCATTGAAATCACCTCTATACTGTGCTCATCTCGAAAATAATTATTATTTAGATCATAACATAATCGACTGTAGACTCTTCTGTGCGTTGATTCCGCGGCTTCTCTACAGTAAACTGTTCTTAATTGTAGATCCAGCTTTACTATAAGCTCCTCAAGAATGGGCTTCCAGCTCTGATGTGCTTCCGGGTTGAGATTCAGCTCGACGCCACAACTTTGCGCCAACTCTAGCCAGTCCCCGTACCAGCTAGACCTGCTACTGATTGCCCTAAGCGCCACTTTTTTAGGAAGACGATGGTCTTCCATCTTAAAAACCTTGAGAACGTAACCAATTTGCATTTTCAACGTTTTTAGAAACAATGGAGGCAGCCCTGTTTCGATTGATAGCAAGTAGTTCGGCGTACTGGGGGGAAGGTGAAAACTGCGTTTAATATAAAATCTTAGCAGTTTCTCCACCGTATCGTACCTTTTACTTCCCCAGGCTTGAGCTGCGTAAAACATAATGGACTGCTTCAAATACTTTGTATTTACTACTATGGGCAATGTTGCTATTCGCAAAGCATTTTTTCCATGTTGTATTTATAGCTGTTTTAGCCTTGGTAAGTTTTTCCTTCAGGTTCTTCTCCATACTTAAATTTTTTGTCAAGTACATCCCCAGATATTTGTATTCGTTGACAATTTCTATATCTTCTCCATTGAATGACCAATGTTCATTACGACAGTTTCTTCCCCCACCGTTTTTAAAAATCATCACTTTTGATTTCTCTAGGTTTACTATAAGACTCTATAAGTTGCAATATTCGGCTAATCGATTGATCATCAGCTGCAGAGTTTCAGGAGAATATGCTTAGAACACAATGTCATCAGCAAAAAGAAGAGCCTTAATTAAAATACCTGTATATTCAATACCTCCTGGTAAAAAGTCAACAATATCCTCGATGAAGAGCGCAAAAAGGGCAGGGCTTAAGCTACAACCCTGCCTGACTCCTGACTTTGTCTGGAACCATTCTGATCGAGCGTCACCATTCCACACCGCTGCTCGAGTATCCTCATATAGACTTTGTATGACTCTACCCAATTTAATTGAGAGTCCCATATTAAAAAGTTTTAACATTAGGGCGTTTCGGTCAACCGTATCAAAAGCCGCCTTGAAGTCGACGAAGAACGCGTAAAGCTTTTTACCCTTCGCGAGAAAGGATTCTGCTATGCTTCTTAGGACAAAAATATGATCAACTGTTGAATATCCGGGTCTGAATCCTGCTTGATATTCCTTAAAGAGCTTGTTTACATCAATCCATGTAGTTATCCTTTTTTGAAGTACCGCAGTAAAGATTTTATAGGAAGCGTTTAAGAAAGAAATCCCTCGATAATTGGCTGGATCTGATCTACTTCCTTTTTTATAAATCGGAAAAATTAATGCTTCCTTAAACTGTTGCGGAATAACTCCAAAACATTATTAAAAAGAATTTTAAGTTTTTCCACAAGCTCATCCATATTTGTAAAATTCGATTGGAATTCGATCCGATCCTGCAGCCTTTCCATCCTTTAACCCACTAAATGCCGCAACTATTTCTTCGGATGTTATAGGTGTATCCAATAAATCATTTTTCAACCCCGGAGCAGCATAATGTAAGACGCTTCCGCTTACTTCTGGGTTTAGCAGTTTTTTAAAATGTGTCAAAAGTACACTGGCCGATAAGTCGCTGTTGATAATATATTTTCTACCGTTGAGGCTTAGCTAGTTTCCAGAATTCTGCTGCATTGTTACACTGTGCTAATCGATTAGCCTCCGATTCATAGTAGTGTTTTTTCTTTCTCTTGCATAACAATTTATAAAATGTATTAGCGCCGACATAGAGTTGCTTAGATGCTCCTTCGTTCGTGTTGCGGAATAATCTTAGCCAGGTAAACGATTTTTGTCTTGCTCTTTCACATTCCTTATCATACCATGGTTCGACGTATTTATTACACCTCGCTCTGATACTTGTGCGGTTTTGGTTAGACTTCTTAATAATTTCTTCTAGTAAGTTTAAGATTGCTACCTCATGTCTGGATAACTGCTTGTTTATATTTCTCCTGTATGTTGTCGCGTTTCTATCAATCCATAGAAGCTGTTCGCGCTGTGTGTAATTATAAAAAAAATCGGACGTACCAGATTCATTTCACATACTTGTGCCTACAGAATTATACATACTAGACGCGAACCAACTTTGGGAGCCACTGTTATAATTATAGCAGAGCAACATGCAGTCATGTAGTGTCAGGTGTCATCATTGACGAATGGTAATGTTGATTTATGCCCTCTGCAGGAACAAAAAAGAATAGATCTAGCGATTCAACAATCAGTTATCAGTCAACGATTATATAAATGTTCATAGAGAAACCAGTTAATTACAATTTTGAATAAAGAAACATTAGAAATAATATGAAGTTAATTTTAATCCTGAATATTATAAAATGATTTGCTCTGTTTGCCTTTTTGTATATGTCGGATCTAAATCATTGGATTCCATGGTTGCTCGATTGGTTGAAGTATATCTGATTATTATTCCTCGTGCTATGACACCGACACGTTCATCAGCTTAACGTCAGCCAGAAAAACATACCAAACTACGCTGTTTCTTTTCCTTCCGTTCCACTGCCAAAATGAATGTGTCCAAGCGCGGGAAATTACCAAGTCATATACTTTCTATCAACTGTGGCGCCATCTATTATTTTATACCAAATGTAACTGGTGATGTATCTACGACACGGTCATTACTGACAAGAAACCCGTCCTCGGGTTCTCATTTTCTTAATTTACCTTCAACCTGGGTCTGCCGCCCACTACTTACCAAACACCACTCGGCTTCTCTGACAATACTATCAAATTATTCCATTGCTTTTAACCAAACATCAAGAAAACATTAAATTTTTATTAACAAAATACTGACCATAAATGCTTTCCATATCATAGTATTTTAAATCAATCAAATAAGATTGAACCTATCACCAAGCCCCAACTCTAAACAAAAAAACTCAAACTTAATTAAAACTAAAGTCCACCGGTTACTTCATTGCTGAACCAGTCCATCGGCTCATATCTTTTTTAAACATCTTTTTCAACACTTTCCATGTTAAAATCTAACTCATGGGGAACTTGATGATTAGGTGCTCTCTTTACACGATCATGTGAATATTTATACATTCTTTTTGAATTCATTGCTTTTAATAAATATTGGTCACCATCTAACACCTCGACAATCCTTAACGGGCCTTTGAATTTGGGATCTAATTTATTTTGATGTCTCTCCTCATTTGCTATTAATACATAGTCGCCTACTGCAAATCTAGAAACATTTGCTTTACCTTGATCAAACCTTTTTTTTATAATATCTAGCATTCTCTTCTATATTCCTCGCCGCCTGTTCCCTTATGTCAGAAATATTAACTTCTTCATCAGTATCAAATTTAGCGATCAAATTTAGCAGTCTTGCAACCTTACCTACCTATCATCAGCTCTAGAGGACTTGCTTTGGTAACACGATTGATGGTGGAGTTCATTGCTAGTTGTATATCACCCAAAACATCCTGCCAAGAGTTATTCACACTTGATTCTGTCGCAGTCAACATGCTCTTTAATGCACTCATTACGTGCTCCACTTGACCGTTGGCACGACTTGCACCAGTGGCAATTAGATGCAGGGTTATATTTTGAGAATCACAAAATTTACTAAAATCGCTACTTGTGAAACATCGGCCTTGAACGGCTATGGTTCTGTTGGGAACACCAAATAGAGCTATAATCGATTTAAGCGCTCGAATACTGCTGTTACTATCAATATTAACGGTATGATACAGTAACACATACTTTGTGAACGCATCAATAAGCACGAATACATATTCTTTAACGTCATTTTTACCACTTAATTTACCGGTGGCATCCATGTGAATCGTGTGCCAGGGTATCGAGACTTTGGGAATCGAGTGAAGCTCAACTTGGATCCTGCCTGTACTTGGTTTGGAGATTTTGCAAGTGATGCAATTGTCAACAAATTTCCGAACATATTTTGACATGCCTTCAAACCAATAGTGCTCGTATACCTTCTCTAAGGTTTTCTCCCATCCAAGGTGGATTATAGACTCGTGGACATTATTAATAAGGGACCATCGAAATGCTCTAGGTACAATTGGTAAGCATCGAGTGCGACCATTTCTTTGAATATTTCTATGTAGTATGTTGCCACGTATCTCATATGTTGATCGTACATCTTCCGATAACGACTCATTTTTCAAATCTGACAAGGTCTTACAGATCTCGTCATCCTTTTCCTGTTCCACCCGAAGCCAATTATCAAGGAGTTCAGCTAAATCGATACGCTTTTGTTCGACTTTCTGGGAATATTTAGTAACACTAGGTGGAATAAGATTTCTGGAAAAGAAATCCACGTGTCTCATACGACTTCCCTCCCGATAAATAACATCAAACTCAAATAATTGCAAGTAAGCCCACCAGCGATGAACTCTAGGAGCCAGATCAACCTTACTCTTAGAGGCCCTTAGCGAATTGCAATCTGTTACGACTGTAAACTTCTGACCTAGTAGATAATGTCGGAAGTGCTTTACAGCATTTACAACTGCCAGGATCTCCAATTCATACGAATGATATTTCGACTCACAAGAGGAGGTACGGCGAGTGTAGTATTCAATCGCATGATGCTTATTATTGACTTTATGAAGTAATATTGCACCGTAACCCTCTGAACTGGCATCGGTATGCAATTCAACAGGATATTCCGGATTAAATATCATATCATCTTTCGTAAGCTGCGAAATAATCTTTTGCCGTATCTCCTCATGCACTGGCCTCCAGTCGATTTTGCCTTTTCCGCTGGTCAACTTGAACAGCGGGCTCATTATACTAGAAAACTGAGGCACGAATTGACGGAAATATGACGCCAAACCAATAAATTGTCTAATTGCGTGACAGTTTCAGGCGGGGGTAATAGTGTAAGTGCTTCAATTTTTTTTGAATTGGGTCTCACTCTACCATTCTCAACCGTATAGCCCAAGAATTCAATTTGTTTTTTCATAAATGAACATTTGGCCATATTTAAAGAGAACCCAGACTTTCTTAGCACTTCAAGTACCAGGCGAATACGTTGCAGTCCCTCTTCAACAGTAGAGGCCAGTACCACTATATCATCGATGTATGAAACGACAAAAGTATGTGCTAAATTACTTAAAGCGTTCATGACCGCTCTCTGATAAACTGAACTTGCATTTTTTAACCCGAAGGGCATAGCAAGATATTCCCACTGTCCATCAGGAGTGACAAACGCTGTCTTTTCTACCGAGTCGGGATGGACGGGTATCTGGTGATATCCACTTAACATGTCCAAGCATGTAAACCACAACGTGGCTCCCAACCTGGCCACTTGATCAGAAATTAATGGAAGCGGGTACCTATCGGTTACAGTATTGTCATTTAGCTCCCTATAGTCGACACACATGCGGTCAGACCCATCTTTCTTTTTCACCAAGACGACAGGACTTGCATACGGTGAACAACTGGGTCTCACCACACCTGCGCGCACTAGTTCGTCAACTTTGTGTTTGACAATTCTTTTTTCATCCACACTAAATCGATAAGACCTTCGCTGTACAATTCGATTCGGGTCAATTAAACGTATCTCCAACTGTCCTGTAATTTCCTTAACTCTTGATAAAATTATTTTATCTATTGTCATGTGTATATTAAGACCTAAACTTAGAATCTCACGTCCTACCATAATGTCGTAAATATTCATCAGGCACTACATGAAAAAGTATTTCCAACACTAGTTCACTGCTTTTAACTTCAGATAAAATTTGTGAAATACTTTTGACACTTGATTTTCCTATCCCAGTCAACAAGTCAACATTACAATGTTATAAAATCGCGTTCCAATAAATTTGTTGGCAATACTTTCCTTGACAAGGGAACATTCAGCACCGGAATCATAGAAAAATGGAAACAACTTACCACCGTTAAGCAATTGTCCAGATGGGTGCCTTACAGTGCATACATCGATTCGTTTTCCTGTGAAATTACTTCTCGTACCAGCTCCAGTCGTCTCTGTACCAACACCAACTATGCAATTGCTGCATTTGGCAGCAAAATGTCCTTTCATGCCACATCTGAAGCAAACCACGTCTATATTAGAGCGCTGCCCACTAGTTCCTGCCGAATGTGTACCTGTGTTCTCTGGTTTAGCTGCATCTTTTCTTGCCCGACAGTCGATTACCTTGTGTCCTGTTTTCCCACACTGAAAGCACTTCGGTGTGGGCGTCATCCTGAAGGTTTTGCTTTTGGTTGGTTCGGATACAGGTATACTTTGTGATGCAAATGATTTTCTTTTCATAAACAAAAATGCTTGTAGCTCTTTCTGCAATTTGTTTCTGGATGCTATTTCTGTGGTGAATGCTAGCCTTTGAAGACGACCGTAAAATTGAGCTAAGTGTACAAGAACTGTAGATACTGTTATCTGCTCAACGGATAAATTTTGCCAACGAGAAGTTATTGTAGTCATCAATCGTCCGGCATATGCAACTAGACACTCGCCGTCTTTTGGTCGACTACTCTGCAAATGATACTTGTGATAACCAGCGCGACGCACTTCCTTTTAATGCTCCACTGACAGCGATGACTAAAGAACTGCCTTACAAAGGGTTCTCTGATAAACACAAGTCGGAAGTAGCACACCAAGCCCGGGGATCCGCGTCGGGTTTGTCGGGATTGAACTCTGGAAGAGAGACGTTCTTGCTCGCCACTGGTGCTTTTATAGCATCAATTAGGGACATCATATTTCTGTGCTGAGATTCAAGAAGCTCTTGGAATAGGTGGCCATTCATCTGAGATCGATTTGGTTCATCCTGAGGCTTGGGCGATCCCACTTCTGATGTCGGATCTAAATCATTGGATTCCATGGTTGCTCGATTGGTTGAAGTATATCTGATTATTATTCCTCGTGCTACGACATCGACACGTTCATCAGCTTAACGTCAGCCAGAAAAACATACCAAACTACGTTGTTTCTTTTCCTTCCGTTCCACTGCCAAAATGATCGTGTCCAAGCGCGGGAAATTACCACATCATATACTTTCTATCAACTGTGGCGCCATCTATTATTTTATACCAAATGTAACCGGTGATGTATCTACGACATATATATATGTCGTAAAGCTATAGATATCTGGCACTACTTGCCATGTGCAGAAGTTATATGACAGATAGCGCTTCATTCGGTAGAGGGACAATTAAGTGCGACAATATGCGGGAAAAGAAAAAAATATAATTTTTATAAAAAGATAGAAGAACTCCAGAAAATGAAAATGTCACATCAAAGGTGGGTTCTGCCCAAGCATCCAATGCACCAGAAAAATCTTTTGCGAGTACTATTGGAGGCACAAAATACAAACATGGCGTACCCTTAGGCGACAGCTGACCTCTGCCTATCGGAGAACCCCTTGCAAGTCAGTTTACTCTTGATCGCGCTCAGCGCAGCGCTGAAGGGTAGTTCATCGAGATGAATATCGCAAGTATCCTTCACTGGTATGACCTGGCATCAATTCAAGGACCTGTTTACAGCCCGCTATGACTGCAACAGAATGGGCGATCTAAAGAGGGTGAGTGTTTGGCTGCATACGCAGCTTAATTAATGAAATCGGGTTTGGCCGGTAACATATACACTACAAAAAGAAATTATATCGCAGAAAACATCATCCTAAACAACAAACAAATTACAATTGACAATGAGGCTAAGTACCTGGGTTTGCTAATAGATAAAAATTGACTTTGAAATCACACATCTATACTATTTGCAAAGACGTATCTTATCAAATGTATGTTCAAAGTTAACTCGGGAACTAATAAACGGACTTTGCTAAAATAATTGCTGAGTTCCTCTGATGTCGATAGGATATACTATATACATAATAATATTATCGCGCTTGTTGCCATTTCAACAAGAAGGCAACATTGATGTGTCCCAAGAAGAGACATTTTTTTTGGTCTTTTGGAAATAAATAACTGCGCTTGAATTTATAACGTTGAAGTAAACGGTGGTTTTTTCTATCCTTCACTTACCCTTGTGCGATATCCAGTCTTTTTTGCATAGAAACGTGAACCGTATTTTTTCTATTCCTCGTTCAGTAAGTCAATCCGGAGCTTTTGTTAGCGTATGACGGCTGACCTGCGAATTGTGTTTTGTATCTTTTGTTTCCTTTTCTTTTCAAAATTTCTAAACGTGCAAGATCGCCGAATACCGAGGACAATCTCACGTCCTCGGGAAAGAAATTAAAAAGTGTTAAAAACATGAAAAACAATAGCAACTATTTTAGTCCCTTGCAATGCCTGCCGTACAGTGACAATGACATTGACAGTGAAGATATGGACGTAATTATATCGCCGAATAACTCTCCTAGAAAAATATCAATCCCCCCCATTAAATTATTTCAGAAAACCTGTGACTTTGTGCATAACCTTATGAAACAAATAAATGTCAATGATTACTCGATTAAGAAAATTTCTATCGGTATCAAAATAATGTGTGAATCACTAAATTCATATAATTCTGTTCTCGATAAATTGAAACAAGAGAACTGTCAATACTTTACACATGACCTTAAAGGTGAAAAAGCTTTCAAAGTTGTGCTATACGGTTTAGATGAAGTAAATAGTGAAAAGCTAAAAACTGAACTAACTACGCGCGGACTGAAGTGCAATGATATCAAAATGATCACAAAAAAATACGAACACTATGTGGATACTTTTTATATCGTTTCCTTGCAAAATGGTTCAATTAAAATAAACGAACTAAGGAAAAACCATCGTTCAATTTTTCATACGCAAGTGAACTGGAGCTTCCAGCGTAAACAAAAACATAAGTTTGACACAATGCCGAAATTGTCAAATGTTCGGACATGGAGAAAGAAATTGCCATGTAAAAACATATTGCGCGATCTGTGCCGGCTCCCACAAGACTAAAGAGTGCAACAACGTCAACAACGAAAAATGCGCGAATTGCAGTGGAAAGCATAAATCAACCGATAGTTTGTGTGTGAGCAGAAACAATTACCTAGAAATGAGAGAGAAATTAGCGCACAAGACAATTTCAAATCGCACGCAAGCAAACTCCAATTATGTGCGCCCACGCCCACGTCCAGCTCCGGCTTCCTATCTATCAATGAGTGATTTTCCCTCTCTTCCTCAATCTCACCACGCTGCAACAAAACGCATGTCGACTGAGAGCAGAAATAGAGTTCCTACCTCGAGTGCATGGAAAAACAACAATCAAGCTGATGTTCAACCTGATGTTCAACCAGCTGGCTGTGCTCTCATCAACAACAACCAACTATTTTCAATGGAAGAGCTCAACTCTCTCGTGATGGAAATGGTAAACAAGCTAGGTTCATGTAAGACTAAAATGGATCAATTTAATGTTGTCGCACAATTAGCTACTAAGTTTTTATATTCAAATGTCAAGTAATATGATAGATAATTATTTAAATATTGTAACATGGAATGCCAGGGGCATTCGAAACAAACATGTTGAATTTGTTAACTTTTTGAATAGTAAGAAAATTGATATAGCGCTAGTAACAGAAACATGGTTAAACTCTAATATAAAACTTTCCACCTCAGATTTCAAATGCTATCGTGTAGATAGAAATGATAGAAGAGGTGGGGGTGTTGCAATAATGATTAGGAGATCAATACAACATTCGCTTCTGCCTATCGCCCGTACCCGTTTTGTTGAAAATGTGGGTTTAGAGATTGGGTTAGGCAATCAAAGAACAATTAAAGTGTTTTGTGTTTACTTTCCAGGTGGATCTCCTTCTGATGAAAAGAGAGAAGGTTTAAAATATGACTTGAGGAAATTATTATCTAGAAATGACGATTACATTATTGGAGGTGACTTTAACTCTCGACACAGAGACTGGGGGTGCAATAGAGCAAATGCATGGGGAAATATACTTTCAGGACTTTCAAGTCTGTTTCCGTTTTCTGTATTGTTTCCGTTAAGTCCTTCATACATTCCGTCTAGTTCACGTGGTTCTCTGTCCGTCCTAGATATCTTTGTTACAAATATGCTTTTCTCAGTATCACAACCAGTTGCTCTCAATGAACTAAGTTCTGACCATAATCCTGTCCTTTGTAAGCTTTTTAGGTCTTGTGAAAAAAGAGAACAATTTTTAAACGATTATAAGAACGCAAATTGGGAACCTTATCGGTCAGATATGAAACAAAAGTTAAGAAGCATATCAACTGACGAAAGTGTGTCATCTAAAGACGAAATTGATCAATACGTTCAAAGCTTCTCAGAGAGCATTCTGAATTAAGTAGAGTCATGCGTACCAAAGGTTTTAAAGAGAAATTTCGTTATGAAAATTCCGGATCAGATTCTTGAATACATACGCATTAGAAATGATTTAAAAAGGCAATGGCAGCGGTATCGTCAGCCAATTCATCTCATTCTAATGCAAAAATATAATATAATTATTTCAATCGGTATTCAGGAAATCCTGAACAAAGAATGGAATAAGAAATTAAGCGATTTAGACAAAAACGGAAAACCATTTTGGAACATAGTACAAATTGTGAAAAACAAACATAAACATATTCCTGCTCTTCATAATGCTAGCGATATTATCAATATAGATAGTGAAAAAGCAAATTTGTTTGCTTCAATATTTGTTCTTAATCATACACTGTCACAACAGCTCGGTAATGTGCATACAAATGCATTGGTAGATAGTGTTACCAATAGATTAAACAGTCAGATTGTTGAAACCTCTCGAGATGTTATAAAAATTATAAAAAGTCTGCGAGTTAAAAAAAAGGAGGGCTTAATGGTATTAAAAATTTGTATCTTAAGCAATTACCAAAGGCCGGAATTCGCTTTATAACATTTCTTATAAATGCTTGCTTAAAGATTCAATATTTTCCAGATACCTGGAAAATTGCAAAAGTAATTCCTATTCCCAAATCAGGCAAACCTCCTGAAAATGTAAATAGCTATAGGCCAATAAGTTTGCTGAGCAGTTTTAGCAAAATATTTGAAAAGGTGTTAAAACGTAAACTTCTTCAAGTAATTGATGAAAGTCACCTACTTACTACCAGATGAACAATTTGGGTTTAGGAGTTTTCATAGTACGTCTCACCAAGTCTTCAGAATAGTAAAACACATCAGAAGTAACCGTTCTATAGGCAAATCTACTGGTCTGGTATTATTAGACATAGAAAAGGCTTTTGACTCTGTTTGGCATCAAGGACTCAGTTACAAAATGATAAGCTTTGGGTTTCCGCATTATTTAATAAAAATCATTCAGAATTTCCTGACAAACAGGTGTTCTAGGGTGCATATAAATAGCAGTGCTTCTACATCACACCATTTGTATGCAGGTGTACCTCAAGGCTCCGTACTCGGTCCTGTGCTGTATAATTTATACACATCGGATCTTCCACGATTACCGTCATGTGATTTAGCCATTTATGCTGATGACACAGCTATTTTTTCATCGCATGAATTTAGTCTCAACATTGAGACAAATCTACAAAATGCGGTTGAAATATTAGCTGAATACTACAACAAGTGGAAGATAAAGATAAATGCTGATAAAGTGCAATCAATCTTTTTTACAAGAAAAAGAAAAAGTTGCTACCTTCCCAGCAATGCAATAAGCATAAACGGTGTAAGTGTTAACTGGAAAAGAACTGTTAAATATCTGGGCATGCATTTGGACCAAAAACTAACATTTAAAGAACATATTGTAAATACAAAACAAAAAACGAGCATAGCCATAAAAATACTTTACCCATTCATAAACAGAAAGTCCCTGTTAAGTATTGAAAATAAAATCATTATTTTTAAAGTCGTATTTCAATCCATCTTATTATATGGATGTCAAGTATGGGGCGATTGTGCAATATGTCACATTAAAAAACTACAAGTATCACAAAACAAAATACTTAAAATGATGCTTAACCTACCTCCCTAACACTCCACTCTCGACCAGCATTGGCGGGCTAATGTTGAATCGATCGCCGAAAAAATTACGAGATTGACTGATCGATTTTTAAGAAACTGTGAAACATCAGATAATCATCTTATAAACCAGCTTAATGTTCAAACATGTTTCTGTATTTTTCTACTAAAATAACGTTAATAGTCTTATTTTTATTTATATATCTTTGTTTAATGTTTTATTTATTTACTTATTTATTTAATTTTGTAATTTATTTTGCTTATTATTTATTTATTTTTTCTTAAAGTTAAATTGTATATATTTATTTATTTATTTATTTATTTATCTATTTATTTGTTCCATATTATTTATTTATTTATTAATGTAGATAATATAGATAAATATATAATTTATTTATTTATTTATTTATTTTTGTTTTTCTTCTTATTTATTTTTACATAATTTATTTATTGTGTTTTTTATGTTATTTATTCATTTATTTATGTAAATGTACATATATATTTATATATTAATTAATTAATTTATTTATTTATTTATTATTATTACGAAATGATTTATTTATTGTTTTTGCATATTATTTATTTATTTATTTATTTGTTAATATATTTATTCTATTTATTTTACTACCTGTCTATGATTTATCCTTATACATATGTACATACACATGTATGTACGTATCTTTGTATGTATATTTATTTAATTTTTTATAAATTCTTTTTTTTTATTTTTTTTTTTTTTTCTTTTTCTCTCAAATGGAAGGTTTTTTCGTAGTTTCCTTCTAAAAATTCAATTTCAATTACAAAAACTTATTAAATTATTAGACAAAACTTCAGTAGAAAGATAAAACAATATCGAATCTCTGTGTAAATTGTGCGGACAAGTCCAGTGTATACTTGTTACGAAAATAAAATCTATCTATCTTATCTATCTATTCCTCGTTCAGTAAAGAACATGCTTTAATCCTTAAATTATACTAAAAAGCAAATTTTTTTGTTTGTACTATTGACATTACAACGCTTCGATGAACTTTACGTGATACCGCCTGCATTTCACATCAAAGATTTCAAGGTATATGTATGTAGATCATTTTTCTACGTTACCTTGGAGCTGAAAAATAGACATAAACAATGTAATTTTTAATGGTTTTGATTAAAAATCATTGAAATCCATTGAAATTGCCCGTCCACCTGCTGAGATAGGATCACGTTGTTGCATTACGAGCATGTTAGCTTTTCTCTTCGTTCTTGCTCTTGCAGTATGCTTAGTGAATCGTGTTTTGTCTTCGTGTGGTTAGTCTGGCGATCATCTTCATCGCTCATCCGATGGTGATGATGATGACTGATGAAACTTTGGGGAGTTTCTATGTGCATGTACAGTGTACTCTCTCCTTATGGACACCTCTCATAACCGGACAGTTTTCAAAGAACGGAAATAAAAACTCAATTTTTCATATAAAAAATTCTCCCATAACCGGACTCTCTCATAACCGGACACGGACACCAATTTTCGTAACCGCCATATAATGTCGCTCTCACTTAACTAGACAAAACACATCTACGTATGGCAAATTTTTTACATAATTTTTTTTGTTTTTGTTTTGTTTTCCTCTTCTTAACACTTTGTAAAGAAACGAAACAAAATGTAAACTGTGGAGTGTGCCTTTGCGTTATTATCTCGTTCACGGTCTCGCGGACACATCTTTTTCGGTGAAGAAAGGAGAACACTAGAATGACACACGCATATCTCCGACATTTTGAGAGATATTTTATATTATTTTGTGCGAATTTTGTATAAAGATAAAAATGATTCCGCTGGTCACAGTGAAGTGAAAATTTGTCTCTGGTAGGACAAAATAATGCCGGAATATGGAAGTAAAGTATAGAAACTGTATTTCTCGTCGGGGTATCCCGTCTTGTCCTAACTACCTAAAATGCTTTGACGGCAAAATGCCCACATGACCCGCTAATTTCCTTAACCAATGGGGGCATATACCGTTTTATCCGCGAATATCCAAGAACTATGTACATTTATAAATTTCGTTGCCTTTTTTAAATAGGTTTGTATCTTAAGTGTATGTATGTATGTGTAATTTTAAGCTTGATTGCCATAGACAGAAATATGAATTTTTCGGTAATATGTGTTTATCACATAAAAATGAATTCATTTATAAAATAAAACTACCATATGTCTATTAATTGTGTTTCGTTGATGTCAATTTATTTGTTTCCCCTATAACCGAAAACCTTACACCTCTCACAACCGGACAAATTTCTCGGTACCGTCAGTGTCCGGTTATGAGAGTTCACTGTACATATAAAGCTGAATTTCTGTTTATTTTTGTTTTGTCGATAAATTCCGATTTCCGAACTACTTCGCTGATTGACTTGTATATAAGGAATATTTTAAAGAGAGAAATACTAAGCACATAAATAAATGCTTTCATTTAATTTTTCAAGAACGCAACCCCCTAAATTGCATGAAATTCTTCGCTTTACGCGAGACTTTTCATTCGCCTTACCCCCGCGTAAAGCGAGGGACCAGACAAATTAAAGTTTGTATGTTCGTCTTTTATGCGTTCGCGCATCTGATTGCGATGAAACCTTGGCAAGTTATTATCTGAATCGCGTTCGGAAAGTTTCTGGAATCAGTTCAGTAGATAGTTTCAGGGAAAACCCCTTACATACAAAGTTTACCTCTTTTTTTCAGAAATCTACGCTTTTTAAAATAATGAAGGTTTGACAGATTATTTAAACAAAGTCATCTTCATCGATGAGGCGCATTTTCATCTTGATGGCTTTGTTAACCGTCAAAATTGTTGTATTTGGGGTTCAGAAAATCCACGAGTGATTGTTTATCTATATAGACAAAAATCAAAAAAATCAAAAAGCTCTCCAAGTAAAAATAAGACTGGACTAAGGTTTTGTATTTTACATTGAAAACATGTTGCGGAAACATGTTAGGCTATGTAGCAGTGCTGGGGGGCATTTTTCAGAGAAGTCCCATCACCCGAGCCGAAGATTCCCTTTTTTTTCCCACACATCATCTCGTGTTTCCCTATTTATTTCCCACAGAAAAAAAAATAAACAAAATTTCCGTTAAGTTTGTACTTGGTATTTTTAATTTGTACATACATATTTCCAAAGCCAAATAACGTGGATAAATAGGTTTTATAATTAAAGAAAAAAAAATGGCGCAGTATTATAGTCGGATAGAGTACAATTTAAAATTATATTAGCACGTAACAAAAAGCTTTGATAATTATAGTCGACTTTAGGTCCACAATATCGTTATCACCTCATGACGAAATTAAAGTCATAATGTGTCAAAAACCCAGACAACTTTTGTTAGTGATTTAAAGTGAAAAAAATGTGTTCCATAATGCCATTAGCACAAAATGCGCATTGTTTCAACTTCGCCACTAAAATTGGACACCAAGATAATTATAATTATAGTCCACGGAAAGCCGAAACCTCATTTTAAATATTTAACGTGAAGTAAGGTTTATGGATATGTCATCTGTCATTTAAGTGAAAGAAATTCGTAAAAATGTTTTCGATATATGCATTTTACGAATTTTTTCTCACTGAAATAACAGATGAAATAATCCTAAATCACTTTAAATTGACACAAATAACTCTGTTAACTGGAGAATGACGAAAAAATTGTGTATGAGAAGTACGCCTTTATGATTTGAGTGGCATCAAGGTTGAGTTCATAATTGTAAAAAAAAAACCGCAGCAATGCAGTTACTGCGTTCACAAATGTAGAAAAGCTGCCTTACCATTGCAAACGTTCCGGCAGCACTTTTGTGTCTCGACTCTCGATTTGTTTTTATAAGTGTCAAATTACCCCTTTTGTTGTGCAAATTAGCAGCTTTTTTATATTGCTTAATATATACAGATTTTACTGCGGTAAATTAACAACAAAATTTTTACAACTATTAATTCACCCCAACATAACGATAATGCCAACGATCAAATCGATATCTTTCGATTGGAATGGCGGAAACCTGACCTAATAAATACCTATTATAAATGAATTTGCATTCAACATGATCAAACAGGTTAAATATTGGTTGAAATTACATATTTCAAATAATATTTTACTTTTGTGTAATGTTATTAAAACATTGTTTTGGGGAAAACAAAAAAAAAAAAAAAAGAAATTAAGGCCTCAAACGAGTTACTTTAGCGAGTTTCGTTATTTTTATCTTCACGAATTGGAATAAGTGAATAGAAACTATTAATGGTTTGGAATTTTCTTGCTTATACCCTTTCTTGGTTTAAATTTTATAAATAAAAAAAATTCCCACACAATCAAAAAATTCCCGCAAAACCATAGGGTTTCCCCTCAATCCCTTTTGAGGTCCAAATTCCACAAAAAGGGATTTTTCCCACGATCCCCCAGCACTGCTATGTAGATTTGAAAAAAAAAACACGCCTATTATAATCCAGTTTTTTGTGCCTAAAGTGCAAGGTATGGGTATGGATGGCATACTTTATGAATCAATAAGAAAAAGGGATCATTTTTTTTTATCTTGAGAGGACACCATTTTTGCAAAAAAATGTTATTTTGCTCACTCCTTCGAGTGTACATTTTTTAGCGATATCCGTTTGGTTTTTTCATTTTCTATGATCCAGTCCAGAGATATCGTGGTCACTGCAAGATGCATTTTGAGAGGAGCTCCGGGAGATCAGCTATACCAGCTATATGTTGAAATACAGTTAAAAGTTACCTGAATATGTGTAAGAAATTTTACATTTAATAACTTGAAAATTTTTGTCAGGAAAAATTCTTGAAAAATCGTTTTTTTAGCTCTCCTGACTGTATATAACACCTAAAGTAAAAAACACAATTCATGGTGCGAAATTCATTTATGCTCACCTGGTAATTGCTTAAAATAAACATAAAAAACATAACAGTTATAATAAAAATAATTGCTGAGTATTTAGTATGACTTCCCCTTTCCATTATAAAAGCAAAATCCGGTCCGGAATTGAGTTTATTAACTTCAAAATAATGATGCTGTCTATCAGCCCCCAAATGCGCTTAATCTCTCCTCTAAAAGTGGTGACATTGTCGAATTAGCGCCCATTTTTATAAATTTGGCGAGCCATATATCCCCATACCTTTTTCTATGGGGTTTAAGTCAGGACTGCATGCTGGCCAACGCATCAGTGGAATTTCATGCTCACGGAACCACTGTTGTGGGCTTCGGGACACGTGAATTGTTGCGTAGCTTAAAATAAAGCCGCGCTCACTTACAACATCTTCTAAGTAAGGCAACAAAGATGACTCCAACATTTTGCAGTATTTTTCTAAATTCATTTTAGGTGGAACGAAGCAGAGTTGCACTTTTACAAAGGTGGAAAAAGACACTGCCACCATGAAAGTTTCTGCTCATTCATGGCGGATTATTCTGAAACCGTCTGGACCATCCAGATTAATTTTTTTCATCTGAAAATACAACAGTTTTCCACTTATCATCCCAATTTATATAATCTCTCCCGAACGCTAATCGAGTGGTGAATCTTTAAAAGTAGTTTTGGGTTGTTTTTTATACCCTACGTGTGGAGTGCTTGCCCAAATCTCTTGAACCCGACGTTTTGTTATTGGCAGTTCGATGTGTGCAACAACTTGAGCAGCCGACATTTTGTTCATTGTCGCTTCGATAACAATTGATTTTTTTTTTTTTTTGTCTTCGTGCTATCGTGGATGCTCCTTTTCGGCCACCACTTTTTCCAAAATTTTAACCTTTCTTAAAGAAGTTCCTGATAACCCCTTTGGACCGACCAATTTCTCATGCAATAACTCTATTAGAATCTCCTTTCTTTTCTAACACTGCAATTTTGATTTTTTTTCCCTCTGTTAGATACTTTCCTTCACCTATCTTGCGTTTTATTACTTTTTTCACAAAAAAAAAGGCTAAAAAAAAAACACGCCTACTTTAAAAAATTTGTCGCACATCTGTATTGTGAGGACTGTACAGTTAGAAGTTGTTGTAGATATATTTGAACCCATTACTCATGTAAGCCCTCACACTAGTGAATTCATTGGATTTAACATAATGACGACGAACGGGTAACATTTCATTGCAAACTGTGTGCGTATAAACGGATTTCGCTGACTGTTAGTATACTATAGCAATATATTAGAAGACAACTCTACTATGATTAATGATCTACATTAAAAATGATTTATGTATGTATATGTTTGAATCATTGAATAATATGAATCTTACAACCAATGTCCTAAGAAATAAGAGAACCACAAAATTCCAGGTAAGACATGTAATTACCTCTAACTCTTCCATTACTATCGGCGCCTTCCTTTCTGTTGTACTCTGGGGTTCTAAAGCTGAAACTATATGTTGGATCATCGTAAGGATCAGCCAGTGGATCATCAGCATTTCCAATTCTGCCTCTGGGTATTTGAGATAAGTCCATTTTGCGGTGAACTTGTGGGCCATTTACACGAAATCTATAAGTAATAAGTGCGTTAATAAAATCGTATCATTAGATAGTAATTCGTAGTAATCCTCTTCGAAACATTCTGTATTAAAAGCGTTAATCCGGTCTAATTTTTTTTTTTGCAATAATAATTAGTTAATATTTCCGAATGCATATATTTTCTCTCGATTGCAATACTCATACATATCTGTAGTTGCCGTAGTGGCGATTGTTCATTGTAGACAGAGGCCGGAGACACACCGCATTGATCGCAAATTATATTCTGATTCGGTTACCACCTACAGTGCTTTGTTTACTACGTATACCTCTAAGTAAGATATAAGATTTGCAGCCGTTACAGATATGTACGATAAAACTTTATGTTTCTATTTGCTTTACTCCATACTTCATTGCGAGGCTTTTTTACTACTCTTCAAGAAATAATTAATTTGCTCTAGAATGTAAATGGTCGACTCGTTTCCCTTAAAAAATTAATCTTCGTTTACTTCACAAAAATTATCTCTCTGTTTCCACAGACACGTGTTGTGATATTTAGTATTTTTTGTTTTTGTTCTTACCCACGTGGTCCGGCAGTGTAGACCGTTTCTTCTACCCGTCCATTCGACGGATTTCTCGAACCGTAACGACCTCGAACGCTGTTGTCTGGATTTCCAGCCACACTATGATAGTAACTCCCAATGTCATTATTGGAGTGTCTGAAATGTACAAATTTGCATAATGTTGACAGTTTGGAGTTGTATCTTTATCAAATTTAAATTAAAAATTTAAAAATATTAATAGGTACTTGTTAAATTAAGAACCCTTTATTGTTTTCTAAGACGTAAAAATAATTATAACCAATTATAATAAATGGATCTACGATGGTTTACTTTAATGTTTTGTACGTAAGTGTATATACAATATACATAGACAATTTTATGAAGTTTTAAAAAATAAAAATAGAAAATTAATTAGTTTATTTCATTCTTAATTATTTCAGTATTAATTAGTTTATTTCATTCTTCCGGACAATTTAACTCTTACAGCAACCTGAGCATTAGAAAACACTTTCGCGGCAACAACTTTTGCTATTTCACACGAACATTATGTAGCTGCAATTTACTAACAGAACTATGTATGTTGTTCACAAGAATAGTTATTTTTGCTTACAGAATGAACGGTAGTAGGGACAAAATAATATCTAAGTGGTTCAGATTTTGTACCACCATCGCGAATTAGAAAAAAAAAACTGTGGTTCAAATTTTGAACCAGCTGCGCCGTAAGAGTTAGGAGGGTATTCTTGTCTGGAAATTTGAAAAAAATGTTTTTTTTTCATATTTTTAAAGATTAGACCTTCAAAAATATATCCTTCAAACGTTTCCTTAATTCCTACAGAAAGTCTCTTATACACCATTAATTCTCAGAAAGTCATTTATGTGAAGGTCGTTTTAACGTATTTATAAACGCGGTTTTCTCGAAACTACTTTTTCCAACACGTCTGACGTGATTTCTCAAGTTCCAATGAACCGATTAATTTGAAATTTGGCGTGGAACTTCTTTATATATCCCTCTATCGTTGGAACTACAATTATGTAAAAATGTTGTTCTTTACTATTTTGAAAAAAACTCAAAACTTTGAAAAAAAGGGCAAAAAATCACTTTTTTTTCAAACAGCCGCCATTTTGTGAATTATATTTTTTCATTTACGTAGTTCAGACGATAGCGCCCTTTTTTTCTGATCAGCAGAAGGGTTGGAATCATGTCAAGAAGGACGCACCCTTATCTTTCACCACCCCACTTTACCAGCCTGTATTTTTTTCAATTTTCAATTTTGTTTTTAAATTTTTATTTGTGTTGTTAAAATATTAACTATCTAATAAAAATGGCAGGTAAAAATATTCTTTTTGTTATCGAATTTTAAAAAAACACTCAAAATTCGTACCGCTAGACTAGAATACCCCCTTAACAGAAATTTTATCTCCGCATTTAAGGAACGGGCTTAGTTCATCTACGAAAACATGAGAACTTCCTCAACAGCTGTGACTCGATTGATGTGAGATAGATTTTTAATCTTTCTATGTAGCAAAAAAAGAGGTATCAAACTTTCTTCTTATTGCAAACAAGTTTAGGAGTTCAGTGGCCTTTTTAGTCGAGATTACTCATTTGAACGGTTAAAATGAGAATGGGATGAATTCAATGTACAACTACAAACAAACATTAATCATAATTATATTATACATACGTTCAGATTATAAATCGGTAGTGGAAATAAATAAATGAAACAAGTTCATACAAAATTCCGGTTAATAGAAATGTATGAGTATATACCTTGTAGGTACCTACATTTTTCAAAAGAAACATAAACATCACGAAATGCAAAAACTACTAAATAATGTATCTGCTACTGGGCTCAGTGTCAAATCGCCCAAAACCAAATCGCCCAAAGTGCAAAAAATCAAAATCAAAATGTCAAATCACCCAAAGAAGAAATGGGCGTTTTATCGGAATCCGAAAAAAACCAACATACATAATGTAAAAAAATTACAAGTGATACACACATTTTCTTCAGTTAAATACTTCAATTTTTTGATACTAATAATTCCACCACTTTCTATAAACATAGAAAAATTACGGCTTTTCATAAATTCCTCATCCCTTAGAACTTTGACGACGAATTTGAGAAAGTTTCCTTTTTTATTCAGCATCCGTCCAAGTACACCATTGCATTTTAAAAAGAGCAAGCTAATGGCCCGATCTGAAGTAAATAATGTAAAGAAAAACAGCTTTAATCCGAAATGAAGGATTGAAGAAATTGATATATTAAAACTAAAAGTCAGGCTCCAAAATGGGCGATTCAACACTATGACAAATCGCCCAAAAATTAAAAATGTTAAATCGCCCACAAAGTTTTTTGGGCGATTTAACACTTTTTGCATTTTATTTCATTTTGGGCTATTTGGCTTTGGGCGGTCGGAAACATGAGTTCTGACAAAACGCCCACACTGTCTTGGGCGATTTGACATTTTTCAATTTTTGGGCGATTTGTCATAATGTTGGGCAATGTGATATTTTTGCATTTTGGGTGATTTGACATGGAGCCCTACTACTGTACTAGAATGCAAATGTTTTATGATATGGTAATACATATGGTAATACATATGTACATACATACGTATAGGGTCAATGTGGGTAAATGTTAACAGGGATAAATGTAAACACAGCTCATACTGCACACCAGTAAAGCGTCTATAACGATTACAGCGATTGTAATGACGGACACCAACATGTTTTTCCACATACATACAGTTAATCACAAAAGTAAGTATACACCTATGTGAGTTTAGCAAAAGTCTTAAGAAAACAGGGTATTTCGTTTGAACCATTATCCGTCTGACCTCATGTCTGTTGTTTGACATTTGCACAGTTGCTCTAAAGTAAAATTAACGGTATAACTTGCCTAGGTTCTAGAGGAGAATAACTTTTGTCTGACGAAATACCAAAACAACGTCACAAAAGTAAGTATACATTCATGGTATTTGAGCACAAAACATGGGTCAATAAACACTTGTTGTTATAAATCCGCTCTTTTCAATTGAATTGTTTTAGAAATATACTGGGTGAGTAGAAATTACTCAGTTTCGATAATTTCGATAACGAATTTCAATGCCTCTACCAGAAATGGCACCGCGTGGAAAAGAGCTCTCTATTGACCTTAAAAATTTAGTGATAACATTTTTAAAGGAAAGGAAATCCATTCGAGAAGTGGCGAAACTATTCGACAAAAACCCTGCAACGGTAAAAAAATTTTTAGAACAAAATAAAACCTCCGGTACAATAGAAAATGGGGCTAGAAGTGGACGCCCTGTACCTTTACTGAAGTAGAAAAGCGAATTATTGTCCGAAAAGTAAGGAAGGAATGATCATAAAAAAGTACCCCAAAACTACAAGCAGAGATTACCAAAGAAGCAGAAAAGCAGTACAATCTCCAAACTATACGCCGTGTCTTCCGCGATGCTGGGTATAACGGTCGATCCATCAGGAAAAAACCTTATGTCACCTATGTGAATCGTAAAAAGCGAGTTAAATTTACCAGAAACCGTCTAACGTCTGATATTATCTTTTGGAACACAGTTATATTTACAGACAAAAGCAAATTCAACATTTATGGTTCCGATGGGCGCATCAAGCTAAGGGGAAAACCGAATACAAAGTTGAATCCGGAAAATATGGCTGGAACCATAAAACATTGTGGTGATTACGTAATGGTTTGGGGGTGTATCATTTTGAATATTCAAATATCCTCAAATATATACATAATCTCCATCAGAGTGCGCAGAAATTGGTCTTGGAAGGGTCACTCGTCTTTCAACAAGATAATGACCCTAAGCATAGTTCTCAAAAAGTTAGAGAATGGCTGCTATACCATATACGCAACCAGCTTAAAACACCAACCCAATCATCAGACTTGAATGCTATTGACCAATGACCACTTGTGGGATCACCTCAAACGCCAAATACGAAAACATGATATTCAACGAAAAATCAGCTTGAAACCATTATTCAAGAAAAATGGGCCAAAATAGGCCCCGACGTGACTCAAAGGCTCGTCAATTCAATGCCGTCCAGAATAAACGCTGTTATTAACTCAAAGGATATCCTGCTAGGTATTAATTTCATTTCTTACTTCAATACTTCTTGTCTTTTTTTGTTTTTTCTTCGAAGTGTATACTTACTTTTGTGATGTGTTTTTTTATGAATTTTGTTTAATTTTAATATCTTTGTTACTTTGTTTTATTTTTAAGGTAATTTTACTTTTTATATAAAGTACCTATAATAGTTACTAAAAAAATATTTATTTAATTTTTTTTTATTATTTAATTTTAATTTTTATTCATTTATAATAAACTTAAACATTACCTAACAATTTTTATAAATGGAATATTAGTTATCATTCCTTAACTTAAAAGTTAGTGGTGAATGACACATCCAGATTTACATTTCAGTTGATATCTGTTGTGGGGTGACAATCAGTATTAATTTATTCAATTCACATTATTAAGATTGGAAAAAAAGAAAACATTTAGTGATTCGATCATAAACATAACAATTCATCATAAAATAGTAAATATGTAATCGTGCTGTTGAATGAGAAAAAATAATGATTTAAACAAATGATTCAATACGTTCATAGCTCATCGTGAACAACCAGGCCTTTACCTCTTTAGTAAAACATGAAAAACGAAGTGTATCTCTTATAAATAAGGGCAATTCATTGAAAATATGTGGAGCCGTATATGTATAAAAATGTGTAAAGTGTGTTCTACGTGCAAAAGGTATATTGACTAAGCTCATATTGTTAACACGCAGATTGTACATTTGTATGTTCCTACTGGGAATATTTCCACTTTGTTTGAAGAACTCTCTTAAAACTTTAAAAACATATAAATGTCTAATTGGCAGAATACGCAAATTTTTAAATAAAGGCCAACTCTCAGCTAAACGATTTTTATTTGAAACAATTCTTATAAGGTGTTTTTGAGCTATTAATAATGGTCTAATGGTATTAGTATACGAACCTCCCCAGCTTGTTATGCCGTACTGCAACTTTGAGTGAGCAAGACCATAATAGATAGTTGTTAAGACTTTTTGAGAGCAAAAAGGCTTTATCAGATACATTTTACGTATCACCAAGAACAAATAAGTTTTAATCGTTTGAATATGATTTTTCCAATTTAGATTGAAATCAATCACTACACCCAGGTACTTAAAGGTTTGAACCGTTTCGATCTTGAAGCAGTTTTCAGTGCAATGCACATTAGCTATAAAATTACTCTTTCCACACTTATGTAAAGGTAGTGGAAACTGTTTACAATCAGAAGCGTGAAACCATAAATTATAATCAATTAGGACATTTCCAGATACTTTAAAACACATCAATTTAGTTTTTTCGCTGACAACCAATTTGTGATATGTAAACCACAACCGTAGAATTTCAAGGTCTTCATTAATCATCGTAATTCCTTCGAAAACAGTTTCAGATTGGTACGTTAGAACTATATCATCCGCAAAAGCAGTTGAATTACCATTTAACTTTAGTTTAAATATAGAATTAATATATATTAAGAAAAACAGGGGGCCAAGTACAGATCCTTGAGGAACACCGTTTTTTAGTTGCCTAGGTTCACTTGAGATCCCACCAATAATTACCTTTTGAGTTCTATTTCTTAAATAAGATTTAAGCCAATTGAAAATGTTACCACGAAAACCAACATTAAATAGCTTAGCGAGCAAAATATCGTGGTTTACAAGATCAAAAGCTTTTGTCATATCAAGAAATAGACCAAAAGTTGATTTGTTTTTATTTAAACTTCCGTAAAGCTGATTACACACTCGTAAGATGGCATCCTCAGTTGACAAAACTGCTCTAAAACCAAATTGATTTTTACTAAAGAAGTTAAACTTATCCAGAAATGAAACAATTCGAACCTTAATTAACTTTTCAAAAATTTTGGAAAACGTCGAAAGAAGTGATATTGGCCTATAGTTAGAAACCATTTTCTTATTTCCTTTTTTGAAAAGGGGTAGGACCTCAGCACATTTAAGGTGGTCAGGAAAACAACCCATTTCAATACTTTTATTAAATAAGAAGGACAATACATCGACTACATACCAGGCAATATTTTTTAATAAAATGCTTGAAACACCATCACTTGTACAAGAAGTTTTATTTTTAAGGGAAGCAATAGCATTGTAGACTTCTCTGGGTGTAATCGCATTAAACACAAAACTGTTTGATTGAACAGCATCCACAGAAACGCCAGAAGATGAGAAACAATCGCAATTTATGCTTTGTTCGACAGCCGGTTTCAACTTTTCTGAGATTTCCGTAAAATAATCATTAAATTTATTTGAAATCCTTCCTAAATCGGACACAATTACTCCCTCAACTTCAATAGTATCAATTTTACCAGAGTTTCTATCTTTTCCCAAAATGCTATCAACTACTCGCCATTCTTCGCGTACATTACCTCTAGCACTAGCAAACCTATCGCTGTAGAAGTTGTTACGAGTGTCTTCGATCTCTTTTTTTAAAGACTTACAAAAAGATTCATAATGTTTTTTAAGTTTAATATTGTTCCGATGTTTCTTGCATTTTACGCTCAACTTCCTCTTTTTCCTTATCTTATTAATTAGGTTATTAGTCATCCAGGGTTTCAAGTGCTTCTTCTTACTCGATATATTTTTTTGGAAAGTACTCGATTTTAAGTGTTTTTGAAAAATATCCAGGAATAGGTCAAAAGCAACAGAAGGATTGCCTTCGGAAAGAACCGTTTCCCAGCATTCAAAAGTTAAAAAATCCTTCAGCATCACATAATTTATGGAATACTTCACTCTATTAGATGTGGATTTAAAGTTTTCAGGACTATAATTGTAAACTGATGAATAATTTAGGCCAATCATGCTATGATCTGTTAACTTCAAATCGTGTACCTGGCCACTAAAAATATTTTTATTATTTTTTTGAGTTCGTAAGAAAATATGGTCAATACAACTCGTAGTGGAATCGGTCAAACGGGTAGGTTCATAAATCAAACTCTTAAGACCATTAGAAGCCATAGTAAACAAATAATTTTCAGTATCAATGTTACACTCATCAAGAATATCTACATTAATATCACCGACAACAATTAAATTTTTAGCCAGAGTTGTGCAAAGAATATGACTCAGTTCATGAATAAAAACACTTTTCGCAACACCCTGGAGTCGATAAATACTCAAAAAAGTGTAATTAATGTTTTCAAAAACAAAAGAAAATTTTAATACGTCGGCACTAGATAATTTAAGGCTAGTACTATCACACACATACCCCTCTTTAACATACACGGCAACACCTCCAGCACAATAAGACTCATTACAATTTGCCAAAGGAAAGTTGTAACCTTCTATTTTATACAATTGAAGTTCTTCTTCGTATATCCAAATTTCACTTAACACTATTACAACGGGTAAATCCAACAGGGAATCAAGATGAGCTAAGAATACCGAAAAATTAGCTCTCATGCTACGTATATTTTGATGTAAACATAAACAACATTCTGCAGAATTAACGAGATCAGCTGGGTTTTCACATGCATTAGGAAGTGGGAGGGAGCTAGCAATAATCATAATTTAAGAAAATCAGCAGCACAATTTATTCTTACGTAGTTGGCACCCTCTTCTTTTCGCATGCAAATAGTCCCATTTCTCGTCCACACATATTTGTACCCTTTCTTTGTCTTCATTGTTGTTGCAGTTTTTAATAGTTGTCGTGTTTCATACGTTAAACAATCGTTGACATACATCTTATCCATTCTTGCTTCGGAATTGAGTAGGTTCGTGGTTAGTTGCTTTCCTCTTTCTTTCTTGGCTGTTATTATTTTTTCCTTGCACAGATGAGACACTAGTTTTACGTGAAGAATGTTTTTTGTTGCATTGCCTTTAGTTGTTGGTTTGGCTATTTTAAATTTCTTCATGTAGCATTGGTCGATGTCTCCTTCGTTTACGTTCACGCTCAAACCGTCACGAAATACTTTAAGAGCTGCATCAGTATACGACATGTCATGTTTGATGTTAGGAACGTTGAATATTTCAATACTGTTTATGAGTAGCTGTTTCTCTAGATTGTTGATTTTCGCTTCGAGAGAATCAATTCGTTTTTCACACTTATCATTTTTGGCTTGGAGTGCGTTGATTTGAATTTTTAAGCCTTCTTCGATTGATACAACCTTTGCGTAAATCATATCTAAAGTGATATTGGTACCATGGAGCTGGTTCGAGGTGAACGTAAATAATTCCGATGTTGTATTGGATGCTTGTGACAGTAAAGTTGCCGGTTTAGTCGATGCAGCAGACGTAGACGGTGGTGGCGATGATGTATCACATATCACTTATTTTGTTTAAATTTATCTGAGTGGTTGTTTTCGTTCAATAAATTTCGTATACCGTACTGTATACTTACTTTTGTGATTAACTGTACATTTAATTGAATACATTCGGTTGTAAATAGTTTCAGTTGTCGGTTGCATTTTTCGTTAGAGGTCATTTTTTGAAGTATTTTACAGGTCGGATGGCTTCAAGAAACAGTGAATGTTTTTGAAAAATTTTAAAAGGTACATAGGCCTTTTTTTTAATGTAAATACTTATAGAATTTGATTAGTATTCTTTTTAAAATAAACTATTTAAGTCATCAGTTGCAGATCGATCCATTTTCTTGTGTTTACATTTTGCCCAGAAAATATTTTAATGTGGGGAAATGTAAACGTGGGTTTGGGGGTAAATGTAAACATTATTTTGGATAAAATGGGTGTTATACCTTTTGTAAAGATTATCATGAATAACTAATTTCTAGTTGCTAATATGGCTCTCAAATATATACTAAAAAATATCACTGCCATCATACTCCTTAGATGATGTTGTCAAAGCAGAGCAAGACGTAAAAAACTGAAACATGACGTGAAGTTAAAGAAAGTTGGACGAGGAAAAATCCAGCTTCGTATTTTGCTGATGAAAGCGGTTTTTGTAGCGATCCAACAAACTGGAGTCAATAGGACAAAAGGAAGTTTCCATGAGTAGGCTTACTGGTGGATCTGGGCATGTTATATGTACATATGTACATAAATACTGAAATCGTTGTTTACTTTTATCCCAAGATTTAGAAAAATAAAAAATAAAAACTGGGTTAATGTAAACATACCATAGTTTAACTATTATGAACAATTTCAAAATAAACATTTCAATTCATAATAGGCGTGTTTTTTTTCAAATCTATATAGACTAAACATGTTTCCGCAACATGTTTTCAATGTGAAATACAACAAAACCTAGCCTAGATAATTATTCAGTATTCATTGACAAACTTACAAACAACTTTAATATTTAAAATGTCTAATGTCGAAGTGCTATTGCTTCTATTCTTTACAGAGAAACTCATCACAAAACCGCACGTATCGTAACTTGGATACATTCGCGATCCCCGCAATTTAATGCGGTACCCGTAGTTACCATGGGCACAGTATTAGAAGCAATCAGTGTCCCCACTTTCACTACAATTGAAGTGTTTCACTACAATTTTCTACTTTTCAACTTTTTCACTACGCCACTACGAAAAATTCCTAAACACTACAATTTGAGATAAAAAATTAAGTTTAAAAAACTAAAACCCGACTACGGGAGAAACTAACTAGAAAATACGAAACAAGATGAAACGAAACAATGATTTTCAGAGTACAGCCGCAGTCGCAGGCCGCTTTGTCCAACGATTGCGTGATTATATGAATACGTTATTGTACCGGCATGCGACCAAGGCTATACTCTGAAAATCATTGTTTCGTTTCATCTTGTTTCGTATTTTTTAGTTAGTTTCTCCCGTAGTCGGGTTTTAGTTTTTTAAACTTAATTTTTTATTTATGACTTTTTAGTTTCAAAAAATATGTATAAGTAAGTAATGTCGTGTTCTACTTGTCAAACCCTTTCATTTGATACCCATATTAGGGATGTAGTAAAGATCTTGGGGGGAAAGGAAATCCACTATCTTGGGGGGCGTCTGCCATATTGAATTCAGAGTGACGTCATATCGTATTGTATTCTACTCCCCAAGCCCTTTCATTTGATACCCATATTAAGGAGGTAGTAAAGATAACAGAAATCCGCCATCTTGGGGCATCCGCCATATTGAATTTAGAATTAAGTCATATCGTATTGTATTCTACTCGCCAAGCCCTTTCATTTGATACCACTATCAATGCGGTTGTAGAGACTAGTCGGGTAAAAAGAAAAAAAAATTAAAAAAAATAAGAGGTAGTCCGCCATTTTGCTTGTTGCGCCCGCCATATTGAATTTTTCTGTGACATCACATAGCCTAGGACACTCTCCGGATCGAGACAAATCCAACGACACCCCATTTGTTGAAATCGGTCCCATAGTTTCGACTGTACGAGGTGACATCCTTACATACATACAAACAAACATACAAACAAACAAACCCTTCCTCTGCGTAGTCGGGTAAAAAAATATGATAGCTCTGAAGAAAATGCAATAATTCGTGTTAAAATGTCTTAACGATTCAATATTTCGGACTGAATGATCTGAATGCACCCATTTCACAATAACGTTCAGCTGCATTTCTCTTCACAGTGGAATATTTTGTAGAAATGTCAAAAGTAGAACCCGCGCCGCAAGCGCAACAATGTACTTATAACGGTTTTTGTTATCTGCGTATTGCGTCGTCTGGTGGTAACTGGTTGGTAACGTTTGCAGCACATAACATAATCTCCTATATTTAATCCAAAATCACCATAAAGCGATACTTTTTTTCAGCGATTATAAACATACATATGCATGTAAGTACTTCATATTACCATGCTTTTCCAAATATATTTAGAACTGAGAAGAAATCCGCAGTTCCGAAGTCGTCGCAATCGCAAGTGGCAAGTTCTTCTACTCTTTTTGAATTGGAAAAAGCATTATCACTTCGATTTGGTTGGTTTGTTTGTGAGGGTCGGGATCACTCCTCTTCACATAGGCCACGGATCGGGCCCGTTGTGCTCCCCTCTAGAATTGTGCTGAGAAGAAAGGGTTGGGGTGTGTGTTAGTGAAAGGTGTAGTTCGATTTACTGTGAAACACTACGATTTTTAGAGCCGTTCACTACAATTTGGAAAAAATGAAGTGGGGACACTGGCAGCAATTTTACTTAGTTGGCGCTACAGTTCGAGGTGAACCTGGGCCTGCTTCTCGCAACCATTTGTGTGTGCGTGTTATATTTTTGCACGAATGGAAGGGACCTACAGTTTTTTGCCGACTCCGAACGGCGAGTTGAGAAGCTCAATCGTGACAAATGATACTCTTTGATGCTTGTCAGACATTCGAAAGAGGTGGGCACGGTGTTTGCGGCGGGATTCGAACCCAAGACCGCTGGCTCAGTAGTAGATATTGTAGATATTGGAGAAGTGTCCCAAAAATGTAATCAAAAATGAAAAATTAGCCCGGGCTACATTCGTAGTAGTCCAACTGGTTAACCACTACGCCACGTTGCCACTTATTCTCACTCTGTATCGATCAATAAACACTTACATACGAACATATGACTATTTATTAATTGAAAAGAGATCAACCGGGAATGGCCCATTCGAATTAATTTAAATCCAATCGTTCCATAAAAAAGGAATGCCTTCAGAACAATCAGTTATGTAAGTGTAAAAAAAAAAATAATGAACTGTATCCAATATTTATTATATGAGTGAAAATAAATAAAATCAGTCAGCCGGTCAATACATAGTGAAAAACAATTTAGACATCTTATTAGACAGTTGTTATGTTAAATATAGTAATGGACTTAGATTATAAAAAAAATTATTTGAATATACTTATTATGTAATTTCTTTTGATTTGTCTACTGAAACAAATAGGTATCTATTATAAAAAAATTAATGTGTGTATGTTTGTTTGTTTGTTCGTACCGTATGCGAGGGCGCATCGCTCATCCGATTGTGATGAAACTTTGGTAAGTTGTTGTGCGTATACCATCGAAGATGATAGGATAAAACTCCGCTCGCTAGATGGCGCTGGAGTCAAGTTATTAACAACTTCTGTATTTATGGACCAAAAAAGCTCATATTCACAATATATGTTCGTTCAGTGCCCAAAGAGAAAATTTTAAGATCTGGACCCGATAGGTGGTGCTGGAGTCAGGCTACTTAATCTATAAAAATTAATGTAAGTATGTTGTTTGTCTTTTATAGACTCGGAAACTACCAAACCGATTTTGGTAAAATTTTCAGAATACGTTTTCCTTAATATAGAATACAACATAGTAATAGTGCGGTTACTCAACAACTGGTGGTTTGGGTACCTGTCATACAAAATTTCGTAATTTCAGGTGAAATGTGAATATGAATCATTTTGGTCAATTAAAATAGACAGACAGACAGACAGACAGACAGAAAGATAGCAAGGCAAATAGAAAAATAACTACGTGCGCGGGCAAATTTTGAAAAGATAGGTGGAGCGAAGCGCACCGGGTTACGGCTAGTATGATTTAATGAAAAAATTCATATTCTAAATCTAAATGAAAAAAATTATTAAAATTGAGCTAAAATAAATTTTTACAGAACATAAATCACCATTCATACGTCTATGAATATATTCATACAGCTATGAATTGTTCATAAACACTAAGAATCTGTGCATAAAATTAATCACCCCAATTCCCACTGTCGTACTTCGACCCGTATTCATAGTCGTATTGAGAGTCGAATCGCATTCAAATAAGTATTCCTGAAGTCGAATGCGATGTACACGACAACCCATCGCATGGAATGTATCCAAACCCCCCCTTCGGGAAGGGGTTAGAATATACCCGTCGTAAGAGGCGACTGAAATCCAATTTCCGTATACCGAGTGTATAGTGTATACAAAAATGCAATGGACAAAACAAAAATATTAATTACCCCAGGTGGCAGTCCAGCTTTACTGGAAAATCCACGCTCTTCGGAGGTCGGCTCTACGAGAGCCATTTATTGCAATCTAATGACCCTTTCACAAGAAGTGCAAGGGTATCTCGATCTCCTCCATCAAGATCGAATAACTCCGGGAAAAGAAGTCCGCCGGGAGCGCCGGAGCGCGAAAATCGGGACTTAGCGAAATACAAAAGCTTAACGGAATGGATCTACTCTATCAAGATCTTAAGAAAGAGATAAATCTATTAAAAGAAGAAAATAAGGTTCTAAAGAACACACAATCGCAGCAAGAGCGCGAATGTGCTCCAGCACTACTAGAAAGTCGGGAATACCACACCGATGAAGAAGAGCTAGCACGCGAAACGAATCGGGTCCCAAAGAAACGACCTACTAAAAAACGGAGAGCCGGTTCTTCGCCCGAAGTCGAGCCCTTAAATGAAGGAAATCGTAAGGAACCGCAATAAACATCGTCGGGATAACGGAATATAATAAGTTGCATAGCCTCCTTAAAGGAACGATAACATCGAAATTGAAGGTCACATCTTTGAGGAATAATGCGTGTAAGATTAACGTCGATGACCATGACGACTACCGCGAACTGTCCCAGAAACTTAATATCGATAAGATTCAGTGGTATACTTTCGAAATCAAGTCAGAAAGGCCACATCGTGTTGTAGCAAGGGGACTTCGCCCCTCGTGCACAAAAGAAGAGATTATGAGCGACGTTGAAGACAAGGGTTCATCACCGGGTTCATAGCGGAAGAAGGTGGTGATAGCAGAAAAGCCCTCGACTTCTGGTCTTAAAATAAACGGTAATGAAAAGCCATTAGAAAAGACATCGGGTAATAGCCCTCGGACAGCAGGAGTGCAGACCTACGCCCAGGCTGCAGCATCCGAAAAATCAAAAAACCTCGAAATCCCAACGGACCCTGCTTCTCAAGTTTTCTCAATTATTCTCGCGAAACTTGAAGAGTAAAGCAAAATAAATAAAATTATTCTCGATAGGTTGGTTAAGCTCGCGAGTTATTCACGGAAAACGCGTACTTCACCTAGAATATGAATGAAAAAAGAATGTTAAAAATATGTACTTGGAATGCAAACAGACTTTTGCAAAAACTTGACGAATTGGAAATATTCATGCGAGAAAAAGATAATTACATTTGCTTGATCTCTGAAACTCTCATAAAAAAGGAATCGCATTTAAAAATAAAAGGCTATACTGGTTACCACGCTTGTCACCCTTCGGGTAAAGCGAGAGGCGGATCTTCCTTGTTTATTAAAGACTGCATTGAACAATGCGAAGACCTAAAGATAGAGCTTGAAACTGCAACTGTGCACAATTCGAGTTAAAAATAGTCAGCGTACTATAAAAATCTCATCTATTTACTGTCCACCGCGTTCCGCGCTTGAAAAAAGTGTTTTTACTAACTTATTTAAATCGCTGAAACCTAATTTCATTATTGGCGGCGATTTTAACGCGAAACATACGTTCTGGGGCTCTGGATACATCTCGCAAAAAGGTAGAATGCTCTATGGGGCAGGTATGGAGTACACTTGTGATTTCCATCCGACGGGCAAACCCAGCTGATATTTTGAAAATACCTGACCTGATCGATTTCTTCATGGTGAAAGGAATATCTAACAACCACATAAAAGTTGTCTGATCATTCCCCAGTTATTTTGACATTGAGCGAAAAACCGAGAGCCAGCGAAATTAACTGGTAGAACAACTAACTGGGAAGGCTTTAGAAACGAAATCGAAGTAAATGTTGAACTGAGCGTACCGCTTACGACACCCTATGAACTTGAGGTTGAAGTTGATTGCTTCGTTGAGATAGTACAGCTCGCCTCTTGGAATAATACGCCCAATCCAAGAAAAACGCCGAACAAATACGGTCTACGATATCCTTCTGAAATAAAAGAATTAATCAGGGAAAGAACAAAAGCGCGTAAAAGATGGCAACAGAGTCGTGCTCCACAGCATAAAACATGTCTTAATAGTCTTTGCAATTTGTTAAAGAATAGCATTAAGGATTTTAAAAATCGTGCGATAGGCTCTTACCTTGAAATATTAACAGCGAAAAAAGATTCCAATTATTCCCTTTGGAAAGCCATAAATGGCACCAAAAGGCCCAAAATCGCCGCGCCGCCACTTAAAATAAATCAGAATGAATGGGCAAGGGAAGATAAAGAAAAAGCGGATATTTTTGCCGCCCATTTGGAAGAAACCTTTAAACCGAACGATGGTCAAGTGGTTCATGACAACATCAACCTCACAAGGATGGTAGTTCCACCATCTGACGATTTAACGCGCAGATCTGCGACGCTTAGAGAACTCGAACGTGAGATCGCGAAACTAAAACCTAAGAAAGCTCCTGGTTATGATTTGATTACCGGAAAAATTCTCAACGCCTTACCTAGAAAAGCAATAATTAAGCTTCTCCATATTATAAATGCTGCACTCAGATTAAAACACGTGCCGAGCCAATGGAAAGTTGCGGAAGTCATTATGGTTTTAAAACCAGGAAAACCGTCATATGAAGTAAAATCATACAGACCAATCTCGCTTCTTCCAGTCGTATCAAAAATTTTCGAGAGGATATTACTAAGGCGTCTCCAACCGGTTATAGAAGAAAATAATCTAATCCCTGACCACCAGTTTGGGTTCAGAAGTAAGCATTCGACAATTGACCAGGTGCATAGAATTACTAACGTAATCGAAAAAGCACTAGAAGAAAAAAAGATATGCTCAGCCGTATTTCTTGACGTCTCGCAAGCCTTTGATAAGGTGTGGCACGATGGCTTCAAATGCAAATTACGACAAGTACTCCCCGTGTACCTATACGAGATTTTGGATTCATATCTCGGAAATAGACTCTTCCGTGTTAGAAATGGAAACGAATACTCAGAGCTCAAAAAAATTTCGGCCGGCGTACCGCAAGGAAGCGTTCTGGGGCCGCTTCTTTATCTGTTATATACTCGTGATATACCGAAAGAAGATGGCACTATGCTTGCTACGTTTGCCGACGACACCGCTATCCCAGCAGTAGGTAAAACAATCGAGGAAACGACTGCCAAACTGCAAAACGCATTGAATAAAGTAAATGAATGGACGAGGGACTGGCGGATCGCCCTTAACGGAACTAAATCTGTTCACGTGAATTTCACTTATAGAAAAATTAATGACTTGCCAATTTTTATAAATTTGGCCCGAATTCCTATTGCAAATGAAGCCAAATACCTGGGAATGACACTTGACGCAAAGCTGAAGTGGAATTCGCACGTGAAAATGAAACGTAAAGAATTAGAAATCAAATATAGAGAAATGTACTGGCTGATCGGGAAACATTCCCACCTCAGTACCGAGAACAAACTGCTTTTATACAAGCAAGTGCTAAAGCCGGTGTGGTCCTACGGTATACAACTTTGGGGTTGTACCAAGAAAACAAATGCCAATATTTTACAGACCTTTCAAAATAAAGTGCTTAGAGAAATTGTCCAAGCACCGTGGTATGCTAGAAACGACGATATCCACAGGGATCTCGGAATTCCGACAATCGAAGCTGAAACTAGAAGCTTCGCGCGAAAACATAGAAACCGACTAATCGGACATGTTAATAATACAGTCCTACTTATTTTGGATGAGAGCAATTTATTGCGCCGACTACAAAGGACAAAACCTTTCGACTTGGCGAGATAAGGATTAACCGCATCTAAATTGCGGAATATGCAGGATCTTTCATTGGAAAGTAACCTGCCAAACGTTTATATTTCGTGATAGAAAAATTGCTTGATAAGTAGTATAACTTAGTTGCAGTATCTAACAAATTTATATCGAAGGGAGGTGTTTTTGGTCAGTAAGAATCTGACACTACTATGAGCACGCGCTTGCTATTCTCATAGTGTCTATGGAAGATTTTCACCTACCCTCGGGTAAAAAAAAAAAAAAAAAAAACTATCCTTGCTACGTTTGCCGACGACACCGCTATCCTAGCAGTAGGTAAAATAATCGAGGAAACGACTGCCAAACTGCAAAACGCATTGAATAAAGTAATTGAATGGACGAGGGACTGGCGGATCGCCCTTAACGGAACTAAATCTGTTCACGTGAATTTCACTTATAGAAAAATTAATGACTTGCCAATTTTTATAAATTTGGCCCGAATACCCTTTGCAAATGAAGCCAAATACCTGGGAATGACACTCGACGCAAAGCTGAAGTGGAATTCGCACGTGAAGATGAAACGTGAAGAATTAGAAATCAAATACAGAGAAATGTACGGTTGATCGGGAAACATTCCCACCTCAGTACCGAGAACAAACTGCTTTTATACAAGCAAGTGCTAAAGCCGGTGTGGACTTACGGTATACAACTTTGGGGTTGTACCAAGAAAACAAATGCCAATATTTTACAGACCTTTCAAAATAAAGTGCTTAGAGAATCACACACGTTTCAGTGTTTTTTTAAATTAAAATAGAAAAACAAGTGGTCGGCAACAGCCGATAGCATCGGCGATGGCTGATGACCAACGGTCCGAATCCCAACAAACGGGAACAGCGTAGGGCACCGTAGCGCAAGTGGTTAGTGCGTCGGACTACTGAGCCAGCGGTCTTGGGTTCGAATCCCGCCGCAAACATCTAAAAGTTTTTCACAGTGCCCACCTCTTTCGAATGTCTGACAAGCATCAAAGAGTATCATTTGTCACGATTAAGCTTCTCAACTCGCCGTTCGGAGTCGGCAAAAAACTGTAGGTCCCTTCCATTCGTGCAAAAATATAACACGCACACACAAATGGTTGCGAGAAGCAGGCCCAGGTTCACCTCGAGCTGTAGCGCCAACTAAGAAAGGAACAGCGGACGAAAAAAAATCAGGCGATGATGTGCCAGTACAATCAGGCCACCAACCAGCAGTGGCCATGAGTTGCAGCCAACTCCTAACATGGGAAAGCGCCCCTCTCTGTCAGCTTCTGCAGAACAGCTGCATGTGGAAGCGGGGGAGGAGGCGCCAACTACGTCAGCAGCAGCAGCCACACAACATCGATCAGCCGGTGTAGAGAGATTCGCCTACGTCTGCGACGGTCGTGAAGGGCATTACACCAGCAATAGCAACAGCTTTGACTCTCTGGTGGCCACAGAGTCCGAGGATGAGGACAACGAACTGGAGCTCCTTAGCCGCACCATCAGACAGCTGCAGCCCGAATACCCTTTGCAAATGAAGCCAAATACCTGGGAATGACACTCGACGCAAAGCTGAAGTGGAATTCGCACGTGAAGATGAAACGTGAAGAATTAGAAATCAAATACAGAGAAATGTACGGTTTTTATTTATTTATTTATTTATTTATTTATTTATTTATTTATTTATTTAGCACATGTTTGCTATTTAACTTCAAAAAATAATTTACAATTTAAACTTATCCTACTTTACATTATTTATATATGAGGAAATTTACATTTAATGTATTCAATTGTATCTCTCTTGAATTTCTTAAGATTACATTCGTTCTTAATACTAGGGGGTAGTGAATTAAAAAGTTGGCAGCCTTTGTAGACTATACTATTTTGCGTTACATTTTCTAGATAGTGCGGCAATCTAAAATCATCTCTATTTCTTAAATTATAGGGTTGCGAGTCCCGAACATACTTTAAATATCTTTTTAAATAATTTGGCAAGAGATTATATTTAATTTTAAAAATAAAACACAGAACATTGACTTTAATTCGTTGCTTAACATTTAACCAAAAGAGCGCGTTTAACATCAACCTGATTGGTGTGAATCGGTTACATTTTAAAATAATTCTCATGGCCCTATTTTGCAAACGTTGTAGCTTAGTTAGTAAAGTTTCATTACACAGATATATAATTGATGAACAGTATTCGAAATGTGGTTTTATCATTACGTTATATACATTTATAGCGCTCATTATAGGTATCTTTTTTCTAATTCTATTCAGGAATCCAATTTTTTTCGCGACTTTCTTAATAATATATTCTAAATGTACGTTAAAGTTTAATTTTGAATCAATAATTATTCCCAAATATTTTATTTGTTCAATTTGCTCAATTATTTCATTTTCCATACTGAGATTTAGACTTAATTGATTTTTAAGCAGCATGCATTTAGATTTTTTAACATTTAATTTTAATTTATTTGATCTGAGCCATGTACTAACCCTGTGAAGATCATATTGCATCCTTATAACACATTCGTCGATATTACTTCCTGAAATGAAGAGAAGGGCATCGTCGGCAAAAAGGGCTAATTGTGTGTATTGGAGCTCAAGCTTAATATCGTTGATATAGATGATGAAAAGCAATGCCCCCAGAACGGATCCTTGAGGCACTCCGATAGTAGTTTCCATACTGCTAGACATTTCTGCATTCACACGAGTTGTCTGGGATCGACCACTTAAAAATGAGTGAAACCATTTTAATTCCTTACCAGCAACACCATAGCTTTTTAGTTTAACCAGAAGAATATTTCTATCGATGGTCTCGAACGCCCTCTTGAAGTCCAGGAAAACAGCTATCACATTATTTCTTGCGGCAATCTCCTCTTTCCAGCTAATAATGACGTTATTTAACGCTGATTCGCATGAATGTTTTTTCCGAAAACCGGACTGGTTTTCGATTAATAAATAATTAGTTTCAAAGTACTCCTCGAGTTGTATTTTTACTATTTTTTCAAGAAGCTTTTCGTACACTGGAAGCCCGTTAACAGGTCGAAAGTCCTCACACTTAACACTTCCTTTGACTTTCTCAATAGGTGTTAATACCGATTGCTTCCACGATTCAGGAAATACTCCACAACCCATGGATTGGTTAATTAACCGCACGAGCACTGGACCGATTGTGCACATTGCATCCATCAGAATTTTTGCACTCAAAAAGTTAAAGTCCCTTTTTTGGTTCATCAACTTTAGCACTTCTTTAATGTTTTGTTCATTTATCAACCTAAATTGGAACGTCGTATTGGTATCAATGGTTCTTAGGACAAACTGTGCAGGTGGGATCAATTCATTGATCTCCGTTATACTATTTACATAGAACTTATTGAATTCTTCAGCTATGTTCTTGTCTCCTTTAATACAGACTCCATTGAAATATATATCCTTTAACGATCGTCTGCTTTCATTCAATACATGTGATTTTATAACTCTCCACATAGATCTCTGGTCGTGGGCATTAGCGATTAAGTTCTTGATGCTGCTGTTCTTCGCCTTAACTATCTCAGCTTTGTAGTTATTTCTCGCATGAGTGTAGCTTATCCAATTGGCTTCAGAGTTAGATGATCTGTACTCCTGATATTTTATTATTTTTTGATGCTTCATCCTCCTTAATCTTTCATTGAACCAGGTATTAAGGCCGTTAGGAATCACTCTTGTACGAACTTGCGTTCTAATTATTCGCAGAATCTCATCCTGGAGTACTCTTCCGAGAATATCTGGGTCTTCAGTGTTCGTATGTATTGTGCTGCACCTTAGCTGCCACAGGAACGACGATCTGTTATACCTAAGAGACTCTGATTTTATTTCTTCGCCTTTTCTAACAGGTGGCTTTTTGAAATTAAAATAGATAAGAAGTGTTTCATGGTCACTTATCTTAAGATCAATCTTCGTCTCCGCAGATGCTGAATTAATATCTGTTATGACATAATCGATAATAGTTCTGGAAGTATTTGTTATCCTGGTTGGCTCTGCAACAATTTGTCTACACAGATTTTCTACTTCTATTGTTTTTTTAACATCTTTTGTATATGTATTCGATTGGTCGAGCCAATCAATATTCATATCACCAGCTAATATGAACTGTGTGTTACAATTGACTAGCTCCTCAAGCCATTCTTTAAATATTTCACAGAATGCACGTTCTGAGGAGCTGGGCGATCGATAGACTCCAGCAATAAGGGCCGATTGATTGTTATATATAATTTTCACTACAAGCCAATAAATGTGCCTTGGCATAATCTCTCTTCGTACAACTCTTAATTCAAATTTCTTTTTTACATAAATACACAACCCACCGGTATGTCTTGACTCACTATTGCATCTAATCAAGTTGTAATCGTTCAATTCGATCTCGTTATCATCAATCTCTTCAGTTACGTGGGTCTCAGACATTATCAAAAAGTCGAATTTATTACATAAAAAATTTGATCGGGAAACATTCCCACCTCAGTACCGAGAACAAACTGCTTTTATACAAGCAAGTGCTAAAGCCGGTGTGGTCCTACGGTATACAACTTTGGGGTTGTACCAAGAAAACAAATGCCAATATTTTACAGACCTTTCAAAATAAAGTGCTTAGAGAAATTGTCCAAGCACCGTGGTATGCTAGAAACGACGATATCCACAGGGATCTCGGAATTCCGACAATCGAAGCTGAAACTAGAAGCTTCGCGCGAAAACATAGAAACCGACTAATCGGACATGTTAATAATACAGTCCTACTTATTTTGGATGAGAGCAATTTATTGCGCCGACTACAAAGGACAAAACCTTTCGACTTGGCGAGATAAGGATTAACCGCATCTAAATTGCGGAATATGCAGGATCTTTCATTGGAAAGTAACCTGCCAAACGTTTATATTTCGTGATAGAAAAATTGCTTGATAAGTAGTATAACTTAGTTGCAGTATCTAACAAATTTATATCGAAGGGAGGTGTTTTTGGTCAGTAAGAATCTGACACTACTATGAGCACGCGCTTGCTATTCTCATAGTGTCTATGGAAGATTTTCACCCACCCTCGGGTAAAAAAAAAAAAAAAAAAAAAAAAACTATCCTTGCTACGTTTGCCGACGACACCGCTATCCTAGCAGTAGGTAAAATAATCGAGGAAACGACTGCCAAACTGCAAAACGCATTGAATAAAGTAATTGAATGGACGAGGGACTGGCGGATCGCCCTTAACGGAACTAAATCTGTTCACGTGAATTTCACTTATAGAAAAATTAATGACTTGCCAACTTTTATAAATTTGGCCCGAATTCCTATTGCAAATGAAGCCAAATACCTGGGAATGACACTTGACGCAAAGCTGAAGTGGAATTCGCACGTGAAAATGAAACGTAAAGAATTAGAAATCAAATATAGAGAAATGTACTGGCTGATCGGGAAACATTCCCACCTCAGTACCGAGAACAAACTGCTTTTATACAAGCAAGTGCTAAAGCCGGTGTGGTCCTACGGTATACAACTTTGGGGTTGTACCAAGAAAACAAATGCCAATATTTTACAGACCTTTCAAAATAAAGTGCTTAGAGAAATTGTCCAAGCACCGTGGTATGCTAGAAACGACGATATCCACAGGGATCTCGGAATTCCGACAATCGAAGCTGAAACTAGAAGCTTCGCGCGAAAACATAGAAACCGACTAATCGGACATGTTAATAATACAGTCCTACTTATTTTGGATGAGAGCAATTTATTGCGCCGACTACAAAGGACAAAACCTTTCGACTTGGCGAGATAAGGATTAACCGCATCTAAATTGCGGAATATGCAGGATCTTTCATTGGAAAGTAACCTGCCAAACGTTTATATTTCGTGATAGAAAAATTGCTTGATAAGTAGTATAACTTAGTTGCAGTATCTAACAAATTTATATCGAAGGGAGGTGTTTTTGGTCAGTAAGAATCTGACACTACTATGAGCACGCGCTTGCTATTCTCATAGTGTCTATGGAAGATTTTCACCTACCCTCGGGTAAAAAAAAAAAAAAAAAAAACTATCCTTGCTACGTTTGCCGACGACACCGCTATCCTAGCAGTAGGTAAAATAATCGAGGAAACGACTGCCAAACTGCAAAACGCATTGAATAAAGTAATTGAATGGACGAGGGACTAGCGGATCGCCCTTAACGGAACTAAATCTGTTCACGTGAATTTCACTTATAGAAAAATTAATGACTTGCCAATTTTTATAAATTTGGCCCGAATACCCTTTGCAAATGAAGCCAAATACCTGGGAATGACACTCGACGCAAAGCTGAAGTGGAATTCGCACGTGAAGATGAAACGTGAAGAATTAGAAATCAAATACAGAGAAATGTACGGTTGATCGGGAAACATTCCCACCTCAGTACCGAGAACAAACTGCTTTTATACAAGCAAGTGCTAAAGCCGGTGTGGACTTACGGTATACAACTTTGGGGTTGTACCAAGAAAACAAATGCCAATATTTTACAGACCTTTCAAAATAAAGTGCTTAGAGAATCACACACGTTTCAGTGTTTTTTTAAATTAAAATAGAAAAACAAGTGGTCGGCAACAGCCGATAGCATCGGCGATGGCTGATGACCAACGGTCCGAATCCCAACAAACGGGAACAGCGGACGAAAAAAAATCAGGCGATGATGTGCCAGTACAATCAGGCCACCAACCAGCAGTGGCCATGAGTTGCAGCCAACTCCTAACATGGGAAAGCGCCCCTCTCTGTCAGCTTCTGCAGAACAGCTGCATGTGGAAGCGGGGGAGGAGGCGCCAACTACGTCAGCAGCAGCAGCCAAACAACATCGATCAGCCGGTGTAGAGAGATTCGCCTACGTCTGCGACGGTCGTGAAGGGCATTACACCAGCAATAGCAACAGCTTTGACTCTCTGGTGGCCACAGAGTCCGAGGATGAGGACAACGAACTGGAGCTCCTTAGCCGCACCATCAGACAGCTGCAGCAAAAGGTGCTCATTATTAGGGCCAAGCAAATGGCCAGGCGGGTAATGGAGCGGGAATTGGAGCTCCAGCAAACGCAGCAACAACAACCAAAAGAACCAATTCTGCAGCCGCCTAGGCAGCAACAACAACAGCTAAACCAGCATCAGCCGCCTAAACAGCAACAACAACAACAGCAGTATCAGCAGCCGAAGCTACAAAACCAAAATAAAAAAAAAACAGAAGTAGCCAGAACAACAACACCAGCAAAGTCAGCAGAAGCAGCAGCAGCAGCAGCAACAACAACAACAACAACAACAACAACAGCAGCAGAACCAGCAGCAGCAACAACAACAGAAGACAACGAGGGAGAAGGTGCCCCCAATAAACACCTTCAAAATGGAGTTGAAAGAAACCATTGAACTATGTATGTAAGTCGGCCATAGGCAACAATTTTGTTATTAAAAGACTTAGCTTAGATAGACATATATATATATATATATATATATATATCTTTATTTGGTATCATAAATTTACAATATTGGTTTGTTACCGCACATTTCTTAATACAGAGATTTGATATGTTTTTCTATATCTTTCTACTGAAAAACTATTAACATGATATGAACAGTTTAGTAAGAAGAAAATAAGCTATACACTGCAATACAGTAGAGCAGTATAGGAAAATTAAGAAATTGTTAGCGGACTCGACGACGGAGTTCTTCTCCTTCACCCCGAAGGGGGAAAAGCTGCAAAGTATGCTGCTGAGGGGGATGGAACCGTCCACTGATCCGGAGGAGCTCCTTAGAATGCTCAAAGAAAAGAAGTGCGAAGGGCTCGAATTCGTAGGGGTCCAGCCTTTCACCAGAGCAAAAAAGGGAGAAGTGGAAATTACCGTTCTTTCTAGTTCAGCTGTCACCCAATAGCAAACTGGATGGTCTACGGAACATTAAGGTCGTAGACTACCAGGTTGTCACATGGGAGAGAGAGCAGAGAAGCGATAGCATTATCCAATGCGCTCGCTGTCAGAGGTTCGGGCACGCCGCGTCGAACTACGAGATGCAGCCTCGATGCGTGAAGTGTGGAAAGAACCACAAGTCCGAAGAATGTTCTCTGCGGAAAGAGGGGGCGTCAGAGAAATCTCAGCTTACGTATGCGTTATGTAGGAACTCGGGACACACTGCAAACTATCGGGGTTGCCCCAAGTTCCAAGACATGGAGAAAGTGAACCTGGTTCGACAGAAGAAAAGCGTAGTGAAAAGTCTACCACTTCGCAGCCAAAGTCAAACCGTCACACCCCAAATATCCTACGCCCAAATGGCGGCAGGAAGGGAAATGACGGCACAGCAACAACCGCAGGTTGCTTCACAGGCCTCACTGCCTAAAGCACCGGAGGCTGACTTGATGGCTATCTTGCTCTCTATTCAAGGGCAGATGGGTCAGCTACAACGTCAGGTACAAGAGCAGGCGAAGAGGGTGGACCAAATCTGCGTGCTTCTGCTGGGCCTAGCGCATCTCCAGTCATAATGTGTGCGATGGCGGAGAATACCTTTAGGATCCTTGCGGTGAATGTAAATTCACTAATTAGGATCGAACGAAGAGCCGTACTTTTTAAGTTGTTAGAAGATCAAAGCCCTGATGTGCTTTCGGTTAGCGAAACTAAGCTAAACCAGAAACATAAGTTACGGCACAATAATTATAACATAATAAGAAGAGACCGACCCAACTCTATACAACGAGGTGTTGCAATATTCATTAGTAAAAAGCTAAAATATAAGGTAGTGTGCAGTGGTGAAGTGCGGAGATTCCAGGAGCTAGAAGCATATATCGTGTGCATCCCTCTCCGCAGTGGAAAGAGGATGTACATGATCTCAGCTTATGCACCTGAAGCTACGCAACCAACTTTGTTTATTTCAGAGCTCGAGGCACTTTTCCGATGCCATAGGCTGGAGTCGGAGGAGAATCATTTCCTTTTGGCCGGGGATCTAAACGCCAAACATAGAGATTGGGGAAATAACATTCCTAACTCTAGAGGGAACCAACTTTTTAATTGGTGGGGTCAGCACAGTGTTGAGTATAGACTCGATTTGAAAGCAACAGATAGTCCGTCATTTCCTAGAAGCGGATCATATCTGGATCTCCTGCTGTTCGACGTACGGTTACAACTGACTAACACGAACGGGCAAACTATAAACTGCCTTCGCACATTTGTGTATGACAGTGACCATTGCGGACTCAGTGCCGAAATTACAATTCCCAACGAGATTGCGGAACTTGAAGCGTTTGTTCATGCGCATCCCTACAATTAAAGTAGGGTGCGTTGGACACGCTTCTCTAGAGTTTTGACAAGAGCAATCTCCTCAAACTCGCTCTACCCACCGTCCAATAGGAATCTGTCGAATGAGGAGATTGACGGATACCTCAAACAAATGGACGAGACAATAAAACAAACGATGGACAGGACAATACCTCGACATCAACAAACTGACAATGTAGGCATATACCGCAACGCAACAATTAACGCACTGCACCAACAGAAAAGTAGACTGCTGTCGAGATTAAAAACCCTGTACAGACGGTTCACTGACAGATAAAACTCAGAGATGATGATGACATTGAAGGCGTTGATTAAAAACCTTCAACAGTTAATTAAAGAAAACTACCGATTAGCGGTAAATATGGACTGGAACAAAAAAATTGGGGCTGTAAAAGCCAACAACCCTAGTAAGTTCCCGCAAATAAATAAAATATTTTTGGAGGAATAATGTCAACGACCTTCCATGTCTAAAAATTCCTCGAAATACGGACAACGAACGAATACTTGTGACAGCAGGTATAGATCCAGTAAACGCAGTCGATGACGACAATTTCTTTTTGATCGAAGATCCGCAGGAGAAGGTTGAGGCTATAGGAGCGACTTTTCAGGAAGTGTATAAGGTGAGTATTTGCCCGAACCATGACCTGGAGAATCGAGTCCTTGTGCAGAACTTCTACCTTAGAAATAAACTACAGCAATCATGAACTACAGCATTTAGAGAACATCGGTTTCACCGAGTTTAATGAAGACAATAGGGCAAATAATGCCATCGCCAACGAAGGGATACATCCCCCGTTCTTATCGAAGGTAGAGCTCCAAGCGATCTTCGAATCATTGAGAAAGAAGAAGTCAGTGGGAATCGATGGAATATCTAACATTGTACTTAGACATCTCCCTCTAGAAGCGGTAGACATTTACTGCATTCTGTTTAATAATGTGCTGAATAACGCACATTATCCAGCTCATTGGAAAACAGCAGTAGTACATCCTATCCCTAAAAGGGGTATGTACAATTCCAATCCGGCAAATCTCCGGTCAATAAGTCTCCTTCCGAACATTAGCAAGGTATTCGAAAAAGTGATCAATAGAGCCCTGACGAAGTGGGTTGACGACGAACATATAATTCCAGATAACCACTTCGGTTTTAAGGCGGGGCATGATACCATACATGCCGCGTCTAAGCTCGTATCGGATATTCAATGGAACAAAAGCAAGAAACAATGCTCGGGTGCCTGCCTGGTTGACTTGGAGAAAGCCTTCGACACCGTTTGGCTACTTTTACAAGTTGAGCAGGTTGAGCATAAGTAAACCACTACTGTACATACTTCATAATATGATCACCAGTAGGCGGTTCATTGTGAAAAATGGCAATGTGTCCTCTGCTGGCACTTTTGAAATTAAAAATGGTCTACAACAGGGTGCGGGTAATTCACCGATCCTTTTCAATAACTACACAAGTGATCTCGTAGGGTCTCTTCACCATGCTATTGCGTACGCAGATGACTTGGTCGCGTACAGGTCAGGACCAAAGATCGAGGTCATTGAAATTCTCTTGCAACGCGACTTCGATAAGATTCAGCGATATTGTGACGACTGGAAGTTGAAGATCAACCTCCAGAAGCCAGAAACCATTTTGTTTCGGACGCCGTTGTCTGGGGCCTCATGGGACACCAGAAAGAATTGGCGAAAGTTCTCAATCGTTGGACGACACGGGCGGCCACTTGCATGTCGAAATGTAGTCAGATACCTCGGGCTCTGGCTAGACCAGTATCTGTATTTTAACAAACATATACATGCTGCTCTGGCCAGACCCAGAGGCGCTTTTGCCATTACAAAGAGACTGTTTTATAGCAGCCAACTCGATGCGAGGGTAAAGGTTATCTGCTACACGGCCCTTATACGGCCAATGATAGCATATGGTTGTCCCGTGTGGTTCAACGTCGGACCTAGTTCGATGGAAAGCATTCGGGTGTTTGAGGGGGCCTGTCTTCGGGCTTGCCTTCATTTATACAGAACACCAGAGTCCGGGTACAAAAAATTCTATTCCAATGAGATCCTATACAACAGGGCTAACTTAATAAGAGTGGATAATTTCCTGATCAAGATGAGTCGAAGGCACATTGCAAGAGCAATGAGTTCGATGAATAGCCTGATCTTCGGTGCTTATTACCCCAATTTCACGTACCACAACAGAGTGCGCCTTAACGGCTTCGTTCCACCAGAAGCGTTCCTCTATTTTGACCAACAGGGTCTGATCCAGGATAGGTCAGCGGTACCGCTAATCTTCCATGTTGCTCGCAAGACTGTGAATAGGCGGCTCAACTACGACAGAGACGTCGCACAGAGCCAAACGGAGCGCCTCCGGTTGGCCGGCTTACATAGGTTTAGGTAGTGTAGGTATTTATAAGTTTTATAAAAAAATAAAAAATAAAAAATATAACAATAAAAAAAAACGCACAGCACTTTGCCAACAAAAAAAAAATATAAAAACAAATAAAAAACCAAAAAAAAAAAAAATTATAAAATAACACAGCACAAAAAACAAAAAAAAAAAAAGTATTTAATTACGTAGCTCATCGGGTTTCATTACGTTGTCGTCTATTGGCAGCAAGCATACTTTGGCTATTGGTCGCTTGAATGTTTCTTTTTCCGTCTTAACTGTTACAACTCTAGCCAGTTGGTCTAGTCCTTTATGCACTTCAATTATTTTTCCCAAAGGCCACCTTGATGGCGTCATCAGCTCGTTTTTTAGTTTTTTAACAGCACCATCTGACCAATCTCCAAATTTGCTGCTGATTGTTTCCACTTAAACCGTTGTTGAATTTTGTTTATGTAGTCCGCGTACCAACGGCTGCAAAAATCTTGTTTGACTTTTTGAATGAGCTTCCACCTCTTCAAACTACTCTCTGCTAAGCCCAGAATGATATCATGTCGTGGGGCTATCAGTGGTGATCCAATAATAAAATGGCCGGGTGTTAGTGCATCAAGATCTTCAATGTTCTCTGTTAATGGGCAGAGTGGTCTTGAATTCAAACATCCTTCTATTTGGACTAGAACTGTGTTTATCTCCTCGTATGTCAATTTCTGCTCTCCTATGATGCGGCTTAGATGGTATTTGACGGATTTAACTCCGGCTTCCCAAAGTCCACCAAAATGTGGAGCTCCTGGAGGGATAAAATGCCACTGGATCCTGTTTTCGGTTAGTGCAGGTTGTAATGCCTCAATCATATTTCTTGCTCCAACAAAATTTGTTCCGTTATCGCTGTATAGATGATGGATAGATCCTCTCCTACTGATAATCCTCCGCAATGCGGCCATGAAGCCACCTGTTGGTAAATCCGACGTCAGCTCAATGTGCACTGCCTTTGTTGACAAGCAGACAAACAGCGCTATGTACGCCTTATGTGACTTCACGCCACGAATTTGTGAACATTGTATGTTTACAGGGCCTGCGTAGTCTATCCCACAGTGTGTAAATGGTCTTGAAAACCTCACTCGTGCTTCTGGCAGTTGTCCCATAAGTTGGTTTGATTCCTTGGCCTTGAATCGGAAACATTTTACGCATTGATTTATTATGGCTTTGACAGTATTGGTTCCTCGGATGACCCAAAATTTACTCCGGAGGTGATTCAGAGTCAGTTTTACTCCTCCGTAAATTGTGTCATGGTGAGCTTTCTTGATGATTAGTTTCGTCAGCGGATGTGAAGAGGACAAAATCATAGGATATTTCTGATCCATTGACAACATTGAGTGTTCTAATCGCCCTCCCACTCGCAAGATTCCATTGGCGTCGATGAATGGATTTAGTGATAACAATTTGCTGTTTGACTTCAGTGCTTTGTTTGCACTTAGACTCTGCATATCCTCAGTAAATGTTCGTTGATCACCCTTCACTAGTGCTTTCTCCGCTTCGAGGAGCACCCTTACCGTTAAACTACCATGTTTTCGTGATTCGCCTTTCGTGCTACTTTGGTAATTGTTTTTAAATCGTAGGCAATATGCGCTCACGCGTTGAAGTTTTAAGAATGATGAAAATGAGAATGTAATGTCGTCTTTGCCTGGGGGATTGTGGGATTGTAGAATCATGCAAGCATAGGATTTTCGGATGTCAGGCATGTCCTGCATTTCCATTATAGTCTTGTCAGCTGGCCAATGTTGTTCGTCTTCCTTTAACCACTCTGGACCGTGCCACCATGTTGAGTTCTCAGCGAGGGTATCTCCAAATGATCCCCTGGACGGAATGTCGGCAGGCTTCTCTCTTCCAGGTACGAACCTCCATTGTTCCTTAAAATGCTGTTGCACATAGGATACTCGGTTGGCTACAAACGTGTTCCATTTTACTGGGTGTTGTTTTAACCAATTCAATACTATAGTCGAATCTGACCATGCAAAAACTCTGGTATATTCTGTATCTGTTCCCTCTCTGATGTAGTTCATTAACTTCGTAAGTAGTGCAGCAGCACATAACTCTAGCCTGGCTAGTGAAACCTGCTTGACACGTGCCACCTTGGTTTTTGATGCGATGATGCGAATTGTAGTAGATCCGCAATTAATACTCTGATACGCTGATTCTGATGCATCTGAAAATCCGTGTAGCTCTATTTGAGAGTCGTTCATTTGTTGCGTCCGTCGTGGAATTCTTACTTGTTCAAGCGTTGATAATCTTGCCTTTAATTCGTCCCAGTCGTTTTGAATTTTCACTGGTACTTTCTCATCCCATCCGATACCCAAGAGCCAAAGATTTTGAATGAGAATCTTTGCTTTGATTGTTATTGGTGACAACCAGCCAAAGGGGTCGAATATTTTTCCGGCGTCACTCAGTATTGCTCGTTTGGTACTCTTTGTGCTGAATGCTGACGAATTGACCTTAAACTGAAAGTCGTCTGTTCTCGGGCACCATTTTATTCCCAAGACCTTAAATGTTGTCATTATCGAAGTCATGTTCTGGTTCCATTTCGATGACGTCTCTCGGTAACGCCTTTATAAATTCGGAACTATTTGGTGTCCATTTCCGTAGATGGAATACACCTTTATGAAGTAGCTGCATCAATTCTTGTTGAAGGTCTTGACACTCCTTTAGTCAATTTGCACATCCAAGACAGTCATCGACATAGAATCCCTTAAGCACTGTTTTGCTCGCCCTTGGATACTTCCTTGATTCATCCTCAGCTAGCTGGCGTAAGGTTTTAATTGCCAAATACGGCGCGGATGCTGTCCCGTATGTTACTGTGTTAAGAGCATATTCTTTGATTGGGTCACTGGAGTTCTCTCTCTACAAGATGCGCTGTAGATTCCGATCCCCCTGCTCAACTAAAATCTGCCGGTAAATCTTTTCAACGTCGCACATTTCATCTTCCGCAGACTTGACCTTTGCCGTTGGTACCTCTTCCAGTTCCCAAAATTTTTTCAAGCCTTCGTCTTTACTGCAAACACTGATACATGATGTGAGTAAGTTAAACTGTACCTGTTTCCTTGGAGTTGGGTTGGTAATTACTGGTCCCGATAATATCCAGCCAAACTTTGTGTTCTGTGCCATTGGAGAGTTAGCTGGACCCTTGATTAGTCCATGCGTCAGAAGTTGTGGCAGAAGATCTGATCCTATCAGCAATTCAATCTCCTTCGGTTGTTCGTACCATGGATCCGCCAATCTTAGTCCTTGAATGTGTGGCCACTTGTCTGGTGGAAATAGTTCTGCTGGTAGTCTTGATGTTATGACTGGCATTACAAGTGCTTCCACCTCCAAGTTGATCTTCTCATCGTGAATCGATTGCAGGGTAAGCTGACATGCGGCTATGATTTGAGTAGCATGACCGTTGATTGCCTTGATGTTTGATTCATACTTGACAAGTGGTACCTTTATTTGACGCGCTAACCCCTCAGTTATGAAGCACGATTGAGACCCTTGATCAATCAGAGCTCGTACAATTTTAGTTCGTCCTCCAACGCATATGTTTACCATGGCTGTGGCTAGCAATACCATCCTGTTATTATGACATGCTGTGGTGACTTGTGTTGTCGTTGTTGATTCTTTACATTTTCCTTCTGTTGCTGAGGCGGCTACGTTCTCGCGTTTAGAGAAGTGAAGCGAAGAGTTATGCGGTTGCCTGCAGATGTTGCAACCTTTCTTCGTTGGACACTCTCTTGCCGAATGTCCATCTCGCAAACAGTTGAAACACAGCTTCGATCTCTGGACCACCCCTATTCGGGTTTTCGGCTTTAGACTCAGGAATTTTTTGCAAGCGAACAATTGGTGGGATTCATTGCATACAATGCATTTTGACTGGGTGATTGTTGTCAAATGGGTTTTTGTATGCGTTGGTTTTGTTGGTTGGGACTGATGTTCACGGTTGTATTCACGATGACTGCCTTCCAATCCTCGAAACCTTCCCTCGATGAAGTCAAAAAATTCACTTAGCTTTCTCTGTGGACTACTCGTTCGAATAGTTCCCGAAATGGTGTCCATTCTTCATACCTTCCATACCATCTTGATACATCTGCTCCAACTCGATGAACTCATTGTTGGACACGTACTCCTGTTCGTAATCAGCTTCGTCCAGCGATGACAGTATATCTTCGTTAATTGCCGCCAACCGTGTCCAACATTCTTTTAATTGGCCCAACTTGAATCCGAGGTAAACTGTATTTTGCCTCAAGTCCAAGATGTCAATTACGCGGATGAAGTTGTTCTTAATGAGATTCAACTTCACAAATTTGGCCGGGCACTTCATTGTTTCAGCCGGCTCCTCCGGGTTTGATGCACCAGTCTCTGACGGCAATTGTCTTGCCGATTTTAATTCATCTGATGACATGTTTCTTGATGGTTGACCTACCATAGCTTGACTTGATTTTGCGGAGAACTTGTTTTTTTCAGCCGGCTCCTCCGGTTTTTCTGACGTTGCTCCTGTTGATGATTGAGTTGTAGGTTGATTTGAGCTGGAGGCACCCAGACGTAACTCTGGAAGGGCACCAGTCGGTAACGGCATTTGCCTCGCCGGGTTTATACCGTCGAGTTTCGCCTTCCAAGTTTTTTGGATGTCCCTGTACCTTGACTCAAATTGACTAAAGTACTTCCTCGTGAAGTACTCATGGAGCGGGTTTGTCTCCTTCAGGTCATCTAACTGTTCGTCATTTCGTTGGAGGTTGGACCAGTGCTGTTCCAACAGCTCCAGTCTTTTCGTAAGATACTCCACTGAGCATCGGGACTCACCATCCTTCTTGTAGTTGGTCCATAATCGATGGACTTCTTCCTCGATACGCGTTTGGTTCAGCGCTATATCGTCCAGCTCCATTGCAGTTGATGTGATTTAATTTTGCACTTTAAATCACTTTTCACACACACTTTGTGACTTACTTTGTACTTGTAATATACTTGTAATCACTTTTTACACACACTTTGTGACTTACCTTGTACTTGTAATGTACTTGTAATCACTTTTTACACACACTTTCGAGGATGTGACTTACTTTGTACTTGTAAGGTACTTGTAATCACTCACTTTTTTTCTTGGTGGTATTGGTCCTGTGCCAATACTTCACCACACTATTCCGGCTGATCCGGCTCGAAGGACCAATGAAAATCTAAGGTATAGATTTTCTTACACTGAGCAGCCACCTTACCTCTGGTGGGGGGATAGCTCTCAGCGAGTCAACAGTGCTAAGTCTACTACTTAGCTTTTCAGTGTTAAGTCTACTACTTAACTTATATCTACTGAACAGCCACCTTACCTCTGTTGGGGGAATAGCTGTTTGTAAATGACAGAAAGACTGAACTTGTCAATGGTTGTAATCGATCTATATTTATTTCCAATAACTTAAAGACTATTCATACATAAAAATTGCTTACTACTACTTATTACTAATTGCTTCGAGGGAAGCCGCAAACAGCAGGCACAACGCTGAACCAGCGACAACAGCAAAAACACTCAATGGGGCCAACCGCCGAATCAGCTGAAACAGCAGAACCAATAAATTGAACTTAATGTAGGTCGTGATTGAGCAACCAGCGAAAACAACAGAATTGCTTAATGAGGTATAATGCTGAATCGGCTGAAACAGCAGAACCAATAAATTATAGCTGAAGAATGTCGTGAAAAGGCAACCTTTTGTCGATGGAGCCAGGGCTGATGTTAATTGATGGAGTTGGTGTCGCTTTTTGTTGATGAACACAACAATAGTTAAGTTAGTTAAGCTAGTTTTAATCACTTTTGTCTAGCATTTTAGATTTAATTGAATTAATGAATAAAAATGAATTAAAAATTAATAATGTAACATTAATATTTCCTTGTAGTTATTTTTTTAAAAATCATTTATTAAAATAATCGTAAAAGATTTTGAGAGCAATTGAGACCAGGGCTAAGCTCTCAACATCATCGTTTCATTTCATCATGTGCCTTACTTTTCAGTTTTGCCCGTAGTCGGTAGCTTTCCTTGCCAGCTCATAGGCAAACTCGTTGCCTTCTAAGTACAACAGACTGACCAGGCACCCAACATAGTTTTACAAGGTTTTGTATAATGCATACAGCATACGGCATACCTAATGCCCTTAGCTTTATTCGGCAGCTCCTGACTAGTGCCATTTGAAAGTGAACTATTTATTTAAGCGCCTTAAATGCAGTCTGACTGTGAATGTTGAGTTCATTATCATGAAGTACGACTAGAACGTCTGCCTTAAATACGCTGCAGGCACCCGGGACCCGGGAGTCTTTAGGAAACTTTTAGCTCTGGTGGATGAAAACCGACACGCTATACACTGAGCCAAAGCTCTAAAGCAAAATTCGTATCCAATTCTCATATATGTTTCTCTGGTAACAATTTTGAAATGAAATACATAATCAAAACGAACACAAAAAATCCGGTCAAGTGCAAGTTATACTTGCGCAATTAAGTGTTCCGTACTATGTACCAGTTATTTTAACTACACACCTGTGCCGCTTTTACATGGAGGCAGGTGAGGCACGTGCCTCAGGGCCCACGGTCCAGTGGCGCCCACTGAGTCCTCACGAAAACAAAATTTAAGATTGTGAGTTAAATAAATAAAAATATCGGTTCGGTATTAAGAAGAATTTGATTCAAAAAGAAGTTTCTTCACATTATCATTTTAATACATTGACAGTAAGGTCAATGAATTCAAACGCTCTTGATGTTTTGAAATAATAATTTTTGTTATAAATATTTTTTTTAATTTCTGACAAAAAAAAAAAAAAAATCGGAGTAACATGTCTATGTTAAATTGGGAAATGTTCTTCGCCAATAAGTGTCTCATATATTGACTTATGTAATAAATGTTCAGAAGAAAAGTAAGTTTTTTGCAAATTGACACTCGTCAGTCAGTTCAGATTTCGATCATTTGGGTAAATAAACGAAATAGTCTTACATGCATTTTCGATTTCAACCCTTTCCACTGAATTTAAATTTAACAAGAAATAAAAGTTATCGTTTAGTTTGCAAATCTCGTTGCATTTGCTGTGGTTGATAATTTAGGTAAAAATACAATATTATGGAAATGTTTTTTATTGGCTTGTGGATCAGAGTTGAATTTGCGTTGGATAGTTTCCATGTCACCTTTTAGTATATTATGGTATACTTTCGAATGAATTTTCTGTTTTCATGGAAATATGATCGTTTTCTTATTTTATCTTTCTAAGGTACAAAATTAACGATTTGTATAGCTTAATGACACCGTGGTGTAGTGGTAAAAAAATTGTTCACGTTGCCACCTCTTTCGAATGTCTGACAAGCAATAAAAGAGTATCATTTGTCAATGAACTTCTCAACTCGCCGTTCGGAGTCGGCAAAAAACTGAAGGTCCCTTCCATTCGTGCGAAAATATAGCACGGACACACAAATGGTTGCGAGAAGCAGGCCCAGGTTCGTTCCGAGCTGTAGCGCAACCTAAACTAAGCATGGCTTTATGACAACAGAAACAGAAAATGTAACTTTAACTCTGTTTAGCTGACCAAGTTTCCAAGTTTCAAATATAAACGAATTAAGAGTTTTTTAATTTATCCTGTTGTCGTTGCTTTGCTTTCATTATCGTGCGTGCTAGATTCAGAAAAGAAACATTAAAAACCTCTGATAAATTCACATACGCGAATTGCTTTATTTTTGGTTGACCATCTCGTTCCAGTAGCTATTTTAAGCATAACTTCTTTCTTCTCGGTATTGGGCGTGCTCAGTTTGAACCACGAAAAGTTGATTTAATGGAATATTCGTATACAGTAAAAGCTCTTTCATTCGGAATTTGGAAAACTCGTTTATTCGGAAAGAAAAATTAAATTAAATTAGCAAAAATTAAATAACGCAATGATTGAACACGTATAAGTAGCAAATAAATCAAATAGATATGTAGAAGTCGGAACAAATCATCAAAATGTCTATTGGGCAATTCACATTTAGAAGTCGGGAAAAACCATAAAAAAAATTATATTGGGGGAATCCCGGTAATCCACATTTAGATGTTGTTTGGGAAAACACCAGTGCAGTTTAAGTAAATGTAAATCGTAGTCCTTAAACACAAAGTTTTTCATTTCTTGCATTTTTTGATCCGTTTATATAATTTTTTTATGTTTTTAGTTACAAAATTGAATTATAATAAATTTTATGTATCATTTTGTGTTAATGTTAATGTTAATGTATTGCAAAATTTTAGTTGTAGTTTACAAATGGAAAGTGGAAATATTTCTGCTTTATGGACTCTTATACATATGCGTTAATAGTTAATCAGTGTAAAACAACAATTGCGTTCAGTAGAATAAATGCGTAATAAAAACATAGGGCATGCATACACAGTTTAAAAAAAAACTCTTTTCGATACATACATTTGCTTTGAACCACTTGCAGAATTTTTTTCTTACATGGTTTAAAATTTGTCCCACCCCGCAACGACTTCAAATTATATAGTTCACATTTCGACCCAGTAAGCTGGAAGAAGGCTTAAAGGGCCCACAAAAAAAGTCTTGCCTCAGGGCCTACCAAAACGTTAAAGCGGCACTGCTACACACATAAATTTGCATGTCATAGATTTATGTTGATAGATCTATGAACCCTTTTTTTACGATACGATACCTATACTAAAGATACAATGATACTTTCTTCGATACTCACATATGTACATACATTCAAACACACATATATACACATATATATATAAATATATACATATGCACTTGTATAACTGCGGACGCGAGTAAGGACATTCACACATACATACATAGTTTTATGGTGCACAGCACATTTCAATACAAACAAATTGAGCAAAATTTGCGAAAAATAAATGCAAATTTGTACCTACATAAATGAATACCAACACAAATGTAAGAAACTTGATCAAATTACCTACCTAACCTATGCATGTATATATGTACATATGTTTCTGATGTCCTTTCTCATCTGCTCAGAAGAATAATTATACACACCCAAAATAAAAAAAAATAAAAAAAACAACAAATAAAGTATGTACATATGTACATACATATTATCATTGTATATGAAACTAATAGTACCTACTATCACTTTGGCAAATCGATGGTGGTGCCCCTAGTGTACCGAGTAAATACTACACCGTGAGTATGAAGATTTCTTCTCTCAACTAAATGCGAATCCACTCGAGCGATAAATCTGTTAGTGCCAAAATGGCAGTTGTCAGGGTAGGGTGTGTTGTCTCTGCCAATATTCGCCAGAGTTACCGATGGGTGACTTGAAAACTTATATTCGGTATAAAATCATGCTAAATAAATAATAAAATACACACGGACACGGTGAAATATATTATTATTTAATAGCGTTCTATAAGTTAAAAGAACTATAAGAATTCAGTATAATTTGGGTCAATTTAAGAAAAAAAAAAATCATGTGAATCAAAATAAAAGAAAAAAAATGTGGACTAAAAAATTAATTAATTTTAAAATTGGTCCCAGAGTATTATAATTGCTAAGGGGTACAAAATCCACTATTTGCGAAATATAGTCACCACGGAACCCGACCGTAAGAAAGTTTCCATTGAGTGACATTTATCGCCTATCGGTAACCCTGTTTTTCATTCGGTTTCTCATCTCACGAAACTCTGTGTGAGAAAAAACAATGAAAACATTTGAAGCTGAGTGACTATTGGAGTCCATTTCATATAATATTGTGTTACAGCGTTGCCGATGTGGCACGATCGTGCCTTTTTGACACGATAATTTCCAGGCACGAAAATATAAATTTTGGCACGTTTTTCGTATTTCCATTATTTGACTGGAACTTAAACTCATAATGATATAAATTCGAAAGTATAAGCACGGTTTAACTAATCATCAATAGAATCGGACGCGTTTGTTCAAAATTATAGCATGAATGCACTTAATCCGAAAAAAATAATTTAAAAGCAACTTCGCACTAAATGTCAAAATGAACTTAGCTTGTACAATCACCACAACACAGAACTTTGATCTAGTTTGTTTTATTATTCTGATCTGATCCGGATCAGATCACGGGGATAATAAAACACGGCTAATATATCTGTTCAATGAGACTGTTCTGGGCAGAAAAGAACAGAAAAGTACCTACAATGTTTTCGTGTTCAATGAGAAAAATTTCTGTCCCAGATTGATCTGCTTTGAGTCCAATGACTCTGAGCTGGACAGCTTTTCTGCACATACTCTTGAGATAGAACAGATTTGTGAGAAATGTCAAAATCACATTTGATTGTATAATTGATTTTTTTACTTGAAGTGAAAAGTGTTTTGATGAGATTTGAGTTTACCAACTTTAAGAAATCGAAATTCAATCGGAAAAAGGTTTAGTTATTTTAAAATGTAATAAATAATTTAGAAAATACTAAGTACAATAATCGACAGTGAAGTTGTCATCTTTGACAAAAAAAACATATGGCTATAACTTTCTGTTCTATTTTGATCTGCTGTTTTTGACAAATCTGTGCTTTTCTGCCTATTTTTATTTTTATTTATTTGAAATTTTAAAGAAACAGAAAAACCAATATATTTATTCTTTTTTGATTAGGCACGCTTTCCCTTAAAATGGCACGGTATTTTACCGGATGAGGCACGATATTTTTTTTCTAAGCGGCAACGCTGATTTGTGTATGCATATTGTGTTGTGTTTGTGACATGTTCCCTTTACTCTTCACCCTTTTCATACTAAGGGACGATCTTCGTAAATTCATTCATTACTTACATATCAATAGAAAAATGCGTTTGTGTTTATTTTCACATTTCGCATTTCATACCCAACCTTGTGGGTGAGACGAAATATTCCTTTTTGAGAGGGGAAGAAAACAGTTTCTTCAATATAAAATGAAATATATAGGATGAATGTGTGCGTGAAAACAAATAGCCCGATTTCTGAAAGCAATTTCTTAATTGATTTCTTTCATTGATAGGTCAAACGCTATGGTAGCAGTTTTAATAAAGCTCGCGCTCCCAGACCACGAAAAACTACATCGCGTGTTGATTGGATGAAGCAGCGCCTTTCTGAAAAGTATCGTTTCAGGACCGCTTTTGACATTCACGCTGAAATTTCAGCACAAGAAAACTTGAATGTGAGTGTACACACAGTACGACGTCGCTAAGCGGAATTCGGATTAAGAAAAAGCCGATTATAAGTAAAAGAATCGCAAGGCTAAATTTCTGTTTGCGAAAGAACGAATAAATGGCGTTTTAAAGTTCCCAAGAAATAAGGAATTTTCTTCATCAGTTCAATTTTTTCTGTAACTGATGTTATGAGATACCTAATAATATTACACCTAAAATGTATACTGCTAAAAAAATAAAATTGATAGTTTTCCAGTTGTTTACAGTTTAAGCAAAACACAGAAATTACTGTCTTTGGTTGCTTTTCCCTATTTATATGCTCGCCACTGTACATACAAACATTACATATGTATGTATGTAGGTGCATTTGTTTACCAACAACCACCTTGCTCAGTTCCGGGAATAGCCAACGTCATCTTCAAAATGTTCCTCAAGTTGGGTTTATCAACATTCTTCTTCTTTCTTTAGGTGGCGCAACAGTTCGGGGCAATGGTTTTAAAGATCTCGGTAGGTATTTACGTAGTTTCACCCGAAATTTAAACAAAGCATAGGTATAAATCACATGAGTAAATCATATTCAATGTTAGGCTTTGTGATGATAGTGTAAGGTATTTAAAGGTCATTGTGTCACTCTTTCCCTCTTTAACAGTCTTGTCCGTCCTCCGCTCGAATATGCAAAATTTGGACACCTCACTGTAAGAATCACAAAACTCTTATTGATGCCGTCCAGCGAAGCTTCATTCGTTCTGCAATAAAAAAGCTACTCTGTGACGACACTTTTACCCTAGTATCATATTTGAATCGAATAAAACCTTGTCTCAAAGACAGGTTAGTAAGGACATCAATGTTATGCACCAACTGATTTCAGGTCTGATAGATGCCCTGATATACATATGTACATACATATGTACATACCTACCTACTATACTTTGAAAATTTAACTTTCGGGGGGATCGGATTACCTTACTGCATGCGTCTCAACCGCATGAGTAAACTCCATAATTAAAATATTAACTTTGTCGGCTTTAATTTGAACGCAATTATAATAAAAAAAAAAACTAGACTGTGTACTATACTATACTTCATAAAACCAAAAATTGTTTTCAACCATCTTACATCTAAACAGCAATTTTATTCTATTCTCGTTCAAATATAGTCAATAAGCAATGTACCTACTTTGCATTTTTGGCACAGAACAGATCAACTAAAACACAAAATTCACTTTTTCACCAAATACTGAAAAAGAAAAATATAACCTGCGCAATGATTATGATTTTTGTTTGGACTTATTCACTATATGTGTTTGTACACATACAATTGGTTTTACTCATGGATTCATTCAAATTTCTACCAAACCAGAAAAAAGACATAAATCCCTCATACTCGTAAGTTCGTAAATCGTAACACTCAAATCTCAATTTTTTTTTTGGGCTTTTTAGTTAACTCTCCTTGCTTTTGAGTGAACATCGGAAGGCAATGCTAAGCAAGCATAACCGGTTTTACTTTATTCCCACTCAATATTTAATTTTTACTCAATTCTCTCAGAGCGTAATATTTTTTTCAATTTTTTGGGAGAAAAGTCGATGCGCCCTCTGGCTTGAATCTTGCTTGATGATAGTACTATTAGTATATGAAATACAATGATATTATGTATTTACAAGAAATGTACCTACGCATCAGATTTAATTTTTCGTCTCGTTATTCGTTCAATTGTATTAATTGCGTAGAATTTATACAAATTCAATTTTTCCCAATATAGTAAAAGTAGAGACACCTACATTATAATGGGAAACCATCAAGCTTCCTTTATCCTTACATAGTAAATATAAAGCAAAGTCCCGATCGGTGTCATATTACGTTTGAAGTAAAGGATCTCGAGAACCGCTGAATAGATTTTAACGATTCTTTTGGTATAAGATTACTAATTTCTCGGAGAAGGTTTATCTTTGAATTAGATAAATTTTTAGTTTTAGAGTTTAAGGGACTTCAAATAAGAAAACGAAATTTCAATTTAAAACAAACGGCTATTACTTCAGAACAGCTTCTCCTATGTGGTTGATATTTATTCTCAGCTTAATTACATTCAATACGCAGATTTAAAGACCAAAATCATATTTTTTTTTTTACAATCTACACACGCTAAAGGGGATATGAATACCCTTTTAATGTTTACACAAAGCGCGAGCACATGAAGGACGAGAACGAGAGACAGACAGATCGACGTAGCGGTAGGGAACTCAGATGATAGGTTTCAATTTCAACTACCTCTATGAGTGGTGACCAGGATAACTGGAGAGTTGTGTATTATTTTTGTACTTGCTTATGATTCACAGGAGTTTTTTCCAGATGTTTCTTATTATAGTTTGTGCGATCAATTTCTTCAGCCATATTCAACATCCTACTGCCAGTGTTATGCCTCCGCAGTAGGCTTCGATATAAACTTCTGAAACTGATCAACTTATTTTTATTTCGTGAGAAATAAATGCTTCGAAGACATCTGGATTCGAACCGTGAACCTTTCGCATGACAAGCGACGACGACTACCACTACGCCACGGCCAGCCACATATCTGTGCAATTACAAAAAGCTGAATACAAAATGCATTCCAAAGTCGTTTTTTTTTTTAATTTTTTTTCAAGCAGAAGCTGAATTACAGCACTCAGTGGCAATCGTGTGGCGTTGATGACGAGTTTTTTTTTAATTCTCTCATTCACTCCTCTTCGTATTTCTAGCATTTGTTTTTGATTTTTTTTCAAAGCATACTGAGTGACTTTTTATGTGTATCCACAGCACTCAGTGGCAGGGTTCGGACTTTACTGCAGTTGCAGTAGATCTACTGCTTTTTTCATTTTATAAACTGTTTCTACTGCGCTACTGCGCCCGCACCTCAATCTACTGCCCTTTTTTCAGTAAGAGCAGGTTTATTTTCTAATTTGAGAATTAAAATATGCTTTCGATTTAATTTCCAATTCTTTTCTTCGACACGAAATAATACTAAGTTTGGCATTACTTAAGAGTTAAGTGGAATGAATTCAGCTGTCATTCACGATGCGGGTCATTATGTCCAAGGAGCAAATGAATAGAGTCTGCTGGATTTGTGGAATTCAGAAACAAATTCAATTGTAAAATTAATCAAATGCTTATACAGCTGTCCTGCTGTGAAGTATAAGCCGGTGTTAGACTAAAACCTTTACAATGCCTTAATCCCAAAAAAAAGTCAATAAATTTTGCCACTAACAGAAGCACTTTCTTTATTTGAATTGTCTTAGAAAAAATTAAAGGTGGGATGGAGGTCTTTTATGATATACATATGTATGACATAAAAATTATAGAAACGAAAAATAAAGTTCAGTTTTGGATGGTTTTGGTCAACTATAATGGGTTGTAAAAATATTCTTGAAGAACTTACTATATGTTCAAAAATTTGGCAGGGTAATTGTTAGATCCTTAGAAAATCTCATGTTTGTCAATTATTTAAATGTAAACAAAACAGATATTTTTGAACCTTCAAATAATTTATTAACTTTTTTGAATAAATATAAATTTAAGGATGAAAAATATGTCCTAAAAAGTTAACTTTATTCTTCTTCAAAATGGAACATATGTGCTAGTTTTCAGATTTTATGAGTTCCTTCGTAGCTTTTATATAGTACATATGCATATTATAACTATATATGTACTTAATAATATATGTAGATTAAAATGGAAATGTGATATGATTCTATTTTCGTTATTCTGTTTTGTATTTGTTAAACTAAAAAACTAAAAAAAAACCTTTGGTCCGAACAAATCCATTTTTTTTAAAATCTGCATCTATTCATCACATCCCAGTGTCTTAATTTTGATGATTGCGATTAATCTTTAGTAGCAATTTACAATTACAAGTGAAACTTGGAGCACTTAAAAATAATAAAATTCCCGAAACAAAAACAGCACGGTTGAATTATTGACAGGCGCAGGCGGTGCCAATAGTTACATCGTATTGATCTACAATTACTTTTTGTACTGCCAATTGTTGTAGTTTTCAACCGTTATTGATTGCAAATTTAAAAAGATGGCAAAAAAAATAACTTATCATATGGTGATAGCGAAACCTAATTGCAATAATTAACTGTAAATCAACAGATCTTTATTATTTTGCTTTCAAAAGGTGCCAATAATTATACTTTTTTTAGGATGCCAATAGTTTTTGGTAAGCATGTTTATAGTATATTTTTACTGAGCCCGGTGCGCTTCGTCCACCCTTTTATTCTGCCGGGGGCAGACGTTGTTCTGCCCTTTCCTGTATGTTGCGCGATGAGTTTCATATATATGTTGTGAATATGAGTCATTTTGGTTAATAAATATAGAATTTGCTAATAACTTGACTACAGCGCCACATATAGGGTCCAGATTTTGTGGTTTTCTCTCTTAGCACCGAACCAACATATGTTCTGAATATGAGTCCATTTGCTCAATAAATATAGAATTTGTTAATAACTTGACTTCAGCGCCACCTATCGAATTTTTCTTTATATATATATAGATCTGCCTATCTGTCTGCCTATCTGTCTGTCTGCCTATCTGTCTGTCTGTCTATCTATCTATCTGTCTGTCTATCTATCTGTCTGTATGTCTCTCTGTCTGCCTCTTTGTCTGTCTGTCTATCTGTCTGTCTGTATATCTGTCTGTCTCTTTGTCTGTCTGGCTGTCCGTTTGTCTGTCTGTCTGTCAATTCGCCGCCAATTTCACATTGAATCTTGAAATTCAATTCGTTCACATCAATGTACGACAAATTAAATTGAATAAGAAAAAAATGTCACTGAATAATTTATTTTCTTCCATCAAATTTAAAATCACAATGTTTTATTAACATTTTCTTCTAGGTGTTTTTTTTACATTTTCTTCTGTTACTTGACTACAGCGCACCTATCGGGTTGTGGGTTTCTCTCTTGGCACCAAACCAACATATGTTCTGAATATGAGTCCATTTGGTCAATAAATATAGAATTTGTTAATAACTTGACTTCAGCGCCACCTATCGAATTTTTCTCTCCGTCCTCATTCAGACTATATCAAGATATGCGCTTACCAACGATCATCATTTCATTTTTATTATATAGATTTTTACTGACACGTGAAATATTTAATAACTAGTTGGCCCGGGGGCAGACGTTGTCCTGCCCTTTCCTGTATGTTGCGCGATGAGTTACATATATATGTTGTGAATATGAGTCATTTTGATTAATAAATATAGAATTTGCTAATAACTTGACTACAGCGCCATCTATAGGGTCCAGATTTTGTGGTTTTCTCTCTTAGCACCAAACCAACATATGTTCTGAATATGAGTCCATTTGCTCAATAAATATAGAAATTGTTAATAACTTGACTTCAGCGCCACCTATCGAAATTTTGTTTATATAAATATAGATCTGCCTGTCTATCTGCCTATCTGTCTGCCTGTCTATCTATCTATCTGTCTGTCTATCTATCTGTCTCTCTATCTATCTGTCTGTATGTCTCTCTGTCTGCCTCTTTGTCTGTCTGTCTCTATATCTGCCTGTCTCTTTGTCTGTCTGTCTGTCCGTTTGTCTGTTTGTCTGTCTGTCTGTCTGTCAATTCGCCGCCAATTTCAGATTGAATCTTAAAATTCAATTCGTTCACATCAATGTACGACAAATTAAATTGAATAAGAAAAAAATGTCAACTGAATAATAGGTGTGATTGGTAACCTGTAAATTTACAAAAATTTACATCCAACTGTCAAAAATCAAGAGAAGAGAGAGCCAAATGACAGTGTCAAAAAATGTCCCCTCTGGCGAAATCGTGCTATATCTTTTTCATGGAGTCACCGAGGCACATCCTTCAAACAGCAATCTGACAATTTGTGAAATGTCAATCACTTCTTGTTAACAAAATAAAAGAAAATTAGTTTTTCGTGAAAATATTCAATAGTTAAAAAAGAACAAGAGAGGATTTTCCCCCAATTTACTATTTGACAGATGTGCCATTTGTAATAAATTTTCTTCCATCAAATTTAAAATCACAATGTTTTATTCACATTTTCTTCTAGGTGTTTTTTTTACATTTTCTTCTGTTACTTGACTACAGCGCACCTATCGGGTCCAGATTTTGTGGGTTTCTCTCTTGGCACCAAACCAACATATGTTCTGAATATGAGTCCATTTGGTCAATAAATATTGAACTTGACTTCAGCGCCACCTATCGAGTTTTTCTCTCCGTTATGACCTCATTCGGACTATATCGAACATTTGAAAAGAAAAATGAGCCAAATCGGTCTAGCCGTTCTCAAGATATGCACTTACCAACGATCATCATTTCATTTTTATTATATAGATATTATATAGATATTAATCAACAAAAAATTGTACGCTAATAAAAAAATGTTTTTCATACCTCAATAAACAGGAAAGTTATGGCGAATCAAAGTCGAAATTGCCAATAAATTATTGTAGTCGTTACGCTAATCAATTTTTTGTATTGTGTCACAAAAAAAAATCGACTGCATAAAATATGGATATACTGCACTTTTTGGAAAAATCTACTGCACAAAATAATTTTCTAAGTCCTAACCCTGCTCAGTGGCAATCGTGTGGAGTTGATGATGAGTTTTTTTTTTGTAATTCTCTCATTGCATTCATTTTCGTATTTCTAACGCGTAGTCAGTGCTGCCACTAAGAAGAAATTCCCGTAGCAAAACTCAATAAGTCCATAATATGCCGTTGTTCATCGACAACAAACTAAAAACCGTTTGGTTGTTTACTAAAAATAAACAGCCTTGGAAGGACTTCTTTAGTTTGTATAATGAAACTATTGCAATACCAGTCCGATTTCAGTCATATTCAAACACATCCGAAGAAATATATACTGCCTGTGTAGGGTACGATAGAACTAGGCTTGCCACCCGTCCTCCTTTGAGGAGGACAGTCCTCCTTTGAAAGGTGATGTCCTCCGTCCTCCACAAAAAGAAAAATGTCCTCCACACACATAAATAAAGTCCGTTCCCGTACTTTCTGCACTCAAATTTATGGATTCTCAAATTTCAAGCAGTGGGGGTAAATATCTGTCAAAGAGAGGAAAAAGTGTGCAAAAGTACGGGAACGGATTGAACAACAAAAAATGGAAAACGTATGACATTTGACAGATTTGACAGTTGGCTTAATGCTGTCCAAAACAGCCCAAAGAAATTCCTTGGGCTAAATTCGGCAGCATGGGGAAATTTCTTACTCTCTTGTTAGCGCTCTTTTCTGTCAAAAACTACGAGAAATCTTCGTACGGGAACAGGATTTGACTGATTTTCGTAGTTGAGTGCTGTTTTCGGCTGTTTTGGACAGGTACGGGAACAGACCTATGCTAAAACAAAATCTAATTCCTCTCACTTCCACTGTCTGACAATTTTCAGGTCATCGTCTCGGGTCTAAGATTTGATCCTGAAAGTACTTACCAAAACTAGAAACTCTGCATCAGTCTATTTATTTATCCATTTTTCATTAAATTGTTATTTTATTATTTATTTTGTAATAATTGGGCAATATACGCGTTTTAAGTTTTAAAAAAAGTTTTATTTTTTTAAGTCCTCCACGAAATTTTCTAAAAGGTGGCAAGCCTAGATAGAACAGTAACATAAGTTGTTGTCGTAGAAGTGAATGGTTTGAAAATATGTTAGCTTCTTTTTTTTTTCATTTGTAATTGTTATTGTGAGAGGTTTAAAAGTTCCGAATTCCTATTAACAGTTCTCGTTTCAAAAAAGCGAAGCAAAATTGGGGTATTCAGGGAGAGTGCGTAGCACCGTAGCAAATTTGACTTTTTTGAAAATCGCGTAGCAGTTTTGCTACGACCGTAGCACAGTGGCAGCGCTGCGCGTAGTGGGTTTTGATTTTTTTCTTTCAAAGCATACTGAGTGACTTTTAATGCGCATCATAGTCGCAGCTCGCAGCACACAGTGGTCGTGGTATTGTGGCAATCGTGTGGAGTTGATGATGATTTTTTTTGTAAGTCGCACTCCTCTGAAACGGTTCGACCGATGTTCATGAAATTTTTTGTGTATGCATATTTGGTAGGTAAGGTATGAGAATAGGTTGTAAAGTATATTTCATCTCGCTTGATGACGCTGGAGTCAAGTTATTAATGACTTCTAAATTTATGGACCAAAAATGCTCATATTCACAATATATGTTGGTTCAGTGCCAAAAGAGAAAATTATATAATAAAATCTGAACCCGATAGGTGGCGCTGGAGTTAAGTTATTAGATCTATATATATAAAAATGAATATACATATGTACAATGTACATATTTATGTTTGCCTTTTATAGACTCGGAGTTTTCCTTAATATAGAATACAACATAGCATCAGTGCGGTTACTCAACAACCGGCGGTTCTGGTACCTGTCATACAAAATTTCATAATTTCAGGTGAAATGTGAATATGAAACATTTTGGTCAATTAATATAGACAGACAGACAGACAGACAGAAAGCCAGAGAGATAGATAGATAGATTGACAGACATACAGATAGATAGATTGACAGACAGACAGACAGACAGAGCGTCCGATTCTTTGAACTAAATGACAATGTATGTATTGAAAGTAACACTATATTTTTTGGACACGGGCGAAGCCGGGCGGGACAACTAGTCTTTACATATAAAAATGAGCTGTTTGTTTGATACCTCAGAACTCATAAACTAACCATGCGATTGAGCTGAAACTTACACTATATACTTATTCTGATGTGTTCGAAGTGTTCGTACATCAAAAAATTTCACGTTTTCCGCTAGATGGCGCTGGAACTCAAAAATTTTTATATTCACCGTGCGATTAAGCTGAAACTTACACAATATATTTGTAATGAAGTGAGAAATGTTCGTACATCAAAAGTTTTCAAGTTTACCGATAGATGGCGCTGAAAACTAAAATCTCAAAATTATTACTACAGCAATGCACGATGAAAATTGATTCAGAATTATATTTACGTGCAATATGTAAATATGTATTCAATTCCAAGCACTTCTTGAAAAACAATTGCAAATACAATTCGTGCTTCCAGATGACATCGTTCGGTGCACCAAAAGTTACTCGAAAAAATTTCAGAACATTTTATGACATAAACACTGCTCTCAATGGGTGTAGCGAAGCGCACCGGGTAACCACTAGTGTGTTATATATATCATTGGTTTAAGTCTAAGGTCAATAGTTATACGGTAGAAATATGCCACGAAAATTCGCCTCGGGTATAACACTTTTGCCATGAATTATTCAATTTTTACCCTCGCACATACAAATGTATCTATGTACTTTTAGGCGTTGTGATAGGGTTGGATCATTTTTCTGGATATGTAAACAGTATGGTAGTTGAAATTTAAAAATTAATTTAAAAAAAACGGTTAAAGTAGTGCAGTCGTAATAATTATGGTTCCGTCTACACTTTATTATCAATGTTTGTGATTTTATTCAGATTCTTCTGAGCAATATTTTCGGAGAAAAAGCTCGGGACAGCAAGTTGTAACATTTTGTGAAAAAGTGTTAAGAAACTACCCCCAAAGTCGAAATTCAGCTTGTTAAGTGCTGGTCTGTGTTTAGGCCACTAATTGCTACAACTGTTCCAAATTTCAACAGTCTACGTCAAATAGTCTCTGAGAAAAATGCCTGTGACAGACAGACAGACAGACAGACACCGAACTGATTCCATTAGTGTTCCGTTTTGGTTCGGACGGAACACTAAAAAGTATGTATGCATACGAGTATACCTTCCCAGTAGGGGATCGCTGGTGATTTTAGCAGACCTTGCCAAATCACCCCTTACTTCATCAATGAAAATCTTAAAAAATAGGAAGACCTTCCCAAAATCATGCCTAGGAACAGTGTTCCCAGTTAAAAAAGCTGAAAACTTGTTTTTCCAAAATAAAAAAAATGTTTCCCAAATATATAAAGTACGAAATTTTCAAGTGCTTAAATATTGTTTAATTTCTTTAATAACTTAAAGTGACATATTACAGATACCTAAAACATATATTACACAATGTACCTACATAAATTTAATTTCGATTTTTTTTTTTTAATTTTGAAACACTTTACATTACTGTATTGAATTTTTTTTAATTATAAAGGGTCTTCCTATAGGATAGCGGCCAATTTGTTGAAGCTACATCTATCAAATTGGCTGTCATTTATTCAGTCTGTTTTGCCAAATCACCATGGATGGATATAGCGTTCAACAACACGTGCAAATGATAACATTGTTTTATCAAAATGGGTGTTCTGTTCGGGCAACGTTCCGCGCGCTTCGCCCATTTTACGGTCGCCATAATCGTCCTTCCGACAGGACTTTTCGCAGTGTGGTGGATAAATTTGAGTCGATTGGTTCAGTAAACGATCAACCAACACCTGTACGTCAACGAAACCCAAGATGTGCCGAAAACATCGCCGCTGTCCGGGAGAGTGTGAGGGAGAATCTGAGACAGTCGATTTCGCGTCGCTCACAAGAACTCGGCCTTTCGCAGACCACAACTTGGAGAATTTTGCGTCGTAACTTAGGCCTGCACCCGTGCAAAATTCAACTGACTCAGGAGCTGAAGGTAAACGACCATAGACAACGACGTGAGTTCGCTGAATGGGCTCTGGAGCAGTTAGAAACTGATCCTAATTTTCATCGAAAAATCATCTTCAGCGATGAGGCCCATTTCTGGATGAATGGGTACGTTAAAAAACAAAATTGTCGAATTCGAGACAATACCAATCCACATGAGATCCAAGAGCGTCCAATGTATCCCGAAAAAGTCACTGTTTGGTGTGGATTTTGGGTTGGCGGTGTCATCGGTCCATATTTCTTTGAAAACTACGTTGGCCAGGCTATCACCGTCAACGGCGAGCGCTATAGGTCTATGATTACCAACTTCTTTTGGCCAGAATTGGATTATATGGACACCAACGACATGTGGTTTCAAAAGGACGGCGCTACATGCCACACAGCTCATGCCACATTGGAAATTCTGCACGAGCATTGTCATCTCACGTGGAAGTGATGTGAACTGGCTACAAAAATCGTGCGATATGACCCCGTAAGATATTTTCTTGTGGGATTTTCTGAAGTCGCAGGGCTATGCGAAGAAGCCACAAACCACAGCGGCCCTCAAAGCCAACATTACCGATGCCATCGGTCAAATTCAGCCAGATTTATGCGCCAGAGTCATTGAAAATTGGACATTTCGGATGAGTGTCACCCAGAGAAACCGCGGCGGACATTTGAACGATGTTATATAACACACATAATGGCATCCATATGCCTTTCAAAATGATAAAAAATTTCGATGATTTCTCACACACACTTTGTTTTATTTCAATTTAAAGATAGGAAGCGCTTAATGAAAGACCCTTTACATATTTGAATGAGAATGGCTTAAAATTTGATTGCTTATGTCAAGATCATAGCAATTAGCTTCTTTAAAGCCCAACAAATCCTTTGTAAAGATTAAACTTTCAACTGTTTTATTCAAGTTTACAGCAGAAAATATTCTTTCAACATTTGCAGAGGACTGCGGAAGCGATAAAATATTGAAGATAAAATCTTTTAAGATTGGATATGCGAAGTTTCCTTCCACTATTTTAACTCCTAAAACATTTTTCTAAAAACCAATTACATCAGATTTTTTTTACAAATTCGTCGAAATTAATGTTTCGAATTTGACTAAATTCCATGTCTGCTTGCACAAGTGCAGTAGGCCCTAAATTTGAGAAATGTTTATAGAGCACTGCGAAAGACTCCATTTTTTTGTCAATAATATTACGTGGATTAATTAGAGACAAACCTTATACCATGTAATTATAAAAATCAAATATTTTTAAAATTTAAGCTAAGTAAGCTCTAAGTAAAACTAAACTAAATTTTTAAACTTTTTTAAGGGTTTGGAAGGTAAGTGTTTTCAAAAAAACGGGTTGTAGAAAAAAATCGCTGTAGTCAATGTTAATTCCTGTATATCACTATATGTACATTGAGTGAATTTGTGGTTCTTCACTTTGATATGTGATAATTTAATTGATAAATTTATTGATAAAAGGTAAAATAAATTTTAAAAAATAAAGATACAACTTCGCAATGGGAGTACACAAATTATCAAATATGGTTTTGGCATTTTCAATCTCGTCTACATTCCGAGCAAAGTATAACAAATGGTAATGGTTAGTAATGGAATCTATTTTAAAATGCCCACTACTTTTAAAACTTGAGCATTAATTGTATTACTGCTTCGCTTCTAAGGGAATGACCGTTTTCACGCCTGAGTTTAAGCATTGCCAAGGAAGCGAGTTATTAATGGAATCTGTCTTAAAATCTATTTTATTGGCATTACCACTCCGCTTATTCTACTTTTTCAGGTCTTCATTTCGAATGGAAATATGTACCTAGCAAGCAAGTCTGATCACGTTGAGTAAGTTTTTTTTTCTTGCAAAATAAGCTGAGGGGAAAAATACAAACTCACCGATTTTTAGTTAAAGTTTAATTTTTGGCGCATAAAAACGTTCGGAGAAAAAAAGAAGTGCTAAGTAAAATTTTAATAAAGTGCTGTAAAGTATTCAACGAAAAATTAAATTTAAAAGTGTGGTGAAAGTTAGTTATCTTTGTTTTTTATTTACAATATTTTTTTCTAAAACTGATATAACAACATTTTTTTTATCATATGTAAATACTTTGTCTGAAATATACAAACACAACATATAAACACTTGGATATATTTATTTGATTTTGTTTTGGAACGTATGAGCAAAAGTCATCGATGCTTAGCTTAGGGAGGCCTGAAAGAATCACTGGGGTAATGCCCAAATTCCCTACTGGGATACGACAAATCAAACACCAACACTATGGTATAGATATAGATATTGTATGGAATTGGTTGGCGCAAATTTTAGAGCCAAACCATATTTCAAGGGATATTTTTGCATGGGAGTTTTGTTTTGCGTGCAGGAAAAATCGATTTGAAAATAGGTATTTCTAGTTTTCATGCACTACTCTTCATAATTACTGAAGTTCGTTATTCGTTTCGTATAAAATATATTTCATGGCATTTATTCATCTAAAATCTTGGTTTGGCGCCGCCAACCTAGCCAACTGAGAGAAATTGCCACTGGCGAAAACAGTCCGCGGATGGTTGCAAGTCAGCGGAACAAAGTGTTTGCCATGGCCATCATGTAATCCTGATCTGAACCCAAAATTGTGCGGAAATAGAGCCCTTAGTACAAATGCGACACTTCTTTGAGCATATTCAAATATTTTCCTTTAATATTCCGTTATTTCAGCTAATGGAACCAGCGTTGCCGTTGGGACGCTAAGGTGTCCATTTGGACGCTTTTTAGCGATCGGGACACCTGGACACCATTTTTTGATAATTAGCTAAAATCGACGCTTTTTCAAAATCGTGGACTCTTTTGGACGCTTTTCCAATATTTCTATAAAAGCCATCATATTTTTCATAAAATTATTAAGTTTTAATAGCAATAACAAAGTCTAACGTGGCATGTAACCTGACAGGCGACTGTCGGAGAATTAAACATGAAGCTGTATGAAAACATTGAATTTTGAAAAGAATTTTTAGAAATTAAAAATTTTCTCATAATCCCCTGGAGTTTTAAATTGTAATTCTGTTAGCAAATTAACTTTGGTCACTTTTTCATACATTTCTGCACCAAAATTCGCTCCTTTTTCTTTTTTCGATTCATGTTGGAAAATGTGAACGCTAACGACATCGGTTCGTCCGACATCTATCCAACCAGGTCTGTCAGATATATTAGATCATGTGACCCCCCCCCCCCCACCATTTCCCCACTATACCCAAAATATACGTATAGCATCTAAAAACGACGACTGATTTCTGACAGCGGTTAACACAAGTACTCTATTTTCAATTCATTTACTTTTTTGTCTGTTGTTGTTTATGAATTTTCTGACGCTTTCTTTTATTAATAAAGAAGTTTTTGATAAATACGTGTCACTTACGCGAAATAGCCGTTAAAATGAACATTATGTCAGAATTGAAGCTGCACAAATTTGACGATTATTTTAATATTGGGTGTAGTAAATGTAATTGACAGAACAGTAAATAAAAGCGTTTTAAACTATCATTTAGTGCGTAAACATGATTCCTGTTATGTTTTGTACTTGTTTTGTAAGCATTCGAATTGCGCACATTCTCGATTTGCGCAAATGGCCTAAATTTTACCTTGTCCGCAAATCGAGCTTTACCTGTATTTGATAATACATATGTATATTTTATGATTTTAATTTTGAAATGTTGATTTTAAGGCGCACCCCACACATTTTTTTTGACTATGTATGTTCCGTTTTACAACGTTTTTGAAGTGGCATTATCTCTATTTTTTATAAGAAATACATACCTATGTCACTATTATTTCTCTTTGTTTTATTAACCTTCACATTGTCGCCAATAAAAAACTCCTAATCTTGACAGCAAACACCCGGGTGTAGAAATAAACTTTCATATGTTTTGTATGGAATTTTTAGTTTTCTTCAGTTAAATGTTTGTTATTTGTGATTTGTGTTTTGTCGCGCTTTATTTGTTTCACAATTCAATACAGTTGCGTTAAGGGACATTGCGTCCTAGACGTAAGCTAATATTTAAAAGAAACCGTAAGTAACTAGGTTATTTTATGGAGTGAAATTTTTGTTCATTCAGATTATAAAGTTTTCTTATCTATTTAGTTCACTAACAACTTCAACGTTAGTCTAAGGAAGTGTTCGGGTAAGTATATCTACCTAATTGGTTTTTAGGGTTCCGTACCCATATCATATTACGGAACCATTATTAGTTCGCTCTATATCTAAAATATCTATATATTCTTGGCACACTTATACATTACGGTGTCCAAATATTTGAGACAACTTATCATTCTGTATCGTTAAGGAAATTAGAACACAGCTTACAGATCTGTTCCAAAAAAAACTGTAATGCGTGTATGTATACATATGCTCTTGCACATATGTATTTATGTTTTTAGAAACATCCTTACAAAATATGCTGTAGTTCGCATCACTTTTAGCTATCAAAAGCAATAAGACGTTTTATTATTCGTCATAATTTGTTTCATTTGCCAGGAGCAAAACAACAATATTATTTTTCTTTTCGGTAATATGTATTATAAAATAGTAAGAATACGGAACTCTTTGAATGCGAGTCTGACTCGCGGTTGGCTGGTTTTTTTTTTGCTAACACTTGCATTCCATCCAGCAATAAAAGAGCTCAGATTCCAATAGCTATGAGCTGCACTCGATCAAAAAGTGCTGTAGAATGCATACTAGGCAGTCTAGGAGCTACGAGAACCGCGGAATGTTCCTTGCAATCTGAATGATTTGATGGGTCGATATGTACGTGGCCGTCGCATTCCTAATGATTTATGTGCTATACGGACTCAAGAAAAGTCTGCGTCCAGTGCAAATGAAAAGTTTGCCAAGTGCACATGCTTACAAAAGCAAAATATAAAGAATGCCTCAATGTGCTTTTGAAATTGTTATTATTTGTATATTCTATCTACCTAAGTATGTGTACTTTTATTAAGTTACCAGGGCCGGTTTTAACAGTTTTGGCGCCTGGCGCAGGAAAAAAAGTAAGCGCCCCAAAAGCAACTTAAAACATGTTTGATCTTTTCCACATCTCCCGAAGAGAGAGAGTAATTGACGCGTTGACTTCAACATAAAATTCAACCCTAAATCTTTCTTGATGGTCTAAAATTACCTCATTCCTATCCTCATAGGAAAACTGAACTACTTTTTTTCGGGACCGTTAAGTTGAAATTACTGGAAAAGGAACTTTAATTTCATTTGCTATAAGTCTCGCCTTATCTACACATTCAAAAAAAAAACTTGTCATTAGTTCTTAGTTCGACTAAAAACTTTTTCATTGAACACAAAATTTCAACTGCAAGCTTAAGGCAAAAACAATAAATTTAAATTCGCTTAGATTACTACCAAGAGATTGTGGCATATTTTAGACTCTTTGATCATAATTTTCTGAAATTTCAACAAGAGCCTATAAACATCTCCCAAGTATACTTTTAGTGGTTTTATTGCATCTATTCTGCTTAAGGCTGCGGTTATATAGCAAGCGTGTAATACAAGTGCTTGCTCGCGCTTTAAATTAAATGCATTTTATTGGAGCATGGTGGTTGGTAACAAATTTTTACAAGCGCGAGCAAGTGCGAGATAAAATGCTCTGATAATTTAAAACGCGAGCTAAGCGCTTGTATTACACGCTTGCTACATATATAACCGCAGCCTAAGAGTCAAACTACTAAGATGTTTTTTTGTCTAAAACGACCATCTGCCTACAGAACTTGAATAGAAAACATAGATACTCTCAACTTTATCGAAGAATGCAACTGCATCAGTAGAGCATTGAACATCATCAAAGCTCTAGGTTCCAAAACCTTAGTTCTCGTTTGCATACCACAATGTTTCCCTCTCATATAAGTACCATTATCATGCCCTTGTCCTCTACAATTCACTAATAGAATATCCAAATCAGCAAGTTCATTCAAAACTAAATCAGTTAAGCCAGACCCAGTTGTTTTTTTCACAACAATCCCAAAAAATATTCTCTAATTTTAAACTTTTTCGTATTTTGGTCCACTATTCTAACTACTAAAGTTAATTGCTTCTTTCTACTTATGTATATCAAGCGTACAATCTACTATAATCGAAGCCAAGGAGAATCAAGGCATTAAATATATTACATACTAATTTTCAATATTTTTAAAAATGTGCTATCTACCACTTAAAGTGCTAATGTTCTGAATTGAATAATTTTTTTTGTTTTCGTAACCGCAGGTTGCAATTTTTTTATGTAGTCTTGTTTTGTTATCAATTAAATGTTAAATGCACAACATATAAGAAGGAAATGATTTTTTATTGGTTGAAAACACGACAATGCAAAAGGGATCCAAAAAAAAAGCAAATGTGCTATCTTTCTGTCGCGATCTGTACATATATAATGTAACAATAAATTTTACTACGTATGAACTGAGTTTGACTCTCTTTCTCTTCAGTCAAATCGAACGTTTTGATATATCGAACAAGGTTGCGAAACCAAATTTGAAGTTCGCATCGTTTTAGGTAGGCGCATTGCCTTGGCGCAAAATTTGAATCCTGCTCCACAACTTCCGACATGTTTGATGATTTGTATGGATTTTGGTAGGCGCAAATGGAGCGGTATGATAAGACTGCTCCACAGCATGTTGGCAGTGAAAATTTCGTTTTTGGCTGAAGGGTCGACTGGATATTTAATATGAAACAACAGAGTCTACTATGGTTGCAGCAGAGACAAATGTTTGCCTCTGGTTGTAGTTGGGTACAGATAAAAATTCTGCTAACTGGTCTGTTATACCAATTAGCAGCTATGGAGAGAAAGAGAATGAAATGTTGTGGGAACGGGAAGGGATAGAAAAAAAACATTATGTGCATATTTATATGGAAATTTTGTGATTTTAATGTGTGTGGACTTTTTAAAGTACAGTGATTGAAATGTGTGTATTGTTATTTGAGAAGTACGGTGAGAAATATTAGTTTGTGAAGAATATAAATACATATTAGCAAACGAGTAGATCTGTTTTTTGGATAGTAATTTTTTTAGTTTTTACGCCTCTTGCTTTCTGGTGCCTGGCGCGGCTGCGCCACTCGCTCCTATGTAAGGTCCGGCCCTGTAAGTCACTATACATATATCTATGATATCAACCTATCCTATGTAAGAATTCAATAGAATCAATAACTTAATACATATGTATGTATGTACTGTACATATGTAATGCTTTTTCTACTTCATAGCGATAAATAACCCTCACCTCGTCGAAAATGTTCACTATAATATGTATGACGTATGTATGTATACTATGTATGTACATATGTACATATACATAAACGTATGTACATATATTGGCTATTTAATTGTAAAGTTTAAGAAATAGTAACAGGTCTGTGCACAAAATTAAATAGAAACATAGTAACATTTTTGACAGTTCCTACAGAAAACATATGAAAAAGTAATTTCTATACCCAGGTATACCATCAAGGTGGTCGAAAAAAGGTAAAAAATCCCAAAAACATACTAAATATTTATTTTTTTTTAAAAAAAAGTTCCATTTTACAATAGAACTCACTATTTTAGTCACTGAGCAGAAGCGGTTTTAGATTCAGTGAAAAAACCTCGGATTTATTCGAAATTGAAAATCGGGATCTATACCCAGGTGTATAACGACAATGTGAAGGTTAATGTAACAAACAATTATTGTAATATTTGAATTTCAAGAAATTTATTTAGTTTTTATTTATCTTTCTATCTATCTAATATGTATATGTACATATTTACCCGATAAAGCAAAAATAAAGAAATTAAACTTAATTATTAATTACTTCAAATAATATTTAAAAAAAAATCGACACAAAAAATAAGTACACAAAGTGAAAAATAAAAAAAGGAAAGTGTTTATCATATAAGAACATAATGTACAGCTAATTTCTTTTATACGTTGCGAAGTACCTACAACGAAAGTGCAGTTGGGCAAGAGTCTGATCAAGTTCGTGTAAAGGGGAAATGACAAATTTGTCAAATTTACTCTCCTTTTGGTTAAGCGAAAAGTAAAGGTGCATAATTTTTACTACTTCACACGGATGCGAGGGATCCCAGAGCATAAGAAATTACAAAACCAGAAAATACACACAATCTCAAAGAAAACGAAAGTAAATAACTCAGCGCCAGCGGAGAAAAAACGTTTGAAGTAATAACAGAAAAATGACAAATAAAGTACAGAAGAACGGCTGTAAATAATTTCTCGATTAAATTGCAGATTTTTCATCCGCTCGTATCTACACTGTTTTGCGCGGTATGATACTGTTCTTTAGACTCCGAAACTGCAACTGCTTTTTTCCCCAAAATACTGCAAATACCATATTCTGAGAAAAAATATAAAACTTAAATTTTTAAATCCATATTTATCAACCGCACCGCAATGCAAGATGTCAAAGAGATCAAAAGCAACACGTTGCGAGTATAAGTACAGTAAAACTTGTGAATAGTGGAATGCTTGGGTGCACTTTTTTTTCTATAACTCACAAACATTTCTACTGTTCGAGGTCGTTAACGTTATTTCGTTTATTATTTTTCGATATATTTTTTTATCTGAGCTCAGAATGTATAGAGTGTAGGTATAAACCAAAAACATTTTAAAACGTTTTGAATGTAGCCCCTCACAGAATGAGATACACACGGAAAGAAGCAATAGAAATGTGTAAATTACGATTCTGCTTTTGAAGAGTGAATTTACATGGGGAAAAAAATCCATCGAAAATGTTCCATTATTCAGATTTCGAAAGTTTCCACTATATAAGAGTGATTTTGTATGAAGAAAATCAAACTTGGCACGAAAAATGTCCACTATTTAGGTACATAGTTTTCGAAAGATTGTTTTATTAGCAGATATCACTATACACAAGTTTTACTGTACATGCAAACAGCGAAGTGTTTATGGGAACAATGTGATATAGATTTGCCTCGTTATTTCCCTTTTGTATTATTGGCTTATTATTACTCATTTTTGTTCAGAACACGTTACTTCGATTTTGCTTCTGTTTATTAATTTAATAGGGTAAGCAAATGCTGAAGAAAAATCTAAAACATACTTTTTAAAAATCGATTTACTGTTTTTTTTTTTTTAATATTCGGGTGAAATATACTGTTTTTGGCCCTAAAAAAGATACGAGCGTTAGTTATGCACAATCGGGATCATGTGTTTCAAATATGTGAAGCCGAAGTTTTACAAATAAAACATTAATTTGTTGGATACCTACTTTAGAATTACTCAATATATTATAAATGTACTAAATTTGCCTATTAAAACGATCTTTTAACTGTAGACATGCATTTTTTTCCATAAATTTATTTATACTTATTTAACTAATTTAACATAATCGAATCCGTTTTCGAATTATACACAATTTGCACTATTCCACGAGATTGCTGTAAAATAAATTACCGAAAGGAAAAAGATCCATCAGGATTCACATCATTGTATTCGATGTCACAAAGTCCACTTTTAAATATTAGCACATGTACGAATATCGATTTGATTACTCCACTAGCCGAGGTAAGCGAAAGGTGCATCATTTTAACCGAACCGCTAGTATCCTGAGAATACTAATATGTAATAATATGAACCGTATATATTAATTTTAAACCGATAATCCCGCTAAAATAAGAAGCTGACAATAGCAACAATCAACTCTGACTGGTTTATGAAAAGCGTGAGTTTTTTCTTAAATATTGTTTCACTTGACCACCCACCCACTCTTAGCACAATGGTGAATCTTTGCAGTTTTTTTTTTTTGTATCGGATTGGTGCGCCCTTCTCTTTTTTTCAAATCTCATCTGCTAAGTTTCACAGCAATATGGAATAAGTTTGTTAGACTATTACTACTATGGCAATAAGACACAACGGGAAGTGAATTTTCTCACATATCCCCAGTATAGTGAGCATTCATGCATTCTAGCGAAGAAAAGAATATTCTAGTTACAGTCGGGTTCATTTTTTTGAAACTCTACTACTCAATATGGTATAACATTATTTTCATTAAGAACTAATCCCGAGGATTTTGGATGTTTAGTGATTCACACTCATTATTTATGACAGACGGAAAATGGACTTTATGTAATAAACTTATTTTGAATAAATACGCGTATGGTCTCATGGGCACATAAATAATAACAATTGTCTGCGATGTGCAGGAAGTCGGAAGTCAAACATGTTGTCGGGTTAAGAAGCATGACAAAAGAAATGTCTTAAAATGTAGAGGATAATGTAGGTTTAAGAATAAAACAAAACTAATTTGTGTATGTATGAACTACGAGTATGTTTTTCGTTCTGTGATTGATGGATGCTATCAAAGGTGAAATTTCCGTGTTTTAAGGTGTAATATATATACATATATATCGTCGGCTGAGTATTAGAGTGTGATAAGCGCCAGAACATTTTTTTGTACCTGTTTTATAGTCTTATAGTAAATGGCCCGGAAAAACAATATTTGCAACCTCTAAAATCATACAAACACCCTTAACACCATCATAGATAATAGCCAATAAGCCAAGTTGACTCAAGCGTCGACCTCTTTCTTTATTTATTTGACATCTCTGTACATTTTAACCCTTTACAGCGCCATGATGCAGTAATGCTACAAGCCGTTTAAATGCTCAGAAAAACGAAAAAAATGTTTTTAAGTCTATTATAACTCAATGTTACAGTAATGTCATATACCATTCTATTATTTTTTAGTAAGTTTCGGCTGAAAGAGATTGCGTTAGGAGCTCGTCTCTGAGTTGCAAATCACTTGTCGCAAAACTTGTGAAAAAAACACATGTGTGAATATTGGTATGTAATTGAAAAAGTACTCCAAATGACACACAGTGCATATTTTTGCGTACAATTTTCACTAAGTTCGGTGCATTATGCTACAGTACGATAAGTAAAATAACTGCTTCAAAATATTCCATATGTCATAGGGATACGTTATAATACATTGTGATCGGAAGTGTCAAAAACCCTTTTTTAAGTATTTTTTTTTTAAACATAAATAAAATGTTGTAATTCTAAAAAAAAAACGTGTTTAATCAAATTCGAAAAGCTATCAAATCAACGAGAACTTTCATGTTTTTACGATCTTGCGCTGTAGAGGGTTAAGCTTCAAATTAATTAACAAATACATTTTAGAAGTAAATTTCCTTGCAAATAAAATGATCACACATTTTCCATGCATTGGTGACATATTGCCCTCCTGTTTTCAGAAACCATGTGCCGATTGGTAGCTACCAGCACTTACTTTTCTTATTACAGAACCGATTACATTTACATGGGGATGTCCTAGGTTGGCAAGCACTTACCAACTGCCTTACCGGTAATCACTTATTTCCGCGGTGAACGATAATTGCTGGAAACATTAATTACTGCATCCTGGCGTTCAAGCACTTACTATTGGCCTTACGGGGAATCAGTTAATTCAGCAGTGGAAGTTAGTTATTGAAAGCATTAGTTATTACATCATGGAAGTTAAGCATTTACTTACCTTTTTAAATTATTGTTATTATTATTAATTATACTGAAAAGTACTGGCACCGCTCAATAACAAATTTCAAATGATGCAACATTGAAAAAATTCCTGACGGAGTTGGTCATGATTGGATTTGTCTGAGTCCAGGAATGCTTTTGAGAAAAAAAAAAATCTTGCAAAAGTAATAGTCTAAGAGCCGACAGCAAATTTTGGGAGTGGAGGTATGTATAACCAAAATATATGGGTATCTATGAAAAGGTATTATCATCGTGATATCCAATTCAATCGTCTGGGAGCGTTTTTTTTTCAGCCATGGCTAAATATAGAGGGCTAAAAACGTTAATTTTTCAGATTTTTGTCCCGAGGGTATAACCACGGAAATGATATACCAAAAAAATCAGAAAAAATCCCCTGATTACGAAAATCTAAGTCCCAGAAGTTTTGCTTTCAGCCTACCCCCAGGCAGGCGCCCTGAAAGTACGCCCCCAATCAGCTTTTTACTAATTAGGGGCTGCCAGACGATTGAATTGAAAAAGAAATGCAGCGACTACACGCAAATTTTTCTATTCAAGTGGAGCACAAAAAAAACAGTGTTTTCTTTGCAGGAATGCAAAAATGCATAAAATAACAATCTAATATGACTTGTGCATTATTTTGTGTATACATTGTTTTTCGTGATGGATTCCTCTTATAAAATATAAAACAATAAAGCTGATTTTTAAATTTACCAAAGCGCTAAACGGTGTTTCTATTCAAGTGGCGCGTAGGGTATGTGTGCGAAATAATGCCACGCAGTACATTTTTTATCGTCATCATGTTAAGATTGAAATCAAGAATGTTAACATTTAACCCTTTCGGTACGGGCTGGTACATTTATGTACCACCAAAAGTATAAACATCCCTAACAACAAAAATTTTCCTCTGATTTGGTTGAAATCTGTACCAGATCGTCTTTCAACATTTTAGTAACGGTTTCTTTCCAGCTATCAGACGACAAATTTATTAAGCTGTACCGTTTATTTTAAAGGTTTTGATTGTATGTAAATCACTTAACTTTTCTCCGTGCCGAAAGTGTTACATTATAAAGTTTACTCAGGCGGTTCATTGGCTCATGCATCCTGTAATTTGTTCTGAGTATGTGTCCATAATTGCGTAGCATATTCGAGGTGAGGATGGACAAGACTGTTCAAAAGTGCTAGAGCGCACCAAGCTTTAATTTATAGTCACACATTGGTGACTCGGGAAAAATTATTTTTTTACTTTTTAGTTTATTAAAGCTTGTTTTTAAAAAAATATTTTTTTATCTTTATATTTATTATTTATTTACATCGACGATTTCTATTCAATCGCAATGGCGAGGTTGCTGACTCGTTCAATTTCGTCATCATTCTGCGGTACTCGCACACTCTCGTCCCATTTAAATTCCTATTTCGCATGATCAAAACTGCAGGATTTCCGCTGATAGGTGGATGCTGGTTATCAACTGACTCTGCAGTTGCTACCTCAAAATTATCAAGGAGCGCCCAGGTCATGCCCCTGTCTTTCGCCACAGCGGATAGCATCAGGGCCACGAGAAAGATTGACTCAGCTCTTTAAGCTGGCAAGCCAATTCGGTGAGGTATAGTTAGGCACGAAGTTGAAGGCCATCACAAAAAGTCGTTGGTAGCTTATCTCACTTTATACAAATCTCCAAATGGTTCTTATGAGTAGCGGGGATACACATCCCAAGATCATTGGGATCACAATGATCCACAAGTGTGCTGGTAGAGTTTTTTTTTTTCTCAATTTCTGTGACAGGATGTGTTGTTCAAAAACAGCAGTGTATTTCGCTGGATTCATAAAGAATAAGAACTGTAAGATTTGTTTTTTTTTATCTTTATTTATTAAAAGTACACGTCTGATATCGGTTCACGTCATTAATTTTCACAAAAACTAGTAATTTGTTAACAAGAAAATAAGTAACCGAACTTGACTAGCGAGAACGTGGAACGATATTTCCTTTTGATCAACTTGTAATAGAATAGGTAAACATCTAAGTTAATCAGAGTATGCATTTACATAAGTGTCAACAACTACAGATGATTACGTACAAATAATGCATAACAAATACATATGTAGGTATATAAAAATATAGCAAACAAGGTGAAAGACTCCTTACAAAGAAAATCTATTAAGTCGATCACTCAATATGTCACATCCAGGGCCGGTTTTAAGAGTTTTGGCGCCTGGTGGAGGAAAAAAAATAAGCGCCCCAAAAGCAACTTAAAAAATGTTTGATCTTTTCCACATCTCCCGAAGAGATAGAGTAATTGACGCGTTGACTTCAACATAAAATCCAACCCTAAATCTTTCTTGATGGTTTAAAATTACCTCATCTGAACTACTTTTTTTCGGGACCGTAAAGTTGAAATTGCTGGAAAAGGAACTTTAATTTCATTTGCTATAAGTCTCGCCTTATCTACAAATTCAAAAAAAAATTGTCATTAGTTCTTAGTTCGACTAAAAACTTTTTATTAAGCACAAAATTTCAACTGCAAGCTTAAGGCGAATACTGCTTTGTGTCTAATATTGTGTACCAAATAACAACACAACAAATAAATTTAAATTCGCTAAGCGTACTACCAAGCGATTGAGGCATATTTTGGACTTTTTGATCATCATTTTCTGAAATTTCAACAATAGCCTCATAAACATCTCCCAAGTATAGTTTTAGTGATTTTATTGCATCTATTCTGCTTGAGAGTCAAGCTACTAAGATAATTTTTTTTTTAAAACCGACCATCTGCCTACAGAACTTGAATAGAAAACATACTTAGATACTCTCAACTGTATCGAAGAATGCAACTGCATCAGTAGAGCATTGAACATCATCATAGCTCTAGGTTCCAAAACCTTAATTCTCGCTTGCATACCACAATGTTTCCCTCTCATATAAGTACCATTATCATACCCTTGTCCTCTACAATTCACTAATAGAATATCCAAATCAGCAAGTTCATTCAAAACTAAATCAGTTAAGCCAGACCCAGTTGTTTTTTTCGCAACAATCCCAAAAAATATTCTCTAATTTTAAACTGTTTCGTATTTTGGTCCACTATTCTAACTACTAAAGTTATTTGCTCTTTTCTACTTATGTATATCGAAGCCAAGGAGAATCAACGCATTAATAAACGCAGGGAAAATTGAATATAATTATGTACATACTAATTTTCAATATTTTTAAAAATGTGCTATCTACCACTTGAAGTGCTAATGTTCTGAATTGAATAATATCTTTTGTTTTCGTAGCCGCAGGTTGAATTTTTTATGTAGTCTTGTTTTGTTATCAATAAAATATTAAATGCACAACATATAAGAACGAAATGTTTTTTTATTGGTTGCAAACACGAAAATGCATAAGGGATCCAAAAAAAAAAGCAAATGTGCTATCTTTCTGTCGCGATCTGTACATACATAATGCAACAATAAATTTTACTACGTATGGACCTGAGTTTGACTCTCTTTCTCTTCAGTCAAATCGAACGTTTTGATACATCGAACAAGGATGTGAGACCAAATTTGAAGTTCGCATCGTTTTAGGTAGGCGCATTGCCTTGGCGCAAAATTTTAATCCTGCTCCACAACTTCCGACATGTTTGTTGGTTTGCATGGATTTTGGTAGGCGAAAATGGAGCGGTATGATAAGACTGCTCCACAGCATGTTGGCAGTGAAAATTTCGTTTTTGGCAATGGGCTGAAAGGGTCGACTGGATATTTAATATGAAACAACAGAGTCTACTATGGTTGCAGCAGAGACAATGTTTGTCTCTGGTTGTAGTTGGGTACAGATAAAAATTCTGCTAACTGGTCTGTTATACCAATTAGCAGCTATAGAGAGAAAGAGAATAAAATGTTGTGGGAACGGGAAGGGATAGAAAAAAAACATTATGTGCATATTTATATGGAAATTTGGTGATTTTAATGTGTGTGTATTTTTTAAGGTCCATACAGTGATTGAAATGTGTGTATTGTTATTTGAGAAGTACGGTGAGAAATATTTTTTTTGTGAAGAATATAAATACATACATATTAGCAAACGAGTAGATCTGTTTTTTTGATAGTAATTTTTTTAGTTTTTACGCCTCTTGCTTTCTAGCGCCTGGCGCGGCTGCGCCACTCGCTCCTATGTAAGGTCCGGCCCTGGTCACATCACAAGCACACTGACTCGATTACTAAACCGGAGACAGGTTTCCTGCAACGATGTAATTTCCATCGATGAGAGTGCCATCACATCCACAACTAGTATTTGCAATAACCTGAACCTATGAATGAAAGTTGCAGAGAAGAAAGTTATTTTAATCATCAAATGCCGCACGTTTCGATTTCATTTGAAACCAAGTCCTCACGGTAGCTGCAGCATTCTTCCTAAGAGCGTTAAAATGCTAATCTGCCCACTTGCCTTTTTTGTAATTGGATTAGCTCTACATTCAGAAGCGCATCTTTCGAAGGTTAAACCCTAATCTGGGGATGTTCGATTTTTTGTCAAATTTTCTTTGTTTATTATATTTTAAAACCCGTGGTAATTAAGTGAACTTAATGAATTTTGGTGAACCATATTTTCAGAAAAGCAAATGCCTTAATCCGCCGAGAACTGCCAAAAGAGTGGAAGTGTTCATCAAAGAGTGTCAAGAAGAGGTTAAAAATAAATTGGTTCGAGGTAAATAATCGCTCCTCTATTAAAGACACTCAGTTTGATTGAATATTTTTAGAGGCATACCAAATTCTAAAGGACGAGGTCAACCAGGAATTCGGTGATGCACATAGTAAAGAGGATCCCAATTTATACGCATATGGTTATAGTGACGCTCATGATCAACTTTTACCGAAAAATAGAATAAGTTTTGGTGGCATTTACCATCCAACATTAGTTCCATTCGAAGACAAGCGAATCGCAGGGGTACGTATTTAAATACAGTGTCTGATGACTACGATTATTATACTCATCGTGTGGATTCAATATAATTAACCTACTGGCGTCTCGCTCATTGTTCAATTAGTTTGCTATGTACCAAACAATAATTTGTTAGCCAATTCAAGGTTAAATCTGCATAGAAGGTCATGGCATTCAGCAAGTGCATACGTGCTCATAAGAAGTACATATATCTTGAATTCTCCCACAATTGCACTTATAATAACTCTCTTGTATGGTAGTCAAAACAATACAAAAACAAATAAATATTTTTTTTTTTTAGTGTCTCCTACATTGCGTGTATGCGAAAAATAATGCCATTGATCAAATGGGATGGCCAACACTGGATGGCCTCGTCGACTTCTACTCGGAGGGCGTTAATGAGCATGGGTTTTTTATGGCAACACTTCGAGCAGTTAACTTGTGTCTAAATGTGGTTACAGCTAAATATCGTGTAAACCGGCGCAAATTGCCTGAAAAGGGTGAAAGTTGTGATTTGGCGTTTGATGTATTTGACTGTATCTCGGATCAAATAACTGGCTACTGCTTGGATCACTTTCGACAAGCATGATATGGTAGCAAATGGTAACAGAACTTTCATGTATAGTACCTTAAAGTATAACTTAGATATAACGATTACAATATTGTTTTCCACACCATAAGGTTCAGCGACTACTTGCTCGGTTAATCCAACTTAACAACTTAACCAGTGGAACATAGAACCAGCTTAAAATTTGCATCCTAATATTTTAACGCTTTACAAAATCGACAGGAAAACGGATCTATCGCATGTCATAGGCGAGGTCTCTTTCACCACGAATACAAGTGCTACAAGTATTAATCGTAATCATTTGAGTTCCATTTCACAAATGCGGTATTTATTTATTTATGTACATAATATTGTTTTGTTAAATAAATATAATAGGCACCTAATTTTGGTTGAAACGTATACACACATTTGCATATCCTCATCCCCAACATAAGGGCGCAAATTTTAAGTAATTCACTACCGCGGAAATTACACGCTCGAGAAGTGCTTATCAGTTATAGATAGAGATAAATTATTAGTATTTTTTTTTTTACTGAACAAGAGATAATAAATGAGAATAGTAATGATCTCAAATGAAAAAAAAATTAAGTTTAAAAAACTAAATCCCGACTATGGGAAAAACCAACTAAAAAGTACGAAACAAGATGAAACGAAACAATGATTTTCAGAGTACAGCTCTAGTCGTTTTTATAAAACTTATAAATACCTACACTACCTAAACCTATGTAAGCCGGCCACGGCATGTCTACATAATAAACATAAAAGGCGGCCAACTATGCCTTGGGGTCTACCCCGGATCAAACGGAATCGACGAGGGAATTCCATCTCTTTCTAACAGCCACCAGAATCTCTGATGTTGCTGTTCAATATTGTGCCCATCGCGCCCCGAAACCGACCTACTAAACCGGAGGCACTCCGTTTGGCTCTGTGCGACGTCTCTGTCGTACTTAAGCCGCCTATCCACAGTCTTGCGAGCAACATGGAAGATTAGCGGTACCGCTGATCTATCCTGGATCAGACCCTGTTGGTCAAAATAGAGGAACGCTTCTGGTGGAACGAAGCCATTAAGGCGCACTCTTTCGTGGTACGTGAAATTGGGGTAATAAGCCCCGAAGATCAGGCTGTTGCATTCAAAAGAATGCATACCTTCACTTCATTATTAAATTTCAATTTGCCATGGTTTTTCACGACAAGTGCACTCGCATTTGTCTTATTAAGATTCGTGCAAGTTAACACACACGAACATCAAGCATCCAACACAACATAACCGGACACCGGACACCTCCGTACTTCCCTTCCTTTCCCATATATTCACCCCAAGCTCATTCACCCATTCACCTTGATGCAATTCACTGTCAGCACTTCCCAGCCATTCACCCATTCACCTTGATCAAATTCACTGTCAGCACTTTCCAGCCATTCACCCATTCACCTTGATCAAATTCACTGTCAGCACTTTCCAGCCATTCAACCATTCACCTTGATCAAATTCACTGTCAGCACTTTCCACTTTACCCCATGCACTAACCATTTCCCTTACTTAGCATAAGAAATACATTGTTAGAATTAAGTAAATAAGAATAATAAAGGACAGACGGTCATAGACTGCGCAACCGAAAAGTCATTTTTTCATAAAAAAACTCAAAACAATCAGTCGTAGACTGAAGAATCAGTACTAAAATAACTGGCGCCCAACTTAATAAGAACCTGAACAAGCAACTCAATAAGGATTATTTAGGACCTCACCAATCAACAAAGAAGGAGACTCAACCCAAAAGGATTAACCAACGAAAAAAACAGCAATAAGAATGAAATTTTTGTGAGTAACCAAAAAAAAAAAGTGAAAATTAGTGATTATTTATTATTTGAAATATTGTAAGAGTTAAAATAGAAAGTGTAAATAGTAAATAATAGTGTAAAGGTATTCCAAAATGAGCATTACAAAAGAACAGATTATTGAACTTGTTCGTGCTACCGTCGAGCTATCACAGAAACAGTTCGCGGAAAAAATAAATGATTTGACATCAGCAATCGGTCAATTACAACCGCCTAGTGTTGAAACTTATGTGCCTGTATCTACTCGAAGCGGTGTTCTAAATCGTGGTGGTGGTCTCGATTTAATAAAATCATTACCCGAATTTAAAGGCGACTCCGCCTCATATCCTTCCTGGCGTACAGCAGCACATTTTGCCATGGGCTATTATCACGAAGGCTCTGAAAATTATTATATTGCAATGGGAATTCTAAGAAATAAAATAACAGATTCTGCAAACGCAACCTTATCCGCTTTTAATACTGTGTTAAATTTTAATGCGATTATTGCTCGATTAGATCAAGTGTATTCGGACAAAAGGCCATTACATGTTCTCGAAAACGAACTTAAGGCTGAACTATAATAGTCGAATGGGTTCGTACGACCACGTACGAAACTGTGCGAACACAAGGAATTTGTATTGTACAACCATAATAGCTTTTCCCTTCGATTCGTTAAGTTTTCGTCCACTTTTGCTCACTTACGAAAGGAGCGAATCCATTCGCTCTTTCGTACGAAAATTTGACATTTGACTGTAACAGCCGGGTAAATTTAAAATTGAAATTTCGGAAATTAAGAAATGTTGTTTTATTTGCTTTTTGCAATTAATAGCATTATCATTTTGAAGAATATTTGTTCTTAGATTTCATTTATATACTGTAATGTATGCATTTGCAAGTATGTAGTACAAAACATTACACATATTCATATGTACGTCGAACATAAAAAAATGGCTTGTACATAGGACTACGATTTGCTTTCTCAATGGAAACATAAATTAATGTATGAAAAAATTCATTTTTATTTTGTTAGATAGTAATTTTTTTCGATATCACTAGTTATTTTGCAAAACAACAAACAAATCACGGGCAAAACGACTAGAATCTGACAATCGCCCGTGACAGTCGCTTCCGTTCGCATTCTCCTATTATGGGCAACTTGAGCAATTGACATTTCGGAAGGAAACTTAACGTAGGATTTTGACAGTAGCTTCCGATTGCTTTCGACTATTATAGTTCAGCCTTTAGTATTTTGCGTCAGGGTAACTTATCCATTAGTGAGTACTACGATGCAGTCGATAAAAATTTGACACTTATAATAAATAAAAATATTATGACACATAGTGGTAACAACGAGGTTATCGTCGCTCTCAACGAGCGTGCTAGAGAGAATGCTTTACGTATTTTCATTTCCGGTCTGCGAAAACCCTTATGCGATATATTATTTTCTGCTCGCCCACTAGACCTACCCACAGCTCTTGCGACGGCACAAGAGCTGGAAACAAACCATAAACGATACGAATTCGCACGTACGTTTGCAGCAGGCAGCTCAGCAAAAATTAACGGATCACAGTTTCGAACAGATTCTGATCCACGTACTCGCAATCACCCACAGTATAGTCGTGTCCAAAAAAGTGAACCAGTTCCTATGGAAGTAGATAATCGTACTTCCTATTTTAGAAAGCGAACTCCCGCACAAAATAATTTTCCAAAACAGCATTCTAGCAGAAACTTTACATATGTAGACCAACAACAAACCACGATGGCTAAACGCCCACGCGATGGAACACATTCTAGCCAATCGCCTATTCAAAAATTACAAAAAATTAACGCAATGCCAATAGAAAATTCCGAAATAAGAAGCGAATTATGTTGGGATAATTCTTACGAAGTTCAGTCGGATAATCAAATTTATGATGAGATCAATTTTTTAGGGTAAAATCACTCTTGCCATTTATTACTAAAACTGCAATAAATGGACAAGAGATACGAATTTTAATCGACACAGGAACTTCCAAGAACTATATTAAAAAACATAATTTTCTTAAAGCAGTATGTTCAGTAGAAAGCCCCTTTCATGTTAGGTCCCTCAACGGAAGTAACTTGATTACAGAAAAATGCAAAATGAATATCTTAAAAAATACTTCAACCTTCTTTTTACTCCCTTCGTTGAGTACTTTCGACGGTATCATAGGATATGATTTCCTTAAGCAAATAGAGGCAAAAATCGATACCAAAAATGAAATTTTATTTTATAAACATGGCGAGGAAAAACTACACCATATCATTTGTCAACAGGTTAACTTAATTATTACAGACCAAAAATCTGTCCCTGATTATCTGCAAACACAATTTAAACAGTTAATCCAAGAAAATGCCTCTGCATTTTCAAAGCCAGACAGGGCATTACCTTATAATACGCATATTAAAGCCACCATACGCACAGCAACTGACGAACCTATCTATACTAGGAGTTACCCATACCCTATTTCAGCAACCGAGTTCATAAACACCGAAATAATGTCACTGCTGCGTGATGGTATCATTCGAACATCATGTTCACCATATAATTCCCCAATTCACGTAGTTAATAAGAAAGGTTTAGACGAAAACGGCAAACCTAAATTACGAATGGTCATCGACTTCAGAAAAATAAATGAGAATACCATAGCCGACAGGTACCCCATCCCGGATACATCGGTCATACTAGCAAATTTGGGTAAATCTAAATACTTTACAACCCTGGACTTAAAATCCGGGTTTCATCAAATTCTTTTAGCCGAAAAAGATCGACAAAAGACAGCTTTCAGCGTGAATAATGGCAAATATGAATTTTGTCGCTTGCCATTTGGCCTTAAAAATGCTCCCAGCATTTTCCAAAGAGCTATTGACGATATTTTAAGAGAAGATATCGATAAAATCTGTCATGTTTATATCGATGATATAATCATATACTCCCCAGACGAGCAAACACATATTACACACATAGACAGAATATTGAAAAAACTGGAACAAGCCGGAATGCGTATTTCCACGGAAAAATCAAAATTGTTTAAAACCGAAGTAGAATTTTTAGGTTTCCTAGTTTCACAAAAAGGTATCAAAACCTGCCCCGACAAAGTTCAGGACATTTTAAACTATAAAACACCAGAGACACTTCGAGCATTACGCTCATTCCTGGGATTATCAGGATACTATCGTAGGTTTATAAAAGACTATGCGAGAATAGCTAAACCTTTAACGAAATTCTTACGCGGAGAAAATGGTCATGTAGGAACTAATCATTCAAAAAATATAAAGATAACATTTGACACAGAGGCCTTACAAGCATTTGATACACTTAAGAAAATCTTAGCTTCAGAAGACGTTTTACTACAATATCCGGATTATGGGAAGCCCTTTGATCTAACTACAGATGCCTCTTCGTCTGCTTTAGGAGCGGTCCTCTCTCAGAATGGCAAACCAATTACCATGATTTCACGAACGCTTTCCAAAACGGAAGAAAATTACGCCACCAATGAGCGCGAACTTTTGGCAATAGTATGGGCATTACAGAATCTCAGACATTACCTATATGGTACAAAAGGCATACACATCTACACAGATCACCAGCCACTTACATTCGCAATTTCAGACAAAAATCCAAATTCAAAGATCAAAAGATGGCGTGCGTTTATTGAGGAATTCTCGCCTAAAATCCATTACAAACCTGGGAAAGAAAATAAAGTTGCAGATGCACTTTCCAGACAATTCATTCATAACTTTTCTAAATCAAACACAGAAACGGAAACAGTACATAGCGAAATTTCACTAACCAGAACAATTCAAACAATAAAGTTCCCCGTTAACCAATTTAGAAACCAACTAGTAATATCCAGATGTAGCCATGACCATAAGAGTACAAAAATTTTATTTCAGAAATGTATCCGACATACAATAAACTTTAGTACTACTGCTGTATTAATGCAATATCTGCAAGAATGCGTTAATCCTAATGTGGTTAATGCTGTTCGATGTGATCTTCCACCTCTGGCCCAGATTCAAAATGCTCTAATATTAAATTTTCCAACCGTGAAATTTGTTCACACTGAAAAACCGGTAATTGACCTTTTAAACAAAGACGACCAATTAGAGACAGTTACAATGGAACATAATCGTGCACATCGATCCCTTCAGGAAAACTTTCAGCAAATTCTCAATGACTACTATTTCCCCGATATCAAGAAAATGCTCAGAACTATTATTATGAATTGTAAAATATGCTTGGAAAACAAATACCAAAGAAAACCTCCTAAGCCCGAGATAGGCGCAACACCGTTGCCTAGTTTTCCGGGAGAAATCCTACATATCGATATCTTTATTACAGATAAGCAGCATTTCTTAACATGCATTGATAAATTCTCCAAATTCGTAATAGTAGTCCCTCACGTTCCTCCATTGACATAAAAGAAGCATTACTTCAAATCTTAGGAAAATTCAAAAGTCCAAAAATAATAGTTTCCGATAACGAAAAAGCATTTTCATCAAGTATTATTACAACGCTCCTCAGAGATCACTTTTCTATTGAACAATTTTTCGTCCCGACACTCCATAGTGAGAGTAATGGCCAAATTGAACGATTCCATTCAACGCTTTTGGAAATTTCACGTTGTATCAAAGCGCAACAACAAATAAGTGATACAGTAGATCTGGTGCTTTTAGCAACTCATAAATATAATAATACAATCCACTCTATTACGAACGCAAAACCAACCGATATACTGCATGATTATCAAACAGAAAAGCTAGAGTTCATAAGGAAAAAACTAGCCACTGCTCAAGAAAAAACACTTGGCCGAATAAACAAAAATACATCCAATAAAATCTACCATCCCGGCGAAATAGTTTTCGTCCGTAGAAATAGACGCTTAGGAAACAAATTTGAAAAAATCTTTATTGAAAAAGTAATAGAAAAAGATTTAGGCACCACCGTTTTAATAGACGGCAAGAAGATTCATAAGAGTAACCTCCGTTAATACTATATTTTCAGTTTGTCACTCATCATCCTTCGGATATCGATAGCCGAAATTCACAATTACTCAAATGCACACTTCATAGCGGTAACGAAAGGAAAAACAGTCACCTTCAACGAATTCTCATATCTTGTTCATGTCACAAACCTCTCTGAATATAGGAACATTGCTTACGAAAGCAAACACGTTCACATTACGGCCCTGCAGAAAGGAAACGACATCCTAAATCAACAGTCTGAAGAAATATTGCACATCATTAGTACACTTGAAGTCCCAAGAAGATTCGCAAGGTCTATAGACTTTATTGGAAGTACACTAAAATTTATAGCCGGAACACCTGACCACAACGATTTTGAACTCCTTTTAATGAAACAAAATACACTTATTGAAAACAATAATAGGCAAACAAAAATAAATTCTCAAATACAAGACAAAATTAATGAAATAACAAATCAAATCAACGCAATAATTTCACAACATAGTGATAAGTAAATCATCCGAATCAGAATTATTACTTTTGGAATACCTATCTGTAAGAAATAATCTTGTAATTAACCATTTAAATAATATAGCGCTTTCAATTGTGTTAGGAAAAAATAACATAATTAACCCATTAATCTTAGATAATATAGAAATAAGTCACTTAATTGATTCTCAAAACCTTCCGATAAGTATAAGTAACTTACTTTCCGCTGCTAAAATTAAAATACTTCAAAATTCAGATGTCATCCACTATGTATTGAAAATTCCTAAAATTGAAAACTTTTGTGATTTTATTGAAATTTATCCGGTAGTCCGTAATAAAACTATTCTTAAGCTAGATAGAAGTCAGGCTGCAAGATGTAAAGATTACATACTACCCGTAAAAGAATGCATTTATACGCCAGATGTCTACATTTGCCAACCTACAACTTCAGAATGCGTCACACAGTTGCTCAATAACAATACGGCTCTATGCACCTCCCAAAACGCATACCACGTACCCCTCGTACAACAGATTGAGGACGGAGTTATAATCCTCAACGATGTACCAAAAACAACAGTCATCGACCAGGTTCAGTTAGAAGTCCAGGGAACATATCTATTAACATTTTCGGATGTTAATAGATATTACCCCTACCTGACTATCTACCTCGTCGTGGTGTAGGGGCCTAAAAGGTCAAAGACTCTCGGGTCACCAACCCTAGAGGAGATCTCAACCAAAGGATAGTCGACCCCGTCACACCATTCCCATCCTCTATCCCTTCGCTCCCAATCCCGGGCCGGATTAAGGTGTCATACGACCCGTGCCGAGAATCGACCAGGCTGAGGGCCCTTTAAATAGCTCAGTCTAGCACGGAGTATCCGGAAACCTGGCGACATCCGGATTAGCCAGCCTTACCTGCATACTGCGGATCTCTGTGCAGGTGGACCTTCTTTCTCCGCTACTCGTGGGAACTATAATGAACACAAACAACAAAAACAACAATAACAAAAACAACAATTCCAAGACCGGGTCCTCTTCAATCCCGGCCGGCAGCAAGACCTCAGGGTCTTCTGCTGAGGTTGCTCGATGCCAAGCAGCAGCAAAGAATCTGCTACCCAAGCTGGATTCTAGCATTGCTGGCAAAGGCGCGCATCCACTTCTAAACACCCATTTGGATGCGCTGGGAAGACCGAAAGCTTCTGGCCCGTCTCCCAACGCATCCTCCAATCACCCACGGTCGTCCGCTTCGGACGCTTCGGGGACGGTACGCCGGAAACGGTATATCGCCCCCTCCAAGCAGGCTTATAGGGACCGTAAGACTGCTGCCAATGTACTGGAAAGAATTGGCAAAATTCCAGAAGAGGCCAGATCAGCACAACAAAGGGCCTCTCTTGATTGGGCGATGAAAATCACCAAGAGGTCACCCGCTGCGTCTTCAGACTCCGCGTTAAAAAGACAAAGGTCGCTGGACGAGTCCCATCCGGACTCAAAAAGAACTAAGGTGAACAACACCACACCTAAGCCGTCCAGCATCACATCAAGGCTTTTCAGCGAGGTTCTTAAGGATCACTTGGTGGCTGCAGTCATTGACCGCAGCGATCCAGACGGTAGGATCTCCCCTGATAGGTGGCTGCTGGTCAACAGCCGGCTGCACAGTGGATTCCTTAGAATCTTCAAGGATCACCCAGGTCCTCCCCCTATATGTCGCGACAACGGATGGCATCAAGGCCATGTGAAGTTGGTCGCCTGCGCTGACGATAGATCGGCGCAGCTTTATAAGTTGGCAATAAGCCAATTGGGTGAGATATGGCCAGGTGCTAGGTTGGAGGTCGTAGCAAAGGAGGATATCCCGAGCAGACCAAGAACCCGGGCCTGGATCCCAACCGAACCCCCTCTCGCCGCAGATGTGCTTAGCGTTATTAAACTCTGCAATCCACAACTTCCGACGCACAATTGGAAGATTGGCAGGTTAGACGAAGCCAGGGGTCTCTTTAGGAGTGCCTGTATTGTTATCAATCAGGAATCCCTGGCTCCTCTCGCCAAAACCAACGGCGTAATAAGCTACGGGTTTGACTCTATCACCCTTAAGGTGTACAAAAAAGACGAGGCAATAGCGGAGTCAAACCCCTCACCCAAGGACCTCGCAACCACTTCGGAGCTACCGTCATGCTCGCAGATGTCATCCGGTGCAATGACAAATGACTCGAAGACGGTACCCTCACCACTACCACCACCACCATCCCAATCCCACCCCCCATCCCTGGAAGAACCGCTCTCGGATATGGAGATTGAGCCCATCATATGCTTGAGTGAGGACGAGCTTTTAGCTTCGGACTCAGACCCAGAGGCAAACTCTACAGTAGTGGAGGTAAATCCGCCTGATTGTAGCTCCAATGCTGCGATTAGTTCAGATTAACCTCCACCACTCCAAAGCGGCATCCGCTTCACTTCTTCTCCGACTCCAACAACTAGGAGAAGATGTCGTCCTGATCCAGGAACCTTGGGTTAATGGTAACTCGATACTTGGACTCAGGACTCCTAATTATACTCTTTACCACAAGAGGAATGAAGGTAAGCCAAGAGCCTGCATTCTCGCAAAGAGTAATCTCAATATATTCCTACTCTCTAATTACAGCGATCGAAATACAGTAGTAGTAAAACTGGAGACTGGCAAGGGCAAAATCTGGCTGGTCTCGGCCTATCTCGCCCATGACGATATAGGCCCTCTACCTCCGAACAATCTGAGGGAGGCGATCGCGGATGCAGAGAGGCGCAAGGATGGACTAATCCTGGGTAGTGACGCTAACGCGCATCACTCTATTTGGGGCAGCTCCGACACCAACAACAGAGGTGAGTTACTTTTTGACTTCTTTCTTAATACAAACCTCACCTACTGCAACAAAGGTTGCACACCAACTTTTATAACCTGCAATAGACAGGAAGTTCTAGATATTACACTTGTATCTGATAATATCTCCCAATCGATCAACAACTGGAAAGTTTCGGCTGAGCATTCGTTCTCAGATCACCGATACATCCAATTCTCGTTAGACGACCATCCCCCAGCCAGACCAGAGTTTCGGAACTACCGAAAGACCGACTGGGCTAAATACAGGGAAACACTACAGGGGTTAATCCCTTCTTCAATACCCCCGGTCCCGAGCAGCACACAAGAGCTTGACTGCATGGTAGGAAAACTCACTTCCGCCTGCAATAAAGCATTAGATGTGGCATGCCCTACAATAAGACCAAAGGGGAAACCAAAACCTCCATGGTGGAACTCCGATATTAGCAGCACAAGAAAACACTGCAGACTGCTATTCAATAGGGCAAAACTCACAAAAAGTGCCCTAGACTGGACCTCTTATAAGGAGGCCCTCGCAGTATTCAAAAGTACTCTCAGGAAAGCCAAACGGAAATCCTGGAGACTTTTCTGCGACAACATTGAGAACTTCTCGGAAGCCTCAAGGCTACGAAAAATACTCTCCACCAATCCAAGTACTCCTGGCTATCTGATTAAACCAGATGGCTCTTGGACCTCTTCAAGCGAAGAAACAATAGACCTACTACTGGATACACACTTTCCTGGTAGCTTCTCTTCTCCACTTAGTAGTTCGTCTAACAGTACACAACCTACTCAACTTACACAAAATAACACAAATTGTCTGGTCACAAAGGACAAACTGCTTTGGGCACTACGCAGCTTCCAACCATACAAATCTGCGGGACCTGACGGCATAATACCTGCTGAACTCCAGTCGGCAACTGACATTATTCTGCCCTGGCTGAAAACTATACTTACGTTTTGTATAAACAATATTTACATCCCCAAATTATGGTTGGAAGTTAAAGTAATCTTCATTCCCAAAGCGGGTAAGAGCTCTCACGCTAGTCCAAAAGATCTCAGACCTATTAGCCTATCATCATTCTTCTTAAAAACCTTAGAAAGACTGATCGATACCCACCTTCGGAGTAGCATCGAAGCAAGACTGCTATCAGAATCCCAACATGCTTACTGTAAGGGTAAATCAGTGGAAACTGCACTGCACTCCCTGGTACGCACCATTGAGAAGACGATTTACTGCAAAGAATACACAATGGTTGTCTTCCTTGACATAGAAGGTGCCTTTAATAATATTAAATCGGAGGCTATAGTAGATGCCCTTTCAAAACTCAAGGTCGAGCACTCGCTTCGCAAATTGATTAATTTACTACTTACTAGTCGAATTATCAACACCAAGCTGGGCGAGTCCTCTTCCAGGAGATTTGTCAGCAGAGGCACCCCCCAAGGTGGTGTCCTATTCCCCCTTCTTTGGAACCTGGTAGTAAATGAACTTTTGCTACTCCTAGAAGGCGTGGGATGCAAAGTAATCGCATATGCTGATGACGTCGCTATAGCTATTTCCGGCAAGCATCTTCACACGATCAATGAACTCATGCAAAATGCACTAAATAAGCTCTCGAAATGGACCGACAAATGTGGACTGGGAGTTAACCCTCAGAAAACGGAGTTGGTTCTTTTTACTAGGAAATACAAAATCCCTCAGATAGACCCCCCTTCTTTATATGGTACCAAGTTAGTTTTCACCGACAAAGCAAAGTACCTAGGTCTCATCTTGGATAGTAAGCTTAGTTGGAAACTCAATATCCAAGAAAGAGTAAAGAAAGCTACCATAGCAATCTACTCCTGCAAGAAAGCCATCGGCAGCAAATGGGGTCTTCAACCCCGCATCGCCCACTGGCTCTATGTATCTATCATCAGACCGATTCTGATGTATGGCGTAGTGGTCTGGTGGACCGCCCTAGATAAAGCTATACATCGCGACAGCTTGGGGAAAGTACAAAGATTAGCGTGTCTGTGCATTAGCGGAGCATTAAGATCAACACCCTCCGCAGCACTAGACATCCTACTATATCTCCCACCCCTAGACTTAATTGGTAAGCAAATGGCAACCAGTTCTGCCATAAGACTCAAAACAATCTCACAGTGATCAAGTAACTACACTGGCCACTTCATAATACTAGACAATCTTACCCTTCCCGAAAACATAGACTACACTGTACCCAAGCCCAATTTTGACAAAAACTTTAAAGTCACTATCCCAGATAGGTCCTTCTGGGATGACCTAGGTGCTGTAACAGACAAGTCGATACACTTCTATACTGATGGCTCTAAAACCAATGATGGTGTAGGAGGAGGTGTTTTCTCAGACAGATTAAAACTAAATCTCTCCTTTCGTCTCCCTGATCACTGTAGCGTGTTTCAAGCGGAGATCATGGCGATTTCGGAAGCACTGTCCTGGATCAAGAGGAATGTAATATCCACTAACGATATTAGCATTTTCTCGGATAGTCAGGCGGCGTTGAAATCTCTGGAATCAGTCTCATCCACTTCTAAGATCACCTCCAACTGCCGTTCATCTCTCATAGAGATGGCTAAGCAGTTTAACATTCACCTTTGCTGGGTGCCGGGGCACAGAGACATTCCAGGGAATTGCAAAGCTGACGAGCTCGCTAAAATAGGAACAACAATACCTATTCTACCCGATAAGAAATATATAGGTATGCCACTCGCTACTTACAAGCTAGCACTCAAACTTGACTTACTTAGTTGGCGCTACAGCTCGAGGTGAACCTGGGCCTGCTTCTCGCAACCATTTGTGTGTGCGTGTTATATCTTTGCACGAAAAACTTGACACAGTCAATAAAACCAACGCCAGATGGGAAGGTGGAACCACCTGCCTTGCTACAAAGCAAATCTGGCCTAGATTGGATCTTAACCGCTCTAGATACCTTTTGTCACTAAAAAGACTGCATATTAGTACGATTATCGGTGTCATCACAGGACACTGCCTTATAGGCAGACACGCTACTTGACTTGGCGTCATTTCGAATGACTTCTGCAGAAGCTGTAGAGACGTAGAGGAGGAGGAAAGTCCAACACATCTCCTCTGCTCGTGTCCAGCTCTTTCCCGTAGTAGGAAACTTCACCTTGGAGAATACTTCTTCGTTGATCTAAGTGATCTCATACAAAAAGACGTAGGAAGCCTTCTTCGTTTTATACAAAGTTCCAAATGGTTCACCTGAGTAGCGGTGTGATTATCCCCAAGATCCTTGGTATCACAATGGGCCTCTATAGGCCTAAGTGTGCTGGTACTTGTTACTGGCAGCCACTGCTACCTAACCTAACCTAACCTAACATTTTCGGATTCAATAAGGGTTAACGACACCCTATACCGGGTAAAGAAAATAGCTGCCTATGTCATACCGCATCCACCGAAGACTCTTTCTATAACGCACCTTGAGCATGAAGAAAAACTATCGCTTCCATATTTGCACCATATTCATATCGACAACACAAACCACATCAAAACACTTAGAGAAGAAATATCGACTCAAAAACTTCTCTGGTGGACCACTATTTCGTCAGTGGCAATAATTGCTTGCACAATAATATTAATTCTCCTTATACGCAACAGGCAAAATACAGTCACCTCAAACCAAATTGACTCAATAATTACGCAAGTCAAATGTCGAAACGAGGACGTCTCGATCTTATCAGGGGGAGGAGTTAACACACACGAACATCAAGCATCCAACACAACATAACCGGACACCGGACACCTCCGTACTTCCCTTCCTTTCCCATATATTCACCCCAAGCTCATTCACCCATTCACCTTGATGCAATTCACTGTCAGCACTTCCCAGCCGTTCACCCATTCACCTTGATCAAATTCACTGTCAGCACTTTCCAGCCATTCACCCATTCACCTTGATCAAATTCACTGTCAGCACTTTCCAGCCATTCAACCATTCACCTTGATCAAATTCACTGTCAGCACTTTCCACTTTACCCCATGCACTAACCATTTCCCTTACTTAGCATAAGAAATACATTGTTAGAATTAAGTAAATAAGAATAATAAAGGACAGACGGTCATAGACTGCGCAACCGAAAAGTCATTTTTTCATAAAAAAAACTCAAAACAATCAGTCGTAGACTGAAGAATCAGTACTAAAATAACTTGCACATGTGGGTACTCAAATTTCTATATTTGAGTACAGATGTTTCTTTGAATATCCTTGCACATGCTGGTATTCAAATTTCTATATTTGAGTACAGCTTGCACATGCTAGGATTCGAATTTCGGTAATTTATTATCATTACCAGCGATCACAAAAGTGTCATATATCTCTTCCAGATAATGACACATCCAAAAATAAATGTTCACGGATTCTGAGCTAGAACAGACAACAAGAAGAAGATTATAGAGAGTTGATTTCAGAACGCGGTGGTGTACAGACGTACACCACCGCCAACAATAAATACTTAATATTATTAAAAAGTGTATTATTTTAATAACAAGAAAAATAAAAAGTGATTGTAAAAAAGAAGTTAATGTTATTCTTCTAAATGAATACAAAGAACACAAAAGTTAATAAAATAATATACAATAAATTAACAACAAAGAATAAACAAAAACAATTCGTCAGAATTATATAACAAATTGGCGCAGCCGGTAGGATTAAGGAAGCATCAGTAATTTACTGGTAATTGCTTGAAAAGCCTTAATCCGAAAAGTTTATACTGGGCAAGACTACCTTACCCTTAAACTCGAGTCTGAGTCTGGTTTCGAGGGTATAAAAAACCGAACAAAAAAAAAAAAGTGAAAAAGACCCAAGAAGATAAGACCTGGCGAATTCCCTAGTGGACGCCTGAGGCAAAGTTTGGGCAGTGCAATAAGACCAGGGGTAACCAACTCTAGGGCATGAAGTCCACCTGGCAACGATAGCAGCATCTTCATAAAGAACCAGAGGAAACAGCAGCAACAACAACAACAGCAGCAAGTACAACAGGATCAGCATGTTCAGACGTACTTGGTAGTACTTACAAACAGTAAGCAGCAGCACGCGCACACTCTCTAAATGATATGTGCAAGAAATGTATGTAAATATTTTTTTATTCATGATGTCACACTTCGTTTCGACAACGAAAGATATTCAATGTAAACTATGTATTAATTATATGTGTTTTACTTAAACATAGAAAAACTCATTTCTTATCAAGTAATAATTATGATTGTTTGTATTGGTTAAATATTAGAAAGATAGATATTTATTTTATATTTATATAAATTTCATTTATACAAAATTGAACTATGTCACGATTCGTTTCGACAACGAAAGATATTCAATTACGATTAGCAAATTTAATCTCCAACCGTCTTTTTAGTTGCTTAGGAAACAATAATCAATCCTCTCCAGCTCTATCTTCGCCGGAGATGAAGTTGGAGAAAGAAAAATAAAAAAATGTAAAAGGCTAAGTACACACACTGGGTCTTTGCTTGGTAAAAACCAGATGTAGTGAAAGCTATTATTATTATATATGTACATATATATTATTCTTCTTATTTATATATTTTAATTTCTATTCGCTGCTACAGTAGTAGACAGCATCAAGAATCAGAATAAGTTATTCGCTAGATAGCACTCTGATCGCCTATTCGCATTTACGTGCGAGATTAATTTTTCTATTTTTTTTCATTAACATAATAATTGAACACAAAAAACAAACAAAATAAAAATAAACATAAAATTCACTTCACTTAACCAATTCCTTATTTTTTTTTTATAAAAAAAAAACCAATGTTGTTTTTCAGCCAATAGCGCTAAATAACCAAACAAAAATAACTTCCTTATTTTTTTTTATAAAAAAAAAACCAATGTTGGTTTTCAGCCAATAGCGCTAAATAACCAAACAAAAAGAACTTTACAATTAAAAATTAAATTAAGCAAATTAGAAAAAATTAGCATTCCTCTTGCTTTATGTTATAACAAGACCCATCGAACGGTTGGATCCGTGAGTGATACAACTAAAGGCCCAAGCGGTACCCGAAGTGGTTAAACATGCCACTTGTAGTCTGTAGTGTCTCCTATGCTAGAAGCTGGCTGCGCAATCCAAGTGCCAACAGCAGCAAATTGATTAGTAGAAATTTGCTGAAACAACGCGTTGTGTACCTGCACGGTCACACAAGGTAATCACTCTTTAAAAAAAAAAAAAAAAAAAAAAATAATATATAAAAAAAAAATATATAAATGTTCTTTTTAAATAAAAAAAAAGTAATCGAATCATTCTAACTAGCATGGTATTTTCTATAAGACTAGCATTCTATCTAGCATGTAACTTCCTATAAGACTAGATACGTACTAACCCCTTCCTGTAGCGAAGGCGGCCCTGGTATGAAACGTACTAACCCCTTTCTGCAGCGAAGATGGCCCTGGTATCAAACATGCTAACCACTTCCTGTAGCGAAGGCGGCCCTGGTATCAAACATACTAACCCCTTCCTGTAGCGAGGGCGGCCTTGGTATCAAACATATTAACCCCTTCCTGTAGCGAAGGCGGCCCTGGTATGAAACGTACTAACCCCTTTCTTTAGCGAAGATGGCCCTGGTATCAAACATGCTAACCACTTCCTGTAGCGAAGGCGGCCCTGGTATCAAATATACTAACCACTTCCTGTAGCGAAGGCGGCCCTGGTATCAAACATACTAACCCCTTCCTGTAGCGAAGGCGGCCCTGGTATCAAACATACTAACCCCTTCCTGTAGCGAAGGCGGCCCTGGTATCAAACATACTAACCACTTCCTGTAGCGAAGGCGGCCCTGGTATCAAGCGATCAAAATAAGTAAAAAAAAAAAAAAAATTGTAATAGATAATAACACAATATATATACATATATACATATACTGGTATATAGATATAAAAATAAAATAAAAAAGAAACATGTAACCATAATGTAGAGACATACATATTATACAATGCATATCCAAATTGTAACCCCATAAATTATGAAAATTTCTAATTTGTAAAGTTTTAATAAAAAAAAAAAACATGTACATATATATTTTCGTTAGATAACCCATGTAGATTAAGACTAATTGTAAACTTAATGTTAAAAAAAAAATATAAGGTAACGTTCTTATAAATAAATAAGAAAAATAGTTAAACACAGTTATAATATAAAACAACTGAACATAAGCGTCTATGTAAAAAAAAAAGTAAATATATATTAGTAATTTTAACAATAAATAGTAACCCCAAATTGTATAATGTAAAAATGTTATTTTGAAATTATAAGTCACTAAATTTATACAAAGAAAAAAAAAATATATATATTTTGATTATAAACTAACCTACACTAAACCCATACAATTAAAAATTTGGTTTGTTAAAATTGGCAATCATAAACAAAAAAAGAAACAAATAAATAAAAAATTAATTTAAAAATATTTTTAAATAAATAAGAAATATTTACCTATAAGTTTAAATTAAAAAAAATATATATAAATAAGAAAAAATTAATTAACATTGTAAAATGTTGTCTGTTCTGCCTTCGAAGCTGTACCAAATATTCAAATTAAGTACATTATTTTTCGAGTATTATTCCTCTTCAAAGAATAATTCTCTTTTATTAAGGGGGAAGGATTTGTTGCATTCAAAAGAATGCATACCTTCACTTCATTATTAAATTTCAATTTGCCATGGTTTTTCACGACAAGTGCACTCGCATTTGTCTTATTAAGATTCGTGCACATGTGGGTACTCAAATTTCTATATTTGAGTACAGATGTTTCTTTGAATATCCTTGCACATGCTGGTATTCAAATTTCTATATTTGAGTACAGCTTGCACATGCTAGGATTCGAATTTCGGTAATTTATTATCATTACCAGCGATCACAAAAGTGTCATATATCTCTTCCAGATAATGACAAATCCAAAAATAAATGTTCACGGATTCTGAGCTAGAGCAGACAACAAGAAGAAGATTATAGAGAGTTGATTTCAGAACGCGGTGGTGTACAGACGTACACCACCACCAACAATAAATACTTAATATTATTAAAAAGTGTATTATTTTAATAACAAGAAAAATAAAAAGTGATTGTAAAAAAGAAGTTAATGTTATTCTTCTAAATGAATACAAAGAACACAAAAGTTAATAAAATAATATACAATAAATTAACAACAAAGAATAAACAAAAACAATTCATCAAAAATATATAACAAGGCTATTCATCGAACTCACTGCTCTTGCAATGTGCCTTCAAGTCATCTTGATCAGGAAATTATCCACTCTTATTAAGTTAGCCCTGTTGTATAGGACCTCATTGAAATAGAATTTTTTGTACTCGGACTCTGGTGTTCTGTATAAATGAAGGCAAGCCCGAAGACAGACCCCCTCAAACACCCGAATGCTTTCCATCGAACTAGGTCCGACGTTGAACCATACGGGACAACCATATGCTATCATTGGCCGTATAAGGGCCGTGTAGCAGATAACCTTTACCCTCGCATCGAGTTGGCTGCTATAAAACAGTCTCTTTGTAAGGGCAAAAGCGCCTCTGGGTCTGGCCAGAGCAGCATGTATATGTTTGTTAAAATACAGATACTGGTCTAGCCAGAGCCCGAGGTATCTGACTACATTTCGACATGCAAGTGGCCGCCCGTGTCGTCCAACGATTGAGAACTTTCGCCAATTCTTTCTGGTGTCCCATGAGGCCCCAGACAACGGCGTCCGAAACAAAATAGTTTCTGGCTTCTGGAGGTTGATCTTCAACTTCCAGTCGTCACAATATCGCTGAATCTTATCGAAGTCGCGTTGCAAGAGAATTTCAATGACCTCGATCTTTGGTCCTGACCTGTACGCGACCAAGTCATCTGCGTACGCAATAGCATGGTGAAGAGACCCTACGAGATCACTTGTGTAGTTATTGAAAAGGATCGGTGAATTACCCGCACCCTGTTGTAGACCATTTTTAATTTCAAAAGTGCCAGCAGAGGACACATTGCCATTTTTCACAATGAACCGCCTACTGGTGATCATATTATGAAGTATGTACAGTAGTGGTTTACTTATGCTCAACCTGCTCAACTTGTAAAAGTAGCCAAACGGTGTCGAAGGCTTTCTCCAAGTCAACCAGGCAGGCACCCGAGCATTGTTTCTTGCTTTTGTTCCATTGAATATCCGATACGAGCTTAGACGCGGCATGTATGGTATCATGCCCCGCCTTAAAACCGAAGTGGTTATCTGGAATTATATGTTCGTCGTCAACCCACTTCGTCAGGGCTCTATTGATCACTTTTTCGAATACCTTGCTAATGTTCGGAAGGAGACTTATTGACCGGAGATTTGCCGGATTGGAATTGTACATACCCCTTTTAGGGATAGGATGTACTACTGCTGTTTTCCAATGAGCTGGATAATGTGCATTATTCAGCACATTATTAAACAGAATGCAGTAAATGTCTACCGCTTCTAGAGGGAGATGTCTAAGTACAATGTTAGATATTCCATCGATTCGCACTGACTTCTTCTTTCTCAATGATTCGAAAATCGCTAGGAGCTCTACCTTCGATAAGAACGTTGTCGATGGCATTATTTGCCCTATTGTCTTCATTGAACTCGGTGAAACCGATGTTCTCTGATCGCCATTGCTGTAGTTCATTTCGAAAGTAGAAGTTGTGCACAAGGACTCGATTCTCCAGGTCATGGTTCGGGCAAATACTACTATTCACCTTATACACTTCCTGAAAAGTCGCTCCTATAGCCTCAACTTTCTCCTGCGGATCTTCGATCAAAAAGAAATTGTCGTTATCGACTGCGTTTGCTGGATCTATACCTGCTGTCACAAGTATTCGTTCGTTGTCCGTATTTCGAGGAATTTTGAGACATGGAAGGTCGTTGAGATTTTTCCTCCGAAATATTTTGTTTATTTGCGGGAACATACTGGGGTTGTTGGCTTTTACAGACCCAATTTTTTTTGTTCCAGTGCAGATTTACCGCTAATCGGTAGTTTTCTTTTATTAACTGTTGGAGGTTTTTAATCAACGCCTTCAGTGTCCTTATCTCTGAGTTTTGTCTGTCAGTAAACCGTCTGTACAAGGTTTTTGCTGCTGCTGCTTCTGCTGATTTTGCTGGTGTTGTTGTTCTGGCTGCTTCTGTTTTTTTTTATTTTGGTTTTGTAGCTTCGGCTGCTGATGCTGCTGTTGTTGTTGTTGCTGTTTAGACTGCTGATGCTGATTTAGCTGTTGTTGTTGCTGCCTAGGCGGCTGCAGAATTGGTTCTTTTGGTTGTTGTTGCTGCGTTTGCTGGAGCTCCAATTCCCACTCCTTTACTCGCCTGGCCATTTGCTTGGCCTTAATAATGAGCACCTTTTGCTGCAGCTGTCTGATGCTGCGGCTTAGGAGCTCAAGTTCGTCGTCCTCATCCTCGGACTCTGTGGCCACCAGAGAGGCAAAGCTGTTGCTATTGCCGATGTAGTGCCTTTCACCACCGTCGGAGACGTGGGCGAATCTCCCTTCATTTGATACCCATTAGGGGATGTAGTAAAGATAGCGGAAATCCACCATCTTGGGGGGCCGCCATATTGAATTTAGAACGACATCATATCGTATTGCATTCTACTTGCCAAACCCTTTCATTTGATACCCATATTAGGTATGTAGTAAAGATAACGGAAATCCACCATCTTGGGGGGCGTCCACCATATTGAATTTAGAATAACGTCATATCGTATTATATTCTACTCGGCAAGCCCTTTCATTTGATACCCATATTAAGAAGGTAGTAAAGATAACAGAAATCCGCCATCCTTGGGGTGTCCACCATATTGAATCTATAATTACGTCATATCGTATTGTATTCTACTCGCCAAGCCCTTTCATTTGATACCCATATTAAGGAGGTAGTAAAGATAACAGAAATCCGCCATCTTGGGGGCGTCCGCCATATTGAATTTAGAATGACGTCATATCGTATTGTATTCTACTCACCAAGCTCTTTCATTTGATACCACTATAAATGCGGTTATAAAAACATGTCGTGTAAAAAGGAAAAAAAAAGGAGAAAAAAAAGAAGAGGCAGTCCGCCATTTTGCTTGGTGCGCACGCCATATTGAAGTTTTCTGTGATGCCACATAGCCTAGGACACTCTACGACGAATCCAACGACACCATTTCATTTGTTGAAAACGGTTCCATAGTTTAGGCTGTACGAGGTGACATCCTTACATACATACAAACAAACAAACAAACAAACAAACCCAGCCTGTTAAAATCATAACCCTTCCCCTGCGTAGTCGGGTAAAAATACAAATTAAAGTAAATGTTTTCAAATAAATTTTACAAGGAATTCGTTATTTAATTTGAAAAAAACATGAATCAATTATGGTAATTGGCTTCTCATTTTATCGGTGTCTATCATAGCGACAATTCAATCTGCAACAGCTACCTCTACAAAATTAAAAACAGCAACACAGTCACCTACAGATTTTGTCAATAAACAAAGGACACTACGGACACCTGAACCCGAGTTCCCATCTCCAGCAAAAATAAGGAGCCAGCACACAAGGCAAATACAAATACAGTCAAAGTTCGTTAACTCCAACTTCCATAACTCGAATTTCTTATAACTCGAACCAAATTGTGTGGTAGCAGCGTTTAGATTGCAAACTCCATATAATTTGTATTTGATAATTCAAACTTGCATAACTCGAATTTCTTTATAACTCGAAAAAATGGTATATTGGATAAGTCGAATTTTTCGGGAAAATCCCCATTTAAGCGAATATTTCATGTTAGGGGAATTTTTTTTTTTTGTTGAATATTTTGGTGTTGGAGGTTACATAGGTACATACCTATGTTTGTATAGGTTTTTTTGTTTTATGGTTGCTGCTGGTTGTCGAGTTTTAAACTGAACAATTTTTTTATGATGACAACTAAACGCGTCTTGAGTTCTTTAACAATTCAAGAAAAATTCAAGCTTATTAAAGAAGTAGACAGTAGTTTAAAAAAAAGACTTTCCTGTGAAATATGGTGTTCCACCGAATAAGCAGTTGATTATCACATCAATCGAGTCTGGTAGTTCGTTGGGATGAAGCAAAAGAATAAAGAAACCAATATTTGCAAATGTTGATGTTGAAGTCATCGATTGGTTTACGGCAGCTAAAAACCAGAATATGCCAATTTTCGGAGGAATATTAAAGGAAAATGCACTGGAATTCGTAAGACGATTTGGTGAATATGATCTTAATGCAAGCACTGGTTGTATTTGTGTTTGTTGGTAATACGAGTAACAAACAAAAAAACTATTCACCCCTATCGTGGAGTCCGCCGGATAGGAGATTCCCTTCACGTGTTCGATTCACTTTAACTTTAGCTTGGTATCGTAGAATCCGTCGGAGAAGTTTCCTTACCGACGTGAATGTCAAAAGGAAGTGTCTCTCTCAAGTAGAATTTATGACAGCAAAGCGAATTTGTGTTTTGGAATTGTCCTTTGGTTTTTGCAATACGTAAAAAACATAAATAAAAAATAGTAAGATACAAGTTAACACTTCCCCATCGGAGCGTATCAAAAAAAACGGCCGACCAACTTGGCCGAATAAAACACCGACATTTACCACGTTATAAAATATTTATTAAATACTAATCTTCAAAACTATTACAGACAAAATTATCAGCTATACGTTTCACGAGGTCTCAGTCAAGACTGAAGTTCACGCCACACATCGATGTCGTCCAGACTGCCACTCTTTCCGCCTATATCGTTGTGTCATCGAATTCTTTCCTGCATGCGCGTCCGGTTCAATGCAACACGAATCCTGTGTATCGTGGGAATGGGTTCGCACCTGTAAAGCTGTTGATTCAGCGGATTCGCTGTTCACTCCCTTAGCGCATGATCGTGCGGCGTGTGTTAACTCTTCCCCCCCTAAGAATCTACGTCCCGTAGATCGACGACGTCAGTGTCGGGGTTGTTGACTTGTTGTAGGCGAGTACGGGGGATAGGTACCTTGACATTGTTGTCGATCATCTGCGTTCTCCCGCCGGGCATCTGTATAGCTGGAATATCGAGCCTTTGGCGAGCTTTCCACCAAATGAGGGAGATGATCGAAATCACAAGCAGGAATATCGCAGCATCTGTAATGATAGAGATCTTAATTTTTTTAGTTAAGTCACCTAGTTGCTCTATGTTGTTGGTGCTGAGTCCATGGACGTATTCCAAGTCGAGTTTGTCCTTACGGCTGGTGATGTTCGTCAGAGCTGGAGGCAGGGCTTGCAGGGCAGTACTAGTGGAACTGGAAAACGTTCTGTTCCCCAATCGGACCGTTTCGTTTTTGATCTGAACTACAAAGGTACCTGTAAATAATCTAGAAGTGTTATGGGATGTTAGTTGTCCGATGAAGTTTGTCATGAAAATGGTGTCGTCTTCGATGAGTTCAACCACTTCTTTCGTGTTGGTACGGAAGGTGCAGGTTGCAGGTCCCCCCTTAAGCAGTCTAGCAACGCAGTTTTCCTCTGGGATTCTTTCCAGCATCGACTCCTTGCACACTGTCGTGTTGCTTATAGAGAGGCAATTGCCTGTTATTCCATATGTTTCCCTACAGCATTCTACTGTAGTTCAGGTCGATTTGTTTCCCGTCTATTATCGATGCTCTCGTTTGCAACAGGTTGTATTCTTCGTGGCCCACCTTTGGTATAGAGAGGATGTACAAGATCATCGAGTTATTGGTGAAGACTGACGGCCATCCGTATTCTATGGCTTCGATTTCGTTTGCGTACGGTAGGGTTTCGATCTCGCTGACTATTCTTCCGATTTCTTCTTTGTCGAGAAGGTTGGTGTTTACTATGCCGTTCTTCGCCATCTGACACGTACGCACTATTTCGTTGATTTCCTCTTTGATGACCAGCACCTCATTTAGAATGTCCTGCTCTAGTCTCCCAGTCACGGTGTCTTTTATACCGTTGTTGACCTTACTTATGACCAGGTTGATTTTCTGTGTTATCTCTTGAGTAACGCCGAAAAGCTTTTCGTTTATCTTATACTGCTGGTTGTTGTTGGATACAATTTGTTGTTCGTTCCGGAGAAGCACGTTCCAGTCAGAAGCGTCTGGGCTGCCTGCGACCCACTTCCATGCACTTCTTATCCAATCGATGGATCTCCTTTTCCGCACCGGGTTGTTCTTCAATAGGCTGATGCGTTCCCTAATCTGTCGCAAATGGAACTCGATGACCATCTTCCTGTCTTGACCTTGGATGCTGGCGCTCACCGCGTCGGATACCTTCCTCAACATAAGTTCGAAGCGAGCCAGGTCAATTACATGTATAAGTTTGAAACTCCCGTCGACGATCCATCCTTTCCCTTCCTTGAATGGGACTATCGGTGACTTGTACTCGAAGATTTGAAGACCTTGTGTAGCAGATGCTAGGCAGATGAGTCTGTGAAGTATAATCGCTCTTGTTTGTGGCTTCTATATATATTAATAATGCTCAAATCGTGAAACTGTATTAGTGTATGAATTTCAACGGATATAATAGTTAATACCTTAAAATCTAGTACATACATAGTCATTTACAAATTAAATTTTACGGATTCCAATTATTTGGTATCTACCCCCCCTTTTTTGAATATTTTTTAATAGATCTTTACGATATGTTATTATATATTTTTAATATGTGCCTTGTGGACTTTTCGTCCCGTTGATGTGACAACTGTCACTTTATTGTCTTTGGACACAATTTCCTTTCGGAATAATGGTTTATTTTTTCCCTGAATTCTCTTATAGGCAGTATAAATGATATCACCTTTTTTGTATTTTTTAGGTGACAGTTTTTTAGCATTGCGCTGTCTGTTAAATACTCTTTGCTTCCTTTCAATTTCCTTATTCTTTTATCTAATAATGCACTGTTTATACTTATTTTTGTTCAGTTTTTAGTTCTATTGCACTCACATCAAACAAAGTTTCATTTCTTTTTTGTAGTTCTTCTTTTTGCTTCTTACGTTATTAAATTTCAAGCTATTGGTTTTCTAAAAATAGTATTAAAATTTTAATTAGTTGCGTAGCTAATAAATCTTCGGATTAAGGAACCGGCTTTGGAAGAGTTGTGTTACTCCCTTTTAGTCGCAAGCGTTAGCATTGCAAGCGACCTACTCATGGCACAAGCAACTTCACAATCTAATCCTTTCGCACCGACGAAATCGCCATGTTCCCATGGGTATGACGAGATGCTGTTGCTGGGGCATTAGAATAGTTAATGTGTTCCCATGGGTACATTAACGTGCACTCGATAGAGCGTACTAATCCCCGGTCCTGTATGAAAGGACACAACAGTTCGCACAGGACGAAGGACTCGATTTTTTAGGCCGGTCCCTGCTCGGGCGCCAGTTAACACTTCCCCATCGGAGCGTATCAAAAAAAACGGCCGACCAACTTGGCCGAATAAAACACCGACATTTACCACGTTATAAAATATTTATTAAATACTAATCTTCAAAACTATTACAGACAAAATTATCAGCTATACGTTTCACGAGGTCTCAGTCAAGACTGAAGTTCACGCCACACATCGATGTCGTCCAGACTGCCACTCTTTCCGCCTATATCGTTGTGTCATCGAATTCTTTCCTGCACGCGCGTCCGGTTCAATGCAACACGAATCCTGTGTATCGTGGGAATGGGTTCGCACCTGTAAAGCTGTTGATTCAGCGGATTCGCTGTTCACTCCCTTAGCGCATGATCGTGCGGCGTGTGTTAACTTACACAGTGTTGTTCCTCTACAACAATGTCAACAATGTCATTAATTTTTGATGAGCAATTTATCGATGATGTTAAGAGCTATATTGAGCTTTTTGATCCAGTTTGCAAATTGATAAATAGATTTTAACCCTTAAATGCCCAGTGTATCTTTAAAGATACAACCATTCAAAACATGATATCTTCGCTAATACTAGCATTTAAGCTTCGAAGTTTATATTTTTGGGTTTACTGACTCAAATTCTACCTCCAATAATATACTCAGTTTCTTAACTATCAAATTGCAATTATTATATATATATATAACAAAACTTAAAAAAATTGAGTTTTTATTTATCAAATATCTTATGAATTCGTAGCACTAAATTGATAAAAAAAATCATGCGGATGTAATTATATTATGTGAAATGATATAATGTATTCATAATAAATCATTTTCAGAACGCGTTTGAGGGGTTAATGCCCAGTGTATCTTTAAAGATACAACCGGTTTTTTATCAATAACTTGATAATTTATTATTTGATAATTTTTATTTTTTTTCGGCACCTGATTCAATATTTATGTTTCATTTAACATATAATATATTTTTCCCAAACAAATCGGTGTCGTTGGGCATTTAAGGGTTAAGCAGTCGATTGTTCTGCAGGAGAAGCAGTTGATCTCTGGTCGAACTTGAAACCACCAGATAAATTCAGTTCAATATATGAAACTTCTTTAAGATCACGTGTGGATATAGCTCTAGTGGGCACCGTAGCGCAAGTGGTTAGTGCATCGGACTACTGAGCCATCGGTCTTGGGTTCGAATCCGCAAACACCTAAAAAAAAGTTTTTCACAGTGCCCACCTCTTTTGAATGTCTGACAAGCATCAAAGAGTATCATTTGTCACGATTGAGCCTCTCAACTCGCCGTTCGGAGTCGGGAAAAAACTGTAGGTCCCTTCCATTCTCACTGAGTCGTTGTGGGGTACACTTGTGTAGAGAGCTTGAGCTTTGTTAAAAATCATTAAAACTAATATTTATAAATTCATCAAAATGTCGTGCAGTATTTGTCAATTCAAGGTTGAAAGATCAGACCTTAAAGTGAGGTGCGCGGCTTGTGAAGCTATTTTCCATGGAAATTGTGTAAAAATTACTGCCATCGATCTGGATTTCATAAAGAAAAGCAGATCGGTTTGGAGGTGCCAACCGTGCTCAAACCAACGGAGAGCGTCTTTCTCTGTGGCATCCAACAACAATAACCATCCAGTCAGCCAGCCACCACCGTCATCATCGCCACCGCCGTCACCATCGCCACCACCGTCATCATCGCCACCACCGTCTACGTCTGCTGCATCGACTAAACCGGCAACTTTACTGTCACAAGCATCCAATACAACATCGGAATTATTTACGTTCACCTCGAACCAGCTCCATGGTACCAATATCACTTTAGATATGATTTACGCAAAGGTTGTATCAATCGAAGAAGGCTTAAAAATTCAAATCAACGCACTCCAAGCCAAAAATGATAAGTGTGAAAAACGAATTGATTCTCTCGAAGCGAAAATCAACAATCTAGAGAAACAGCTACTCATAAACAGTATTGAAATATTCAACGTTCCTAACATCAAACATGACATGTCGTATACTGATGCAGCTCTTAAAGTATTTCGTGACGGTTTGAGCGTGAACGTAAACGAAGGAGACATCGACCAATGCTACATGAAGAAATTTAAAATAGCCAAACCAACAACTAAAGGCAATGCAACAAAAAACATTCTTCACGTAAAACTAGTGTCTCATCTGTGCAAGGAAAAAATAATAACAGCCAAGAAAGAAAGAGGAAAGCAACTAACCACGAACCTACTCAATCCCGAAGCAAGAATGGATAAGATGTATGTCAACGAGTGTTTAACGTATGAAACACGACAACTATTAAAAACTGCAACAACAATGAAGACAAAGAAAGGGTACAAATATGTGTGGACGAGAAATGGGACTATTTGCATGCGAAAAGAAGAGGGTGCCAACTACGTAAGAATAAATTGTGCTGCTGATTTTCTTAAATTATGATTATTGCTAGCTCCCTCCCACTTCCTAATGCATGTGAAAACCCAGCTGATCTCGTTAATTCTGCAGAATGTTGTTTATGTTTACATCAAAATATACGTAGCATGAGAGCTAATTTTTCGGTATTCTTAGCTCATCTTGATTCCCTGTTGGATTTACCCGTTGTAATAGTGTTAAGTGAAATTTGGATATACGAAGAAGAACTTCAATTGTATAAAATAGAAGGTTACAACTTTCCTTTGGCAAATTGTAATGAGTCTTATTGTGCTGGAGGTGTTGCCGTGTATGTTAAAGAGGGGTATGTGTGTGATAGTACTAGCCTTAAATTATCTAGTGCCGACGTATTAAAATTTTCTTTTGTTTTTGAAAACATTAATTACACTTTTTTGAGTATTTATCGACTCCAGGGTGTTGCGAAAAGTGTTTTTATTCATGAACTGAGTCATATTCTTTGCACAACTCTGGCTAAAAATTTAATTGTTGTCGGTGATATTAATGTAGATATTCTTGATGAGTGTAACATTGATACTGAAAATTATTTGTTTACTATGGCTTCTAATGGTCTTAAGAGTTTGATTTATGAACCTACCCGTTTGACCGATTCCACTACGAGTTGTATTGACCATATTTTCTTACGAACTCAAAAAAATAATAAAAATATTTTTAGTGGCCAGGTACACGATTTGAAGTTAACAGATCATAGCATGATTGGCCTAAATTATTCATCAGTTTACAATTATAGTCCTGAAAACTTTAAATCCACATCTAATAGAGTGAAGTATTCCATAAATTATGTGATGCTGAAGGATTTTTTAACTTTTGAATGCTGGGAAACGGTTCTTTCCGAAGGCAATCCTTCTGTTGCTTTTGACCTATTCCTGGATATTTTTCAAAAACACTTAAAATCGAGTACTTTCCAAAAAAATATATCGAGTAAGAAGAAGCACTTGAAACCCTGGATGACTAATAACCTAATTAATAAGATAAGGAAAAAGAGGAAGTTGAGCGTAAAATGCAAGAAACATCGGAACAATATTAAACTTAAAAAACATTATGAATCTTTTTGTAAGTCTTTAAAAAAAGAGATCGAAGACACTCGTAACAACTTCTACAGCGATAGGTTTGCTAGTGCTAGAGGTAATGTACGCGAAGAATGGCGAGTAGTTGATAGCATTTTGGGAAAAGATAGAAACTCTGGTAAAATTGATACTATTGAAGTTGAGGGAGTAATTGTGTCCGATTTAGGAAGGATTTCAAATAAATTTAATGATTATTTTACGGAAATCTCAGAAAAGTTGAAACCGGCTGTCGAACAAAGCATAAATTGCGATTGTTTCTCATCTTCTGGCGTTTCTGTGGATGCTGTTCAATCAAACAGTTTTGTGTTTAATGCGATTACACCCAGAGAAGTCTACAATGCTATTGCTTCCCTTAAAAATAAAACTTCTTGTACAAGTGATGGTGTTTCAAGCATTTTATTAAAAAATATTGCCTGGTATGTAGTCGATGTATTGTCCTTCTTATTTAATAAAAGTATTGAAATGGGTTGTTTTCCTGACCACCTTAAATGTGCTGAGGTCCTACCCCTTTTCAAAAAAGGAAATAAGAAAATGGTTTCTAACTATAGGCCAATATCACTTCTTTCGACGTTTTCCAAAATTTTTGAAAAGTTAATTAAGGTTCGAATTGTTTCATTTCTGGATAAGTTTAACTTCTTTAGTAAAAATCAATTTGGTTTTAGAGCAGTTTTGTCAACTGAGGATGCCATCTTACGAGTGTGTAATCAGCTTTACGGAAGTTTAAATAAAAACAAATCAACTTTTGGTCTATTTCTTGATATGACAAAAGCTTTTGATCTTGTAAACCACGATATTTTGCTCGCTAAGCTATTTAATGTTGGTTTTCGTGGTAACATTTTCAATTGGCTTAAATCTTATTTAAGAAATAGAACTCAAAAGGTAATTATTGGTGGGATCTCAAGTGAACCTAGGCAACTAAAAAACGGTGTTCCTCAAGGATCTGTACTTGGCCCCCTGTTTTTCTTAATACATATTAATTCTATATTTAAACTAAAGTTAAATGGTAATTCAACTGCTTTTGCGGATGATATAGTTCTAACGTACCAATCTGAAACTGTTTTCGAAGGAATTACGATGATTAATAAAGACCTTGAAATTCTACGGTTGTGGTTTACATATCACAAATTGGTTGTCAGCGAAAAAACTAAATTGATGTGTTTTAAAGTATCTGGAAATGTCCTAATTGATTATAATTTATGGTTTCACGCTTCTGATTGTAAACAGTTTCCATTACCTTTACATAAGTGTGGAAAGAGTAATTTTATAGCTAATGTGCATTGCACTGAAAACTGCTTCAAAATCGAAACGGTTCAAACCTTTAAGTACCTGGGTGTAGTGATTGATTTCAATCTAAATTGGAGAAATCATATTCAAACGATTAAAACTTATTTGTTCTTGGTGATACGTAAAATGTATCTGATAAAGCCTTTTTGCTCTCAAAAAGTCTTAACAACTATCTATTATGGTCTTGCTCACTCAAAGTTGCAGTACGGCATAACAAGCTGGGGAGGTTCGTATACTAATACCATTAGACCATTATTAATAGCTCAAAAACACCTTATAAGAATTGTTTCAAATAAAAATCGTTTAGCTGAGAGTTGGCCTTTATTTAAAAATTTGCGTATTCTGCCAATTAGACATTTATATGTTTTTAAAGTTTTAAGAGAGTTCTTCAAACAAAGTGGAAATATTCCCAGTAGGAACATACAAATGTACAATCTGCGTGTTAACAATATGAGCTTAGTCAATATACCTTTTGCACGTAGAACACACTTTACACATTTTTATACATATACGGCTCCACATATTTTCAATGAATTGCCCTTATTTATAAGAGATACACTTCGTTTTTCATGTTTTACTAAAGAGGTAAAGGCCTGGTTGTTCACGATGAGCTATGAACGTATTGAATCATTTGTTTAAATCATTATTTTTTCTCATTCAACAGCACGATTACATATTTACTATTTTATGATGAATTGTTATGTTTATGATCGAATCACTAAATGTTTTCTTTTTTTCCAATCTTAATAATGTGAATTGAATAAATTAATACTGATTGTCACCCCACAACAGATATCAACTGAAATGTAAATCTGGATGTGTCATTCACCACTAACTTTTAAGTTAAGGAATGATAACTAATATTCCATTTATAAAAATTGTTAGGTAATGTTTAAGTTTATTATAAATGAATAAAATTAAAATTAAATAAATTAAATAAAAAAATATAACACACACACACAAATGGTTGCGAAAAGCAGGCCCAGGTTCACCTCGAGCTGTAGCGCCAACTAAGTAAGTAAGTAAGTGCATATTGCTCTAAGAAAATATGCCCTTTCAGTTTATTATTTACACGGCAACTTCGATAACAGCAAGCTCACAACCGGTCAAAGCACAATCGTGTGCCAGTTTTTATTCAAGCACCTCAACGGGGATGGCATTGAAGACTGGGATTGTTTCAATAGAAAAGTTGACTTTTTCTTCATTCATTTATACTATTCACTTCGAATAGACATAGAAGATGGCCAATGTGATTATTCGGATGAAGATGAATTTGAATAATTTCAACATTTTGAACATTTTTTTTTAGCTTCATAAATTGTTTTGTTTCAAAATTGTTGTTTAAAATAAATATTTTATTCAAAGTTTAACCTCTTGTATCGCACTGCGTCGAATTAAAAAAGAAGTAAATTTTCAGCTTCCTTTGGCTAAAAATTATAATCTGATTTATAAAATTGCATTTAATTTGTATTTATAAGAGTTTCTTTCTTGGGTATACGCGAAAAACGACAGTTTTCCACCATGCTTACAATATTTTTCCAAATGATTTCACAGAAACGTTACTCATTATATACTAACTATACTCATTTCGTAGATAATCAACTTAAGTTTACACAAACACTAAAAACACAATTTTGATATTTGATATAAAAACTTCGATCATCACTGTAATTACTGACTGAGTGAACAAAAATGAACAAGAGCAAAAAATCCCCATATAGCGGTATCTACTGTAAGTCATAAGTATATTTTTCATTGTAATATGATTCGTAGATATGCAAAAATGCGCAACAGCGTCTCTTATTTGCTATCGTCTAATTTAAAATAGACTTTTGGGGTATGTTGCAGTTCTGCTACACGCTGATACATAGGGTACACATAACTTGTTTTTTTATTTAAATGGAAATTTAATAGCTTTTTAGGTCAATATTAGAAGGTATAATTATTAAAAAAGTCTATTGTTTTATGAATTGTCTACATTGTTTTCATTGTCGACAGTCACGTGTCGACAATTTTAAATTGTCTACGTTGAATTGTTTACACGTAGACAATCATGAAGTCTACATTTGTAGTCTACATGGCACAACACTGAAAATAAATAGTCAGCCCTATCGTGGAATCCGCCGGGAGGAAAGATTCACTGTATTTTGAGCATCGTTATCGTGGAAACTCATTCACATTGCCGACAAGGGAATGATTCACTTCGGCAGATTCAACGATACCCAGGGCCGGACCTTACATAGGAGCGAGTGGCGCAGCCGCGCCAGTCACCAGAAAGCAAGAGGCGTAAAAACTAAAAAAATTACTATCCAAAAAACAGATCTACTCGTTTGCTAATATGTATTTATATTCTTCACAAACTAATTGACTCTTAGGCTGCGGTTATATATGTAGCAAGCGTGTAATACAAGCGCTTAGCTCGCGTTTTAAATTATCAGAGCATTTTATCTCGCACTTGCTCGCGCTTGTAAAAATTTGTTACCAACCACCATGCTCCAATAAAATGCATTTAATTTAAAGCGCGAGCAAGCGCTTGTATTACACGCTTGCTATATAACCGCAGCCTTAAGCAGAATAGATGCAATAAAACCACTAAAACTATACTTGGGAGATGTTTATAGGCTCTTGTTGAAATTTCAGAAAATTATGATCAAAGAGTCTAAAATATGCCACAATCTCTTGGTAGTAAGCTAAGCGAATTTAAATTTATTTGTTGTGTCGTTATTTGGTACACAATATTAGACACAAAGCAGTTTTTGCCTTAAGCTTGCAGTTGAAATTTTGTGTTCAATGAAAAAGTTTTTAGTCGAACTAAGAACTAATGACAAGTTTTTTTTTTGAATTTGTAGATAAGGCGAGACTTATAGCAAATGAAATTAAAGTTCCTTTTCCAGTAATTTCAACTTAACGGTCCCGAAAAAAAGTAGTTCAGTTTTCCTATGAGGATAGGAATGAGGTAATTTTAGACCATCAAGAAAGATTTAGGGTTGAATTTTATGTTGAAGTCAACGCGTCAATTACTCTCTCTCTTCGGGAGATGTGGAAAAGATCAAACATGTTTTAAGTTGCTTTTGGGGCGCTTATTTTTTTTCCTGCGCCAGGCGCCAAAACTGTTAAAACCGGCCCTGACGATACCGATGCTCAAATTACAGTGAATCTTTCCCCCCGGCGGATTTTACGATAGGGCTGATTGTCTTGTATAAAAATACATACACTGGGGTTCACTAGATTAGAAGCAGGTAATTTCGGAAAATGAAAATGATCTATCTCCCGATATATGGCAGTTCCAGAACAAAAAACCGGCCAAGTGCGAGTGAATCTCGCGCTCAAATGGTTCCGTATTCCTATTTTTGGATGATATTATTATATTGAAGTAAATCCCGTTGGAAAATATAAAATTGGATAAACCAAAAAATTATAATAAAGAATAAAAAAAGGGCCTAACTAAACTTAGGTAATCCAAATCTGTTTGTGATAGCTAAAAAATGTGTGAATTACACCACATTTTATCGGGATGTTTGTAAAAACATTATCTATTAGTGTATTATCCCTCGTAGTAAATTCTTGTATCAATGGGCTTAAACCAATAGATGCAAGATATAGCGTCAGCTCATTTTTGGTGTTGGTCTTGAAATTGATATTGAAATCGCCAACGATTATTAAGTTCTTATAAATGTTTTGATCACCTTCTTCAAATATGGTGTGTTAAATACATTCTATGACATGACATGCACACACACACTGCATTTTTGCTACAACTACATATACGCACCTACGAAACTAAGCAAAGAAGAACGCAAACAATTATATACACCTACAATACAATCCACTTCCAGCCTGATGTCTCGTAGTTGGCGCATATTTTCCCGCCAACCTTTTCGTTTACTTTACTGGGACGTGTTGTAAAATCAAGCACCAACACTATGGTACAGATTGTATTGGAATTGGTTGGCGCAAATTTTAGAGCCAAACAATATTTCAAGCGATACTTTTTGCATGGGAGTTTTGTATTCCGTGCAGGAAAAATTAAAAATAAGTTTATTCCAGTATTTGTGCATTGCTCTTCATATTTACATACCTACTTAAGTTCGTTATTTATCAAAATTTATTTATCTAGATTTATTTATCTAAATACCTACTTGATTTGGCGCAGCCAAACTAGCCAACTGAAAGAAATCGCCACTATGAACCAAAATGAATTATACATATTAGCAAACGTAAAACACTTCACATACATAAATGATTCCGTTGTATGCATATGACAGACATTTCGGCACCTGAGGTCGTCTCTATAATTTATTGACTTTCGTAACGGAATATATAGGTACCTGCGAAATTTGCAACCTAAATTTGATAATATTTGAACTTGGATGAAGGTTCCTTGTAATCGCGGTGGCCGAGTGTGTAGCACGTCAAAGGAGGAAAACCCACGAGGAAAACCGACGTTTTTTTTTAATGCACAAACTGAGTTTGTGAGTCCCAGGTTCGATTCCCCGCGAAATCCGTATTTTTTTTAATTTTTTTATTTGAATTTTATGTGAATTTCTTATAAACTATACAACTTATGAGATTCGCTATAGTTAAATCTAGATACTTGGCTAAACATATACAAACTATGATTTTTTCATATTTTTGACTCGAGTAGTTTCGGAAATGGGGTGGGGGCTACGGTGTTTTGCACACTATTTCAGTACATTTTCAATAATAACTTCCGAAGTTTCAAACGAAAAAAATATTTTTGGAATCTCTGAATGATATTCCACATGATATATTTTGCAGACATTTTTTTTTTTCGAGTTCATATTTTGCCCACCCTGTACAGTTAATTCACAATATTTTTGAATGATTAGTTGCCTCATATATGTGGACCACCGGAATGTATAACTGTGCCAAATTTCAAGTTTCTAGGAAGAACGGTTTTTGATGTTTTTATCGTGACAGACATTTTTGAGTTAGAGCGAACTTATAATGGTTCCGTATTACCATATGGGTACGGAACCATAAAAATGATGGTGAAAGAAAGAGTGGTGTTGCCGCCAATAGTAAAAAACTAAATTAAATAAAGAACAAAACAAAGAATTTTTGAATTTCCCGCAACAATAGAAATGAAGATGTAAAATTACTTTATATACGATTGTTACTGTTCCTATGTATCCAAAAAATGAATTCACCACACGTAGAATTAGCTTTTTTTCTTGTAATCTTTTTCATAATCTTTCTTTCTGGTGTTAACTTTGAATCGATGCGATCATACCATATTTCAAGTTGTTAGAGTTTAAGTTTAGTGACACAAGTAGTCTTTTGAAATAAAATAAAATTTATAACGTTGTTGAAAGGGTGTGTTAATTCTTCAATTTATTTATCAAATTCAATTTAAAATTTTTGCATAGCGCCCGTGACAGGACATTAGAGTCCACGTGATAAGAACAGTGACATTAAAAACTATAAAAAAAACTGTAGACAAATAAGTGAAAGTGCCCGGTTTCGCGTTCGGTAAAAAACTTTTTATTCGTCGGAAGCTACTGGATTTAATCAAGGATCAACTGGTGAGTCTGTATCGTTCTTTTAGTTCATACAATACAGTAAATACGTATAGTCTTGCACCAAACAAAATATTAATATAACCCCAGTTGTCATAATTCGTCATTCGGATTTCGTATGCACTTTCCAAGTAAATTCACTGAACTTGCAAAGTAAGATCGAATTCATTTGTTCACACAATAAATGCATCTTATTCGAACAACATACATATATACATAAATCGCTGTCGAAACACGAGATTCATTTACATTAGTGCCATTCGCCGCAAACAAATTAACTTAAACTCTAACTCTTGCTCTCCAACAGAGATTTAACATCTTCTTCGATTTGTTGCAATTCGTCGCAATTTACTCAATTTTGTCCCCTCATTTCATTGAGGAAATCGTCTTTCAAATTTCTAATTTGCAAGTTACCCGCGCTCTGTACCTCAGAGAATCAAATCATCGTGTTGCCTGTGACGTCACACAGCTCATGTGGAACCGGGAACCGCGAAGTCTCGTGTTAAGCGCTCGCATACGTCATTCAGCAAAGAGGTACATATTTAGTCGTGGGGAATTTAGCTTCAAAGCTTATTGCATGTGGTCGTCTTCGTTTGCACTATCAGCCGCTTATCATAGATGCTACTCTTCGCTTAACAGATTCACAAGGCAAAAAACCTTAAAACCGAAAACCTTAAGAGTTTTCGGAATTAGAATGTCGCTTATGTATTTTAGAATCATATTTTAAGTAAGCACTTAGTTATCAGAATAGAATCGAAGAAGCAGTTCCGACAGATGCTGGCCGTAGTCAGATCGAAGAGCTGTATTGTACAGCGAAGTCAAAAATTTTAAGATTGATGGGAAATAATAGAAGGACCAGTGCACAGTGGTTCCACTCTCGAACAAAGGCGGTCATAAGTACTTGCTCATTGAAAAATAAGCAAAATATATTCATTTAAGAGTAATTTGGGGGAGCTGATCTGCAATCCGTTTTGCTCTATCAAGTCACGTTGGGGTGGTTTTAAAAAAAATTATTTTCCAGTTCATGTGCAAACTGTAACGCATTTAAGAAAAAAAAAATTTTTTTTTTAAAAAGTTGTATAGTCATGTGCCCACTTTCACATAAATGACGAAAAAACAAAATAAATTTGTAATGAAAAATAGCTTAACTAAAATTCAAAGAAAAAGGTTCCAAGTGGGTGTACTCAATTGAGTACAGCGGACATTAATGGGATTGGGGGGTCTATCTCAAACACTCACTGAGCTACAGGCTGTTTAAAAAATATCCTTTAGGGAAAATGGTACCAACAGTTATTCAATTATAACTTCGAGGGTATTAAACTTAGAGCAACCGAAGTAGGCTCGTTTCATAAACAATTGATTAGTGCCTATCACAGTTGAAAATAAATTGCCATCCGTATTTTAATTTTTGAGATATTGGTCTTCAAACACAGACTTTTTTTTTTTTTGTAACAATTTTTGTAAAAATTGCATTTATCTCGGGAAAGTGTGTTAATAATATTTTTTGTTAGTATTATTTTCGTGCGCCATAACGTCACCTACAAATTTACCTTACAACATTTTTACCTGGTACTTACAGTTTTCCTGGTATAAAGTTAATTTAGTCACAAGAATAATTCAAAAACGAGTATAACCTTGAATGCAGTGTCCTCCATCAAACTAAATGCAGACTATTAGAAAAATCAGGCGAAATAGTTTTCGGATCAGATTTTTTATACTCAAACAGACGTTTGGCTGTAGCGCAAGTGGTTAGTGCGTCGGACTACTGAGCCAGCGGTCTTGGGTTCGAATCCCGCCGCAAACACATAAAAAAAAGTTTTTCACAGTGCCCACCTCTTTCGAATGTCTGACAAGCATCAAAGAGTATCATTTGTCACGATTGAGCTTCTCAATTCGCCGTTCGGAGTCGGCAAAAAACTGTAGGTCCCTTCCATTCGTGCAAAAATATAACACGCACACACAAATGGTTGCGAGAAGCAGGCCCAGGTTCACCTCGAGCTGTAGCGCCAACTAAGTAAGTAAGGCGTTTGGCTGTATAGTCAAATAAACACAATATTCTAGTAAAAGAGCATTTAGTGATAGCACCTGAAATGAAAATAATGAGAGGTATCGTCACTTATAGCTCAATAAAATCTGAATCCGCAAATTTCCGCAGCTGATTCAACTTGCATTAAAAAGGAAATCAGCCTTTCTCGCAATATATAACACGTCGGGGGGGTCTTGGGGGGAACACAGCTAAAAGTTTAACACAAAACACAGAACGCAATTTTTAACCCCCGTACTTTCATAGCGCCACCATTTATACAGTTACACATATTATATCAAAAGAAAAATTTATAACGGAAGTCTTACCTTCTACTAATAGACCCATTCTAAAAAAAAATATTTGCATCGACGAAAGTAGATGAAAAAAAGAAAATCCAGTGACGCTTACTTGCAGAGCACTAAAACTCAATTCCGATGGGCTTGTAATGCGATCACTTTGGAGATGAAAACCAAACGATTTTGACTTAATGGATCATTTTTTTTTCTCATTAACATTAACTTTGGGTTGTTCCCAGCTAGTTTAAATGGTTTTGGGTGAACACTTTTACAATGAATTTCTCGACTTTTGGCCTACGGTGGAACCACTGTGCAGTGTGGCAATGGCCAACACTTCGTTAGCACCAACTTCGTCTTCGTCGTCGCGTTTGCCGTTACAAAAGTTAGCAAAATTTTCTGGAAAATACGCAGATTATAAAAACTTTATCGGGATTTTCAAAACCTTAGTTGATAACGACAATTCACTGGAACCAATCGAACAATTTAATCACCTAATTTCTTGCTTGAGTGATCACGTGCTAGGAACAATCAAAGCATTCCAAGTAACCGAGGAAAATTATCCCAAAGCAATCAAACGGCTTGAAGAGAGATACAATAAGAAAGGCTTGATCTTTTTAGAATACATTTCCTCGCCTTTTGAGTTACCAAAAATGAAAGGTGTATCTTCGACGCACCTGAGAAATTTGGTTGATGATACTTCTGCCATATTTGACTCTCTTAAATCGTTAGGCAGTCATGAAGAAATCTTCAACTCAATAATAATCCATTTAGTTATGTCGAAAGTTGATACAGAAACTCACATCAAATGGAATCTCTTAATTACTTAGAATTGCCCAGGTCGGAGTCTCTTAATAAACGTTGTCAAGAGAGAGTACGGAGTCGAAAACTTTACATGTAGGAGCTGGGAAGTTCGATCAACATAGTTGAGAACATGCCTGTATTATTCACCTACTACAATCATAGTAGATTACTTCGTATCTGTTACAATTATTATACTCTCTTACTTTATACTTTTAAACTTTAATAAACGTTCACTTCTTGCACATAACCCGAGTTATTTACATTTCAATAGCAACAGAAGAAAATATACTGAAAGCCATCCAAGATCTAAAAACTGAATTAAAGAACGACATAGATGGAATCAATAAAAACATTGACTCAAAATTTAGATCCGTCCGATATGAACTAGAGTCCGTTAAAACAAAACAAAATTACCTAGAAAAGAGGATTATTAATATCGACCAAAATGCAAAAAGGAATAATATCCTTATACATGGTTTAGAAGAAACCGAAGAGAATAAAAGTGATCTAGAGGCAACTATATTAGATCTAGTAAATCAAAACATAGGGATACCGCTTAATATAAATGAAGTCGACTCAGTATACAGAATAGGGAAAAAATCATCGAAAACAAGAATAACTCTACTAAGGCTAACTACATATAGAAAGAAAAACCTTATAATGGAAAACAAAGAAAAGCTTAGAGAACTGCCCAACAAGATTTTCTTTAACGATGACTTTCCAAAAGAAATTGCATTACAAAGAAAACAAACACGAACTGTCTTAAATGAACTGAAAGCCCAAGGAGTAACAGCTACAATAAAGAAAGGAAAAATTTTCGCAGATAATGCATTTGTTTCAGCAGAAATAATAGAAAATATTAGTAAAACTATAGAAAAACGAAGAGAGGCTGACAAACCTGAAAATAAAAAAAAGAATACGATCACGATCAACTGAAGAAGAATCAATATCTAAAAACAACAGTACAAACTCAACAATTCCGCAAGACAACAAAAAACAAAAGCAAAATCTGCAAAAGGGTGCAACATCCATGAAAACCTATCTAGAAAATAGTCCATACCACAGAAATACATAACAACTAACAACCAAAATTTCGATTAGAGCACACGATGACGACACAAAAACAACTCAAAAGGAATCGAATAGGATAAACAAAGAATACAAAGAAACTACCTCAGTACGGCTGGCCACCGCGAGGAAGTTAGACCAAAACCCCCCAAATCAAAATCAATTCAATCAAGACAGTCTTATAGACACACAAAACTACGATGGAAAACTACGATATGAAAACCAAGTAACACACAAAAAAGAAAGAAAGAAGACAAATATAATCACAGATTTAAACATTTGCACATTCAACGTTAGAACCTTACTAACAGAAGGTAGGAGAATTGAATTAGATGAGGCTATACAAAATATACACTGGGATATCATTGGTCTAGCGGAAACAAGAATATATGGCGAACAAATTTTCGAACAACAGAATGGCAATGTTTTCTGCTATATTGGAAAAAACCAAAGGTTTATACGGTGTAGGTATGTTGATAAACACAAAATTAAAAAGAAACATCAAGGAAATAGCATTACACAGTGAAAGAATGATATCGTGCGAACTTGAAATAAATAAAGCAAGAATTGTAATTATCCAGGTATATGCACCCACTGAAGCCTCTAATGAAGCAAAAATTGACTCTTTCTATGAAGAGTTAAATAAAATCATAGATAAAGTAAAAACGAAATTTATCTTCATTATAGGTGATTTTAACTCCAAACTAGGCCACCAACAAAATGGTGAAGAAAATATCATGGGTGAATATGGTTATGGAACGAGAAATCAACGTGGAGAAAAAATGGTAACTTGGCTATGGCAAAATAACTTAACTGCTTGTAATAGCCTATTTAAGAAAAAACCAAAAAATAAATGGACATGGCTTTCACCAAACCGCATGATAAAAAACGAAATAGACTTCATTATAACAAACAAAAGGAGAACAGTACAAGATGTATCTATCATAAATCGAATAAATTTTGAAAGCGACCATCGATTAATAAGAGCAAAGGTGAAAATAAACCACAAAACAAAAGAATATCACAAACCCATCGGAAAAAGGGATATACCCAAAGTGATTTCGGATGAGGATAAAATGAATTACATGGACAAAATAAGGAATTTATGTAGTCTACAGCTAATAGCATCCTTGAACTCTACACAGCTACAGTACGATATACTCGAAAAAGCTATATTAAAGGCTGCAAATGAGACAATCATAAAACCTATACAAAAAAATCCGAATAAAATATCAAACGCAACGAATGAATGTATAGAAGAAAGGGAAAAACTTCGACGAAAACCAATACTCGATGAATTAGAAAAACGAAATCTTAAGCAACTAAGAAAAACAATAAACAAAATTTTAAAACAAGATATAAAAGATTACGATGAAAAAATGTTAAAACAATACTTAGAAGAGAAAAAATCGATAAAGAAAGCGAAAGAACATTTCTCACAAGGAAAAGAGTGGATCGCTTTAGAGGAAAAGAGGAAAAAATTAAGAGACAGAAAAGAAATGAATACATCTGCTACCATTTTTTTCAGCGATTTATATAAATCCAATATCACAAACGACGAACAACTACCAGAAATGGTGGTACTAAATAGTGAAGAAGATTTCCCTATGTTTTTGGAATCTGAAGTTGAAAAGTCTATTGATGAATTGAAGTCTGGAAAAAGTTTTGACAGTGATGGAATAAAAGCGGAAATGCTTAAAATTGGAAAAGATGCGATTACAAAGACTTTAACATTTATCTTCAACCAAACTTTTATTCGTGAAGAAATACCAAAACAGTGGACAGAATCAAATATAATACTAATCCACAAAAAAGGCGATAAAGCTAACATTAACAATTATCGACCAATTAGCATTATATCGATAATTTACAAAGTATATGCAAAGTGTTTACTACGAAGATGTAAAACAATATTTGATAACAATCAACCGAATGAACAAGCTGGTTTTCGACCAGGATACTCCACTATGGATCACCTGCAGGCAATAAACCAACTCGTCGAGAAAACTAAGGAGTATAATAAGAAACTTTATATAGCATTTGTCGATTTTTACAAAGCATTCGATTCTATAGAACACGTCAAAATATGGCAAGCTTTACAAAACCAGGGAATTCCAAAACAAATTATCAGGATCTTAAGAATACTATATAAAAACAGCATATCGAGGATCATAACTGAAATCAAAGGCCCAACGTTTAATATTAATAGAGGAGTAAGACAAGGAGATCCGCTTTCGCCAGCACTTTTTTCTGCAATACTAGAACAAATATTCAGGAACATAGATATAGAAAACCTTGGCATAAATATAAATGGAAAATTGTTATCAAACCTTCGGTTTGCAGATGACATAGTTCTCTTTGCCGAAACTGCTGGGGAAATGGAGGAATTATTGAACAGACTATCGGAAGGATGCAAGACAGTAGGCTTGGAAATGAATCAGCTGAAAACAAAAATAATGACTAATCACGATGAGATCGAGATCAAAGTAGGCAACGAAAAACTCGAATATGTACAGGATTACATCTATCTGGGACAAACAATATCATTCGATAACAGAATGGATAAGGAAATATCAAGAAGAGTTTCAAATAGCTGGAAACAAGTATGGAATTTAAAAACCGTATTTGAGTCCAAAATAAGTGTGCAGTCAAGAAAATATATCTTCGATACAGCCGTATTACCAGTACTTACCTACGGGTCACAAACTTGGAGTCTGAATACACGAAGTATTAAAAAACTAGAAACTACACAAAGAGCTATAGAAAGATCTCTATTACATGTATCCAGATACCAAAGAATTCGCAATACTAGAACAAGGGAAATTACAAAATTTGAGGATGTGGTAAGAAGAACGAAAACACAAAAATGGCAATGGGCTGGCCATGTCGCAAGAATAAATGATGATCGATGGATAGCGAGATTAACCGACTGGTATCCTAGAGATGGAATAAGAAGTAGTAGACAACTTCTAAGATGGCGAGATGATCTTCAAAAAGTAGCTGTTAGATGGGAACAAACTGCCAGGAACAGAGAGTCGTGGAAAATTTTGGGGGAGGCTTATACTCGTAGTATACAATGAACATCTGATTCCAGATATAATTAAACTATAAAATAAATTATAAATAAATTAAAAATAAATTAAAAAAAAAAAAAAAAAAATTAATTACTAATGTTAATCAATATTACAAAATAATTTATTTTAATCTTAATCTATACTTTAATCTTAATTTAATATTGTTACATATATACTAGAGTGAATAAAGCTTTATATAATAATAATAATAATTTACATGGTGCCGAAACCCGCTCAAAATCAAAAAAGGAATTAAAAAATAATAAAATGGAAAATTGCAATTTTCTCCGTCCACCGAAGCCTTTAAACATCGAGCATGACAAAGATATGGCAAGATAATGGAAGCTTTGGAAACAACGAATATTTCGAAGTAGCCGTAGCCTTGCCTTCGAAACCTGAGCAAATCCAGGTGGCGACATTTATGTCCTCAATAGGCCATGCAGCCATACTCATATATTTACAACTCGTTTCCAAAAGATGCTGAAGAAAAAATAGTTGAGGTAAAAAATAAATTCGATTCATATTTCTCCCCTAAACTTAACGTGACGTTCGAGCGTTACAAATTTCATAAAATAACTCAGCAAGAAGACGAATCAATTGATGAATTAATGTCTCGACTAAGGCTCCAGGCTCAAAATTGTGCATTCGAAAAAATAGTTGAGGTAAAAAATAAATTCGATTCATATTTCTCCCCTAAACTTAACGTGACGTTCGAGCGTTACAAATTTCATAAAATAACTCAGCAAGAAGACGAATCAATTGATGAATTAATGTCTCGACTAAGGCTCCAGGCTCAAAATTGTGCATTCGAACAACTTACTAGCAGCCTACTGCGAGATCAATTGATTCTGGGAATTCGCAATGAAACCTTGCGCACAAAACTTTTGTCAGAAGACGTTTCTTTGGAGAAAGCTTTAGGCATCTGCCAAGCGACAGAAATAGCCAAGAAACAAAGTGCTCAAATTCATCAAGCTACAACTGCTGACGTCAAAAAATGCTGTTGAAAAAATATGGATTTTGAATCTACCCATGCGGTGTAAAGCAACTAGTCTCGTTTGGTAATAAAAAAATCAAAGTTCTTGGAGAATCCATTGTCCGTTGTACAATAGCAAATACCGCCTGCAGAATTGCGTTCAAAATTGTAGTAAAAGACGTGAAACCAATTCTCGGTGCTAAAGCATGCGAAAAATTAAACTTAATCAAAAGAATAAATGCCGTAAATATCGACAGTGACATTTACGAAGGACTCGGTTGCTTAAAGAATTTCGAATCAGCATATGTCCGGCCCGCAAAATACCTTTTAAGATCATGGACACAGTTAAAAATGAAATAGACAAAATGGTTAAAATTAATGTTATTGAACCAGTTACAGAACCAACTCCAGCAGTTTCACCAATGGTTATTGTACAGAAGAACAATAGAATTCAAATATGCATAGACCCAACAATTGTAAATAAGAACATAGTCAGACGTCACCATCCTATGAATACTTTCGAAGAAATAGCAGCACAACTCCGTGGTGCCAAATATTTCACTCTTCTTGATTGTGCGAGAGGATTCTGGCAAATAAAAGTTTCAGAACGGACGAAAAAGATACTAACATTCTCCACTCGATGGGGAAGATATAGTTGCAAGCGCCTACCATTTGGAATTTCGTCCGCTCCCGAAATATTTCAAAATATAATGCAAACGTGGTCGCCGTGGCCGTGGTGGTTAGTGCGTTGGACTACCACGCAATTCTGCCTGGGTTCAACTCCTGGCCGGGTCTAACACCCAAAAGAGTTTTTTCACGGTACCACCTCTTTCGAATGTCTGACAAGCATCAAAGAGTATCATTTGTCGCGATTAAGCTTCTCAACTCGCAAAAAACTGTAGGTCCCTTCCATTCGTGCATAAATATAACACGCACACACAAATGGTTGCGAGAAGCAGGCCCCGGTTCACCTCGAGCTGTAGCGCCAATTAAGTAAGTATAATGCAAACGTTGTTTGCCAAGATACCAGATGTCAAAGTATCAATGGATGATATTCTCATTCACTCGAGCACACTGGAAGGTCTTAGAAGAACAACCACAGACGTACTCAAAATCATCAAAGAAAAAGGGCTCAAGCTGAACAAAACTAAGTGTAAATTTGAACAGAAAACCATTAAATTTCTGGGACACATCATCAGCGATAAAGGAATCCATCCAGACCCTGAAAAAAATCGATGCAGTAAACCGTCTAAAGCCACCCATCAATAGGAAGGAACTGCAAAGACTCCTAGGAAAATTTACTTATCTAAGCAAATTCATAAATAACTATTCAGCTATTACAGCTCCGCTCAGACTTTTAATAGAAAAATCTAATTCCTTTTATTGGGTTGCAAGACAGCAAACTGCATTTAACAAATTTAAATCATTAATCACGAGTCCTCCAGTCCTAAGACTATACGATGTGACAAAAGATGTAAAATTACAGGTAGATGCAAGCTCTTATGCTATGGGCGCCGGTCTTCTTCAAGAAAGCCACCCAATAGTATACGCATCCAAAGCGCTGACTGAAACAAAAACACGATATTCGCAGCTGGAGAAAGAAGCACTGGCCATTTCAGCAATTTATCTGGGGAAAACAGGTAATTATCGAATCTGATCATAAGCCTCTAGAATCCATCTTTCAGAAGCCCATCCATTCTTCTTCACCACGTCTTCGAAGGATAAGACTTAGTCTGCTGACATACGATCCTTGTGTTGTATACACTCCAGGCGCAAAAATGCTGTTAGCCGACCCTCTAAGCCGTGACTGTAGAAATAAAATCCCGGAAAACAGAACACCATCAGATCTTCAAATTCTCACAATTTTATCACTTTCCAATAAAGAACTCGATAAATTGACGAAGTTCAACAAAGAAGATGCCGTGTCACAAGAACTAATTAAAGTTATAAGAAATGGTTGGCCTAATTCCATCGAAGAAATATCCAAATCCCTTCGAGAGTACTGGCATTTTCGCGAAGAACTCTCTGTTGACTCAGACGGAATAATATTCAAGTCATCCAAAGTCGTAATTCCGTCCAAATTAAGACCAGAGATGCTTAAAAATATTCATTGTGGTCACTTTGGTTATGCCAAATGTGTAAATATGGCTAGACAGTCTATCTTTTGGCCACGAATGAATCAAGATATTTTTAATTACGTGAAGAAGTGTGCTACATGTCAAGTTCATCAACATAGCAATGTGAAGTTAACAATCGGAGAAAAAGAAATTCCAAATCATGGATTCGACAGCAGCGGAGCAGCGGACCTTTTTCAATTTAAAGGAACTGAATACATAGTATTTGTAGACAGTTTTTCTGGCTTTATTAAATTTCAAGAACTTTAAACAACAACAGCAAAAAATGTAATCAGTTTTCTTAAGGATATATTTTCAATGGTTGGAACTCCTCGGACGTTGGAAAGGCATGATTACGATTACCCTGGCGCATACAAAAAAAAAACCATTTTGTAGATCCTGGTGAAATAAGTACAAAATATAAATAAAAAATATTGATTAATCGCTTAGTTTAGGAGATATTGAAGTTTCAAAATTAATTTATCGCGCGATTTTCTTAGTTTTATTTTTTCACCGAGACCTACAAAATGGTATTGTCAAATCTTTGCGCCACAGTTATTGTAATAGTCCCAAAAATTTATATCTATAAATTTGTCCACTACATGCTTGGACACAAATTTAATAAATATATGTAAATTAATATTTAAATTGTAACTAATTTTCAAATGTAATTTATGGTGTAGACAGAAACACTGAACGCTTTTGCTGAAGTTAAGATCGAAAAGGAATCAATAAGTGATCAAAATTGCAATATGTACTAAATTTAATATAAACAATTGGTATATTTAACACATCAATAAATTTGTTCTTATTCATATCAATATCGTTGGCAACGCTAGAGGAGAAAGAGGTACCACAAAAATCTGTTAACGGTACTTTTGGCTGTTCGCGGTTTTTTCATTTATAAACTCAGTCAAAGCGAAGTGAACTTGCACATATTTTATGATGTGTTTAAGATCTTGTAAAAATTAATTTCTCGTAATAATAATATTATCAGGTAAGTGTAGTAATTCACTTAGATAGTGTACATTATTTGCACAGTTTCATTAGCCGTGTTTTATTATCCCCGTGATCTGATCCGGATCTGATCAACAAATAAGTTTATGTGCATTACAACAACAATCCGAGATCTTGCTTCTTGTCAAGATCAATTTTCGTGATCGAAAAATTAGTTCGACTATTTCTCACTATGGTACACTTTCGTTTGTGAATGTTGCTGTATTATCGACAATTGCCAAGGGTAAATGTTGCCAGATTAGAAAATGAAAATATTTTTTGCAATCCAAATATCATTAATGTAATTTTGTTCGAATAAATTAATTTTTCTGCTCATAATGATATCTAAGCGATGTGAAACTGAAATTATAGCTGCAAACTATTATTCTCATTCGGTATCTGTTAATCAAAATTAACAATTTCCTCCTAAAAAAATAGAACAAGCGCATTCAATTTTCATTTAAAAGAAAATATTCATGCGCATGGCAACTTCGCAATAAATTTCAAAATGAACTTAGCTTGTACAATCACCACAACACAGAACTTTGATCTGGTTTGTTTTATTATTCTGATCTGATCCGGATCAGATCACGGGGATAATAAAACACGGCTATTATAAAGAATATTTGTGTCATTCATACACAAATTATCTTATTAGGGAGAAATTGTTATCCATTCTGCGAATTTTATTTAGCGTGTACACACACCATTTATATAAAGTGACATCTATTGGCTTGTAGAGAAATCACTGTATAAAAATGTGTGCAGTATAGATACCAATAGATGTCACCTTATGTAAATGGTGTGTATACACGCTAAATAAGTCTGTACACACAACATTTACAGTACTTCGCCATATTATTAGACCCATACAAAAAACAATCACCCCAATCCTGAAAGTCGTATTTACGAGTCACGTACGACCATATTCGTATTCTGTAATAGCAAATACATTACAAAATGTAAGTATGGTCGTATGCGACTCACAAATAGAACTTTCCGAATTGGGGTGAATGTTAAAGCGGTATGTTGTTCGTAGTACACTTCTTTATTAATTTATTAAATAGTCTATGTACTAATAGCCGTGTTTTATTATCCCCGTGATCTGATCCGGATCAGATCAGAATAATAAAACAAACTAGATCAAAGTTCTGTGTTGTGGTGACTGTACAAGCTAAGTTAATTTTGATATTTAGTGCGCAGTTGCCATGCGAATGAATATTTTCTTTTAAATGAAAATTTAATGCGCTTGTTTTATTTTTTGAGGAGGAAATTGTTAATTTTGATTAACAGATACTGAATGAGAATAATATTTTGTAGCTATAATTTCAGTTTCGCATCGCTTAAATATCATTATGAGCAGAAAAATTAATTTATTCGAACAAAATTCGAACAGATTGCCAATAATATTTTTATATTCTAATCCGGCAACATTTCCCTTTAACAATTGTCGATAATACAGTAACATTCACAAACGAAAATGTATCATAGTGAGAAATAGTCGAACTAATTTTTGGATCACGAAAATTGATCTTGATAAAAAGTAAGATCTCGTATTGTTGTTGTAATGCACATAAACTTATGAGTTGATCTGATCCGGATCAAATCACTGGGATAATAAAATATGGCTAATATAAATAAAACCTAAAAACTGCTAAAGGAAGATAAGTTTTTATAAAAAATAAGTAGGGGTATATGGGGTATTTATTTTTTGCTTGGCCCTTTATGCTTTTATTTGACACAGCGTATTTTAAAAACAAGATTGAACCATATTTAACTTATTTTAATAATGGGTGGGATGAAGGTTAACACTAGAACCGCCGCCGTCCCATTTTTGTCCCACCGACACTTTCAATCACCTCAAACTTCGTTTGTTTTTAATTTAGAATCATTAAACTTCCTGACTTTTACTCAATTGGTATATTTTAATAATTTTTAACACTTTCATCTTTGTAATTATCATAGGTTTTGAAAAAAATATTGATTTACCTAGAACCGCCGCTGGGCCATTTTTGTCCCACCATAATAAAATGAAGAGAATCTATCTATCTGTCGCTAGCGCAAGAGCTTGTGATTCCCCCTTAGAGTTTATTTTTACACCGATTTCAATGATTCTAACACTGATCGAAAGCTAATAAACTGAACTTTGTTCATCAGTATAAACAATTTTGAAAAAGAGCATATGAGTAAAGTTATTACGAAAAAACTTTATGGCCAATGCCAACGGGTATAGGGTCTCTACATGCGAGATTCCTCGCACTGGTATACTAGTATTAATTATTATTACATTCGATTTCTCCCAATCAATACAAGAATAGTTTTACTATAAATCACCGTGATATGACTATAAGTATAAGTTTTAGTTATTGTACCTAATATTCTAATGTATCTAATGCAGTCTAATATATTTATAGTTGGCATCAAGAAAATTTACTTATTTATGTAAAAGTAAGCCCGTACACAATTTTTGGTTTTATTATTACATAATGATCGATGAACAGATTTTTCCTTCTGAGTGCCGTTGTCGATTCACTCAGTTTTTGAACTTTAGACTAAATAAACACTGACAAACATTTTGGATGGCAGTAGATAAAGATACAAATTCTGTGGTAAATGTGTTCCCTTACGTCGGAAGAGATAACAAAAAACCTCAAGATGAGCATCCGGCTGAAGAAGAAATGTATCGAAAATTATATCAAGGGGAAAAATATTACATATGTGAAAACGTTTTCACTTCGCTACTATTACATGAATATTTGATATCTAAAAAATACTATTATCGTGTTGGTACAGTCAATAAAGCTCGCAGTGAAATACGGGTGTGCGTGAAGACTGCACAAGAAAAATTGTACAAATGTACTTGTATATATCTACTAAAAAAAAGCCAATTCTTTGAATATTTATCAATCTAAGTGTTGTAATTATTAAAAAGACCAGAAACAATTTTATGTATAAAGAACTTTATTGTTAAAGAAAAACAAAAGGAAAAATTAAAAGGCACATCTGCCGGCCACAAAAGAATACAGAGCAGTCGTTATTTTGAAAGTGACATTTAACAAAACAACACGAGCACGAACGCCATCGTGCGTTTGGAACTTAAACTAAACTAATGGCGTATACACATTTACTTATAATCTCAATACTCCCACTTTTAGTTACAAGTTTCAAAAAATACAAGACAGAAAACAATGAATTACTTTACCTTTTTTATATATCAAAAAAAATTTAGTAATCTATCTTTCCAAAAACTAAATCAAAAAAATATTGAATTCAAAATTTAAAATAACGTTTTTTTAAATATTTTCTTTGATTATATTCGAATTAACTTTTCTTGGAACTATGTTCATTTGCAAACAAAAATATTGGTGTTTTACCTTCGGTAAAGGCTTCGTCAAGACATCAGCTACTTAACTGCATGCGAAGCGGCCATATATTCTGATTCTGTTGTGGACAGTGCAACTGTCCGCTGACGCTCTGATCCCCAGCTTATAACACAGCCACCAAATAAGAATACATATCCAGAAGTCGATCTGCCAGTCCTTCTACAACCTGCGTAGTCTGCGTCGCTGTACCCTTTCAAAATCAAGTCGCCGTCGCCTTTGAAATGCAATCCTAGGTAAGATGTTCCTTTGATATATCTTAGAATCCGTTTTAATGCATTAACGTGTGCTTCAGCAGGATTCTCCATGTACCTGCTAACATTTCCAATTGCGAAACTGATATCTGGCCGTGTTCCTACAGCCAGATACATAAGACTGCCAACTGCTTCACGGTACGGAAAAACTGATTTCTTGCTTGCATCAAAATCACTCAAGTTTTGTGAATTATCCGATGGAGTTGCGACTGGATTACAATTTTCCATCCCAAAACGGTGAAGCACCTTCTCTGCGTACGCTCGTTGGTTAATGTGAATTGAGCCGTCCAGCTGCTGATCAATTTCAAGTCCCATTGGCTGTCTTATAAACACGTTCTCAGTTAGGTCTCCATTCAGGAATGCGGTCTTTACATCAAACTGCTTTAAAATCATACGCTCCGAAGCCGCTAGTGCAAGTATGGTACGTATTGATGTAAATTTAACCACAGGACTAAAGGTTTCCCGATAGTCAATGCCATATTGTTGTGTAAAACCTCGCACAACCAAACGTGCTTTGAAGCGCTCGATACTGCCATCTGTTTTCTGCTTCAACCTATACACCCAACGATTATCAATTACCTTATGGTCCTCCGGCGGTTCGACCAACGTCCATGTGTTATTTTTCAAAAATGACTCGATTTCTTCATCCATCGCCTTCTCCCACTGCTTGTGGTCTTGTGATGTAATTGCGTCCTCATATGACTGGGGTTCATCATAAACTGCCATTAAAGCTGCTGCTCGATTAGCTGTTTCATCAAAAATTATACGTCGACGTGGAGGCGATGCAACTCGATCTCGTGGACGATTCTTCACTATATTTTTGTTGTCTAGACTACAAACAGCACCATCATATATTTGATCCACTGGCGTTCCTTGTGAATCCAATTCAGGTTTATCTGCTTCAGCACCATCTGACTCCAAAAAATCTTCACCGCCTACGTCATCAGTATTCTGCTCAACGTCGCCAGTATCAACATTTTTCCATTTTCTTTGCATGAAGCATGGTTCTTGCCGATTCAACAATCGTCCGCATTTCCCTTTCCGTACAGCCATTTTGTTGTGGCGTATAAGGGACTGTACGTTGATGATGAATACCCATGTCATTGAAAAACAATTTCAACTCATCGTTGACAAACTCGGTCCCATTGTCGGATCTCAAAACACGAATATTGTGGCCTTGCTCTTTTTGTGCTATTTTCACAAATTTCTTGATGTAACTCGTTACTTCTGATTTGTGCTTCAAAAAATACACACGACGAAAATGAGAGAAGTCATCTTTCAGCAACAAAAAATATCTCGATCCACCAAGTGAGTTTTCTTCCATCGGTCCACATACATCTGCGTGAATAATTTGTCCACATGCTTTCGATACTTGTTCGCGACTTTTAAAACTGCCACGATGATGCTTTCCATAGACGCATGCTTCACATGTAAACTCCTCGTTGATGAATTCGATACCCATTCGTTGTAGAAACTTTCTCACATATGACAAGTGTTGATGCCCTAGACGTTCATGCCAAACACGAAGTGAATCCTTTTTTGTTATCACATTTGCATATACTTCGTCGTCTTGTGTTGTCTCAACCACTTTGAAAAACATCCTGAACAACTTGTCATGTCGTGCTCCCACTACAACAGTTTCGTCTCCATCCAACAGCTCACAGCATTTGCTATCCGACCGTAACGAATACCCACGATCCATAGCCTTTCCTGTTGAAAATAAATTCAGATGAATTTCTGGAACATACAACACATCTGTTATGTGCTTTCGAATCCATTTACTGCCGTTGTACGCAAGAATTTGGATGTCCCCTTTTCCTTGAGCTACGATTTTCATACCATTCCCAACAGTAACGTTAATCGATGCTTTCTTGAAATTCTGGAACCACTCACGATGATGACTCATGTGGTCGCTTGCCCCTGAATCTAACACCCACATATCCTCATCAGCAGGATGAAAAACGACGTGACTAATAAAAGCACCAGACGACTTTGTTTTTGTTTCGTTGTGCTTACGTGGACAGTCACGCTTCCAGTGTCCCTTTTGACCACAGGAAAAACATGCTCCTTTTGGCTTTTCATGTTTCTTATTGTTGCTGTCCTTGGCTCTGTTGGACGAATTGCCTTTTTTTGTAAAATGTCGCTTACTAATCAACGCTTCCACACTTTCCACTTCACCTTGCGCTTTTAATCGAAGTTCCTCTGCCATTAGCCTGGCACGCAAATTTGGCATCGTCTGCTCAGCTGAACTAGTTGATTCCCAAGCACTGTGGAAATGGTTGAACACAGCTGGAAGTGACATGAGGATTTTTGTCATTACCATTGAATCGGAGATTATTTCCTTCTGATCCCGCATCTGTTGGACAATTTCCATCAGCTTTGACAAGAAAGTTGCAATGTCATCACACGGATCTTTGGAGAAACTATAATATCTTTGTTGTAAAAACAAAATATTAGATTTCGAAGCCTGTTCATAGGTGCTCTTGAGTGTCGTCCACATATTGCATGCTGTATCACAATTCATTATTTGTAACAGCGGCTGCTTGTGACATGCACCGGAGATTGCACGTCGTGCCCTTGCATCAGTCTTCATCCAAGTAGCAAGTTCTGCTGCATAGTTTGTAGCACCAGCTATCGGAACAACTGAAGAGCCATCTACGACGTCCCACAACTCACCTGCTTCCAAAAACTGCTTCATCAGGAATTTCCATGTAAGCCAGTTAGAACCTCCTTCCAATCGGTCAATGATAAATCGTTCTCCTTCCATGTTTCGACGTTATTAATAAGCAAACAAATTTTAATTTTATACTTTAAATTATTTTGGTATGGTCTGGGCCCATAACCTGTTGTAATTATTAAAAAGACCAGAAACAATTTTATGTATAAAGAACTTTATTGTTAAAGAAAAACAAAAGGAAAAATTAAAAGGCACATCTGCCGGCCACAAAAGAATACAGAGCAGTCGTTATTTTGAAAGTGACATTTAACAAAACAACACGAGCACGAACGCCATCGTGCGTTTGGAACTTAAACTAAACTAATGGCGTATACACATTTACTTATAATCTCAATACTAAGGCTAATAAAAGAGTCCTAATGTTAAGCACTATAATAAAGCAATAGAAACTGGTTCTTTGAAAAAACCATTGGGAGAGGAATCGGGCAAAAAGTATTTAGAAATAGAAAGACGAGTTTGTAGGTGTTCCTATTGCAGTTTCGGAACACTCCGAGAAACGAGACAAAACAAATCAGAGTTCATAAATAATAATACATCTTCTATAAATATATTATTAAAAAGTAATTACAACTTACTTGCATTTCAAATAAAAAAAAAATACATAATAATAATGATAACTAGTGCATAGATTTTGTCTTCAGTACTTGCAGAAAAAATATTAATTAATATTGTGATGTTTTTTTCAAACAATACAGAATATGATTTAAAATCATTACAAAAACAATAAAAAGCATTTTACTATATATTTTTATGATGACTTCGTACATTAAACGGATGATCTTCGCAATAATTCAAATTTGCCCCCCGGCGGTTTACGGGGGGTATAGAACTTCGGTGGTTCTAGTGTTAAGAAAGCTCATTAGCTGACCTCGAAATTAGTTTTGTTGATTTTTTTTTTCCTACTATGGACTAGAGTTGGGCTAAGTCGTGAATTTATATTCACAGGTATAACTGTGAACGTGATATTTTATTCACTGTGAATATAACCCGTGAATGTGAATTCACGACGATGCGACTATGAAACTACATAAACTACTATAAAACTACATACCTGCATACAATGAATTATTGACTATGTAATGTGTAAATATGCATGTACATACGTTTGCATGTATTCTATCCTTATCAGTGCCGTTAAAAATACTTCGACGCAATAGTTCAAAAATATACCTACTTACTAATGATATTAACGGATGCTTGATTTCCATATGCCTTTTCAAATTGCACAAATTTCATTTTGCGAAACTTTCGTCTAATTCAAAGAATTTCCAAAAAAAAACAAATTTTTCTTCGCTTTGTTATTGGCGACATCTTAAAAGTATTTTTTTTTTTCTTGAATGCGTTGCGTAGTCCTAAACACCAAACAAACAAATGCGTGTACATTTCCTTATAATCCCATATTCGAATGCACAGAACTAAACTAGCACACTCAAATTCTAAGAACCGCTACAAATTTCAACCTTCATCCCTTTTTTCAACGGAAATTCTCAATGCAACCCAGCGAACAATATACATAACACACTATACATACATGTTTGTGTGCGCAAGGCAGCATTATTCAGTATAGTATACAAGTTAAGTAAACTTCCGCGGTGTAGACGAAAAAAAACAATTTTTAATTTAACTTGGGACAACCGTCCGATTTATTCGTTCAAATATAACTCAACTAAATTACAAATAATAACCTATATTTATATCTTCCTATTAACTGTGGCAAACTATCGTAGACATTGCGTCAGCAGAAAGAATCCATTCGACTTCTAATGAACTGGAACTTGACTCCTAGCTGGCTACTGCACCTGTCGTTGACTTGACCATGAGAAAGTGCATTTGGTGAACTTGTTGTGAACCTGAGAAGGTGCTGAGTGGGTGAATTATGTGTTTCGCCGGATGTTGCTTGCTATGAACTTATTTGTTGTTAACTCCTCCCTCCTTAAATTCGAGTGTCCTCACTCGACAACATGTAGACTATTGGAATTTGATTTGTTTCTATTGGTTTTTCTGGTTCCTTATTTGCTTTCGGAGTTTCAGCTTCTGCGTCTTGTTTGGCGTGAATCGTGATCTTTTTTTGTAATGGAAATACTTTGATGATGACAATTAAGAGGGCTATGATTACTATGATTATGAACGTAGAGTTCGTAATAAGGTGCCTTTGGTTTTCTTCCTTCAGCTGGTCTATGTGTATTGTGTTATTGACGTGTAGTTCTCTAACTGCCTCTAATGTTAGGAGCTCTTCATATGTGTTGCTTGATGAAATCGAATGTAGGATCGCTGGTAGTGGCTTTGATGTGGGTACTTCTCTTGAGATGAATTTTTGTCCATTTATCACTAGCGACGCGTTATGGTATCGCAGGATGAAGCTTCCTGTTAGGTTCACAATTTCGTTGTCAATAAGAATGGTTCCGTTGAACTGGTTGAGAAGGAGAGTTCCTGGGTGAATGTTTTCAATAGCTGGGACGTGTTGGTTGTTGACCTCGTCACACTTCGTTTGTTTGCTTTTTAATAAGTTTCTTACACAATTTTCTTCGTTCAATTTTACAATTTCGTTTTGGTTACAAATCATTACATTATTGTGGCTTTTACAATTTTTTCCTACGCCATATATTTCATTATTACAATCTAGAACATTGTTATGCTTAACTTTGATTATTTTTCTATCATATTTAATGGGTTTTATAAGTAAATTGTTGCATGTTATATATTCGGTAATAGGTAAGTTAATAATATATAATATTGTGGAATGATTAGAAGCTATTTTAATCGTGGCAAATTCGAGTGCCTCTTCTACATTTATGTGCTTCATATTATTTTTTTCAAATATATCGTTTATTAGTTCAATTTCAGAATTTGACAAAATGAATGAATTTATTATTTCTGCTTTAGCCCAAAGTAGGGCATATTCTATATTACTTAGTTCTTCGTTTATAGTATCTAATTCGTATTTAAGATTTAATATGTATTTATTTTCTATGTAATTATTTGATTTGATTAATTTCAATATCTCATTTGTGACATTTGCTAATTCATTAATTTTACTTTCATACATTTTATTAATTATAACTTGTTGATTATTGTTCGTTAATACATTTGTCATTTGATCTGTTACAATTTTGAAGTCATCGTGGTCAGGGCTTCCAGCAAGCCATTTCCACGCGCTTCCTAGAAAATTAAGTGATCTGCCAGTTCTCTTTGGTTTTAAATTTTTTAGCTTTTTTAGGATTTGGGATGATAGGTCGGAAAGGATAATGAGGTTGGGATCGGTTTCGTTAACATACCTATGAGTTCGGTGCTGAAGATTTTCAAGTATTTCTTCGTAGACTTCCAAGTTTATAATGTGAATTATCTTAAATGTGCCGGATTGGATTTTGGCCATGCCAATGTTTAAGGGAACGATTTTAGAGTTTGAGTAGTCCAGGATTTGAACTTCACTGGTACCCAAAGTGAAAAAACATCTGTAAAATTAATTTCGGATATTATTTTTGTGAATTATTTTTCCAGACTCGGTTAAAATTGTGGTAGATTTGTCTTTTTTGACAATCTCCTTCCTAAATCTTGGGGATAGTTTAGTCCCTAGTCTTTTATTTACTTTAATGTATACTATTTCTCCTGGTGAATATTTTTTAATCTCGTGTTTCGATTTATTATGGCTTTCTATGTCTTTACATTGCTTTAGCTTTAACTTTTGAATGTTGTCCTGTCTTGCTTGCTCATACTGCTCTGGGTTTGTGCTGACTGTTCTACCGAAATATATTTCTATTGGTTTCCTGTTAGTGACTGTGTGTATCGAATAGTTATATTCATAGACAGCGCAATCCAAAAGTTCACTGAAGGGCATAGTTGGTCTTTCTGCTTTTAAGCAACGCATAATTTCAGACAAGGTAGAGTGGAATCTCTCCACTTGTCCATTTACTGTGCTGCTGTATGGAGGAGTTGTGAAAATGTCAATATTTAGTTGATCATGTAGCATAAATCGTATTGTCGCGGAATTAAATGACTTTTCATTATCGAATATTACTAATTTCGGAACACCGAAGGCGAAGATTAACTGTCTAAGGGGTTCTCTAATGTCTTCTATTGCTTTGGAGTTTATAATTTTTACTTGGGCGAATTTCGAGAATTTATCTAAGGCTGTAAGTACTAAGTTTTTGTCGGTTGTGTAAATATCAAAATGGACTATATGTCCAGGAAACTGTGGGATTGGGGTTTCTGCTATTTTAGGTTTATTAGGATGACGTTCGTATTTTTGTTCTTTGCAAATTCGACATTGTTTCACAATATCGTGAATACGTGCTTTCATTTTGGGAAAATAAAATTTTTGTAGGAGTTGGGTTTTGTTCTCATTACTATTTCTATGTGCTCTTTTGTGTTCTTTGAGGACTTCTTCTAATTGTTCTGCTTGATTTACGAGGTCTGTTACTTTAGATTGCGTGAAACGAGTTTTGTATGTTCGGAAATGAAGTGGATAAAAGTCTTGAATTCTTCCCATAATTGCTTCGGAGGTATATATACCGTTAATGACGCTAGGATTCAGATGTCTCTTGAGTATTGTGATAAGGTCTTCTGAGCTATAGTCAGATCGAATGAATGTGTGTCTATGGTAGGTGGGAAAAGGAATCTTGAATGTATAATTTTGGTTGTCGCCAATGAGGAGAAATATTTGGTTCTTATACACATTAATAGGGTTTTCGACAGCGGGAATTAGATCGTGGGACGAGCTTTCGTCACTGTGTTGGGTCATTGTTAGCGTATTGACCTCAGAACTTCCTGGCAGGCGTGAAAGCGCATCCGCGACAACGTTGCTCTTTCCTGGTTTGTATTGCAATTGGTAGTTATACTCCTCGAGAATCGCTTTCCAGCGCTTCATTTTAGAGTTGCTGTTTTTATTGCTTAAAGCATACGTCAGCGGTTGGTGATCTGTGTAAATTTTTATTTGTGCAGCGCCATACAAGTAATTCCTTAAAGCATTAAGAGCCCAAATGATCGCAAGCATTTCTTTCTCGTTCGCCGCGTAATGTTCTTCGGTTTTACTTAAGGATCTTGAAATGAACGTGATAGGTCTGCCTTCTTGGGCGAGGACAGCACCTATGGCAAAGTTCGACGCGTCAGTAGTTAGTTCAAAACATTTATTAAAATCGGGGTATGCTAGTATGAGGTCTCTAGAAGTGAGGGAGTTTTTTAATTTATTAAAGGCTTCGTGTGCCTCAGTTGATAAAGAAATCGGAATTTTGCTTGATTTAGTTTTTGAAATTCGACCTTCTTCTCCTCTTAGAAGTGACGTTAAAGGTTTAGCCAGTTTCGCATAATCCTTAATGAAACGGCGGTAGTAGCCTGAGAGGCCTAGAAATGATCTTAATTCTTTAATGGTTGTTGGAGGGGGAAAATTAACTATTGATTTTACTTTCTCTGGATTTGTTTTTATGCCTGATTGGGATACAACGAAACCTAAAAATTCAACTTCTTGTTCAAAGAATTTGCACTTGTCGAGCTGCACTTTCATATTAGCTTCACTTAGTGTCTTGAAAATTTGCTCAACGTGTTTCACGTGGTCAGCCTCATTTTCACTGAAAATGATAATATCGTCTATGTAGACGTAGCATATTTTACCAATGTGAACACGGAGTATGTCGTCGAGCGCACGCTGAAATATTGACGGTGCGTTTTTCAATCCAAATGGGAGCCGAGTAAACTCGTATTTCCCATTATTGATTGCGAAAGCTGTTTTCTCCGTGTCAGATTCCTTCAAGGGAATCTGGTGGAAACCGCTTTTTAGATCGAGGACCGTGAAGAATTTGCTTCGTCCTAATTGTGAAAGTACCTCGCTTATTTCGGGGATCGGATATCTATCGGCTATAGTAACTGAATTCAGTTTCCTATAGTCGATAACCATCCTGTATTGTTTGTTCCCTTCCGAATCCGCTTTTTTCGGAACAATCCATACAGGGGCGTTGTACGGTGATCTTGATGGGCGGATAATACCATCTTCTAGAAGTTTCTGCACTTGTTTGTCTATTTCATCTTTAAGGGAGACGGGGTAGGGGTAATTCTTGGAGTAAACGGGTGAACCTGAATTGGTACGAATTTCACCAACTACTTTCGTAGTGTAGGTTAGTTTCTCATTGGGTTCTGAGAATAAAGATGGGAATTTCCTTGTTATAGAATTAATAGAGATTCTCTGTGGGTTAGTCATATGCTCTAGTTTTATTTTTAACGAATTTACTGATTGGGATTGAAGTTGTTTAATTTTAATTTTGACTTTGTCGAGGATAGTCATGAAACTATCTTTTGTGTGAATGACTGCGGATAATTGTTTAAGACTATCATTTCCTATGATGCCGTGAAAAGATTTCAGGCTTGGGAGGAGAAAAAATTTTAAGTTAATGTTCGTTTGACCGAAAAGATTAAGAAATGTGTGCTGGGTTATTTGAATATCACCAGCGATTGACTTTGCAAAAAAGGTTTGTTCATTTGTAAGGGGTTTTTTTATGAGGCCAGGCTGGATGTAGTTTTTGCTTGAGCCTGTGTCTATTAAGAAATTTAAAATTGTTCCGCTCTTCGTTTTTACCTGGAAATAAGGCAACGAAGAGTCAGTTAGTCTAAAAAATTGATATCGCTGAACTCTTGAAAATCGTATTGGAGTTGGTTATCGTCTCTTTCTTTTGATTCGGCTTGTTCAAGCATGTAGTTTTTAAGGTCAGGATCATGCTCCGCCTCGCTTACATCATTTTGTTGATAAAATGCATACAAATCATTTGGAGAGACATATCCTGTTGGTTGTGGAACAAAATCTGGCGGGGTTGAATCGACGTTGATATGGAAATTCCTTTGGTACTTGTTTGGAATGGGGGATTGCATTGAAGTTCCCGGTGGACGTTTACCAGCATATTTAAATGGTGGTGGCCTGTTTTGATAGTTGATCGCATTCGTCCTTATCGTTGAGGTATCCATCGGCTCCGGCCTTGGTTGTGGCTTAGGTGCATTTGGCCTGGGAGGGGCTTGATAAGGATTATTTTGTCCGTAACCGAATTGTGGTTGCTGGAAATTAAAGTTATGCTGAGGGAAATTTTGTTGAGGATAAGAGTTTTGCCGTGGATATACTGGTGGATGATACGAATTTTGTCTTTGGAATACTTGTGGGAGATAAGCTACCTGTGGAAAGAACGGTTCCTTGTGGGGAGCAATTTGCTGTGTATTTCTATTGCGTTGTAGTGGAGGTGAATTAAATTTATGCGTAAAAGAGTTCCTATTATTGGCATAGTTTGATCTAAATTTTTGATTTTCTAGCTTTAAACATAGGTTTAAAGCTTGTGGTAAGTCTGTAGGTTCGCGAATGCCTAAAAGTTTTGGCAAATCGCCGTTTAAACCTCGAATAAACGTATCGAGCGCTTTGTCTCTATACGTACTGGTGAGTACTGACAATGATTCATTTCCCACATCCATACACTGTATTTTATTCAAAATAAGGGATAGATGTGTGTAAACTGCTTGGTAGAAGTTTTGAACGGATTCATTGCCCTGGATAAGGGATGTCATCTGGTACTCTAGTGTACCAAGGTCCCTTTGGTCTGCGTAGTGCAGCATTAGACATCTGGAAATGGCTTTCCAGTTTAATGGCGTGTTGTACGATTCCAACACTGCATCGGCATTTCCTGTTATTTTGTTTCTTATTACACTGAGGATACCGTAGTACCTCGGAGTTTCCTGAAGGTGTTCGTACAATTGTAGGATGCGTTCTACGCTTTTCCTCCAAGAGCTGAATTCTCCGGGTTGTCCGGTAAAATCGCGGAGGCAACGAACAACATCTGGGATTTTATCTAAATCAGTAAGGTTATCTCTATACTCGGGATTTATGACTTGATCTTGAGCAGCCGCAGCATCGGCATTTGGGTGAATTATTGAATTGACAATTTCTGATACTATATTTATAAGCTGGGCAGATGGAATGACTGGTCGTAATGGGGCTTGTGGTTGTTGGGGGTTTCCTTGTTGGACAAGGTTTTCCGGTTGGGCGGGATTTTCAGGTTGTGGGATATTAAGAACGGGGGGCCGAATGAGGTTATTGGGATTAGCCATGATTTGATTTTTTTTTTTTTTTTTTTTTTTTTTTTTTAAATTCTTATGTCAAACGAGAAAGGAAAAAAAAAAATTAAGAGATGGCCTTGATACCTTACTATTCTAGATTATAAAGTCACTTTTGTACTATAAAATTATTCTTTATATTATTTAGGTTATTTTAAGACTTGTTTACAATTTCTCTATATAAAAAGTTTTCTACTATGTATTTTAATTTTCACTTCTTAAGAATTACTTATTTTTGTCTTTAATATTTTTTGTTATTTTCTTTCAACGCAAATAAAAAGGAATCTTAAATATTAGCTTACATTAAGTATAGAATGATTAGTTCCATGTTATACTGGAGCGGCTGGCAGCATCTGCTGTCTCCTTTTCCTCTGCTGTTCACTATGTGAATTGGTCGCAGCTACTGGGGGGCCTTAGTTTCTCCAGGGAGTTATTTTGATTTTCACTATCTACACTCACAGTTGTTTTCGATTCACCTTGTGAATTTTTTTTCCACTATGTGAAAAATATATTTTTTCCGTGACACTTATTTAATTTTTTTAATGTGGAGGGAAATGAAAAATAATTTTCCTTTTTCTATTTCACGACACTAGCTTATTATAATTAAGCTTCGACTTTCAATTTTATATAATTTAAGTGTATTAAGCGGATTTTTTAATTTTATTTTGCACGGTACTTTTATTTTATTCTGCTCCGGACTTTTATTTCTTATGCTCGGGCGCCAGTTAAGTAAACTTCCGCGGTGTAGACGAAAAAAAACAATTTTTAATTTAACTTGGGACAACCGTCCGATTTATTCGTTCAAATATAACTCAACTAAATTACAAATAATAACCTATATTTATATCTTCCTATTAACTGTGGCAAACTATCGTAGACATTGCGTCAGCAGAAAGAATCCATTCGACTTCTAATGAACTGGAACTTGACTCCTAGCTGGCTACTGCACCTGTCGTTGACTTGACCATGAGAAAGTGCATTTGGTGAACTTGTTGTGAACCTGAGAAGGTGCTGAGTGGGTGAATTATGTGTTTCGCCGGATGTTGCTTGCTATGAACTTATTTGTTGTTAACTTACACAATATCGTTCACCGCGTTCTGCTTTGTTCTACGTATCATTCACTGCCTCGCACCTCACGTTCATACTCACGACCGCGACTTTTGTTGTGACATTGTTATTTGGGAATTTCAAACTGTGCCGTGAAACTATTCACGTTTTAGCGATTCACTGTTTATTTCCAAGTCGTTAACGGACTGCGATCGTTATTTTTCATTCACGGTGAATAATTCACCGGTAGTAATTTTTTGCTCATCACTACTATGGACTATGTTTGTGACCATGGGCTCTATTTTCTATTTCAAATTTCCATATTTAAAAGAATTCTAACAATTTGGTCCCGAGGGTTTCGAACGGCGCTGGAGACTCAGGTATCGTTGTAATTAAAATAATATAATTTAGTTATCATTTTCTATTTATTGTTTAGAATATGTTTTTTTTTTTAAACAGAACAATACAGTAGCTAATTTAGTTTGTTTTTTTTTCTTCTAAAATTTCTAATATGGCAGAACATCCGCATCTTCATCACCTCCTTAGGCATTTCAGCATTTTTGATATGCATGATTTGATTGGTACAAATCAAAAAGCAATAGAGTTTTTAGAGCAGGTGGAACTTATTCCAAAGATAACAAGTCCTCCCCCGATATGCTGTGGTCTCCCTATGAAAGTGGAGCATGATTCATTAAAAAAATTAGGATGGACATGGCGATATTCAAAGCCCGCGTCCAAATGAAAAGGGTCAAAAGATTGTCGCAACGTCGTAAATCCGTGTTCCGGTACATTTTTCGATGGAGCCACCAGCAGGCTGGGAATTCGGCAAGTTCTAGCCATTGTATTTTGTTTCGTTAATAAATTACAAGTTAGCTTTGTCCATACGCATATTGAGAATTGGCGTAATAAAGGCGAAAATTCTCAAATGCACAAAGTAAGTAAGTCGACCGTAGTCGACTATTACAGCTACTGCCGCGAAATAGCACAGATAATATCCTCGAATTTGAATAAAGACATAAAATTAGGGGGCGCGGGTAAATTAATTCAAATTGACGAGATGTTTTTGACACAACGAAAATATAATCGCGGAAGACAGACTAGTCAAATGAAAAAGACAATATTAGGAATTTATTGTAAGCAGGATAAGAAATGTCTTTTTTTCCGCGTAAATTCGAGGAGCAAAGCTAGCATTTGGCCCTATTTGTCGCGTTTCGTCGATAGGAATACGGATGTTATTGCAACGGACAGCGCAAAAACATAGCATGGAGTTGAAAACCTTTATTCAGAAAATACTGTTCATTTACAGACAAATCATAGTAAGGGAGAATATGTTAGTAAAGACGATCCAAGGAATACTATCAATGACTTGGAGAATCAAAACCGTCTTTTAAAAAAGTCAATTAATAAAGCAAATAAATAAAATGCCGTAGGTCACCAAAATTAATACACGAGTGTATGGCACTGCATTACTATAGACAAAGTAGTTTAGAACTTTTATATAAAAACTAGCTGATTTACCCGCTTCGCAGCACATAAAAAATATTCTCTTTGTATGTAAATATGTGTATTTGTAATAAATTGTCTTTTGGAAGGAGACTTCCAGCTAAATTCTACACTTGTCCTTCTACCTTAAACGTTGACATAAATCCTTGCTCCACAATTTGCTTAACACCAAATGAAGTCATTTGAAAACAATTATTATAGGATCGCATAGACTGAATTAATTGCTTGGAAAAAAGATTTTCCATAGACTATTAAAGAAGAAAGTGACGAAGGTGGGTTAGCGATTTCTTTCAATCTAACTTTGCCGTTTTCTTAAATATTACAGCACGTTCTTACCGCCAAAACGTCTAAACATAATAAACACATATCTGTATCTGTTCTAAGCCCTGCATTTACTTATCATAAAAAAAATTGCATTCTTTATCCAGTTATTGAATTACAGATGATCGAACAGCAATCCCAATCACGTATACTACACGCATGTACCGCATACACGCATACCCGCGGCCGCTGGTGCATTGACGGTGGCAATGGTCTCTACTGATCGTTGTCGCGAAAGCATACAAACAATATTTCTTTATGTTATTACTTTTCTCACAGAAAATGTACAAAGAAGATATATATATCAAAATCTTTGCTGTGAAATAATCTAAACAGATATGTAAATTTTATTTTAATACATTGTTTAAGAACTAAGATAGAGCGAGATAAATGCCCAAAAGTAAAATATAAACTTTTCTTTTTACAATTTAGAAGTTTTTCATTGAAATATATTGATTTTTGTTGATCCATTTTATAGATTTAATCCAACCAGAATCGATTGCAAAAAACCGCATTCGAATCCGTTCAGTAGTTTTTTTGTTTTTGCGGCACATGCATACATACTTTTTCTTAGACTTCATTTTATAAAAGTAGTGATGATGACATAAGCCGTGTTTTATTATCCCCGTGATCTGATCCGGATCAGATCAGAATAATAAAACAAACTAGATCAAAGTTCTGTGTTGTGGTGATTGTACAAGCTAAGTTCATTTTGACATTTAGTGCGAAGTTGCCATGCGAATGAATATTTTCTTTTAAATGAAAATTGAATGCGCTTGTTTTATTTTTTAGGAGGAAATTGTTAATTTTGATTAGCAGGTACCGAATGAGAATAATACTTTGCAGCTATAATTTCAGTTTCACATCGCTTAAATATCATTATGAGCAGAAAAATTAATTTATTCGATCAAAATAACATTAATGATATTTGGAATGCCAATAATATTTTTATATTCTAATCTGGCAATATTTACCCTTGGCAATTGTCTATAATACAGCAACATTCACAAACGAAAGTGTACTATAGTGAGAAATAGTCGAACTAATTTTTGGATCACGAAAATTGATCTTGACAAGAAGCAAGATCTCGGATTGTTGTTGTAATGCATACAAACTTATTTGTTGATCTAATCCGGATCAGATCACGGGGATAATAAAACACGGCTATAGGCTCTCAAGTCATGACGTTCTTAGAAGATATTAGGAAAGTTTATCCGGCGTATGTTGAGGGGAGAAGAGAGACTCCATTAGAATTTTTTGCGTTGGACGAACCAACTGTAGAGTCCGAGAATTTAGAAGAGATGATCCCAGGTTTATCGAAACGACGTAGGGAAGAATATTTAGATGATGACATCGCGAGTCCATCAAAACGAGGTAGAGTAGAATATTTAGGTGACGACATTAGAGACGCTACTCAGAACTCAGAGGACGAGATGGAGGGTGACCCAGATTATAAGATGGGTGATGCATTTTTTTAGGGATACAGACAAATAACCAGAGGGGATTTGGAGTCATTAAATACTTCGGAAGTAACGAGCCGAAGGGTTCCTATCTCTGGTTAGACGACCCGACGGACATCACTAAAAAAATTAAGTCAGTGTTGCCAGATCGTATGATTTTTTTAAAGGTAAATATCGTACGATCTAGTAACACGCCAGTGGAATGCTAACGCAGACTTTACCTCCTCGTGGTGCACTCTGGGTAATTCCAAAATAGTCTGCAAAAAAAAATATATAAATAATATCAAAATTTCATAACAAAAACTAATACATTTTCTTTTTATATCCCCACCTTTTTAAACCTAGGTAATTAAAAAACACCAACGTCGTCCACAGCCAAGATGGTAATGAGTCGCTAACTTTTAAGAGATATCTAATTAATTAAATAGCAATTCTTCTTGGAATAATACATGAAATATTATAAATATAATTAAGATATTATTATTATTATTGTATTGTACTCATTCAATTATATATAACATGTACAATTGTGCAAATAAAAACTTTTTCTATGTTGTACTATAAACCCACAGGGAAAAATAGTCGGTGTTTTCATTTTCGATTTTCAATGGCGAGTTTTTTGAATTAAGAGGTATTGGCCCTTAGTAATAAACAAATTTAAACTTGAGTTTTACGTAAACTCGAATTTAACACGAAATCCGTAGTAATAAACAATCGATCTACTTCTAAAATCGACAAATACTTAGTTGTGGTCAAGTCGTATCTAAGCCGAATTTAAAAGTGACAGTCAAACGTTTCAAAATGAGTTTCGAGCGAATTTTACAAGATTTGGATATTATTAATGATACAGAAAATAATAGAGCACAAAAAATATATAAAACACGATTCAATGCACTAGAATATTACAGTGATGTAGAATGTTGGAGCGTGCTAAAGTTGTCATCCTCATCCACACCAATACTAGCCATTTCTTCGGCAATTTTTATCCACAAGTCTCTTTTTTTTTGCTTCCATTGTGGTGTTGTTGGCTTTTGAATCCACGATGTTCACATACGGATTTTCCAGAAGGGCACAAGTGAAGAGTCGAGAAGATTGTCCAGAATCACCAGAAGATTAGATTCCCCGTATTTTGTCAGCCAATTCAAGCAAATATTTTGAAGCTTTAAATTGATTTAAAGCTGGTCATAGATAGAAACAAATGTAAGAGATAGCAGCTCTTCGTGTATTTCCAAAATAAAACAAGGAACAATAAATAAAACAAAAAATGTGTGCATAGAAAGCTACGCGATAGAAGTGAAACTTGACTTGAAAAATACGATATAGATGACTTAGCTTATTGTTTGTCTTGTCAAACCCTTTGATTTGATACCCATATAATGGAGGTCATGAAGATATCGGTAATTCGCCATATTGGTCTAACACCACATTGAATTTCGAATGACGTCAGATAGCGTATTGCTTGTCTTGTCAAACCCTTTCATTTGATACCTATATTAATAAAGTCGTGAAGATGACGGTAATTCGCCATCTTGGGGTGTCCGCCATATCGAATATTTCTATGAGCTCATATAATCTAAGATACTCTCCGGGTCAAATCGAATCCAATGACACTCTACTTGTTGAAATCGGTTGAGTAGTTTAGGGTTTAGGCTGTAGACGTTGCGCTATCCACTTTCTTTTTCCCGCTATCTACCATCGCCTATCCCTCCGAATATGTCCCACACGCCCACACTACGAGCGCTCATTCTCCCTTGTGAAAATGTTCGTTTACTTTTGTCAATAATTATTGTCATTTATCATTGTCAATAAACAAGTAGGCGGTTTTTTTTTTAAATTATAATATTTTCGATTTATTTGAGTTTAATTTTACTGCCCTACCGCGACATAAGAAGTTTCACTTCAAAAATTCATTCGCAATTTGCAATCTAAGAACAGTTTATTTAAAAATACAATTAAATAATACAAGCATGTTTCCAATATGTTCATGCGTTTCAATGGATTCTGGTGCCTCTGGAGTGATGCCATTTTACGAGCCTTTTACACTGTAGGATTGCAGTTTCTGTTTGATTCGGGACATCTAGTTGAACGTTTTGTTTTATAAATAAATATAAGATTAATGTTACATGAAAAAAATAATTTCATCTTTACGCCTACAGAATTTAAAATGTAGTATAAGTAAATGTATTTCGTCATCTTTGCCAACATTTTTTTTCGTACAAACTTTCTGCTTCGTAAATACCATAACAAGGAGCGCACTGTAAATATAAAAGCAAACAAAAATTAATTTATCCATCCAAACTACCTAAACTGATATGGTTGTAACTTATACTAAAGTATCGATATAGGCGCTATCTTCTGCACAGTTTTGAAAATAAAAACTGGTATGGTTGTAACTTATACTAAAGTATCGATAAAAAAAAATAAAAATGTACCAAAAACCTACTAGTGCCATCTTTCGAATGTTAGCCAGCCAATTGCAAGAAGAAAATTGTAGCAGAAACTTTATTTCTGAACGCGCCCATCGACTTTGACATTAGCCGTGTTTTATTATCCCCGTGATCTGATCGGGATCAGATCAGAATAATAAAACAAACCAGATCAAAGTTCTGTGTTGTGGTGATTGTACAAGCTAAGTTCATTTTGACATTTAGTGCGAAGTTGCAGCGCCTCCTATATGTGAAACAGGCCGTAATGCTACAAAACTACACGTGGAGCACTTGGCTTACAATTTTGGCTGCCAAATGTCATATCGTATGGAGAAATCGGGAAAACTATTCTTTCGGGAAAAAGAATGTTAAAATTAATAGTGTTGTGAATAAGAGAAAATAGTGAAAGTGGTCTTGAATTGTTATTAAATAACAAGCGCACACGACGTGCTAAAAATGTGTACAGAAATATTTTTGTATTCTGTATTTTTTTAAGATTTAAAGTTTGTTCCGGGTATTAATGGCCTCCATCGCGTAGTTCCCCTTGTATTCATATCATTTGCTAAAAATAAAAATGCATGTATATTTTGTAAATTATGTGCTAAAAGTGGTGAATAATTGGTTGAGATCCGGCAACTATATACAGTAAAACTTGTGAATAGTGGAATCTGCGAATAAGAGAATCTTGCAAAACCTGGATAGTGGACATTTTTGGACGCCAAATTTTGTTTTCTTCCCATGCAAATTCACTCTTCAATAGCAGAATCGAGAAATGAATCAGCCAAAAGTCATCAACACTTTGTAAGCTTCGGTTCCTTTTCCGACAATTTTGACATTTCAAGTTTCTTTTCGTGTGTGTCTCATTCTGCTCGCGGTAAAATTCAAATCTTTCACATTCTGAACTCTGATATCGAAATTGATCGAAAAATAATAAAATAAATTAGGTTGCCGATAGTGGAAAAAAATTGCGAATAGTGGAAATGTTGCGAATAGTAGAAAAAAACTGTGCACCGAAGCATTCCACTATTCACAAGTTTTACTGTAATAATTATTTATTCTGCTTCCTCTTTTTAATCCGAAATAAGATGTTAGTGTAGTGTTAGATATCGGAATATTTGCTTATTGCAGTATGCACTGCACTTGCCTATTTTGTTTCCTTGAGGATGAAGTGGATATTTATCATGATCGTTTTTAATTATTGTTCTTCAATTCAATCAATAAAGAGTTTTATATAAATATATGTATGTTGATGTTAGTATCTACTTTGTTCTCTTTCTGTAATTTATAATTCGTTTGCAGTAATATAAAGAATTATTATACATTATTTATATATAATTGAAAAAAGTATGAATTGTTTATGTCATTGGAAATCCATGTGTTTGAATTAATAGATAATCTATAATTATTGAAAGAATCTGAGAAATAAAATATATATGTACATCTTCTTTCATTAAAAATTAAAATAAATATATATTTAAAATATTTAAAATTCAAATAATGTCTTGATTTTTATTCTTTCGGTCATGTTGTTATAATAAGATGGTTTTTCTCTTTATTTAGGCACACACAAAAGAAGTAAGTATATGATGCCTGAATCATTTTCTTCATCCACAAGGTTACAATTTATTTGAACCCACAAAACCAGATTTTCTTATAAAGGTGAACTTTTTGATTAGGTTTTCCTTAAGATTGAGTCTAAAGAATATACTCGTATCTTTTATGTACATAAAACGATGCAAAATGAACATCACATAAACAAAACGATTTATAAATATAAAATATAAATATGTTTGTATACATTATATGTGTAATATAATAAGCCACTTTATTTCATTTTGAGATATAATTATAGCAAAACATATTATGGCTTCATTTATTAAAGAATTGTATAATAATGAAATCTAAAATTGCTCTTGGCTTCGATATGATTGCTTAGTATTTTTTCAAGGAATTTTGCCCCGAAATTCTACACATTCTTTCAAATAACGCACTAAACTTCTATATGATACATATAAACCACTTTATTTTATTGCAAAATATAGTTTTTGCAAGTCACATCCATTAACTTTTCATTCAATAAATGTAACATAATAAAACCTAGAAATTCTCTTGGCTTCCGTAGTACATTTGTTTACATTTTCTGTAAGCCAAGAGGTGCACGTGGCATTTGACATTTTCACGGAGCATTACGGCCTGTTTCACATATAGGAGGCGCTGGAAGTTGCCATGCGAATGAATATTTTCTTTTAAATTAAAATTGAATGCGCTTGTTTTATTTTTTAGGAGGAAATGATTAACAGATACCGAATGAGAATAAGATTTTGCAGCTATAATTTCAGTTTCACATCGCTTCAATACCAATATGAGCAGAAAAATTAATTTATTCGAACAAAATAACATTAGCCGTGTTTTATTATCCCCGTGATCTGATCCGGATCAGATCAACAAATAAGTTTGTGTGCATTACAACAACAATCCGAGATCTTGCTTCTTGTCAAGATCAATTTTCGTGATCCAAAAATTAGTTCTACTATTTCTCACTATGGTACACATTCGTTTGTGAATGTTGCTGTATTATCGACAATTGCCAAGGGTAAATGTTGCCAGATTAGAATATAAAAATATTATTGGCAATCCAAATATCATTAATGTTATTTTGTTCGAATAAATTAATTTTTCTGCTCATAATGATATTTAAGCGATGTGAAACTGAAATTATAGCTACAAAATATTATTCTCATCATGTATCTGTTAATCAAAATTAACAATTTCCTCCTAAAAAAATAAAACAAGCGCATTAAATTTTCATTTAAAAGAAAATATTCATTTGCATGGCAACTTCGCACTAAATGTCAAAATTAATTTAGCTTGTACAATCACCACAACACAGAACTTTGATCTAGTTTGTTTTATTATTCTGATCTGATCCGGATCAGATCATGGGGATAATAAAACACGGCTATTAATGATATTTGGATTGCCAATAATATTTTTATATTCTAATCTGGCAACATTTACCCTTGGCAATTGTCGATAATACAGCAACATTCACAAACGAAAGTGTACCATAGTGAGAAATAGTCGAACTAATTTTTGGATCACGAAAATTGATCTTGACAAGAAGCAAGATCTCGGATTGTTGTTGTAATGCACACAAACTTATTTGTTAATCTGATCCGGATCAGATCACGGGGATAAAAAAACATGGCTATGTCATTTCGGCCATTTAATTGAAGTTCCGAAATAATCACATAATCGCGATTATCTCCAAATACTACGTTTACACCAAAACGAAATCCGAGATTTCGCGGTTGAAATCTTGGTACCAAAAAAAGGTGTTTACACCGGAAAAAAAGATTTCATTTGACACTTCATGTTCAAAGTGGAAACAAATTCTTGTGAAGGTTTTTTCTGGAAACACAAACAGAACACAAAAGTTTGGACAATTGTAAGTGCAATATTTATTTTTATTTAATAGTATGCAATTATAAAGAAAAATAAATATTTACAGCGATTTACAGAGGTACTTTCTGAGGAAAAGAAGTAACATGGAGAGCAAATCGGACCACAAGGCATTGAAGTTGATGGACCTGGGGAGCAATTCTTCAGTTAACGTGGACACTCTGGAATTAATTGCGATGACCGAAGGCCCACTGAGTGACATGTCATCTTAGAAAACAAAATAAACAAAAATAAATACATTTTTATAACCAAACGATTCGTTTACTTAGTCAGAATCCACACGTTGACTCATGAGTCGCGACACTTTTCTATTTTCTGTTTTCAACTGTCATTCGGTGAGGCGCTTGCATCGACACGTTGACTTTTGAGTCACGAATCTTTTATAATTTCTGTTTTCGTAATTTGACAGTTCTCTTTTATTTTTTCTTTCGCTCTGTATTTATTAGTTTCTATGAAAAAATATTGTTTACATTTTTTAATTTTCCTAAAATAGTGGCTTTGGAGGCTATGTACTAGGTGTTATACAAATTTGGATGTTTTTCATATAGGTATGCATAATTATTTAAAACATCAATTTTTAATCGTCAAATTAAATTCTGTCGTAATTTTCAAAACAATTGCGCTCTACGCGGAACGAAAAGAAATGAAGCGAAATAGCAAAATAACGAACAAGAAAAAGAGAAACGTCAAAAAGAGTCACGGAAAATTCTTCCCGCGACTCACCGGGCAGCTTGTTTTCTATCTCATCGTTCTTCTCTTTCGTACTCGTGTGAGTCGCGACTCATGAGTCAACGTGTGGATTGCGACTTATCAATGACAATGCTGTCTTCGACGAAGTGTTCTGAATTATTAATTATTTTCAGTTCTCCGAGAATGGCACTTGTATTTTGGTATAAAGTGGTCATTCTGAAAGAGAATCTCCTGGCGAATCTTTTGCTTTTTTTTTCTTTTCTACACAAGAATATACAAGCTGTATTTATTGGTCAGAGTGTGTAGTGTAGTTTTAATTTCTAAGGGCGAAAAATAAATGTGCAGAATTTGATGCCATTTGTTTGTAAACATAGTTGTTTTTTATAGCACCACGGGGATCATCTTTATGTTTCCTCCCACAGTACAATGCTAAACTCTTCATCCTTCAGGTGCCAGATTCTTCTTGTTTTATTTTTTTTCCATTGTCTCCATTTTAATTTGTTCCCTGAAAATTAAAGTTCATTTATTTAATTGTACCTTTGTATATACATTCCTATAGTAACGCCAAGAAATTCAGTAGAAATGTTGTACCAGTATCCCGACAAAGCTTTGGCGCTTCAATCGGTCTAAAATGAAAACTGGATTGTGTCCTGAATTGATTTAGAGGGAGCTTTCAAGTTTTATGAATTTCTCGTCCAAAAAAAAGCTATTTTTCAACGAAAATAAACAACAACAAATATTTATTTTTTGTACGACCGGCGCAAATGAATAGACTTTTGTGTATTTCGTAAATAAATTTGTTTACTGGTTGCGATATTTCATTTTTTTCCCCCAATCACAATTTTTTGTTCGTTGCCAAATATTTAAATCCCGCAACATAGTAATTCAATGTGATTTTCGTACTCAAGAATTGCTGTAATACTTTTACAATAGATTTCAAAATATGTAATTATGTATTTAGTTTTTAGAAATGATTGTTTTCAGCATCTATTCTTCTGCGTATTTTCTCCTGCAAATGTCCATTCGGAATAAACCTGTACGTTTTGGATGCAGGAAAAACGGAGCTTGTGTTATTCACTAAGAAGCATAGCATCCCTCAATGGAATTCTAGTCTGGTGAAAAGCACTAGACAAAGTTAGCTTCGTAAATATACTTAGCAAAATCCAGAGAACGGCCTGCATCTGCGTTACAAGAGCCATGCGAACTACCGCTGCTCTTGAAACAATGTTAAATATGTTATGCTTTCGTTGGACATTTATGGGCGGGACATAGCAGCAAAAACGGCGATGCGACTTAAAGAAACTTTACAGTGAGTATCTTCTTACTATGGGCACGCCAGAATATTCGCAATGAATAATCTATGTAAATAGGGAAGTATACGGACTATGACTCTGCTCCTAGATTTCAATGTAAAATATAGGATTAATATTGCCAGCCGATAAGAATGGGTAGGAAATAGCTGTCTTAATGACAAATCCGTATTGGAAATCTACACGGATATCCGGTTAGTATCTTTGAACCAGATATCGAACAGATGAATGCCCACGCTGTGCTGGGTTTCTGGTCATAGTGATGTATCAGGTAACTGTGAGGCAGACAAACTAACCAGAAAGAGAACAAAACTTGGATGTTTTATTACAGAAAGTGAACCCCATGTACCAATAGAAACAATAAAACAAAAAATCTCAACGCAAGCTCTACAACAGGCTAATGAGAGATGGCCTAATCTTGACACGTATATCTGCGCCAGACAGACTTGGCCACTGCCAAACCAACATAAAACTTGCCGCCTGCTAAAAATAAGCAGAGCACATATCGGCATACTAGTTGGACAGGTCATTGTGCAATAGGCAGATATGCCAGCAGACTAGGAATCCTCGCCAATGACTACTGTCACAGCTGCATGGATGAGGAGGAGGAGTTGCCCAGCTCTCTCCTCCTTAAGACAAATGATAATACTTCTTTGTAGACCTTTAAGATATTTCCTCAACAGATATAAATAAAATACGGAAATTCATCCAACTTTCAAAATGGTTCCATGAGTATCGCTGAGAATCGGCTTATGTGGCAACACAAAGGACCTACTTTCGTCTAAGTGAATCCTAGGAAATATGGAGATAGCCACCCAACCTAACCTAACCTTGTAGTGTCTCTGCTCTTGCAATAGCTACCTATTCAGTTCATCCCGTATGCTGGCTAAAGCCGAAAACGATTCAAATATGAGGAATCAATGGGGCCTTGGAGGCCAAACCGTTTTGTCTCTACTGAACGGTGTAAATCTTCAAGAACATCAATCCTTTTTTGACAACTCTTTTACCTCATTCATTCTCATGTGGCATCTTACATCGCTTAGTCATGTACGATACATCACTCAACAGATACGAATGGAATCAAAAGGGAACTATCCGCGTTGGGCCATAATGTGACAAATATCCATAACATTTTTCAACGAGGAACCAAAAGACCCCTAACGATCTTTACACTAGAGATTGAAAATCAGGAAAACAATAAAGACATTCATATATAACATAAGACAATTACTTTAAGGCAGTATAAACTTCGAACCTCATCGACTGAAGAAGGACATTGCCCAGTGCTTAAATTGTCAAAAATATGGGCACACAAAAAATTATTGCAACAATCTTAGCTGAACATTTTAGAGTGACGTTTACTAATGACACAAATAACTCAGACATAAGCTTACCTACAACTTCTAGTTTCCACAGCACTAATAGTTCTAACATAAAAAAGGTAACAGTAAAAGAAATAAAACACTATACATTCAACACAAGATTAATCCAAAAAAAGCTCTGGGTATGATCTTATTACCGGACAAATATTAATAAAACTACCCCAAAACGCACTTTTGTACCTCCGAAATCTATTTAACGCAATTTTTACTCTAAAATACTTCCCAAAGGTTTGGAAAGTAGCCAAAGTGATAGCAGTTCCAAAACTTCGAAAAGACGCTACTCAAACCGCTAATTACAGGCCAATAAGTTTATTGCCAATAGTATCAAAGCTATTCGAAAAAAAACCTAATAGATAGACTACAACACAGAGACGAGCACTTAAATCTTCTTAAAGCAGAAGCTGGAGTTCCCCAAGGAAGCGTCCTCGAAACTTTATTATATCTAATATATACATCCGACATTCCTACACCTCAGTCAAGAAATGCAATGATTGCGACATAGACCAAAAGTTAACATGGAAACAACATATACTCACAAAACGTAATCAAATCAAGGACAAATTTAGACAACTATTTTGGCTGCTGAGAAGAAACTCGGTTCTATCTGTAGACAACAAACTGCTCATTTAAAAAACGATTATTAAACCAATATGGACATACGGACTTCAGCTGTGGGGAACAGCGAGTAAATCAAATATTGGCATCATCCAAAGACAGCAATCAAAAATATTAAGAACGATAATAGACGCTCCATGGTATATTTCCAATGATGACATCCATAAAGACCTCAAAATAGCGACAGCAATGGAAGAAATACAAAAGACAAGCACAAAACACAAAATCCGGTTACTAATCCACGATAACAATGAACTCTATCCCGCTACAAGAAATAACCAGAAAAAGAAGACTGAAGCGCCTTAGACCATCAGACCTAACTCAGAGACTTTAATAAAAATTATAACAATTGTAATCTTAACTTTTTGAAATTCGTAAGCTAAAAAAATAAAAAAAAAAACACCTTATTGTAAAACAAAAGTATGTAAAGGCACTGGCCTTATAAGCTATCATATCCTGTCCTCTAACAACAATTACTAGGTGTCCAATTTGGACAGATGTAAATATATAAAGGAAATAAAAAAAAAAAATTAAAATACTATTATTAAACCAATATAGACATACGGACTTCAGCTTTGAGGAACAGCGTGTAACTCAAATATAAACATCATCCAAAGACAGCTATCAAAAATATTAAGAACGATAATAGACGCTCAATGGTATATTTCCAATGACGACATTCGACATCCATAAAGACCTCAAATTATCGACAGTAATTGAAGAAATACAAAAGACAAGCACAAAACACCAAATCGGGTTATTAATCCACGATAACAATTAAGTCAACTCAATCCCGCTACAAAAAATAACCCGAAAAAGAAGACTGAAGCCCCTTAGACCATCAGACCTAACTCAAAGACATTAATAAAGTAATAAATATTAATCCGTTAATTCACATTTAAAAAAAAACCGACATCAAAAGACGAAAATTTACTTCAATGGTGCCGAAATAACGATGAAATTAAAATCTTGACGAAAGCTTTTTCATAAGGAATGAAATTAGCAAAGGCGCAAAAGCTCTCTGGCACTATATTCTCGATTTGTGGCGGTCATCTACTAAGAATCTCCACAACTACGCGTCGCTTCGGGCGCAAAAAAATCCAGACGGTTTTTGCCGGCGCCAACGGCTTCTTCGTTTTTTTGTACTTACTTCTTGTAATTTTTAAATCTTTTTTTGAAATAAATTTTATAATCTTAATTCTAACTTAATTTTGTATGTGTATTAATTATTGCTCACTGACACTCGTTTTCAGAAGTTAGTAGACACTCCATAAAGCTACATTGGTGACCCCGACGTGATCGTCGTGGGTGTCGTGAGTAATTCATACATATATATACATTTTTTTTGATCATGTCTCGTCCGAATTCTCCTCAACCAAACCCTAATGATGTGCCTGAGGGTGCAAATCAGCAAAGAAATGCCAACCAAGAGGAAAACATAGTTGCGCTGACCAATTTTAAACTTCCTCCATTTTGGAAGTCAAATCCAGAACTTTGGTTCAACCAAGTCGATGCGCAATTCAGGACACGAAATATCCGAGCAGATGGTAGTAAGTACTACGCTGTTGTAGCAGCTCTTGATGTGGACGTTCTCCAGGAAGTCTCTGACATCATTCGAACTCCACCAGAAAAGGACAAATTCGACCACTTGAGAGACAATCTCATCAAACGGTTTTCTGATTCAGTTGAGCGTCAGCTACACAAACTTCTCACTGAATTGGAACTTGGAGACAAAAAGCCTTCTCAACTCCTAAGAACGATGAAGACACTCAGTGGTGGCAGAGCCGATGACGATCTGCTGTGAACAAAATGGTTGGGACTTCTGCCTGAAACGGTGTGCAAAATCCTCAAGGCAGTTCGCGGTGCTACACTCGACCAACTAGCTGATGTCGCCGACAGCCTAATGGAAAACAGCCACAGCAGTTCCTACGTTATGGCTACATCAACAACTCACACTGATGCCTACAAGTCCGACAAAAGCAGCAATTCTAGACTTCTCGAGCAAAGGTTGACAAATATGGAGAAGTCCATCGCACAGCTTTCAATCTCCGTTCAAGAGCTATCCAGCAAACTGCGTGAGAAAAAGCGAACTCATTCACGATCTCGCTCCCGAACGCCGGACTCTTCACGAGCATGCTACTACCACCATCGATTTGGTGACAAAGCCCAGCGTTGTTTGCAACCTTAATTATAAGCCATCATCGAACAACTCGGAAAACCAGCAGGGCTGTCGTCCGTAGAGGCGGTCGGCGACAGCAATCCTCACAACAATAACAACTTTAACAAAGAATTCCGCTTGCACTTGTATGATAAATCCACACACATGAAGTTCCTCATTGACTCTGGGTCTATCGTATCAGTGCTACCACGGAATTCAATCAAAAGGCTTCTTCAACCTACATCATTCAAGCTGTATGCGGTAAACTCATCCATAATTAACACCTATGGACAGCAAACGTTAATAGTCAACTTTGGCCTACGACGGGCATTCGAATGGTCCTTCATAATTGCTGATGTTAAATCACCAATAATTTCAATAATTCATCGTTCACTACGGTCTACACATCGACCTAAAAAAATGTCGCCTTGTTGACCCACTGACTACATTGTCCACCAGCGGAAGTGTTGTTGCAACTACAGAATATAATATCTCGACAGTTGAACAACAATCTCTTGCCAACCTTCATCCCCAAATTTCAAAGTTGTTGCAAGATTTCATCGACATCACTAAACCTCCTGTATTCGTTTCGCCGACTGCTGCGAACACTACTGCTGTTTCTCACCATATCGTGACGACTGGTCCTCCCGTTGTTGAACGTGTTCGCCGGTTAGCTGGTGAAAAGCTCAAGGTTGCCAAAGATGACATTGACTTTCTATTGAAACACAACGTCATCCGACCATCCAGTAGTCAATGGGCCAGTCCAATACATATGGTTCCTAAAATGCTTGGTACCCTGTTTCAAGGGTTACACGGCAAAAAGATGTTCTCAACCATCGACCTGGTGCGTGCATACCATCAGATCCCAATGGCACAACAGGACATCGAAAAAACTGCCATCACCACACCATTTGGGCTCTTCGAATTCCTTGGCATGCCACCAGGTTTACGTAACGCTACTCAGACCTTCCAACGCCACATGGACACCATCTTTAGAGACCAGGACTACGTCGCCAAATTCATCGATGACCTCATTATAGCGTCTGACACTTGGGAGGAACACATCGTACATTTGCAACAAGTTTTCGCAATCCTTCGCAAACACAAACTTGCCATCAACGTCAGTAAGTGTGAGTTCGGAAAGGAACAACTAGTTTATCTGGGTTATACCATCAGCAAGGACGGATACCAACCACCACCTGACAGGATTGAGACCATTCTCTCCTCCCCAAAACCGGAAACTATCACCAATCTCCGCCGTTTCTTGGGCGTTATAAACTACTACCGTAAATGCATTCCGAATACCGCCCAATTGCAAGCACCACTTAACGCATGTCTGAAAGATGCTAAAAAGAACGACAAAGTTCGTACAGCCTTTCTTTCGCCAACTGAAACGCTATCACTTTCTACTGATGCCTCATCCACCGCAATCGGCGCAACACTGGAGCAGCTTGAAGGTGATACATTGAGGCCTGTCGGATTCTTTTCCAGGAAGCTAAGTCCCACCGAAACAAGATATAGCACTTACGATAGGGAGCTTTTGGCAATCTTCGCAGCAATCAAGTTCTTTCGTCACATCCTCGATGGTCGTCAGTTCGTAATCAAAACTAATCACAAACCGCTCACGTATGCTTTCGCACAAAAAGCTGAGAAAGCATCACCAAGACAGCTAATACAACTGGATTACATCTTGCAGTTTTCAACAGAGATTGTTTATACCAAAGGCACAGACAACATCGTTGCTGATGCAATGTCTCGCATCTGCGCAATAAACATGCCAACACTCTTGACCGCTGAGAACATCCAGGAACATCAGGAAAAAGACGACGAACTTCAAGAACTTCTGAACAACACCAGCACCAACTCTCTCAAGCTACAGCGCTTGTCAATTGATGGTCGCAATATCATCTACTGCGACATTTCCTCCGGACTCGTCCGACCATACATGCCTGGCACTCTTCGACGACAAGCATTCGGCATTATTCATGGGCTGTCCCATACTAGTGGTCGAATCACATGCCGCCAACTCAAGCAAAAGTATGTATGGCCTGGAATCAGAAAAGATGCTCTTGAATGGTCACGACATTGCATCGCCTGCCAGCGCAGCTCTCATATGCAACGCACAAATTCCTTGGCCAGACGCTTTGCCAACTGTTTTACTCGGACTACGCACTTGCTACAAGGAAGACTTGAATGCTTCGCCTGCTGACCTGGTCTATGGTACAGGTTTGCGAATACCTGGAGAATTCTTCATCTCGGAAGACATGCCTGCTGATCCACAATTCTTTCTGGAGAAATTCCGTGAACACATCAGAGGACTTAGACCAACCGCAACTGCACATCACATCAAATCACGTATGTTCGTTTTAAAAAATATATATTCTTGTTCCCACGTATTTCTCAGGATTGATGCTGTAAAACGACCACTTGAGCCACCATATTCTGGACCTTTCGAAGTCATCGAACGCATAAACGACCATCTGTTTAAAATTATGCCCCTATTCCGTAAGACAATTTTTGTTACGTTAAGTTGAAATTTGGTTGAAATTTGAAATTCGGTATTACTGAACACAACGCTGAGAAAAAGAGTTGCCTGTCAACATAAAACCAAGAGGGCGAATCCTCTCTAGAGTTGTGTGGGAATTTTTCTGGTATTATGGTAGACAACGCAGTTATGTTTTGGTTGCTAGAGCTGTCAAAAACTAACAACTGGGTTTAAGCAGTTGTTTGAGAGTAAATGTTGAGATACGAACGGTCGAAAATGAACAAAAAGACGTATATCGGACAAAAAAAATAATGCAATATTATTAATAACGTCATTAAAAAAATGTGTGCAGTTTAAAAGCATATAGGTAGTCCACATCAGTTGGAGAAAATAGTTTTACATCTTCAGCTCTCGGAAGTGGTAGTGGTCCATGCAATTTTAACAAATCTTCGGTTTCGATTTGAACGAAGCAAAATGCTTCTGTGTTCAGTACAAAAACACTTGTAAATATTTAAAAATAACATAAGTAATTTACACATTGCAAATGCATATTCTTTACTTAGCATTTTTTTGGAATATGTCACGGATAGATTTTCATATGCGCTCAACAATAACAATATTATCTTCATCATTATTATTGTCGAATAATACGACCAAAAGAACCCAGCGGCGAAGCTCGAAATTAAATACTCGAAATCCGTAGTAGCAATATGTATGTGTAATGTGTATTTTATTTCTGTGGAAATTGACAATGTTACAATGTTAATATAGTATAAAAATCTCTTACCGCAGTTTGCACTTCTGCTCGCTTGAAGTTCTGGTCAAAGACAAAGGGGATTTAAAAGGCGCAAATTGAATATAATTCTCAAATGACAGATATAAAGAATATGACGAACTGCGGTAGGAGAGTGAGACAACAATACAAAGTTTTCGTTCAAATAAAGTTATGTTGAAATTTAAGTTAAGTAAAACCATATTTGGCTGGTAGATGGCACTCAAATTTTGGGCGTTCTGTAACATCCCGGACCCCGTGAATCAACCCGATTCACTATCTTCTAAGCTCAGGACGGCCAATTTGGACACTGGGCGACGCAACACTCCTGAACTCGTACGCACGTCTGCTCTTCGGATTTCTTCATCAGCACCTCGATAGATTCGTTCTACTCTGCCACGACACCACTGCTTTCTTGGTAAATTCGGATCGCATATAAATACCAGGTCACCTTCCATAATCGGCGTCGTCCTTTCACACCACTTAACTCTACGCGTTAAGGTGGGTAAATATTCCGCTACCCAGCGCTTCCAAAAACTATCTCTGAGTTGACGAGCGATTCGCCATTGTTTGCGTAGAGCACACACTTTCTGGAAGGGTTCGCTGGAACTCGGCGTCTGCGCGGTATTAGCTGACCCGAGCAGGAAATGGTTCGGTGTAAGCGGCTCTTCCTGGTCGACGGAAACAGGTAAATGCGTTAACGGACGGGAGTTGACGACATTTTCAGCTTCAATGATGAGGCACTGTAACGTGTGCTCACGGGGCGAAACTTCTCTCAGCGTATGACGTAGTACCTTCTTCACACACTGCACCATGCGTTCCCAGACGCCTCCTTCGGATGGATTGTTGGGGCAGTTGAATAACCATTCAACACCCTTTGATGACATCTCTTTCTGAATCCGCTCACAATCGAATACCTCTTCAAACCGTTTCGCTTCCTGATCAGCTCCGACGAAATTCTTGCCGTTGTCGCTGCGAATCCTCACAGGCACTCCGCGCCGATTTATAAAATTGCGGATGACCAATATACAGGCATCAGTGGATAGATCGCAGGCGACTTCTAAGTGGATGGCTCTCACAACAAGACACGTGAACAATGCCACCCACCGCTTCTCTATACGACGACCAATTGTTACCGTAAGTGGGCCGAAATAGTCGAGGCCCGTATAGGAAAACGGTCTCACAAACGGCTTTAGGCGGTCCACTGGAAGTTGACCCATGATCGGAGTGATTGGTGCGGCTCGTGCTATTTTGCATACGTGACAGCATGCAATTACCTTGCGCATGACCTGCCTCAAACGTGGGATCCAGAATTTGCGTCTAACTTCGCATATCGTCGCTTCGTGGTTCTGATGCTTCATCAGGCAATGGTGGTGATGTAAAACAAGCTGAGTGAACGTATGGTTTGGCGGCAATATTATTGGGCGCTTCGAGTTGTATGGAAGCCAGCTAGCAGCGTCAATACGGCCGTAAACACGTAAAATACCCTCCTCATCGATGTACGGCGAGAGTTGTTGTAGACTGCTACCTTTGGTCAGACTTTGACCATTCTTGATTTGAGATATCTCCACGGCGTAACTTTCAGCTTGGACTTGGCGACATAGCACGACTTCAGCTACATCAAGTTCGGTGATGGTTAGGCCATTATCTTCGGCGGTTGTACTTATTCGGCGACATTGTCTTATGAATCGGATGACCCAAGCAATCGTTCGTTTTAGCTTAAGAAAAGAAGAAAATTTAGCGAAGCTTATGAAGTTTAAACTCACGGTTAGCAGGGCGAACTTCGGACGAAGCTCTTCTTCGTCTTCTTCCTGACGACAGATGTTGCTAGAGTCGACTGGCCACAACTCTTCATTTTGGCGCAAGAATTCTGGACCACTCCACCAACGTGTTGAAGCATTAAATTTAATCTGGTAATTTGACCGGTCGTCTGCTACGTTATCCTGGGTAGACACCCATCTCCAATTAGACATCTCTGTAGCGGAAAGTATTTCTGCGATCCGGTGTGCTACGAATGGCTTGTAGCGACGATTTTCCGATGCAATCCATTTGACAACGGTTTTGGAATCACTCCAGAGAACACAACGGTCGACATCGAAAGGGTGTTCATCAATGATTGTTCGCATGAGGCGTGTTCCAAGGACGGCTGCCTGAAGTTCAAGTCGTGGAATCGTCATCGGCTTCAGCGGTGCGCACTTCGTTTTAGCGCATACAAAGGCCACTACAAGTTCTCCGGTAGCGGTGACAGATCTCCAATACGCAACGGCGGCAAATGCTTCTTCGCTTGCGTCTACGAAGATGTGAAGTTGTAGATTTTTCGGCACGGAATCGGGAAAGTAGTGGCGTGGAATTTGAAAATTGATTACGTGGTTCAAATTCTCACACCATCGGCTCCACACTGCTTCTATACTGCTAGGCAATGGATCGTCCCACTGTATATTATGCTTCCATACTTCACGCATTAACAGCTTCGCGCAAATTAAGAAGTGTGCGAGAAATCCCAATGGATCGAACAGCGACATAACTACGCTCAATAACTCCCTTTTGGTCGGGCACCTCTTACCGGCTATAATTTGTTCATCCACCCGATGAAACTTCAGCTGATAGCGAAATGTATCACTAACTGGCTGCCAGAACATACCCAATACCTTCTCCGTTGCTAAGCTCTCCTCTATGGTGCGGCTGGCGTCTGGTGTTATTTGTTCCGTCTCGCATTCTAGAGCACTCATAACTTCTTTTGAATTGGAAATGAAGCTCCGCAGCTCAAAACCGCCATCTTTGTGGATTACGCGTACCTGCTTAGCTATATGGATAGCCTGATGTGTTGATTCGAAGCTGTCAACGAAATCATGGACATAATGATGCTGCGTTATAGCTTTAACAGCTCGGGGATCGCAGTCGTGATGTTCCAATGCATTGATGGTTTTGACGTATTGGGCCGCACATGGCGAACAAGCGGCACCAAATGTCATCACCAACATTTCGTAGATATCCGGCGGGTTATCATCCTTTGCATTTCGCCAGAGAAACCTCTGTGAACATCTGTCTTCTGGTTGAATTAAGACTTGGTGGAACATTTCTCGGATGTCTCCACATACGGCAATGGCTCCGACTCGAAAGTTAAATAATATCGTCGGCATCGGCTGATATTGTTGCGGTCCCTTCAGCAAACACGAATTTAATGATATCCCCTTTACTGTAGCGGCGGCATCAAAAACCAGGCGCATTTTGCCCGGCTTGTTGGGATTCATTACGACGAAATGTGGTAGGTACCAAGTCCTTGGCCCGACAATGGCGGCTTCTGCTGGCTGCAGCTTGCGGGCATAACCTTTTTCGATATACCTTCCGATAATTGCGTTGTAGGCGGCGGCAAAAGTGTCATCCTGTTTCATTTTCCGTTCGATTCCGATCAACCTCTTCTTAGCCATGGCATAGCTATCAGGCAACTGTACGCTATCATCCTTCCAAAGGAGACCGGTCTGAAATCTTCCGTTGACTTTGGTGGTAGTTGATTGAAGAATACTTCGGGCTCGTACATCGGCTTTAGTCTCCACTTCTGGTGCTGGCCGCACTCCAAAACTTTCTGTCGCGAAATATTCCGCTACCAACTCGTGCAATACATCCTCACTCACAGCATTGGTCATCAAACAGGCAGGCGTCGCAATATTGTTTCGCTTAGTTGTACCAAATACCACCCATCCTAATTCTGTGTAGGCAGCATATGGTCCTTCTGCACCGAGCTGGATTGTCTCAACTGGCAGACCCAAATGGCAATGGTCTAGACCAATTAAAACTTTCGGCTTGACCTCAGAGTACGGCTGTACTGAAAGATGTTTCATCTGGCTAGCATCCACGCGCAGATCGTTTTTATTTAAACTTTGTGTCGGTAAATGAAGATTGGATACACCGTAGACGTTACGTAGAATATGTTTCTTTTTTGTGGTACCACTTATGTGCACATTGACCACTGTTGTAGGTTCCTGCGCTGCCCTTCCTCCAAACCACTGGAGGTTTAACTTACGCTGATGGCCGACCAAACCAAGATCTTCAATAAGTGTACTGTCCATCATCGTTATTGATGAGCCCTCATCCATCAGCGCATATGTTTCGACTCGCTTCTTGGGACCGTACAAGGTGACTGGCAGCACTCGAAATAAAACTTTACTGTCTGGAACTGGGCTGGCTGCGCAGCTCAAGACGGGTTCCCTGGCGACGTTCTCTTCTCGTGGTTGTAGTACCCGTGGCCTTCGTGCATGCTCATTGCTATTGCTTCTGGATTCGTGCAGTAGTGGGTGGTGACTTCTTTGGCATTCGTCAACACCACATGTTTTTCGTCGGCGGCAATTACGTGTCGAATGACCCACGTCCAAACATGAAAAACACAGACGCAATTGTTTGACTTCTGTCCACCTTTCACGTACACTACACTCTAAAAACTTTTTGCACTCAGCCACTTTGTGTCGACCTTGGCATATCAGACACTTGAACACATCCGACTTATTTTCGTTCGTATGTAGTACAACTCTTCGCCTGGGATCCGTTATTGTTCGAGTTCCACAATCCTGCACAGTACAAACCAGGTTTGCCACATTGCTCAACCAGCTGCTGAAATCCACGATGGTGGGATACGGTTGAATCGGCGCTGCATACCCAGCCCATTCAATTCTTTTACTCATAGGCAGCTTTCCTATAAGTTCCTCCAATAGAGTGGGGTTAGACAAATGTTGGTGGCCGTTAACCGACTGCAAAAACACGGCAAGGTTCTTTGTCTTCGTCGCAAAAGGAATTAACTTCTCCACCGAATTCTCGGAGATAGGAACAATTTCTCGAATTTGTCGTAGCTGGCTGCGTATCAACTGTTCAGGTCGGCCGAAACGAAATCGAAGTTGTTCCATTACGACACTCACATTCTCTGGATGGATTAACAGAGATCTAACCGTTTCACGTGCTTCTCCCTTCAAACATTTTTGCAAGCGCTGGCTGTTTTCCAGGTTGCTATAATTATACGCTGCTGTTGACTCGAAGTACGCTGTGGAAAACATAGGCCAGTCCTCTGCTTGGCCACAAAACTCTGGCAAATCTTGAATTTTCCTAGGTACGGCGAACGACGTTTGGGATGTGCAATTGTTGTTTGCCGAACATTCGGCGTGAACTCTTCTGCTTGAGAATTCGGTTGAAACCAGCTAAAATTACTGGCATTGACTGGCGGTGGCTGTGAGCGTAAATTGTTCGATGTGGCGATGGATGATATGCAGTCAGTTGCACTCACATATGACGAAGCAGAAATCGGTGTTGGTATTAACGGAGGTTGGATAATAGCAGTAGTGTCCGTTGGTGGTACAGTTACGTGGCTACCGTTTGCGTTTAAGCTTACGGCATACTGAGTAACTGTAGACGAATTCGACGGCGTGAGTTCCGCTATTGGTGGCACAACTGGAACTGTTCTTATTTTCTCGTTCTGAAGTGCTTCTTTTAATGCTTTGCACTGCAGATCACTTTCATTTAATTTTACCTGTTGGTTCTTCAGTAGTCCTTCTAAAAACCCAATCTTCCTCTGTAGCTGTTGTAGAAGATCCTCTTGTAATGCAGCGGCGGCGGTGGCAGCATTTGATGAAGTTGTTGGCTCCGTGACGGGAGCGGCGGCGATGGATTGTGTTGTTGCTGCGGTGGCAGTGGCAGCGGCGTTTTGTTCTTTATCCATAGATCTGGCGTTGGGATTTTCGTACGGATGCAGACGTGGGCTTTTCCTAGGTGGACTTCTATTAATTGGCATTTATGCTGTCGTAGCAGGGCAAATCCAAATGGCTAATATGGCGGCGCTTCGCAATAGACACACGGCAGAAATGTCGCAGAATTGCGAAATAAAAGAATTGTCGAATAATACGACCAAAAGAACCCAGCGGCGAAGCTCGAAATTAAATACTCGAAATCCGTAGTAGCAATATGTATGTGTAATGTGTATTTTATTTCTGTGGAAATTGACAATGTTACAATGTTAATATAGTATAAAAATCTCTTACCGCAGTTTGCACTTCTGCTCGCTTGAAGTTCTGGTCAAAGACAAAGGGGATTTAAAAGGCGCAAATTGAATATAATTCTCAAATGACAGATATAAAGAATATGACGAACTGCGGTAGGAGAGTGAGACAACAATACAAAGTTTTCGTTCAAATAAAGTTATGTTGAAACTTAAGTTAAGTAAAACCATATTTGGCTGGTAGATGGCACTCAAATTTTGGGCGTTCTGTAACAATTATCATTAAAAAAACAAATCAAAACTTCTTTTCATTCTGTTTTTATTGAATTTTGAGTTTCTGTTGGCAAAATTATTTTCTACTTCGACCACCAGAGGTCAGATTTACGTTAAATAGTCAATTTGTACTTGTTATTCGCATCTAAAAGTATGCAATTTTTTTTACAATCACAACTGAAAAAGGTTGTTTTATGTAATATGAAAAATTCGTTGAGTTGCGCGAAAGTGGAGTTGAATGACAGCCAACTCGAATAAATTGAGTTGTGTTATGGAATAGGGGCATTAAACTAGCATACATAGTAAAAGAAGATCAAGCTATACAAACCCAATTTACAACCGAACATCCAGAATCAACGAAATCCAAATCCATCGCTCCAGCATCCACATATTCAAAAAAATCAAATTTAAATTTAAATTCAAATCCAAATTCCACCGCTGCTGTCAAAACTTATTCTCGCCAAAATAAGAAAGTTTCGTTTCCTTCTACGAACGTCACTGGGGGGAGAGTACCTGTGGCGGTCATCTACTAAGAATCTCCACAACTACGCGTCGCTTCGGGCGCAAAAAATTCCAGACGGTTTTTGCCGGCGCCACACGTACAAGAACTTCTTGCAAATGACATCATTCTCTTCTTTCAAATATCATCTCAACGGCTTCTTCGTTTTTTTGTACTTACTTCTTGTAATTTTTAAATCTTTTTTTGAAATAATCTTTTTTTGAAAAAAACAAACTTTTCATAACTATTTTTGTTTTTCACCATTACAAAATGATGTGGTGAATTATTAAAAACGTGTGTTCGATTTGATGACCTGCCAACTGCATTGAGATTTCGGCAGGATTTCACGAAATCTCGATGAAATCCAAGATTTCGGTGACAGAAAAATGTATGGCGAAATCCGCTCGAAATCTCGAGATTTCGTGAAAAATCTAGTACGTCGCTGAAATCTCGGATTTCGGCTCGGTGAAAACGTAGTATAAAGTAACCGTATTTTGAAAAAAAAATTGTACTGAAATTATTTTTTTTTGTGTTTAGAATATCGATTCCAATAGGAATCCATTTTCAAAACTCTGCGCCAGGGTTATCGTAATCACGCCGGCACGATTACGATTACCCTGGCGCATATAAAAAATTGCTTTTTTTTGTAACCGTTTTTAAGGCAAATAAATGATGCAAAACTAAAGAAAATGCTTTTATTTGATGTTTTGCGTACTTTTTTTTCTATATTTTAGCCAATTTTAGCCAATTTTAGCCTTTTTTTTAATAAAACTACTTTACAATCCAAAAGTTTCCATTTATTTGACAGGTCATTTTGAGAACAGCTGCTCAATGGATGTGTCCAGTTCCAATAAAGTGGTAGTGCCATCTGCCATCAACTAGGAGAAAAATGCATATTTGTAATAGAATATTTAGCTATTTTTATAAGCAGGTAGTAGAATTTTACTTTATTTATTATAAAATATTAAAAAATTATTACAAAAATAGTGTAATGTCGTTTTCAATCCGGAGTGCATAAAACTTGTTATATGCTGGAGTGGAGTGGGAGGAGTTAGGTATTTTGAAAAATGACAGGAAATGAGGATGTGGATGGGACTTAAGGATGGGATAGGACTGGAAAGGGAAAGAGGGTCGCATACGAGGAGCACGGCACGCTTGTGGTTGCACGGCTCTGCTCGCCGGAAATGGGGGGGATCTTGTCCCCGCATACGACTATCCTACAAACAAAAACATATATCGTGCCAAGAAACTACTACCTTTTTACTTACTTGAAGCGGACGGACGGATATACCACACTGAGGGGCGCTGGTGCTGTTATTCAGCGCGGCCATTTTCTCTTACCCTCCCATCCTGGAAATCCGTTGGCCATGTTGGCTGCTCAAGCCATCAGCCGGTAATGCAGTGCCTCTTCCACACCCCCTGAAAATTTAAACTGAGCGGCTCATGTCGCTCTTAAAATCGCACACACACAAAAGAAAAAAACAGAAATTTTCCTCTCATCAGGCGCATGTAATTTAAAAAAACTTTTATTGAACATTTAAATTTTACCAAGCAAAAGATGCAAAAACTATCTTTTATTAAATTTTAATTACCTACAAAAAAAAAACAAAACAACAAAAAAGAAACAAACGAGAATCATCCCTTCTACTACTGTGCCTTTATGCACACGCCAAACAAAACTCGGGGGGCCTACCTATAACGAGCTTGGTTTAGGTTGACACAAAAAAAAAACATTAACAATTTTTTTTCCGATATATGACCCGCGAACGGAGGGAATGAAACTTTACACCAGAAAAAAGGTAAATAAAAGGTAAACTCCTCACGCCTGAGGGTATGTTACATAAAAATTACTCTTCATGGAAACTATTTAAATTACAAAAAAAATCTTAATTTAAATGTCTGCCCTAGGGCGCAAATGGTATGTCAATTACTTCTTATATTAATTTATACATAACTCAATGTTAACCTGGGTCCTTGATTACATTAATCTACTATTCGCGAGCGTGTGAGTGTATGTCTGTATGTACCATACAATACGTCGATACTCGATCGTGTCACCCTTAAGGTCACCTTCAAAAAAAAACGTGCAGCATTTCGATGAAGGATCTTAATTAGCTTTAAAGCTCAATTGTCGGTGTTACGTAGACATATGTATATGTATTTAAATTTAAATATATATATATACGTATGTATTTCAGGATGAAGTTAAAATGTATTCTTACTTTAAAGATGTGGCGGCCACGATCCATAAGGATTCACTTTGTGGCCGCCTAAATGCACTAAAAAAAAATGATAAACACTTCCTATACTCATAGAACTAATAAAACGTTAAAAAAAATCACTCGCCCTTATTATTTACTGATTTTACACAAAAAAAAAATCCATTATAACGCCTATACAAACATAATGTGTAAGTTTAAGAGCGTGTCGGTCACAATCCCGCTTTGGATAATTTCGTTGGCCGCCTATTAGCACTGCACACGATAAAAACACAAAAAAAACTTAGATAGCAAAACCAAAAAGAACTAATGAAGACTAACTCACCATTTAACTATCAAACTTTAACACAAAAAAATTGATTAACGAAACTGCCTATGTTGCAAATGTATAGGACTTTCTGTAAAAAAAGAAACTATCACACCACACCACTGAGACTATTGGTCTCACCATCCACGGAATTGTAATTGAAGTCTATTGCATTTTCTTTTCTTCCCAAGACCACCGAGATCAGACCATCCACCTTCTCTCTTTTTGTATAGATCATCCGATCCCGGAAAGAAAATCTCTTAAATTTTGCCCCCTTATAATTTGTTTTTGCTGCCCTGCATAGAACTTGGGTTCTGTCCCCGGATTGGGAACAAAATATCCCATATCACAGGTTTCAACCACCAGGTGGATTTGGCAGTTGACATAAAGAACGAAACAACAGAAATGACAGCTCAATCAAATAATTTGAGAACATTTTGGCTTTGTTTATTTTATTTATTTCTCGATTATTAATTAATTTTTCTTCTTACAGGTGGACGTAACAAACCTCCGGATTTGTTGGAGGACCTCAGACAACGGAGACGGAGAAATCGGACACTTGGACAACAAGGTAAGTAAGTCTGATCTGATACATATCACTATTTGCACTGCTAAATTGTATGCTATACAAATTTTCCATTTTTTGGTTCTATGGCGAGACAGTAACGTGGGGAAGAACCCACTTCTTGAGATGGTCTCATGCTCTACCGACTGAGTCTTTACCATTATCTCACATCAATGACCTCAATACCTCAATACATAACCTGACTAACTATTTATATCAATACGTCGAATTGCTCAATGACGTACAGAATAAACTAACACTTCGTAAGTACCTAGATCCAATAATAAATAACAGAAATACGAATTTAATTAAATGATAACTTATACTTCACTGAGATATACATATACATACATGCATATCACAGATGAATATCTTACTCTAAAATGCGTAACGTTAACTAAATAAATAAATAAATAAATAAATAACATAGAATACATCAAAATATACCTAGAATAAATACCTCGAAATACGAATAAATATCAATAACAATACGTCACTGAGATATACACATAATACATACATACCTATCACAGTGTAATTTATAAACCTATTATACATAACTTACTTGACTACAATAAATAAATAAATAAATAGTCTTCGCTAACGATGATATAATATATAACTTATAACAAATAATTAAATAACTATGTGATATATAACTGACTATATAATAAATAAATAAATACCTTATAACTACATACCTAAAACTAACTGCTTAAATTGGTAAATTGATATAATAAATAACATAAAACATGAATTAACATATAAATACTACATCAATACATAACTAAGTAACTACTTAATACCTTAATACATAATAAAAAAAACCGAAATAACGAATATAATAGTAAATTAATACATATACATCACTGAGATATACACATATTATGTATGTACACGTATATCACAGATGAAAATTCTAAAACTAAAATACCAACTCTCAATAAAGTAAATAAATAAATTCATAAACTAAAGCTAGGCAATGAATACATAGATAATACATAAATAATAACAAATACTTCAAAAAGAATACTTATTAATAACATCTAAGAATACCTACCAAATAAATAAATAAGTAAATGCATAAACTAAGTGATAAATAAATAACCATATATGTGCACACATATGTGTCTTTAAAGAGGGCATATTTATATTCTTTGCATGAAAACCAAGAATTTATATATTTTTTTTTCTTTTTGTTGCCACTATAACTAATTCCCCATTTATTCATTTTTAATCGTTCACAGACCCCTGGCTGACAATTTGTTGTGAGAGCACTATCTGGAGGTTTTGGCTGGAATGCTCTTGGAGTATTTCTCACCTGGTGGTGAGGCACCCAATTATTTTGGTAAGCCTTTTTACCTTTTACCTTTGTTGAATTAATGTTTTCTTTCACACTGAAATAATTTGCTTTCTCCGCAGAAACAAGCCCCTTTAATACTCCATCCGACTTGGATTGCGGGTTATTGTCTGATGTTTGCTGCTGAGTTGGCTTTGGCTTTCCCTCATCTGTCCTAAGAGTTTGGTGAACAACTATATTAATCTCTCTCATGAAATCTAATAAACTATTTCTTATTTCCTTTTTCAGATTTTCAGAAATGTTTTCCCTGAGGGAGTCCGTGTAGGACGAAAAGGCATTTTTTTTTTTTTTTTTTTTTTTTTTTTCCGAGGGTAGGTGAAAATCTTCCATAGACACTATGAGAATAGCAAGCGCGTGCTCATAGTAGTGTCAGATTCTTACTGACCAAAAAACACCACCCTTCGATATAAATTTGTTAGATACTGCAACTAAGTTATACTACTTATCAAGCAATTTTTCTATCACGAAATATAAGCGTTTGGCAGGTTACTTTTCAATGAAAGATCCTGCATGTTCCGCAATTTAGACGCGGTTAATCCTTATCTCGCCAAGTCGAAAGGTTTTGTTCTTTGTAGTCGGCGCAATAAATTGCTCTCATCCAAAATAAGTAGGACTGTATTATTAACATGTCCGATTAGTCGGTTTCTATGTTTTCGCGCGAAGCTTCTAGTTTCAGCTTCGATTGTCGGAATTCCGAGATCCCTGTGGATATCGTCGTTTCTAGCATATCACGGTGCTTGGACAATTTCTCTTAGCACTTTATTTTGAAAGGTCTGTAAAATATTGGCATTTGTTTTCTTGGTACAACCCCAAAGTTGTATACCGTAGGTCCACACCGGCTTTAGCACTTGCTTGTATAAAAGCAGTTTGTTCTCGGTACTGAGGTGGGAATGTTTCCCGATTAACCAGTACATTTCTCTATATTTGATTTCTAATTCTTTACGTTTCATTTTCACGTGCGAATTCCACTTCAGCTTTGCGTCAAGTGTCATTCCCAGGTATTTGGCTTCATTTGCAATGGGAATTCGGGCCAAATTTATAAAAATTGGCAAGTCATTAATTTTTCTATAAGTGAAATTCACGTGAACAGATTTAGTTCCGTTAAGGGCGATCCGCCAGTCCCTCGTCCATTCATTTACTTTATTCAATGCGTTTTGCAGTTTGGCAGTCGTTTCCTCGATTGTTTTACCTACCGCTAGGATAGCGGTGTCGTCGGCAAACGTAGCAAGGATAGTGCCATCTTCTTTCGGTATATCACGAGTATATAACAGATAGAGAAGCGGCCCCAGAACGCTTCCTTGCGGTACGCCGGCCGAAATTTCTTTGAGCTCTGAGTATTCGTTTCCATTTCTAACACGGAAGAGTCTATTCCCGAGATATGAATTCAAAATCTCGTATAGGTTTGCGGGAAGTACTTGTCGTAGTTTGCATTTCAAGCCATCGTGCCACACCTTATCAAAGGCTTGCGAGACGTCAAGAAATACGGTTGAGCATATCTTTTTTTCTTCTAGTGCTTTTTCGATTACGTTAGTAATTCTATGCACCTGGTCAATCGTCGAATGCTTACTTCTGAACTCAAACTGGTGGTCAGGTATTTTATTATTTTCTTCTATAACCGGTTGGAGACGCCTTAGCAATATCCTCTCGAAAATTTTGGATATGACGGGAAGAAGCGATATTGGTCTGTATGATTTTACTTCATATGACGGTTTTCCTGGTTTTAAAACCATTATGACTTCCGCAACTTTCCATTGGCTCGGCACGTGTTTTAATCTGAGTGCAGCATTTATAATATGGAGAAGCTTAATTAATGCTTTTCTAGGTAAGGCTTTGAGAATTTCTCCGGTGATCAAATCATAACCAGGAGCTTTCTTAGGTTTTAGTTTCGCGATCCCACGTTCGAGTTCTCTAAGCGTCGCAGATCTGCGCGTTAAATCGTCAGATGGTGGAACTACCATCCTTGTGATGTTGATGTTGTCATGAACCACTTGACCAACGTTCGGTTTAAAGGTTTCTTCCAAATGGCCGGCAAAAATATCCGCTTTTTCTTTATCTTCCCTTGCCCATTCATTTTGATTTATTTTAAGTGGCGGCGCAGGGATTTTGGGCCTTTTGGTGCCTTTTACGGCTTTCCAAAGGGAATAATTGGAATTTTTTTTTGCTGTTAACCTTTCAAGGTAAGAGCCTATCGCACGATTTTTAAAATCCTTAATGCTATTCTTTAACAAAATGCAAAGACGATTCAGATATGTTTTATGCTGTGGAGCACGACTCTGTTGCCATCTTTTACGCGCTTTTCTTTTTTCCCTTATTAATTCTTTTATTTCAGAAGGATATCGTAGACCGTATTTGTCCGGCGTTTTTCTTGGATTGGGCGTATTATTCCAAGAGGCGAGCTGTACTATCTCAACGAAGCGATCGACTTCAACCTCAAGTTCATAGGGTGTCGTAAGCGGTACGCTCAGTTCAACATTTACTTCGATTTCGTTCCTAAAGCCTTCCCAGTTAGTTGTTCTACCGCTTAATTTCACCGGCTCTCGGTTATATAATAGTTTTTCGCTCAATGTCAAAATAATTGGGGAATGATCAGATGACAGATCAAAGCTTTCTTCAACTTTTATGTGGTTGTTAGATATTCCTTTCACCACGAAGAAATCGATCAGGTCAGGTATTTTCAAAGTATCAGCTGGCCAGTAAGTCGGTTTGCCCGTCGAATGGAAATCACAACTGTACTCCATACCTGCCCCATAGAGCATTCTACCTTTTTGCGAGATGTATCTAGAGCCCCAGAACGTATGTTTCGCGTTAAAATCGCCGCCAATAATGAAATTAGGTTTCAGCGATTTAAATAAGTTAGTAAAATCACTTTTTTCAAGCGCGGAACGCGGTGGACAGTAGATAGATGAGATTTTAATAGTACGCTGACTATTTTTAACTCGAATTGTGCACAGTTGCAGAGTTTCAAGCTCTATCTTTAGGTCTTCGCATTGTTCAATGCAGTCTTTAATAAACAAGGAAGATCCGCCTCTCGCTTTGCCCGAAGGGTGACAAGCGTGGTAATCAGTATAGCCTTTTATTTTTAAATGCGATTCCTTTTTCACGTGAGTTTCAGAAATCAAGCAAATGTCAATATCTTTTTCTCGCATGAATATTTCCAATTCGTCAAGTTTTTGCAAAAGTCCGTTTGCATTCCAAGTACATATTTTTAAAATTCTTTTTTCATTCATATTCTAGGTGAAGTACGCGTTTTCCGTGAATAACTCTCGAGCTTAACCAACCTATCGAGAATAATTTTATTTATTTTGCTTTGCTCTTCAAGTTTTGCGAGAATAATTGAGAAAACTTGAGAAGCAGGGTCCGTCGGGATTTCGAGGTTTTTTGATTTTTCGGATGCTGCAGCCTGGGCGTAGGTCTGCACTCCTGCTGTCCGAGGGCTATTACCCGATGTCTTTTCTAATGGCTTTTCATTACCATTTATTTTAGGACCAGAAGTCGAGGGCTTTTCTGCTATCACCGCCTTCTTCCGCTCTGTACCCGGTGGTTTTTGTTTGTTTACGTTCTCCTGACCGATCTTACCATTTGCCTTAGTTAGCGGTTTTATTATTTTATTTTGAGGCTTATGGAGTGTATCTCTTCGTTTTTGCAACTCCTTGGCTACTTCACAGCCTCTATAATTTGCCGGGTGCTTTCCCTTACAATTAGCACAGATTGCAGAGGCTTGCTTGTTTACTCGACAGTCTTGGGAGAGGTGATTTCCGGCGCATTTCACACACTGTGGTTCTTTTTTGCAATACGTTTGCGTATGATTGAATCCTTGGCAACGTTTGCACTGCGGAATTATTTTTAAATTTCTACGCATGGGCTCGATTTTGACCACGATATTCAATATGGTTTTAATTCGATAAATATCGTCGATACTATCAGCTTTATCGAATGTTAGCATAAAAAGCGGAAGTCCACGCCTTACCAAGATGTCCTTATCTATTTCGGATTGTTGCTTCTCCTTCTTGATGATATTAACGGCATCAAGAATTTTAAAGCCCTTGTCTTGAAGGTCGCTCATAATCTCTTCTTTTGTGCACGAGGGATGAAGTCCCCTTGCTATAACACGATGTGGCCTTTCTGACTTGATTTCGAAAGTATACCACTGAATCTTATCGATATTAAGTTTCTGGGACAGTGCGCGATAGTCGTCATGGTCATCGACGTTAATCTTCCACGCATTAGATGTGACCTTAAATTTCGATGTTATCGTTCCTTTAAGGAGGCTATGCAACTTATTATATTCCGTTATCCCGACGATGTTTATTGGTGGCGGTAAACGAAATTGCGTTTTACGTTGATTTTCTTGCAGTTCTTTACGCTTTTCTTCGTTTAAGGGCACGACTTCGGGCGAAGAACCGGCTCTCCGTTTTTTAGTAGGTCTTTTCTTAGGGACCCGATTCGTTTCGCGTGCTAGCTCTTCTTCATCGGTGTGGTACTCCCGACTATCTAATAGTGCTGGAGCACATTCGCGCTCTTTCTGCGAGTGTGTGTTCTTTAGAACCTTATTCTCTTCTTTTAATAGATCTATCTCTTTCTTAAGATCTTGATAGAGTAGATCCATTTCGTTAAGCTTTATTCGGAGTACTTTATTTTCTTCCTCAAAGCTTTTATATTTCGCTAAGTCCTGATTTTCGCGCTGCGGAACTCCCGGCGGACTTTTTTTCCCGGAGTTATTCGATCTTGATGGAGGAGATCGAGATACCCTTGCACTTCTTGTGAAAGGGTCATTGGATTGCAATAAATGGCTCTCCCCAGAATCCGTAGAGCCGACCTCCGAAGAGGGTGGATTTTCCAGTAAAGCTGGACTGCCACCTGGGGTAATTAATCTTTTTGTTTTGTCCATTGCATTTTTGTATACACTATATACTCGGTATACGGAGATTGGATTTTAGTCGCCTCTTACGACAGGCATGCCTACCTCGGGTATATTCTAACCCCTACCCGAAGGGGAGAAAAGGCATTGACCACGGCCAGGTTGATGTATGCCTTGAGGTCAATTGGTAAGTTTTTGTTACCTGTTTTACCCGTGACCTTGGTCTGTTGTTCTTTTTTCAGTGGGATAAAGGCAGCTGTATTTTGAGCGGAGCTACTAGCATGACTTCCAGGTCTCGGATTTACTGGACAAAGAGAACATTCGTAGGTGGTGTATGGTTCCGGTTGGGTCTTTTTGCAATGAGTGGATGGTGAACTCTGTCTGACAGAGGGCATTGTGGTGGTATTTCCTACGCTATCTACGGGGTGAGTGAAATTCCTATTACTAACAAATCGTGTTTCCCTTTTAATATTTTGATTTCTCCTCTCTTTTTCAGCAGAATTTTATCATATTCGCAAAAAGGAAGAAAAAGCTGAAGGCGAAACTATAAATGGTAATATTACGTATTATAAGTAAACTAAATTAAACTAAGATTAATTACGACTATAAAACGAAATATTGATTCGTATATAATAGGTATTATACTAACAAAAAAATAAATAAATGTAATAAATTAAATAAATATGAATACGAACTAAAACTAAGCAAATAGATTAACGCAAAAAAAAATACAAATGAAATGATATGTGAAACAAAAAAAACTATCCACTAACAAAAAACCAAAGTGTAAATAAAGAACTATATATGTAAACAACAATTAAATAAACCTGTAAATGTAAAACGAAAAGTGATCAAAACAACAAACGAAGTGGTAGATAAATAAATAAATATGTAAAGACGATGAAAAGAGAGCAGAATTTAATCAAAACAACAAAATGTAACTAAATGTGTGCGTGTGTACACGCAAGAAAACGTGTAACGTATGAACCGCTAAACAAAATTTGACTAGAAAAATTGTAAATAAATAGGTATATCACTAAACTACTAACGAAGGTGCAGGAACAATGTAATAATAATAAATAAATAAATAAATAATAATAATAAATAATATAGGCGAATAAAGGAAACGAAAGTTATGTGCAAAAATAGTGTTTCTTATTTGTATAATATACAAAGGTGTTTGTATATTATCTGTGTTTTTGTTCGTTGCGATGATGTGAGCGGGGGTGTTTTAGGTGGCTTCTTCGGCTATTTGTTGGCGATGTTGATAGGCTTGAGCTGTTTTCGGCATCCAAATTTTTCGCGTGATGTGTTGACTGCGGACGGACTTACATTTTTTTATTTTTTTATTTTTTTTGTAAATCCCTCAACGTGGTATGTGGTTAACTATACTAAAAACAAAACTAAAATTAAACAAGGACACACACCATTGTATTTGTCTCCGGCCCGCAATACCACTCTGTCCCATAATGGACTTATGGTGGCAGACTTGGCTCGGAGACGGTTACAACACATAAAACAAACCCCAGAAGAACTAATACTAGACTTACTAATTAAGAAACCCCACAGAACCCATACTACAACTAAACTAAACTAAACACCCACAGAACCCATACAAACTAATACACAAGACAATGGAAAATGAAAATTGAAGATAGGAAAGAATAAAGAACATAAAGAAGAATGAGAAAATAGAGAAGACGAAGACAAAACAGGTTTTAATTGTTGTCGTTGTCACCACCAACGATACTCGTCGCAATTCAATCTGGCCATTCTGAAGACTTTCCTGATGAAGACTTACGAGTTTTTTGGTGGTGACAACAAGAACAATTGTGGACTTAAGACGACGTAGAGGACAGGAACGGACACTGGACGTTGGGCGCCATTTGTTATATGCAGGAGTGGAGTGGGAGGAGTTAGGAATTTTGAAAAATGACAGGAAATGAGGATGTGGATGGGACTTAAGGATGGGATAGGACTGGAAAGGGAAAGAGGGTCGCATACGAGGAGCACGGCACGCTTGTCGTTGCACGGCTCTGCTCGCCGGAAATGGGGGGGATCTTGTCCCCGCATACGACTATCCTACAAACAAAAACATATATCGTGCCCAGAAACTACTACCTTTTTACTTACTTGAAGCGGACGGACGGATATACCACACTGAGGGGCGCTGGTGCTGTTATTCAGCGCGGCCATTTTCTCTTACCCTCCCATCCTGGAAATCCGTTGGCCATGTTGGATTTCCCCTAACTCACACGGATGCATCAGCTGCTCAAGCCATCAGCCGGTAATGCAGCGCCTCTTCCACACCCCCTGAAAATTTAAACTGAGCGGCTCATGTCGCTCTTAAAATCGCACACACACAAAAGAAAAAAACAGAAATTTTCCTCTCATCAGGCGCATGTAATTTAAAAAAACTTTTATTGAACATTTAAATTTTACCAAGCAAAAGATGCAAAAACTATCTTTTATTAAATTTTAATTACCTACAAAAAAAAAACAAAACAACAAAAAAGAAACAAACGAGAATCATCCCTTCTACTACTGTGCCTTTATGCACACGCCAAACAAAACTCGGGGGACCTACCTATAACGAGCTCGGTTTAGGTTGACACAAAAAAAAACATTAACAATTTTTTTTTCCGATATATGACCCGCGAACGGAGGGAATGAAACTTTACACCAGAAAAAAGGTAAATAAAAGGTAAACTCCTCACGCCTGAGGGTATGTTACATAAAAATTACTCTTCATGGAAACTATTTAAATTACAAAAAAAATCTTAATTTAAATGTCTGCCCTAGGGCGCAAATGGTATGTCAATTACTTCTTATATTAATTTATACATAACTCAATGTTAACCTGGGTCCTTGATTATATTAATCTACTATTCGCGAGCGTGTGAGTGTATGTCTGTATGTACCATACAATACGTCGATACTCGATCGTGTCACCCTTAAGGTCACCTTAAAAAAAAAACGTGCAGCATTTCGATGACGGATCTTAATTAGCTTTGAAGCTCAATTGTCGGTGTTACGTAGACATATGTATATGTATTTAAATTTAAATATATATATATACGTATGTATTTCAGGATGAAGTTAAAATGTATTCTTACTTTAAAGATGTGGCGGCCACGATCCATAAGGATTCACTTTGTGACCGCCTAAATGCACTAAAAAAAAATGATAAACACTTCCTATACTCATAGAACTAATAAAACGTTAAAAAAAATCACTCACCCTTATTATTTACTGATTTTACACAAAAAAAAAATCCATTATAACGCCTATACAAACATAATGTGTAAGTTTAAGAGCGTGTCGGTCACAATCCCGCTTTGGATAATTTCGTTGGCCGCCTATTAGCACTGCACACGATAAAAACACAAAAAAAACTTAGATAGCAAAACCAAAAAGAACTAATGAAGACTAACTCACCATTTAACTATCAAACTTTAACACAAAAAAATTGTTTAACGAAACTGCCTATGTTGCAAATGTATAGGACTTTTTGTAAAAAAAGAAACTATCACACCACACCACTGAGACTATTGGTCTCACCATCCACGGACTTGTAATTGAAGTCTATTGCATTTTCTTTTCTTCCCAAGACCACCGAGATCGGACCATCCACCTTCTCTCTTTTTGTATAGATCATCCGATCCCGGAAAGAAAATCTCTTAAATTTTGCCCCCTTATAATTTGTTTCTGCTGCCCTCCATAGAACTTGGGTTCTGTCCCCGGATTGGGAACAAAATATCCCATATCACAGGTTTCAACCACCAGGTGAATTTGGCAGTTGACATAAAGAACGAAACAACAGAAATGACAGCTCAATCAAATAATTTGAGAACATTTTGGCTTTGTTTATTTTATTTATTTCTCGATTATTAATTAATTTTTCTTCTTACAGGTGGACGTAACAAACTATACCACTCCGAACAATCAATAGAACATATTTGGGAGTTTTTTTCTCTCTTTTCAGCCTTATTTTGAGATTCGTTTTCATTCGAAAGTGAGCAAAAGTCGAACGCTGGGTATTTTGACATTCGAAGGAATAGAGAGTTTATTTTACAAAACGAAAGTTCATTCATAATTTCTATTTTGAGATTCTATTCCTTCGAAATACCTGTCATTATTCATACGTTTGCAATTTTGAATTTAAATTTATTTGATGACATCTTTCGTCAATGAACTTTATTCCTTCGAATGTCAAAATACGAAAAAAAATATTCGAAGGAATAGACACAATCGAACGACTTGACTATTCATTCGAATCTCAAAATAAGGGTGAATTTCAAAATTGCAAACGTATGAATAATGACAGTTATTTCAAAGGAATACAATCTCAAAATAGAAATGATGAATGAACTTTCGTTTCATAAAATAAACTCTATTCATTCGAATGTCAAAATACCCACCGTTCGACTTTTTCTCACTTTCGAATGAAAACGAATCTCAAAATAAGGCTGAAAAGAGAGAAAAAAACTCCCAAATATGTTCTATTGATTGTTCGGAGTGGTATAGTTTGTTACGTCCACCTGTAAGAAGAAAAATTAATTAATAATCGAGAAATAAATAAAATAAACAAAGCCAAAATGTTCTCAAATTATTTGATTGAGCTGTCATTTCTGTTGTTTCGTTCTTTATGTCAACTGCCAAATCCACCTGGTGGTTGAAACCTGTGATATGGGATATTTTGTTCCCAATCCGGGGACAGAACACAAGTTCTATGCAGGGCAGCAAAAACAAATTATAAGGGGGCAAAATTTAAGAGATTTTCTTTCCGGGATCGGATGATCTATACAAAAAGAGAGAAGGTGGATGGTCTGATCTCGGTGGTCTTGGGAAGAAAAGAAAATGCAATAGACTTCAATTACAAGTCCGTGGATGGTGAGACCAATAGTCTCAGTGGTGTGGTGTGATAGTTTCTTTTTTTACAGAAAGTCCTATACATTTGCAACATAGGCAGTTTCGTTAAACAATTTTTTTGTGTTAAAGTTTGATAGTTAAATGGTGAGTTAGTCTTCATTAGTTCTTTTTGGTTTTGCTATCTAAGTTTTTTTTGTGTTTTTATCGTGTGCAGTGCTAATAGGCGGCCAACGAAATTATCCAAAGCGGGATTGTGACCGACACGCTCTTAAACTTACACATTATGTTTGTATAGGCGTTATAATGGATTTTTTTTTTTTTGTGTAAAATCAGTAAATAATAAGGGTGAGTGATTTTTTTTAACGTTTTATTAGTTCTATGAGTATAGGAAGTGTTTATCATTTTTTTTTAGTGCATTTAGGCGGCCACAAAGTGAATCCTTATGGATCGTGGCCGCCACATCTTTAAAGTAAGAATACATTTTAACTTCATCCTGAAATACATACGTATATATATATATTTAAATTTAAATACATATACATATGTCTACGTAACACCGACAATTGATGCCCCTATTCCATAACACAACTCAATTTATTCGAGTTGGCTGTCATTCAACTCCACTTTTGCGCAACTCAACGAATTTTTCATATTACATAAAACAACCTTTTTCAGTTGTGATTGTAAAAAAAATTGCATACTTTTAGATGCGAATAACAACTACAAATTGACTATTTAACGTAAATCTGACCTCTGGTGGTCGAAGTAGAAAATAATTTTGCCAACAGAAACTCAATATTCAATAAAAACAGAATGAAAAGAAGTTTTGATTTGTTTTTTTTAATGATAATAATGATGAAGATAATATTGTTATTGTTGTGCGCATATGAAAATCTATCCGTGACATATTCCAATTCCAACTAGAAAAAATGCTAAGTAAAGAATATGCATTTGCAATGTGTAAATTACTTCTGTTATTTTTAAATATTTACAAGTGTTTTTGTACTGAACACAGAAGCATTTTGCTTCGTTCAAATCGAAACCAAAGATTTGTTTAAAATTGCATGGACGCTCGATTGCAATTGCAATACCACTACCAGTTCCGAGTGCTGAAGATGTAAAACTATTTTCTCCAACTAATGTGGACTATATGCTTTTAAGCTGCACACATTGTTTAATGACGTTATTAATAATATTGCATTATTTCATTTGTCCGATATACGTCTTTTTGTCCATTTTCCATCTTTCGTATCTCAACATTTACTCTCAGACAACTGCTTAAACCCAGTTGTTAGTTTTTGACAGCTCTAGCAACCAAAACATAACTGCGTTGTCTACCATAATACCAGAAAAATTCCCACACAACTCTAGAGAGGATTCGCCATCTTGGTTTTATGTTGACAGGCAACTCTTTTTCTCAGAGTTGTGTTCAGTAATACCGAATTTCAAATTTCAACCAAATTTCAACTCAACTTAACAAAAGTTGTCTTACGGAATAGGGGCATGAGCTTCAAAGCTAATTAAGATCCGTCATCGAAATGCTGCACGTTTTTTTTTTAAGGTGACCTTAAGGGTGACACGATCGAGTATCGACGTATTGTATGGTACATACAGACATACACTCACACGCTCGCGAATAGTAGATTAATATAATCAAGGACCCAGGTTAACATTGAGTTATGTATAAATTAATATAAGAAGTAATTGACATACCATTTGCGCCCTAGGGCAGACATTTAAATTAAGATTTTTTTTGTAATTTAAATAGTTTCCATGAAGAGTAATTTTTATGTAACATACCCTCAGGCGTGAGGAGTTTACCTTTTATTTACCTTTTTTCTGGTGTAAAGTTTCATTCCCTCCGTTCGCGGGTCATATATCGGAAAAAAAAATTGTTAATGTTTTTTTTTGTGTCAACCTAAACCGAGCTCGTTATAGGTAGGTCCCCCGAGTTTTGTTTGGCGTGTGCATAAAGGCACAGTAGTAGAAGGGATGATTCTCGTTTGTTTCTTTTTTGTTGTTTCGAATCTCTAAATAAGGGTGAATTTCAAAATTGCAAACGTATGAATAATGACAGTTATTTCAAAGGAATACAATCTCAAAATAGAAATGATGAATGAACTTTCGTTTCATAAAATAAACTCTCTATCCATTCGAATGTCAAAATACCCACCGTTCGACTTTTTCCCACTTTCGAATGAAAACGAATCTCAAAATAAGGCTGAATATTTCTGAATATATAATTTTTGTCTGTTAGTGATGCACGACTTGACCGTCGATGGCATTTTTGTTGTAAAATTTACAGAAAGACAAGAAAAAGAAGCTTCAAGAAACTGAGTTCTGTTTAACTTCAGGCTTGACTTGTTTTATTAAACCGAGGTGGATAGCAATACTAGGGTCCGCTAGATAGCGCTGTAGTAAAGTTACATAATTACACCAACAGATGGCGATGATCGCAAATCTTAGGTTTAAGGATGTGTTACATAAGTGAACTTAAAATTAAAATAAGATGAGTTCTTAAAAATTTAGAACATTTCTGTCAATGGCATTTTACACTGTAAAATTTACAGAAATGCGTGAAGAACATTTTTTAAACATTAAGAAACTGAGTTCTGTCTATCTTGAAAATGCTGCTGACATTTAGATAATAGTTAAATATCAATAGCAATGATTAGGCATATTCAACGAAATCGGAGCTATTAGGATAACTGTGACGTAAAGATTTCAAAATGCTATTTTGTAGATCTCGGTGAAATAAGCACATAATGTAAAGTATGCATATTCTTTACTTAGCATTTTTTCTAGTTGGAATTGGAATATGTCACGGATAGATTTTCATATGCGCACAACAATAACAATATTATCTTCATCATTATTATCATTAAAAATACCAAATCAAAACTTCTTTTTATTCTGTTTTTTATTGAATATTGAGTTTCTGTTGGCAAAATTATTTTCTACTTCGACCACCAGAGGTCAGACTTACGCTAAGTAGTCAATTTGTAGTTGTTATTCGCATCTAAAAGTATGCAATTTTTTTTACAATCACAACTGAAAAAGGTTGTTTTATGTAATATGAAAAATTCGTTGAGTTGCGCGAAAGTGGAGTTGAATGACAGCCAACTCGAATAAATTGAGTTGTGTTATGGAATAGGGGCATTAAAGTCGATGGAGTTGAAAAAGTTGTCACTGTAAATAGACTTATGCCCCTATTCCGTAAGACAACTTTTGTTAAGTTAAGTTGAAATTTGGTTGAAATTTGACATTCGGTATTACTGAACACAACGCTGAGAAAAAGAGTTGCCTGTCAACATAAAACCAAGATGGCGAATCCTCTCTTGAGTTGTGTGGGAATTTTTCTGGTGTTATGGTAGACAACGCAGTTATGTTTTGGTTGCTAGAGCTGTCAAAAACTAACAACTGGGTTTAAGCAGTTGTTTGAGAGTAAATGTTGAGATACGAAAGATGGAAAATAAACAAAAAGACGTATATCGGACAAATAAAATAATGCAATATTATTAATAACGTCATTAAAAAAATGTGTGCAGCTTAAAATCATATAGTCCACATCATTTGGAGATAATAGTTTTACATCTTTAGCACTCGGAAGTGGTAGTGGTATTGCAATTGCAATCGAGCGTCCATGCAATTTTAACAAATCTTTGGTTTCGATTTGAACGAAGCGAAATGCTTCTGTGTTCAGTACAAAAACACTTATAAATATTTAAAAATAACATAAGTAATTTACACATTGCAAATGCATATTCTTTACTTAGCATTTTTTTGGAATATGTCACGGATAGATTTTCATATGCGCTCAACAATAACAATCACCCCAATAATGCAAGTCGTATCTCGTATCTCACTTCAAGTCGTACTTGCATCGTATTGTATTTCGTTTGTTATTATGCAAGTCGTATGCGTTGAGTACGACTCCCTATAAGTTGCTGCGTGTTAACAGCGCATTACGTCGCACTTCAAACTGAACTTTTTGCTGTCAGTGCTGGTTTCCTTGCCGGCGAGGTCAAGGAGATGATTTATTACAACTGCTCCCGAAAGATGTCACCACAAACTAAATAGATTTATTCTTTTGAACACATGAAGGAATATCGTTAAAAGGAATTAAATTCACAGATTGTTAAGAGATAGTTGAAACGCAATAACTGCCAAATTCATTGTAATGTGTATGTACATGTACATGTGAATTTATTTTTCGGATGTGTTTTTCGAAATTTGAATTACAATTTTCTTAAACTAAATAAATAATTGACCATAGCAGTTTAATAAAACTGTTCTGTTGACAACCATTTGTCCATCTTTTAGATCAACGTGCTGTCCCTTGTGATGTCAACATTATTCTCTATAGCATATACCAAACCAACGAATTGGTTGCTGTTTTTAAGTTTTTTAGAAAGTAAAAGTAATTTAAGTTGTAAAATAACTTCAATAAACATTAAATCGTTTCCATTCAAGCGCTTACAATTGTTTATTTTCCATGTTTTTGCGAAAATCGTGTAGAGTCACTTAAGAAATCGCAGCCGAAGAAAATACGCCTAAAAACGTTGAAAATACGACTTAATACGACTTGCATAATAGCTGATATAGACCGAAAGTCGTATGCGATGGCATCCGATTCTGTTGACAGTTGCAAGTCATTAGCGTACGAGTATGTTCGTAGTGACACGACTTCCATAATAACAAAATACGACTATGTTCGTATGTGACTCTCAAATACGACTTGCATAATTGGGGTGATTATCTTCATCATTATTATCATTAAAAAAACAAATCAAAACTTCTTTTCATTCTGTTTTTATTGAATATTGAGTTTCTGTTGGCAAAATTATTTTCTACTTCGACCACCAGAGGTCAGATTTACGTTAAATAGTCAATTTGTACTTGTTATTCGCATCTAAAAGTATGCAATTTTTTTTACAATCACAACTGAAAAAGGTTGTTTTATGTAATATGAAAAATTCGTTGAGTTGCGCGAAAGTGTAGTTATGACAACTCGAATAAATTGAGTTGTGTTATGGAATAGGGGCATTAAACTAGCATACATAGTAAAAGAAGATCAAGCCATACAAACCCAATTTACAACCGAACATCCAGAATCAACGAAATCCAAATCCATCGCTCCAGCATCCACATATTCAAAAAAATCAAATTTAAATTTAAATTCAAATCCAAATTCCACCGCTGCTGTCAAAACTTATTCTCGCCAAAATAAGAAAGTTTCGTTTCCTTCTACGAACGTCACTGGGGGGAGAGTACCTGTGGCGGTCATCTACTAAGAATCTCCACAACTATGCGTCGCTTCGGGCGCAAAAAAATCCAGACGGTTTTTGCCGGCGCCACACGTACAAGAACTTCTTGCAAATGACATCATTCTCTTCTTTCAAATATCATCTCAACGGCTTCTTTGTTTTTTTGTACTTACTTCTTGTAATTTTTAAATCTTTTTTGAAATAAATTTTATAATCTTAATTCTAACTTAATTTTGTATGTGTATTAATTATTGCTCACTGACACTCGTTTTCAGAAATTAGTAGAGACTCCATAAAGCTACAGATTTGGTATTACTAGCGACATCTTGCAGCATAATGGTACTACTGGATTGGCGCTACTATAGTAATGTATATACAAAGATTATACCTACTCAGAAAAGCGATTCAAAACAAACTTTTCATAACTATTTTTGTTTTTCACCATTACAAAATGATGTGGTGAATTATTAAAAACGTGTGTTCGATTTGATGACCTGCCAACTGCATTGAGATTTCGGCAGGATTTCACGAAATCTCGATGAAATCCAAGATTTCGGTGACAGAAAAATGTATGGCGAAATCCGCTCGAAATCTCGAGATTTCGTGAAAAATCTAGTACGTCGCTGAAATCTCGGATTTCGGCTCGGTGAAAACGTAGTATAAAGTAACCGTATTTTGAAAAAAAAATTGTACTGAAATTATTTTTTTTTGTGTTTAGAATATCGATTCCAATAGGAATCCATTTTCAAAACTCTGCGCCAGGGTTATCGTAATCACGCCGGCACGATTACGATTACCCTGGCGCATATAAAAAATTGCTTTTTTTTGTAACCGTTTTTAAGGCAAATAAATGATGCAAAACTAAAGAAAATGCTTTTATTTGATGTTTTGCGTACTTTTTTTTCTATATTTTAGCCAATTTTAGCCTTTTTTTTAATAAAACAACTTTACAATCCAAAAGTTTCCATTTATTTGATAGGTCATTTTGAGAACAGCTGCTCAATGGATGTGTCCAGTTCCAATAAAGTGGTAGTGCCATCTGCCATCAACTAGGAGAAAAATGCATATTTGTAATAGAATATTTAGCTATTTTTATAAGCAGGTAGTAGAATTTTACTTTATTTATTATAAAATATTAAAAAATTATTACAAAAATAGTGTAATGTCGTTTTCAATCCGGAGTGCATAAAACTATACCACTCCGAACAATCAATAGAACATATTTGGGAGTTTTTTTCTCTCTTTTCAGCCTTATTTTGAGATTCGTTTTCATTCGAAAGTGAGCAAAAGTCGAACGCTGGGTATTTTGACATTCGAAGGAATAGAGAGTTTATTTTACGAAACGAAAGTTCATTCATAATTTCTATTTTGAGATTCTATTCCTTCGAAATACCTGTCATTATTCATACGTTTGCAATTTTGAATTTAAATTTATTTGATGACATCTTTCGTCAATGGACTTTATTCCTTCGAATGTCAAAATACGAAAAAAAATATTCGAAGGAATAGACACAATCGAACGACTTGACTATTCATTCGAATCTCAAAATAAGGGTGAATTTCAAAATTGCAAACGTATGAATAATGACAGTTATTTCAAAGGAATACAATCTCAAAATAGAAATGATGAATGAACTTCCGTTTCATAAAATAAACTCTCTATTCATTCGAATGTCAAAATACCCACCGTTCGACTTTTTCTCACTTTCGAATGAAAACGAATCTCAAAATAAGGCTGAAAAGAGACAAAAAAACTCCCAAATATGTTCTATTGATTGTTCGGAGTGGTATAGTTTGTTACGTCCACCTGTAAGAAGAAAAATTAATTAATAATCGAGAAATAAATAAAATAAACAAAGCCAAAATGTTCTCAAATTATTTGATTGAGCTGTCATTTCTGTTGTTTCGTTCTTTATGTCAACTGCCAAATTCACCTGGTGGTTGAAACCTGTGATATGGGATATTTTGTTCCCAATCCGGGGACAGAACCCAAGTTCTATGGAGGGCAGCAGAAACAAATTATAAGGGGGCAAAATTTAAGAGATTTTCTTTCCGGGATCGGATGATCTATACAAAAAGAGAGAAGGTGGATGGTCTGATCTCGGTGGTCTTGGGAAGAAAAGAAAATGCAATAGACAATTACAAGTCCGTGGATGGTGAGACCAATAGTCTCAGTGGTGTGGTGTGATAGTTTCTTTTTTTACAAAAAGTCCTATACATTTGCAACATAGGCAGTTTCGTTAAACAATTTTTTTGTGTTAAAGTTTGATAGTTAAATGGTGAGTTAGTCTTCATTAGTTCTTTTTGGTTTTGCTATCTAAGTTTTTTTTGTGTTTTTATCGTGTGCAGTGCTAATAGGCGGCCAACGAAATTATCCAAAGCGGGATTGTGACCGACACGCTCTTAAACTTACACATTATGTTTGTATAGGCGTTATAATGGATTTTTTTTTTTTGTGTAAAATCAGTAAATAATAAGGGTGAGTGATTTTTTTTAACGTTTTATTAGTTCTATGAGTATAGGAAGTGTTTATCATTTTTTTTTAGTGCATTTAGGCGGCCACAAAGTGAATCCTTATGGATCGTGGCCGCCACATCTTTAAAGTAAGAATACATTTTAACTTCATCCTGAAATACATACGTATATATATATATTTAAATTTAAATACATATACATATGTCTACGTAACACCGACAATTGAGCTTCAAAGCTAATTAAGATCCGTCATCGAAATGCTGCACGTTTTTTTTTTAAGGTGACCTTAAGGGTGACACGATCGAGTATCGACGTATTGTATGGTACATACAGACATACACTCACACGCTCGCGAATAGTAGATTAATATAATCAAGGACCCAGGTTAACATTGAGTTATGTATAAATTAATATAAGAAGTAATTGACATACCATTTGCGCCCTAGGGCAGACATTTAAATTAAGATTTTTTTTGTAATTTAAATAGTTTCCATGAAGAGTAATTTTTATGTAACATACCCTCAGGCGTGAGGAGTTTACCTTTTATTTACCTTTTTTCTGGTGTAAAGTTTCATTCCCTCCGTTCGCGGGTCATATATCGGAAAAAAAATTGTTAATGTTTTTTTTTGTGTCAACCTAAACCGAGCTCGTTATAGGTAGGTCCCCCGAGTTTTGTTTGGCGTGTGCATAAAGGCACAGTAGTAGAAGGGATGATTCTCGTTTGTTTCTTTTTTGTTGTTTCGAATCTCAAAATAAGGGTGAATTTCAAAATTGCAAACGTATGAATAATGACAGTTATTTCAAAGGAATACAATCTCAAAATAGAAATGATGAATGAACTTTCGTTTCATAAAATAAACTCTCTATCCATTCGAATGTCAAAATACCCACCGTTCGACTTTTTCTCACTTTCGAATGAAAACGAATCTCAAAATAAGGCTGAATATTTCTGAATATATAATTTTTGTCTGTTAGTGATGCACGACTTGACCGTCAATGGCATTTTTGTTGTAAAATTTACAGAAAGACAAGAAAAAGAAGCTTCAAGAAACTGAGTTCTGTTTAACTTCAGGCTTGACTTGTTTTATTAAACCGAGGTGGATAGCAATACTAGGGTCCGCTAGATAGCGCTGTAGTAAAGTTACATAATTACACCAACAGATGGCGATGATCGCAAATCTTAGGTTTAAGGATGTGTTACATAAGTGAACTTAAAATTAAAATAAGATGAGTTCTTAAAAATTTAGAACATTTCTGTCAATGGCATTTTACACTGTAAAATTTACAGAAATGCGTGAAGAACATTTTTTAAACATTAAGAAACTGAGTTCTGTCTATCTTGAAAATGCTGCTGACATTTAGATAATAGTTAAATATCAATAGCAATGATTAGGCATATTCAACGAAATCGGAGCTATTAGGATAACTGTGACGTAAAGATTTCAAAATGCTATTTTGTAGATCTCGGTGAAATAAGCACATAATGTAAAGTATGCATACTCTTTACTTAGCATTTTTTCTAGTTGGAATTGGAATATGTCACGGATAGATTTTCATATGCGCACAACAATAACAATATTATCTTCATCATTATTATCATTAAAAATACCAAATCAAAACTTCTTTTTATTCTGTTTTTTATTGAATATTGAGTTTCTGTTGGCAAAATTATTTTCTACTTCGACCACCAGAGGTCAGACTTACGCTAAGTAGTCAATTTGTAGTTGTTATTCGCATCTAAAAGTATGCAATTTTTTTTACAATCACAACTGAAAAAGGTTGTTTTATGTAATATGAAAAATTCGTTGAGTTGCGCAAAAGTGGAGTTGAATGACAGCCAACTCGAATAAATTGAGTTGTGTTATGGAATAGGGGCATTAAAGTCGATGGAGTTGAAAAAGTTGTCACTGTAAATAGACTTATGCCCCTATTCCGTAAGACAACTTTTGTTAAGTTAAGTTGAAATTTGGTTGAAATTTGACATTCGGTATTACTGAACACAACGCTGAGAAAAAGAGTTGCCTGTCAACATAAAACCAAGATGGCGAATCCTCTCTTGAGTTGTGTGGGAATTTTTCTGGTGTTATGGTAGACAACGCAGTTAGGTTTTGGTTGCTAGAGCTGTCAAAAACTAACAACTGGGTTTAAGCAGTTGTTTGAGAGTAAATGTTGAGATACGAAAGATGGAAAATGGACAAAAAGACGTATATCGGACAAATGAAACAATGCAATATTATTAATAACGTCATTAAACAATGTGTGCAGCTTAAAAGCATATAGTCCACATTAGTTGGAGAAAATAGTTTTACATCTTCAGCACTCGGAACTGGTAGTGGTATTGCAATTGCAATCGAGCGTCCATGCAATTTTAACAAATCTTTGGTTTCGATTTGAACGAAGCAAAATGCTTCTGTGTTCAGTACAAAAACACTTGTAAATATTTAAAAATAACAGAAGTAATTTACACATTGCAAATGCATATTCTTTACTTAGCATTTTTTCTAGTTGGAATTGGAATATGTCACGGATAGATTTTCATATGCGCACAACAATAACAATATTATCTTCATCATTATTATCATTAAAAAAAACCAAATCAAAACATCTTTTCATTCTGTTTTTATTGAATATTGAGTTTCTGTTGGCAAAATTATTTTCTACTTCGACCACCAGAGGTCAGATTTACGTTAAATAGTCAATTTGTAGTTGTTATTCGCATCTAAAAGTATGCAATTTTTTTTACAATCACAACTGAAAAAGGTTGTTTTATGTAATATGAAAAATTCGTTGAGTTGCGCGAAAGTGGAGTTGAATGACAGCCAACTCGAATAAATTGAGTTGTGTTATAGAATAGGGGCATTAAAGTCGATGGAGTTGAAAAAGTTGTCACTGTAAATAGACTTATGCCCCTATTCCGTAAGACAACTTTTGTTAAGTTAAGTTGAAATTTGGTTGAAATTTGACATTCGGTATTACTGAACACAACGCTGAGAAAAAGAGTTGCCTGTCAACATAAAACCAAGATGGCGAATCCTCTCTTGAGTTGTGTGGGAATTTTTCTGGTGTTATGGTAGACAACGCAGTTATGTTTTGGTTGCTAGAGCTGTCAAAAACTAACAACTGGGTTTAAGCAGTTGTTTGAGAGTAAATGTTGAGATACGAAAGATGGAAAATAAACAAAAAGACGTATATCGGACAAATAAAATAATGCAATATTATTAATAACGTCATTAAAAAAATGTGTGCAGCTTAAAATCATATAGTCCACATCATTTGGAGATAATAGTTTTACATCTTTAGCACTCGGAAGTGGTAGTGGTATTGCAATTGCAATCGAGCGTCCATGCAATTTTAACAAATCTTTGGTTTCGATTTGAACGAAGCGAAATGCTTCTGTGTTCAGTACAAAAACACTTATAAATATTTAAAAATAACATAAGTAATTTACACATTGGAAATGCATATTCTTTACTTAGCATTTTTTTGGAATATGTCACGGATAGATTTTCATATGCGCTCAACAATAACAATCACCCCAATAATGCAAGTCGTATCTCGTATCTCACTTCAAGTCGTACTTGCATCGTATTGTATTTCGTTTGTTATTATGCAAGTCGTATGCGTTGAGTACGACTCCCTATAAGTTGCTGCGTGTTAACAGCGCATTACGTCGCACTTCAAACTGAACTTTTTGCTGTCAGTGCTGGTTTCCTTGCCGGCGAGGTCAAGGAGATGATTTATTACAACTGCTCCCGAAAGATGTCACCACAAACTAAATAGATTTATTCTTTTGAGCACATGAAGGAATATCGTTAAAAGGAATTAAATTCACAGATTGTTAAGAGATAGTTGAAACGCAATAACTGCCAAATTCATTGTAATGTGTATGTACATGTACATGTGAATTTATTTTTCGGATGTGTTTTTCGAAATTTGAATTACAATTTTCTTAAACTAAATAAATAATTGACCATAGCAGTTTAATAAAACTGTTCTGTTGACAACCATTTGTCCATCTTTTAGATCAACGTGCTGTCCCTTGTGATGTCAACATTATTCTCTATAGCATATACCAAACCAACGAATTGGTTGCTGTTTTTAAGTTTTTTAGAAAGTAAAAGTAATTTAAGTAGTAAAATAACTTCAATAAACATTAAATCGTTTCCATTCAAGCGCTTACAATTGTTTATTTTCCATGTTTTTGCGAAAATCGTGTAGAGTCACTTAAGAAATCGCAGCCGAAGAAAATACGCCTAAAAACGTTGAAAATACGACTTAATACGACTTGCATAATAGCTGATATAGACCGAAAGTCGTATGCGATGGCATCCGATTCTGTTGACAGTTGCAAGTCATTAGCGTACGAGTATGTTCGTAGTGACACGACTTCCATAATAACAAAATACGACTATGTTCGTATGTGACTCTCAAATACGACTTGCATAGGGTGATTATCTTCATCATTATTATCATTAAAAAAACAAATCAAAACTTCTTTTCATTCTGTTTTTATTGAATATTGAGTTTCTGTTGGCAAAATTATTTTCTACTTCGACCACCAGAGGTCAGATTTACGTTAAATAGTCAATTTGTACTTGTTATTCGCATCTAAAAGTATGCAATTTTTTTTACAATCACAACTGAAAAAGGTTGTTTTATGTAATATGAAAAATTCGTTGAGTTGCGCGAAAGTGTAGTTATGACAACTCGAATAAATTGAGTTGTGTTATGGAATAGGGGCATTAAACTAGCATACATAGTAAAAGAAGATCAAGCTATACAAACCCAATTTACAACCGAACATCCAGAATCAACGAAATCCAAATCCATCGCTCCAGCATCCACATATTCAAAAAAATCAAATTTAAATTTAAATTCAAATCCAAATTCCACCGCTGCTGTCAAAACTTATTCTCGCCAAAATAAGAAAGTTTCGTTTCCTTCTACGAACGTCACTGGGGGGAGAGTACCTGTGGCGGTCATCTACTAAGAATCTCCACAATTACGCGTCGCTTCGGGCGCAAAAAATTCCAGACGGTTTTTGCCGGCGCCACACGTACAAGAACTTCTTGCAAATGACATCATTCTCTTCTTTCAAATATCATCTCAACGGCTTCTTCGTTTTTTTGTACTTACTTCTTGTAATTTTTAAATCTTTTTTTGAAATAAATTTTATAATCTTAATTCTAACTTAATTTTGTATGTGTATTAATTATTGCTCACTGACACTCGTTTTCAGAAATTAGTAGAGACTCCATAAAGCTACAGATTTGGTATTACTAGCGACATCTTGCAGCATAATGGTACTACTGGATTGGCGCTACTATAGTAATGTATATACAAAGATTATACCTACTCAGAAAAGCGATTCAAAACAAACTTTTCATAACTATTTTTGTTTTTCACCATTACAAAATGATGTGGTGAATTATTAAAAACGTGTGTTCGATTTGATGACCTGCCAACTGCATTGAGATTTCGGCAGGATTTCACGAAATCTCGATGAAATCCAAGATTTCGGTGACAGAAAAATGTATGGCGAAATCCGCTCGAAATCTCGAGATTTCGTGAAAAATCTAGTACGTCGCTGAAATCTCGGATTTCGGCTCGGTGAAAACGTAGTATAAAGTAACCGTATTTTGAAAAAAAAATTGTACTGAAATTATTTTTTTTTGTGTTTAGAATATCGATTCCAATAGGAATCCATTTTCAAAACTCTGCGCCAGGGTTATCGTAATCACGCCGGCACGATTACGATTACCCTGGCGCATATAAAAAATTGCTTTTTTTTGTAACCGTTTTTAAGGCAAATAAATGATGCAAAACTAAAGAAAATGCTTTTATTTGATGTTTTGCGTATTTATTTTATTTATTTATTATTTTTTTTCTATATTTTAGCCAATTTTAGCCTTTTTTTTAATAAAACAACTTTACAATCCAAAAGTTTCCATTTATTTGATAGGTCATTTTGAGAACAGCTGCTCAATGGATGTGTCCAGTTCCAATAAAGTGGTAGTGCCATCTGCCATCAACTAGGAGAAAAATGCATATTTGTAATAGAATATTTAGCTATTTTTATAAGCAGGTAGTAGAATTTTACTTTATTTATTATAAAATATTAAAAAATTATTACAAAAATAGTGTAATGTCGTTTTCAATCCGGAGTGCATAAAACTATACCACTCCGAACAATCAATAGAACATATTTGGGAGTTTTTTTCTCTCTTTTCAGCCTTATTTTGAGATTCGTTTTCATTCGAAAGTGAGCAAAAGTCGAACGCTGGGTATTTTGACATTCGAAGGAATAGAGAGTTTATTTTACGAAACGAAAGTTCATTTATAATTTCTATTTTGAGATTCTATTCCTTCGAAATACCTGTCATTATTCATACGTTTGCAATTTTGAATTTAAATTTATTTGATGACATCTTTCGTTAATGAACTTTATTCCTTCGAATGTCAAAATACGAAAAAAAATATTCGAAGGAATAGACACAATCGAACGACTTGACTATTCATTCGAATCTCAAAATAAGGGTGAATTTCAAAATTGCAAACGTATGAATAATGACAGTTATTTCAAAGGAATACAATCTCAAAATAGAAATGATGAATGAACTTTCGTTTCATAAAATAAACTCTCTATTCATTCGAATGTCAAAATACCCACCGTTCGACTTTTTCTCACTTTCGAATGAAAACGAATCTCAAAATAAGGCTGAATATTTCTGAATATTATAAGATGTTAAATTTAGTACTAAAAGATGTGAAATCTAGTACAGTAAAATTTTGAAGCTGTACTAGATTAAAGAGAAAGAGATAAAGAGATTAGAACGAGAGAGATAGATTTTATGTTTTGGCGGATATATTTTGAATATTCATTACAAGTAACGCCGTCGCCAGGAGGAGGCCATTTTTGTGTGAAATGTATAATTTTGTACTTTGAATTCTGTTCTTTTATGTTTTGTATTTTAACGAATAAAATCTACTAAACTCAAACTTTATAAATCAGAAGTGGGATTCTGTAGGAATCCAGAGAGTAACGAAAACGAATAAACAGACGGAACTTTGAAATGCCGCTAAAAAATATGAAAGTGGAGGATTTGAAACGACGCTGCAAGGCTCTGGGGCTGCCTACGACTGGTCCGAAGAGAGAATTAATTGCAAGGCTGAACAGCACAGCCAACGATGATGACGACTCCGCTTGCAGTAAGTTTAACGATGTCACCGCCATTCAACGGGCGAATGTTGATGCCATCAACGAAACGAGACAGCTACGGGAGTCGGTCGAAATTCTGCAATCAACTCTAAAACAACTCTTAGAGATAAGCACCATACCTAAGAGGGAAACGCAGGAGCAAGCCCAATGCGGGAGCCCAATGCGAGAGTCTCACGACAACGATCTGGAGACAAACGTCACATCTCGCAGGAGTACGCTGCAATCACCGCCATTATTAGTTCCCAGGCAAGTAACGCATGGCAACGACAATTCCAGGAATCGATTTAGCATCAAAGAAATCTGCTCTCTTATTCCTACATTCGACCCAAATGACCCAACATCTCCAACAAGCGATTTGTTCGTCAAGAAAATTCGACGATTCGCAACAAATTACGATTGGGACGACATCTCTACGCTGATAGCCGCACAAACGAATCTACGAGGCATTGCGAAAATCTGGGTCGACGGGCTGTCAGACATTTTTGAAAGATTCGATGACTTTGCTGATCAGCTGCAACACGATTTCCCGAACGTCAAAGTGGAAGCCGATTATCACATTGAAATGCAGCAACGAGGAAGACTCAGGACAGAAAACATTCTGGAGTACGTACACAAAATGATTGCTCTGGGTCGAAAGTTCAGTCTGGATGACAAGTCTATCATCAAATACATTCGGCTTGGAATAGACGACGGCAAATTCCAGGATAGTACCGCAACGCAGGAGTTCCTCTCCCTCCGGGACTTCCAGTTGGCAGTTGAGCGGTTCGTTAATAATCGATCTCCTGGTCGGAGATCCATTGAAGTGACAACGAAGAGATCTCACACGTCGGAAGTTTCGGCGCCGGTGTATGAGAAGTCCACAAAATCATCCCGGACTACGATAAAGTGTTTCAACTGCAATAAGGAAGGGCATATATCCATCAATTGCCCCGAACCATCAAAGAAACAGAAATGTGACGGTTGCAAGAGGACGGGACATATAGCAACGAATTGTCCAAACCGTAAGACACCAGCGATGACCACCAACGGAGTCAATATATTAGAACAGCCAGAACGAACAACTGCTGCACATAAGGAGAACCCAATGATGAGTGAAATTATTAGGAATTGTGTTTGTAAATTTGAAGGAGGAATAATTGATGCTCGCGCGTTGATTGATACTGGTTGTGGTATTAATCTAATTAAAGTGTCCAATGTTTTGGGACCATTTAAATTCGATCCTAACACAACGACTTACAAAGGCATCAATAATTCACCCCTCGTTATTCTCGGTAATGTTGAAATTGATATAATAATTGATGATATTAATTGCAGGATAGTAGTTTGTGTAGTGGCCGATGACTCCATGCGACCTGATCTGATCCTTGGCAGAGAATTTTTGAAGGCGACCGGAGTGCAGGTGGGAGTTGATGAGAATGGCTCAATAATGTTTACGAGTGTGAGAAACGTTAATGATGCCGAGCAAATTCCAACGAATAATACATGGAGTGACATTTTGAACGTTGATTTCGAAATTGATACCAAACCGGTTTTGGATGTAGACGAAACGATCGATTCGGAGTTGAGGATGGAATTTCACCAAGTCATGCAAGAATATCGTACTCAGCCAAAACCTGATAAGCCGATTACGGATTACACGATGGCGATTACCTTGGTGGATGACAGAACTCCAATAGCGTGTGCACAACGTAAGTACTCCCATATCAAAAAAAAATTAACATTATGAATACCGTTGACGACTGGTTGAGGCGAGGCATAATACGAGAAAGCGAATCACCGTACACCAGTAGAATCGTTATGGTTAGGAAGCAGGACGGATGCTTGAGAATGTGTATTGATTATAGGAAACTTAACATGTTAACAGTGCGAGACGGTTACCCACTTCCTTTAATCGAGGACTTATTAGATCGGTTGCGGGATAAATCGGTTTATTCATTAATGGATTTGAAAGACGGATTCTTTCATGTAAACCTTGATGAGAATTCTAAGAAATACACTTCTTTTATCAGTCCCGCTGGCCAATTTGAATTTAATAAGCTTCCTTTCGGTTTGAAAAATGGTCCACCGGTCTTTTCACGATACGTTCACAAAATTTTCAAGGATCTGACCGAACGGGGGGATTTAACCATTTACATGGACGATTTATTAATAGCCACGGAGAATTATACCGATCATTTATCAGTTTTACGGGAAGTTCTGAAACGATTAGGTGAAAATTTATTGGAATTAAATGATGCGAAATGTAAATTTATGAAAAGCAAAATTGACTATTTAGGATATGAAGTAAGTAAGGTAGGGATTAAACCAAAGAACAGTCACGTAAAAGCAGTTAAGGAGTATCCCATGCCACGCAATATAGTGGAGTTACAACGCTTTCTCGGATTATGCGGGTACTTTCGTCGGTTTGTGAAAGACTTTCAAAAAATCAGTATTCCGCTTTATAATTTACGAAAAGCTCAGATTTTTGAATTTGGGAAAGATGAAATAGGTTCATTTGAGCTTCTGAAAAAACGGTTATGCGAACAGCCCTGCCTCAAAATTTTTAATGTGAATTTGCCTACTGAGGTACACACAGATGCCTCTAAACACGGCTATGGGGGGATGCTCCTTCAACGACATGATGACGGGAAAACGTATCCCGTTATGTACTATAGTGCCCGAACGACACCGGCTGAAGAAAAATATCATTCATTTGAATTGGAGACTCTTGCGGTAGTTAACGCACTGAAACGGTTTCATCCATACGTCTATGGTCTCCAATTTAGACTCCTAACAGATTGCAATTCACTAGCACTCACTATGAATAAACAAGATGTGAATGCACGAATCTCCCGGTGGGTACTATGGTTACAGTCGTACGATTTCATAATGGAGCATCGACCTTCAGACAGAATGCGTCACGTGGACGCCTTAAGCAGATTGTTTGAGTGTTCTGAATGTGCTCTAATAGATGATGACCCTTTTACACGTACTTTAATATCCGCTCAAAAAGATGACGAAAATATCCAGAAGTCGAGAAGACAAGTAATAAGCGGGGATACTAGCGAATTCGAAATCCACAATGACCTGGTTTACAAGAGAAATGGTCGACAACTTTTGTTTTATGTGCCAGTGTCTATGGAGAAAAGAGTTCTCTACAAGTATCACGACGAATTCTGTCACATGGGACCACAGAAAACAATCAAAGCTATCAAACGTGTATACTTTGTGCAGTTAATATCAAAGGTCAATGAGCACATCTCATACTGCTTAAAATGTAAAGTTCATTCTCCGAAATCAGGCAAGGCAGAGGGATATTTGAGAAGTATCGAAAAGCACAATGAACCTTTTTCAACCATTCACGTGGACCATTTCGGCCCCTTGGAGTTGACAAAACGGAACAACCGACATATACTCGTCGTCGTAGATGGGTTTACCAAGATAGTGAGATTATTCGCATGTAAATCGACGGGTTCGTCCGAGGTTATTAAACATTTAAATAACTACTTCGGTTGGTATAGTCGGCCAGCTAGGATCATTTCCGACCGGGGAACGGGATTTACATCGGGTGAATTCAGTCAGTTTCTTCAGATTAATAACATCCACCATGTGCTTAACGCTACTGCCACTCCAAGGGCCAATGGCCAAGTTGAAAGATACAACCGTACACTACGACCAATGCTTGCCAAACTAAGTGATGTCAATTTAGAGTGGGACCAGGTATTGAGTAGGTGCGAATACGCGATGAATAATGCGGAGAATGCCTCCACCAAGGAGTTGCCGTCGGTTGCTCTGTTCGGTGTGAAGCAACGAGGTGTTGAAGAAAATTTAGATGTTGTTGCGGACTTGGTGGATGACCTTAACAATAAGAAGCGCGACTTATTACGCATCCGCGGCGACATGAGTAACAACATCAAAATGTCACAAAATGTTAATGAAGCCTATTATAATGCAACAAAAAGGAGCTGTCATGAATATCGAGAAGGAGATTTGGTTGCTTTGCGACAACATTGTACAGAGCCCAGAACGAGCAAGAAATTGCAACCTCTGTTCAAAGGACCGTTTCGCATTCATCGCGTTCTCCCCAATGACAGATATCTCGTAGGAGACATCAACGAGTGTCAATACAGCCAAAAGCCTTTCGTTTCGGTCGCTGAACCGAACCATCTCAAGCCATGGATCTGCTCGGGGACGATCAGAGGTCAGAACGGCCGAACTATAAGATGTTAAATTTAGTACTAAAAGATGTGAAATCTAGTACAGTAAAATTTTGAAGCTGTACTAGATTAAAGAGAAAGAGATAAAGAGATTAGAATGAGAGAGATAGATTTTATGTTTTGGCGGATATATTTTGAATATTCATTACAAGTAACGCCGTCGCCAGGAGGAGGCCATTTTTGTGTGAAATGTATAATTTTGTACTTTGAATTCTGTTCTTTTATGTTTTGTATTTTAACGAATAAAATCTACCAAACTCAAACTTTATAATATATAATTTTTGTCTGTTAGTGATGCACGACTTGACCGTCAATGGCATTTTTGTTGTAAAATTTACAGAAAGACAAGAAAAAGAAGCTTCAAGAAACTGAGTTCTGTTTAACTTCAGGCTTGACTTGTTTTATTAAACCGAGGTGGATAGCAATACTAGGGTCCGCTAGATAGCGCTGTAGTAAAGTTACATAATTACACCAACAGATGGCGATGATCGCAAATCTTAGGTTTAAGGATGTGTTACATAAGTGAACTTAAAATTAAAATAAGATGAGTTCTTAAAAATTTAGAACATTTCTGTCAATGGGATTTTACACTGTAAAATTTACAGAAATGCGTGAAGAACATTTTTTAAACATTAAGAAACTGAGTTCTGTTTATCTTGAAAATGCTGCTGACATTTAGATAATAGTTAAATATTAATAGCAATGATTAGGCCTATTCAACGAAATCAGAGCTATTAGGATAACTGTGACGTAAAGATTTCAAAATGCTATTTTGTAGATCTCGGTGAAGCACATAATGTAAAGTAAAAAATATTGATTAATCGCTTAGCTTAGACGATATCGAGGTTTCAAAATTTGAGTAAAGCAATTTATTAAATCTTACCTTTTGAGGATCAGAGTTTGAAAAAATCGAGCGGTTTTTTTAGTTTTATTTTTTCAAAGTCTGATACCCAAAAACTAAGATTTTATAAAATTTCTTTACTTAAATTCTTAAGAAACAATTTTTTTAGTTTTATGCCTAGATGTTTGCAACACTCTTTCCATAGGAAAAAATTAATTTTGACACCTCGATATCTCCTAAACTAAGCGATTAATCAATATGTTTTACTTAATATTTTGTGCTCATTTTACCGAGATCTACGAAATGGCGTTTTTAAACCTTTGCGCCACAGTTATCGTAATAATGCCACGCAAATCTTTTATTCTCCTATTCTGTTATAAATTTTTATACAAAATGAAAGATTAAAATAGAAATGTTTGTAAATCTTTTTTAACATTTTTTATTCAACTTTAGATAGATCTTTATTGTAGCGGAAAATATATATTGTTCTTAATACTATATTGCACAATTTACGGACATAAGGTATAAGCTAACTTACTACTGATAAATTTATAACAATTGTAAGAAAGAAGATATTACTATTCAATTTTAGATGAAAAAGCTACTTAAAAACCTTCCATTAAATTGAAAACTAGCCTAGGTATCCAGGGGAGAAAGAACAGGAGGCCAAACTTGATTTCGAACTTATACAGTTTATGAATATGTATTCAGTATGTAGCAAGTATATAATTACAAATTTTAAATAGCTATTATATCTGTGAAAAATATAAAAGAATAAAATACAAATTTTTGTGAGTTTTTTATAAAAGATTTGAATAAAGTTTTGACTTAAAATTTACATCTATAAACTATATGCTACACACACTACAATGCTTGTTAAGATGTTCATTATTTTTGTTACGTTGAGTTGAAATTTGGTTGAAATTTGAAATTCGGTATTACTGAACACAACGCTGAGAAAAAGAGTTGCCTGTCAACATAAAACCAAGATGGCGAATCCTCTCTAGAGTTGTGTGGGAATTTTTCTGGTATTATGGTAGACAACGCAGTTATGTTTTGGTTGCTAGAGCTGTCAAAAACTAACAACTGGGTTTAAGCAGTTGTTTGAGAGTAAATGTTGAGATACGACCGGTCGAAAATGAACAAAAAGACGTATATCGGACAAATAAAATAATGCAATATTATTAATAACGTCATTAAAAAAATGTGTGCAGTTTAAAAGCATATTGTCGAGAACTTGCACCAAAGGTTCGAAATTAACACGAAAGAAACATCTCTTCATATGCGTATGGTATGTGTGTTTTATTTCTGGAAATATGAATTGTATAAATGTTTTTACAAAGGAGTATGAATGGCTTACCGCAGTTTGCACCTCTAGTCTGGTTTGTTCTCGACTTCAAAATGCCGGTCTCGATTTCAAGATGCCAGAAGGCGCGAGTTACTAGAGGTACACACTGAAGTTAGCTTTGATTTGATTTGACATTTTGTTTAACGATGGAGCGCATGGGATGCGCTCATAACGAGCTGTGTTCATCTGATGCGTCCTTAAATGGTCGTTCTGCTACATCCCCGCCCCCGTGGATCGACTCGATTCACCATCATCCACGTTCAGAACGGCTAACTTGGATGCTGGACGGCGCAACACGCCTGATTTCGTACTCACATCCGCTCGCCTTATTTCACCATCTGCTCCGTAGTATACCTTTTGAATCCTTCCACGGCACCATTGAGTTATGTATAAATTAATATAAGAAGTAATTGACATACCATTTGCGCCCTAGGGCAGACATTTAAATTAAGATTTTTTTTGTAATTTAAATAGTTTCCATGAAGAGTAATTTTTATGTAACATACCCTCAGGCGTGAGGAGTTTACCTTTTATTTACCTTTTTTCTGGTGTAAAGTTTCATTCCCTCCGTTCGCGGGTCATATATCGGAAAAAAAAATTGTTAATGTTTTTTTTTGTGTCAACCTAAACCGAGCTCGTTATAGGTAGGTCCCCCGAGTTTTGTTTGGCGTGTGCATAAAGGCACAGTAGTAGAAGGGATGATTCTCGTTTGTTTCTTTTTTGTTGTTTCGAATCTCAAAATAAAGGTGAATTTCAAAATTGCAAACGTATGAATAATGACAGTTATTTCAAAGGAATACAATCTCAAAATAGAAATGATGAATGAACTTTCGTTTCATAAAATAAACTCTCTATCCATTCGAATGTCAAAATACCCACCGTTCGACTTTTTCTCACTTTCAAATGAAAACGAATCTCAAAATAAGGCTGAATATTTCTGAATATATAATTTTTGTCTGTTAGTGATGCACGACTTGACCGTCAATGGCATTTTTGTTGTAAAATTTACAGAAAGACAAGAAAAAGAAGCTTCAAGAAACTGAGTTCTGTTTAACTTCAGGCTTGACTTGTTTTATTAAACCGAGGTGGATAGCAATACTAGGGTCCGCTAGATAGCGCTGTAGTAAAGTTACATAATTACACCAACAGATGGCGATGATCGCAAATCTTAGGTTTAAGGATGTGTTACATAAGTGAACTTAAAATTAAAATAAGATGAGTTCTTAAAAATTTAGAACATTTCTGTCAATGGCATTTTACACTGTAAAATTTACAGAAATGCGTGAAGAACATTTTTTAAACATTAAGAAACTGAGTTCTGTCTATCTTGAAAATGCTGCTGACATTTAGATAATAGTTAAATATCAATAGCAATGATTAGGCATATTCAACGAAATCGGAGCTATTAGGATAACTGTGACGTAAAGATTTCAAAATGCTATTTTGTAGATCTCGGTGAAATAAGCACATAATGTAAAGTATGCATACTCTTTACTTAGCATTTTTTCTAGTTGGAATTGGAATATGTCACGGATAGATTTTCATATGCGCACAACAATAACAATATTATCTTCATCATTATTATCATTAAAAATACCAAATCAAAACTTCTTTTTATTCTGTTTTTTATTGAATATTGAGTTTCTGTTGGCAAAATTATTTTCTACTTCGACCACCAGAGGTCAGACTTACGCTAAGTAGTCAATTTGTAGTTGTTATTCGCATCTAAAAGTATGCAATTTTTTTTACAATCACAACTGAAAAAGGTTGTTTTATGTAATATGAAAAATTCGTTGAGTTGCGCGGAAGTGGAGTTGAATGACAGCCAACTCGAATAAATTGAGTTGTGTTATGGAATAGGGGCATTAAAGTCGATGGAGTTGAAAAAGTTGTCACTGTAAATAGACTTATGCCCCTATTCCGTAAGACAACTTTTGTTAAGTTAAGTTGAAATTTGGTTGAAATTTGACATTCGGTATTACTGAACACAACGCTGAGAAAAAGAGTTGCCTGTCAACATAAAACCAAGATGGCGAATCCTCTCTTGAGTTGTGTGGGAATTTTTCTGGTGTTATGGTAGACACCGGGCACCGTAGCGCAAGTGGTTAGTGCGTCGGACTACTGTGCAAGCGGTCTTGGGTTCGAATCCCGCCGCAAACACCTAAAAGTTTTTCACAGTGCCCACCTCTTTCGAATGTCTGACAAGCATCAAAGAGTATCATTTGTCACGATTGAGCTTCTCAACTCGCCGTTCGGAGTCGGCAAAAAACTGTAGGTCCCTTCCATTCGTGCAAAAATATAACACGCACACACAAATGGTTGCGAGAAGCAGGCCCAGGTTCACCTCGAGCTGTAGCGCCAACTAAGTAAGTAAGTATGGTAGACAACGCAGTTATGTTTTGGTTGCTAGAGCTGTCAAAAACTAACAACTGGGTTTAAGCAGTTGTTTGAGAGTAAATGTTGAGATACGAAAGATGGAAAATAAACAAAAAGACGTATATCGGACAAATAAAATAATGCAATATTATTAATAACGTCATTAAAAAAATGTGTGCAGCTTAAAATCATATAGTCCACATCATTTGGAGATAATAGTTTTACATCTTTAGCACTCGGAAGTGGTAGTGGTATTGCAATTGCAATCGAGCGTCCATGCAATTTTAACAAATCTTTGGTTTCGATTTGAACGAAGCGAAATGCTTCTGTGTTCAGTACAAAAACACTTATAAATATTTAAAAATAACATAAGTAATTTACACATTGCAAATGCATATTCTTTACTTAGCATTTTTTTTGGAATATGTCACGGATAGATTTTCATATGCGCTCAACAATAACAATCACCCCAATAATGCAAGTCGTATCTCGTATCTCACTTCAAGTCGTACTTGCATCGTATTGTATTTCGTTTGTTATTATGCAAGTCGTATGCGTTGAGTACGACTCCCTATAAGTTGCTGCGTGTTAACAGCGCATTACGTCGCACTTCAAACTGAACTTTTTGCTGTCAGTGCTGGTTTCCTTGCCGGCGAGGTCAAGGAGATGATTTATTACAACTGCTCCCGAAAGATGTCACCACAAACTAAATAGATTTATTCTTTTGAGCACATGAAGGAATATCGTTAAAAGGAATTAAATTCACAGATTGTTAAGAGATAGTTGAAACGCAATAACTGCCAAATTCATTGTAATGTGTATGTACATGTACATGTGAATTTATTTTTCGGATGTGTTTTTCGAAATTTGAATTACAATTTTCTTAAACTAAATAAATAATTGACCATAGCAGTTTAATAAAACTGTTCTGTTGACAACCATTTGTCCATCTTTTAGATCAACGTGCTGTCCCTTGTGATGTCAACATTATTCTCTATAGCATATACCAAACCAACGAATTGGTTGCTGTTTTTAAGTTTTTTAGAAAGTAAAAGTAATTTAAGTAGTAAAATAACTTCAATAAACATTAAATCGTTTCCATTCAAGCGCTTACAATTGTTTATTTTCCATGTTTTTGCGAAAATCGTGTAGAGTCACTTAAGAAATCGCAGCCGAAGAAAATACGCCTAAAAACGTTGAAAATACGACTTAATACGACTTGCATAATAGCTGATATAGACCGAAAGTCGTATGCGATGGCATCCGATTCTGTTGACAGTTGCAAGTCATTAGCGTACGAGTATGTTCGTAGTGACACGACTTCCATAATAACAAAATACGACTATGTTCGTATGTGACTCTCAAATACGACTTGCATAATTGGGGTGATTATCTTCATCATTATTATCATTAAAAAAACAAATCAAAACTTCTTTTCATTCTGTTTTTATTGAATATTGAGTTTCTGTTGGCAAAATTATTTTCTACTTCGACCACCAGAGGTCAGATTTACGTTAAATAGTCAATTTGTACTTGTTATTCGCATCTAAAAGTATGCAATTTTTTTTACAATCACAACTGAAAAAGGTTGTTTTATGTAATATGAAAAATTCGTTGAGTTGCGCGAAAGTGTAGTTATGACAACTCGAATAAATTGAGTTGTGTTATGGAATAGGGGCATTAAACTAGCATACATAGTAAAAGAAGATCAAGCTATACAAACCCAATTTACAACCGAACATCCAGAATCAACGAAATCCAAATCCATCGCTCCAGCATCCACATATTCAAAAAAATCAAATTTAAATTTAAATTCAAATCCAAATTCCACCGCTGCTGTCAAAACTTATTCTCGCCAAAATAAGAAAGTTTCCTTCTACGAACGTCACTGGGGGGAGAGTACCTGTGGCGGTCATCTACTAAGAATCTCCACAACTATGCGTCGCTTCGGGCGCAAAAAAATCCAGACGGTTTTTGCCGGCGCCACACGTACAAGAACTTCTTGCAAATGACATCATTCTCTTCTTTCAAATATCATCTCAACGGCTTCTTCGTTTTTTTGTACTTACTTCTTGTAATTTTTAAATCTTTTTTTGAAATAAATTTTATAATCTTAATTCTAACTTAATTTTGTATGTGTATTAATTATTGCTCACTGACACTCGTTTTCAGAAATTAGTAGAGACTCCATAAAGCTACAGATTTGGTATTACTAGCGACATCTTGCAGCATAATGGTACTACTGGATTGGCGCTACTATAGTAATGTATATACAAAGATTATACCTACTCAGAAAAGCGATTCAAAACAAACTTTTCATAACTATTTTTGTTTTTCACCATTACAAAATGATGTGGTGAATTATTAAAAACGTGTGTTCGATTTGATGACCTGCCAACTGCATTGAGATTTCGGCAGGATTTCACGAAATCTCGATGAAATCCAAGATTTCGGTGACAGAAAAATGTATGGCGAAATCCGCTCGAAATCTCGAGATTTCGTGAAAAATCTAGTACGTCGCTGAAATCTCGGATTTCGGCTCGGTGAAAACGTAGTAGTACTGAAATTATTTTTTTTGTGTTTAGAATATCGATTCCAATAGGAATCCATTTTCAAAACTCTGCGCCAGGGTTATCGTAATCACGCCGGCACGATTACGATTACCCTGGCGCATATAAAAAATTGCTTTTTTTTGTAACCGTTTTTAAGGCAAATAAATGATGCAAAACTAAAGAAAATGCTTTTATTTGATGTTTTGCGTACTTCTTTTTCTATATTTTAGCCAATTTTAGCCTTTTTTTTAATAAAACAACTTTACAATCCAAAAGTTTCCATTTATTTGATAGGTCATTTTGAGAACAGCTGCTCAATGGATGTGTCCAGTTCCAATAAAGTGGTAGTGCCATCTGCCATCAACTAGGAGAAAAATGCATATTTGTAATAGAATATTTAGCTATTTTTATAAGCAGGTAGTACAATTTTACTTTATTTATTATAAAATATTAAAAAATTATTACAAAAATAGTGTAATGTCGTTTTCAATCCGGAGTGCATAAAACTATACCACTCCGAACAATCAATAGAACATATTTGGGAGTTTTTTTCTCTCTTTTCAGCCTTATTTTGAGATTCGTTTTCATTCGAAAGTGAGCAAAAGTCGAACGCTGGGTATTTTGACATTCGAAGGAATAGAGAGTTTATTTTACGAAACGAAAGTTCATTCATAATTTCTATTTTGAGATTCTATTCCTTCGAAATACCTGTCATTATTCATACGTTTGCAATTTTGAATTTAAATTTATTTGATGACATCTTTCGTTAATGAACTTTATTCCTTCGAATGTCAAAATACGAAAAAAAATATTCGAAGGAATAGACACAATCGAACGACTTGACTATTCATTCGAATCTCAAAATAAGGGTGAATTTCAAAATTGCAAACGTATGAATAATGACAGTTATTTCAAAGGAATACAATCTCAAAATAGAAATGATGAATGAACTTTCGTTTCATAAAATAAACTCTCTATTCATTCGAATGTCAAAATACCCACCGTTCGACTTTTTCTCACTTTCGAATGAAAACGAATCTCAAAATAAGGCTGAATATTTCTGAATATTATAAGATGTTAAATTTAGTACTAAAAGATGTGAAATCTAGTACAGTAAAATTTTGAAGCTGTACTAGATTAAAGAGAAAGAGATAAAGAGATTAGAACGAGAGAGATAGATTTTATGTTTTGGCGGATATATTTTGAATATTCATTACAAGTAACGCCGTCGCCAGGAGGAGGCCATTTTTGTGTGAAATGTATAATTTTGTACTTTGAATTCTGTTCTTTTATGTTTTGTATTTTAACGAATAAAATCTACTAAACTCATACTTTATAAATCAGAAGTGGGATTCTGTAGGAATCCAGAGAGTAACGAAAACGAATAAACAGACGGAACTTTGAAATGCCGCTAAAAAATATGAAAGTGGAGGATTTGAAACGACGCTGCAAGGCTCTGGGGCTGCCTACGACTGGTCCGAAGAGAGAATTAATTGCAAGGCTGAACAGCACAGCCAACGATGATGACGACTCCGCTTGCAGTAAGTTTAACGATGTCACCGCCATTCAACGGGCGAATGTTGATGCCATCAACGAAACGAGACAGCTACGGGAGTCGGTCGAAATTCTGCAATCAACTCTAAAACAACTCTTAGAGATAAGCACCATACCTAAGAGGGAAACGCAGGAGCAAGCCCAATGCGAGAGCCCAATGCGAGAGTCTCACGACAACGATCTGGAGACAAACGTCACATCTCGCAGGAGTACGCTGCAATCACCGCCATTATTAGTTCCCAGGCAAGTAACGCATGGCAACGACAATTCCAGGAATCGATTTAGCATCAAAGAAATCTGCTCTCTTATTCCTACATTCGACCCAAATGACCCAACATCTCCAACAAGCGATTTGTTCGTCAAGAAAATTCGACGATTCGCAACAAATTACGATTGGGACGACATCTCTACGCTGATAGCCGCACAAACGAATCTACGAGGCATTGCGAAAATCTGGGTCGACGGGCTGTCAGACATTTTTGAAAGATTCGATGACTTTGCTGATCAGCTGCAACACGATTTCCCGAACGTCAAAGTGGAAGCCGATTATCACATTGAAATGCAGCAACGAGGAAGACTCAGGACAGAAAACATTCTGGAGTACGTACACAAAATGATTGCTCTGGGTCGAAAGTTCAGTCTGAATGACAAGTCTATCATCAAATACATTCGGCTTGGAATAGACGACGGCAAATTCCAGGATAGTACCGCAACGCAGGAGTTCCTCTCCCTCCGGGACTTCCAGTTGGCAGTTGAGCGGTTCGTTAATAATCGATCTCCTGGTCGGAGATCCATTGAAGTGACAACGAAGAGATCTCACACGTCGGAAGTTTCGGCGCCGGTGTATGAGAAGTCCACAAAATCATCCCGGACTACGATAAAGTGTTTCAACTGCAATAAGGAAGGGCACATATCCATCAATTGCCCCGAACCATCAAAGAAACAGAAATGTGACGGTTGCAAGAGGACGGGACATATAGCAACGAATTGTCCAAACCGTAAGACACCAGCGATGACCACCAACGGAGTCAATATATTAGAACAGCCAGAACGAACAACTGCTGCACATAAGGAGAACCCAATGATGAGTGAAATTATTAGGAATTGTGTTTGTAAATTTGAAGGAGGAATAATTGATGCTCGCGCGTTGATTGATACTGGTTGTGGTATTAATCTAATTAAAGTGTCCAATGTTTTGGGACCATTTAAATTCGATCCTAACACAACGACTTACAAAGGCATCAATAATTCACCCCTCGTTATTCTCGGTAATGTTGAAATTGATATAATAATTGATGATATTAATTGCAGGATAGTAGTTTGTGTAGTGGCCGATGACTCCATGCGACCTGATCTGATGCTTGGCAGAGAATTTTTGAAGGCGACCGGAGTGCAGGTGGGAGTTGATGAGAATGGCTCAATAATGTTTACGAGTGTGAGAAACGTTAATGATGCCGAGCAAATTCCAACGAATAATACATGGAGTGACATTTTGAACGTTGATTTCGAAATTGATACCAAACCGGTTTTGGATGTAGACGAAACGATCGATTCGGAGTTGAGGATGGAATTTCACCAAGTCATGCAAGAATATCGTACTCAGCCAAAACCTGATAAGCCGATTACGGATTACACGATGGCGATTACCTTGGTGGATGACAGAACTCCAATAGCGTGTGCACAACGTAAGTACTCCCATATCAAAAAAAAATTAACATTATGAATACCGTTGACGACTGGTTGAGGCGAGGCATAATACGAGAAAGCGAATCACCGTACACCAGTAGAATCGTTATGGTTAGGAAGCAGGACGGACGCTTGAGAATGTGTATTGATTATAGGAAACTTAACATGTTAACAGTGCGAGACGGTTACCCACTTCCTTTAATCGAGGACTTATTAGATCGGTTGCGGGATAAATCGGTTTATTCATTAATGGATTTGAAAGACGGATTCTTTCATGTAAACCTTGATGAGAATTCTAAGAAATACACTTCTTTTATCAGTCCCGCTGGCCAATTTGAATTTAATAAGCTTCCTTTCGGTTTGAAAAATGGTCCACCGGTCTTTTCACGATACGTTCACAAAATTTTCAAGGATCTGACCGAACGGGGGGATTTAACCATTTACATGGACGATTTATTAATAGCCACGGAGAATTATACCGATCATTTATCAGTTTTACGGGAAGTTCTGAAACGATTAGGTGAAAATTTATTGGAATTAAATGATGCGAAATGTAAATTTATGAAAAGCAAAATTGACTATTTAGGATATGAAGTAAGTAAGGTAGGGATTAAACCAAAGAACAGTCACGTAAAAGCAGTTAAGGAGTATCCCATGCCACGCAATATAGTGGAGTTACAACGCTTTCTCGGATTATGCGGGTACTTTCGTCGGTTTGTGAAAGACTTTCAAAAAATCAGTATTCCGCTTTATAATTTACGAAAAGCTCAGATTTTTGAATTTGGGAAAGATGAAATAGGTTCATTTGAGCTTCTGAAAAAACGGTTATGCGAACAGCCCTGCCTCAAAATTTTTAATGTGAATTTGCCTACTGAGGTACACACAGATGCCTCTAAACACGGCTATGGGGGGATGCTCCTTCAACGACATGATGACGGGAAAACGTATCCCGTTATGTACTATAGTGCCCGAACGACACCGGCTGAAGAAAAATATCATTCATTTGAATTGGAGACTCTTGCGGTAGTTAACGCACTGAAACGGTTTCATCCATACGTCTATGGTCTCCAATTTAGACTCCTAACAGATTGCAATTCACTAGCACTCACTATGAATAAACAAGATGTGAATGCACGAATCTCCCGGTGGGTACTATGGTTACAGTCGTACGATTTCATAATGGAGCATCGACCTTCAGACAGAATGCGTCACGTGGACTTCTTAAGCAGATTGTTTGAGTGTTCTGAATGTGCTCTAATAGATGATGACCCTTTTACACGTACTTTAATATCCGCTCAAAAAGATGACGAAAATATCCAGAAGTCGAGAAGACAAGTAATAAGCTTTTGTTTTATGTGCCAGTGTCTATGGAGAAAAGAGTTCTCTACAAGTATCACGACGAATTCTGTCACATGGGACCACAGAAAACAATCAAAGCTATCAAACGTGTATACTTTGTGCTGCAGTTAATATCAAAGGTCAATGAGCATATCTCAAACTGCTTAAAATGTAAAGTTCATTCTCCGAAATCAGGCAAGGCAGAGGGATATTTGAGAAGTATCGAAAAGCACAATGAACCTTTTTCAACCATTCACGTGGACCATTTCGGCCCCTTGGAGTTGACAAAACGGAACAACCGACATATACTCGTCGTCGTAGATGGGTTTACCAAGATAGTGGGATTATTCGCATGTAAATCGACGGGTTCGTCCGAGGTTATTAAACATTTAAATAACTACTTCGGTTGGTATAGTCGGCCAGCTAGGATCATTTCCGACCGGGGAACGGGATTTACATCGGGTGAATTCAGTCAGTTTCTTCAGATTAATAACATCCACCATGTGCTTAACGCTACTGCCACTCCAAGGGCCAATGGCCAAGTTGAAAGATACAACCGTACACTACGACCAATGCTTGCCAAACTAAGTGATGTCAATTTAGAGTGGGACCAGGTATTGAGTAGGTGCGAATACGCGATGAATAATGCGGAGAATGCCTCCACCAAGGAGTTGCCGTCGGTTGCTCTGTTCGGTGTGAAGCAACGAGGTGTTGAAGAAAATTTAGATGTTGTTGCGGACTTGGTGGATGACCTTAACAATAAGAAGCGCGACTTATTACGCATCCGCGGCGACATGAGTAACAACATCAAAATGTCACAAAATGTTAATGAAGCCTATTATAATGCAACAAAAAGGAGCTGTCATGAATATCGAGAAGGAGATTTGGTTGCTTTGCGACAACATTGTACAGAGCCCAGAACGAGCAAGAAATTGCAACCTCTGTTCAAAGGACCGTTTCGCATTCATCGCGTTCTCCCCAATGACAGATATCTCGTAGGAGACATCAACGAGTGTCAATACAGCCAAAAGCCTTTCGTTTCGGTCGCTGAACCGAACCATCTCAAGCCATGGATCTGCTCGGGGACGATCAGAGGTCAGAACGGCCGAACTATAAGATGTTAAATTTAGTACTAAAAGATGTGAAATCTAGTACAGTAAAATTTTGAAGCTGTACTAGATTAAAGAGAAAGAGATAAAGAGATTAGAATGAGAGAGATAGATTTTATGTTTTGGCGGATATATTTTGAATATTCATTACAAGTAACGCCGTCGCCAGGAGGAGGCCATTTTTGTGTGAAATGTATAATTTTGTACTTTGAATTCTGTTCTTTTATGTTTTGTATTTTAACGAATAAAATCTACCAAACTCAAACTTTATAATATATAATTTTTGTCTGTTAGTGATGCACGACTTGACCGTCAATGGCATTTTTGTTGTAAAATTTACAGAAAGACAAGAAAAAGAAGCTTCAAGAAACTGAGTTCTGTTTAACTTCAGGCTTGACTTGTTTTATTAAACCGAGGTGGATAGCAATACTAGGGTCCGCTAGATAGCGCTGTAGTAAAGTTACATAATTACACCAACAGATGGCGATGATCGCAAATCTTAGGTTTAAGGATGTGTTACATAAGTGAACTTAAAATTAAAATAAGATGAGTTCTTAAAAATTTAGAACATTTCTGTCAATGGCATTTTACACTGTAAAATTTACAGAAATGCGTGAAGAACATTTTTTAAACATTAAGAAACTGAGTTCTGTTTATCTTGAAAATGCTGCTGACATTTAGATAATAGTTAAATATTAATAGCAATGATTAGGCCTATTCAACGAAATCAGAGCTATTAGGATAACTGTGACGTAAAGATTTCAAAATGCTATTTTGTAGATCTCGGTGAAGCACATAATGTAAAGTAAAAAATATTGATTAATCGCTTAGCTTAGACGATATCGAGGTTTCAAAATTTGAGTAAAGAAATTTATTAAATCTTACCTTTTGAGGATCAGAGTTTGAAAAAATCGAGCGGTTTTTTTAGTTTTATTTTTTCAAAGTCTGATACCCAAAAACTAAGATTTTATAAAATTTCTTTACTTAAATTCTTAAGAAACAATTTTTTTAGTTTTACGCCTAGATGTTTGCAACACTCTTTCCATAGGAAAAAATTAATTTTGACACCTCGATATCTCCTAAACTAAGCGATTAATCAATATGTTTTACTTAATATTTTGTGCTCATTTTACCGAGATCTACGAAATGGCGTTTTTAAACCTTTGCGCCACAGTTATCGTAATAATGCCACGCAAATCTTTTATTCTCCTATTCTGTTATAAATTTTTATACAAAATGAAAGATTAAAATAGAAATGTTTGTAAATCTTTTTTAACATTTTTTATTCAACTTTAGATAGATCTTTATTGTAGCGGAAAATATATATTGTTCTTAATACTATATTGCACAATTTACGGACATAAGGTATAAGCTAACTTACTACTGATAAATTTATAACAATTGTAAGAAAGAAGATATTACTATTCAATTTTAGATGAAAAAGCTACTTAAAAACCTTCCATTAAATTGAAAACTAGCCTAGGTATCCAGGGGAGAAAGAACAGGAGGCCAAACTTGATTTCGAACTTATACAGTTTATGAATATGTATTCAGTATGTAGCAAGTATATAATTACAAATTTTAAATAGCTATTATATCTGTGAAAAATATAAAAGAATAAAATACAAATTTTTGTGAGTTTTTTATAAAAGATTTGAATAAAGTTTTGACTTAAAATTTACATCTATAAACTATATGCTACACACACTACAATGCTTGTTAAGATGTTCATTATTTTTGTTACGTTGAGTTGAAATTTGGTTGAAATTTGAAATTCGGTATTACTGAACACAACGCTGAGAAAAAGAGTTGCCTGTCAACATAAAACCAAGATGGCGAATCCTCTCTAGAGTTGTGTGGGAATTTTTCTGGTATTATGGTAGACAACGCAGTTATGTTTTGGTTGCTAGAGCTGTCAAAAACTAACAACTGGGTTTAAGCAGTTGTTTGAGAGTAAATGTTGAGATACGACCGGTCGAAAATGAACAAAAAGACGTATATCGGACAAATAAAATAATGCAATATTATTAATAACGTCATTAAAAAAATGTGTGCAGTTTAAAAGCATATTGTCGAGAACTTGCACCAAAGGTTCGAAATTAACACTAAAGAAACATCTCTTCATATGCGTATGGTATGTGTGTTTTATTTCTGGAAATATGAATTGTATAAATGTTTTTACAAAGGAGTATGAATGGCTTACCGCAGTTTGCACCTCTAGTCTGGTTTGTTCTCGACTTCAAAATGCCGGTCTCGATTTCAAGATGCCAGAAGGCGCGAGTTACTAGAGGTACACACTGAAGTTAGCTTTGATTTGATTTGACATTTTGTTTAACGATGGAGCGCATGGGATGCGCTCATAACGAGCTGTGTTCATCTGATGCGTCCTTAAATGGTCGTTCTGCTACATCCCCGCCCCCGTGGATCGACTCGATTCACCATCATCCACGTTCAGAACGGCTAACTTGGATGCTGGACGGCGCAACACGCCTGATTTCGTACTCACATCCGCTCGCCTTATTTCACCATCTGCTCCGTAGTATACCTTTTGAATCCTTCCACGGCACCATTGCTTCCTTGGCATGTTTGAAACGCAGATGAAAACCAAGTCACCTTGCTTTAGCGGCGTTGTCTTCTGACACCATTTGGTACGGCATGTTAAGGTCGGCAAGTACTCCGCAATCCAGCGCTTCCAGAATTGATCCCTCAGTTGGCAGGCGATTCGCCATTGCTTGTTTAGTGTGCATAACTTCTCTGGGGGCTCGGATACGCTGGGCGTCTGTACGGTGTTGGCTGTTCCGAGCAGGAAATGGTTTGGTGTTAGTGGTTCGTGCTGGTCGACCGAAATGGGCAGATGCGTCAGTGGACGTGAGTTGACGACGTTCTCTGCTTCGATGATTAGACACTGAAGGGTGTGCTCCCTCGGTGAAAGTTCACGCAGTGTATGGCGTTAGACCTTCTTTACGCACTGGACCATGCGTTCCCACACGCCGCCTTCAGAGGAAAGCCATTCAACACCCTTTGATGAAAGTTCGTCTTGAATGCGCTCGCATTCGAACACTTCGGAGAACCGCTTCGCAACTTTGTCAGCTCCAACGAAGTTCTTGCCATTATCACTTCGAATCCTCACTGGCACTCCACGGCGATTGATGAAGTTACGGATGACAACTATGCAGGCGTCAGTCGACAAATCACGAGCCACCTCTAAGTGAATGGCTCTCACGACGAGGCAGGTGAATAATGCCACCCACCGTTTCTCCTGGCGACGACCAATAGTTACTGTCAGCGGGTCGAAATAGTCCAGGCCAGTGTAGGAGAATGGCCTCACATATGGAGTTAAACGATCCTTTGGTAGCTGACCCAAAATAGGTGTGACAGGTGAAACACGAGCAATCTTACAGATGTAGCAGCTGGAGATAATTTTTCGCATGATTTGCCTCAAGCGGGGTACCCAGAACTTGTGACGTATTTGACATATCGTCGCCTCTAGGTTTTGGTGTTTCATCTGGCAGTGGTGATGGAACACAATCAGTTCTGTTAACGGATGATCAGGTGGTAATATGATCGGACGCCTTGTTGTAAATGGCAGCCAGCTTGCTGCATCAATGCGCCCACTAACACGCAAAACACCATTGTCGTCTTTGTATGGTGAAAGTTTGTACAAGGCGCTTCCTTTGGTCACACCATGACTGTTTTCGATTTGACTCAGCTCTACAGCATACCTCTCAGCTTGGGCTCGGCGACATAGAATGGTTTCAGCTTCATCGAGTTCAGCAGCCGATAGACCATTCTCCTCTGCAGGGTAGTATATTTGGCGACATCGATTAACGAACCGCATGACCCAACCAATGGTACGCTTGAGCCTGATAAAAGAAGAAAATTCGGTGAAGTTAATAAAATGTTCACTTACAACAAGCATGGTGAACTTCGATTGAAGCTCTTCTTCATCTTCTTCAATATGACAGCTGACATTGACAGGGTCAGCGGGCCACATGTCTTCATCTTTCCATAGGAACTCTGGCCCCCTTAACCATCTGGACGAAGGACTGAAGTCGATCCGATAGTTTGGTCGTGTAGCTTCATCAGCTACATTGTCCTGCGTGGAAATCCACCTCCAGTTAGATGGCTTTGTGACGGCTAAGATCTCGGCGATTCGGTGTGCCACGAATGGCTTGTAGCGGCGATTCTTCGATGCGATCCATCTTATCACGGTCTTAGAGTCGCTCCAGAGGAAACATCGATTAATGTCGATAGAGTGCTCGTCGACGATTATCTGCATCAGACGTGTTCCCAGGACGGCGGCCTGGAGCTCAAGTCTTGGGATAGTCATTGGCTTCAATGGTGCACACTTTGTCTTTGCACTGACGAATGCCACAGCTATCTTACCATTCGACTGAGTAGCTCTCCAGTAAGCTACGGCGGCAAACGCGTCCTCGCTAGCGTCAGAGAATATGTGAAGCTGTAGTTGATTGGGAACCGTTCTGCTAAAATAATGCCGTGGAATCTGGAACTCGACGACGCGGCTTATATTGGAGCACCATTTGTTCCATGCTGCCTTTATATCATCGGGCAATGGCTCATCCCAACGTACATCACGCCTCCAGACTTCACGCATTAGCAATTTTGCGGCAATTAAGAAGTGGCAAAGGAAGCCCAGTGGATCGAACACGGACATTATCATGCTCAGTAGCTCCCTCTTCGTTGGGCTACTTCTTCCAGCGGCGATGTCAGCATCCACGCGATGAAACTTCAAATGGTACCTGAACGTGTCACTCGACGGCTGCCAGTACATGCCGAGCACCTTCTCTGTTGCTAAGCTGTCTTCGTTCAAGCAACTGCTCGCCACCATCGTAGGCTCCTCACTATCGGCCAAAGCGTTTATGACTTCTAATTCGTTTGAGGCGAAGCTACGCAGCTCGAAACCGGCGTCCTTGTGGATTTCGCGAACTTGTTTTGCAATTCTGATGGCTTCTTCTATCGAATCGAAGCTGTCCACGAAGTCATCAATGTAGTGGTGCTTTAGGATAGCCTTGACAGCTCGAGCGGCGTGTTCACGATGTTCTAAGGCGTTTACGGTTTTTACATAATGGGCTGCGCAAGGCGAGCAAGCAGCTCCAAATGTCATGACCATCATCTCGTAGACGTCTTGTGGCTGGTCATCATTTCCGCCGCGCCAGAGGAATCTCTGCGCACATCTGTCCTTTGGTTGGATGAGAACTTGGTGGAACATCTCGCGTATGTCTCCACATACGGCAACGGCTCCGACACGGACGTTAAAGAGCACTGATGGCATCGGTTGGTACTCCTGTGGACCCTTCAGTAAGCACGAGTTGAGTGAAATGCCTTCAACAGTGGCGGCAGCATCAAAAACCAAGCGTATTTTGCCGGGCTTGTTAGGATTTGTCACAGCGAAATGCGGCAAGTACCACGTTCTTGGTCCAACGACGGCGGCTTCTGCTGGCTGCAGTTTGCGGGCGTACCTCTTATTGATATAACTCCGAATGATCTCCTTATAGGCGATTGCAAATGAACCATCTCGTTTCATTTTGCGTTCGATGGCGATAAGCCTCTTCTTAGCCATTGCGTAGCTGTCGGGTAACTCTATCAGATCGCTCTTCCAAAGAAGTCCAGTTTGGAACCTACCATTCATCTTGATAGTTGAAGTTTCAAGAATGCTTCTGGCTCGCAAATCAGTTTTAGTTTCGATGAGTGGTGCTGGCCGCACACCAAAGCTCTCTGTATGAAAGTAATCCTCGATCAATTTATGCAGAACGTCCTCGCTGTTGACATTAGTCATAAGACATGAACCACTCGTTGTTACCGTTCCTTCGGTTGGACCAAAAACTACCCAACCCAACTCAGTCTTGGCAGCAAATGGCCCTCCAGGTCTCAGCGAAAGCGTCTCAGCTGGCAGACCCAAGTGGCAGTGGTCCAGCCCTATGAGTATCTTTGGTGTGACATCAGAGTACGACAACAATGGTAGACGTTTTATGGCGCTGGGCATCCCACGAAGGTCACTGCTGTGGAGGCTTTGCGTCGGCAACTGAAGATTCGATATACTAAAGACATTTTGTAGCGCGTGTCTCTTCTTAATGGCGGCGCCACTAATGTGCAGCTTGACGACGATTGAAGGCTCTTGAGTAGCTCTGCCTCCAAACCAACGAACGTTTAATTGATGCTTCTGTCCCTCCAGTCCTAGCTCCTCCACTAAGTCACGATCTATCATGGTGATGGACGAACCTTCGTCTAGCAGCGCATATGCTTCGATTCGCTTTTTTGGTCCATAGAGTATAACTGGTAGAACACGAAACAACAGCTTTGTTGGTCCAATTGTGCTGACTGCACAGCTGAGAACTTCACCCGTGGCATTAGCTTCTGGTTGTTCTGGTTGTGGTGTTGGCGGCTTATCGACGGTGACACTTCTTTGCTCATGTAACAGCCTGTGATGATTTACACTACACCCATTGATACCACACTGCTTCCGACGGCGACAATTCCGTGTTGAATGTCCCTCTTCTAAACATGTGAAACACAATCTTGCACGTTTGACCTCAGTCCACCTTTCAGGCACAGCTAAAGCCAACAACCTTTTGCAACCCATGATCTTATGCTGGCCCTGGCAAGTTGAGCATTTAGGTGCATGTTGACGTTGAACTTCCGTTGTGTGAAGAACGACCCTTCGTTTTGTTTCTGCAGTTGTGCGGCTACAAGGGTTGGGCATGAAATCCCGCCTCACAAAATCCCGACTACAAAATCCCGACAACAAAATCCCGACTGACAAAATCCCGACTTACAAAATCCCGACTGCCAAAATCCCGACTTTGGAGAAAATAATAGTTTAAAATTCGCGCGCGCGAATTCTCCAAAGTCGGTATTTTGTAAGTCGTGAACGTGCGGCCATTTTATTTTTTTTGGTTTGTATGAAAATCTTTATATCCCTTCGCGGAACTATTTTCTCATTCTTATAAGAACGATTTATCACACGGCTCAGTACGTTTGGATAACTAGACATTATGAGAATCAAAAAGCGCTGTTCCTTTTGATTCTCATAAAATAATATTCACCACAAAATACTTATTTTGAAAGGAAGTTGTTTCGACACTAACAACATCCTCGCGATGTCACACCCTGAACACTTCACTAAAAAAAACAAAAAAACCGAGAATTTACCAAAACATGCACTATGAATAAGATACAAAAATCGTTTGGTTAAGTGCACCGAATGAGAATCACAAAGAACAGCGCTTTTCGATTCTCATCAGATGCACTTAACCAAACGATTTTGCTAACAAATTCGTATTGTGTTTTGGTAAGTTTCTTGGTTTTTTTTTTCGTAGTGACATGGTGGGGTAGTGGGCGAACACATTCTTTTAAGAATGTGGAAAAAAAATGATAAGAGATTTAAAGATTAAATTTTTTTTTCAGCAAAAAAAAAAAAAATAAAAAATTCAAAATCGATTTTTTCACAAAAGTTCATTTGTCGGGATTTTGGCAGTCGGGATTTTGTGAGTCGGGATTTTTAGAAATGCGATTTTTTTTTGTCGGGATTTTGTATAGTCGGGATTTTGAAAGTCGGGATTTTGTGCCGTTCCCGGCTACAATTGTCTTGAAGTGTAGAAATAAGACTTGCGACTGCGCTCAACCAATTGCTGAAATCAGCAATTGTTGGATACGGCCGTATCGATGCTGCATAACCAGCCCACTCGATCCTCTTGCTCATAGGAAGCTTGGCTATAAGTTCATCCAGTAAGGTAGGGTTAGACAGGTGATGATGACCATTGACCGACTGTAAAAATACTGCCAAATTTCTAGTCTTCGTTGCAAATGGTACCAATTTCTCCACATTCACTTCAGATATATAAGGGATTTCCCGTATTTGTTGAAGTTGGCTCCGTATTAATTGCTCTGGACGGCCAAAACGCAAACGAAGTTGTTCTACTGCTTCACTAACATTTTGCGGATGTATTAGCAAAGACCTGACTACTTCTCGGGCTTCACCCTTTAAACTCCTTTGTAGGCGCATGCAGTTCTCCAAATCTGTGTAATTGTACGCCGCAGTTGTCTCAGCATACGTTGAAAAAAACATTGGCCAGTCCTTTGCACGTCCACAGAACTCTGGTAAATCGACAATTTTACGAGGCATAGTAAAGGTGTGCTGCGACGAACTATTGCTACTTCCAGCGCTCGTAGGAAATCTTGTCGTTTGTTGAGGCAACGGCTGTGATCTGAAATTAATCGGTATGTACTCGTACACAGGTGGAATACCGTTTGCTTGGCTTAAACTTGGCAAACTAAAATTACTAACGGCCGGCAATAACGGAGTGCTTACTGGAACTGAACCCGTTGGTTGCACCACGGCTTGGTTGTTAGCAATAGCTGTACTTGGTACCGTATTTTGGGCAACGGTATACGCTGTCGAAAACGGCGGTGTGATCTGAACGATGCTTGGAGCAAATGAGACTTCTGGCGGTGGTAGATGTTCGATCTGCAACTTCTCCTTCAGAGCTGAGCACTCCAGATTACTTTCTCTTAACTGCACTTGTGTACTTCGCAGTTCACTTTCCAGAGCACTCAGTTGTTGTTGCATTTTCTCCAATATATTTGCCTGTTGTGCTGCGGCGGCATTGGCAGCGGTACTTGTAATCGTTGACGTTGAAGGAACGGAGGCATCGGACACAGATTTCGTGGTGGCGACAGTGCCACATGTATCCATTGTTCCCTCCAAAGACATAATGCTCACTGCTGGTTCTGGATTAAGACGTGGGCTTCTCCTGGGCGGTGTACGAAGTAACATCTGTTGCAAACGATACTCCACGGCGGCAAAGGGAGTCTCAGGTAAATTTGCAATGAAGATTTACGTGTGTCTCGCAGTAATGCGAAATAAAAGTTGTCGAGAACTTGCACCAAAGGTTCGAAATCAACACGAAAGAAACATCTCTTCATATGCGTATGGTATATGTGTTTTATTTCTGGAAATATGAATTGTATAAATGTTTTTACAAAGGAGTATGAATGGCTTACCGCAGTTTGCACCTCTAGTCTGGTTTGTTCTCGACTTCAAAATGCCGGTCTCGATTTCAAGATGCCAGAAGGCGCGAGTTACTAGAGGTACACACTGAAGTTAGCTTTGATTTGATTTGACATTTTGTTTAACGATTGAGCGCATGGGATGCGCTCATAACGAGCTGTGTTCATCTGATGCGTCCTTAAATGGTCGTTCTGCTACACATATAGGTAGTCCACATCAGTTGGAGAAAATAGTTTTACATCTTCAGCTCTCGGAAGTGGTAGTGGTATTGCAATTGCAGTCGAGCGTCCATGCAATTTTAACAAATCTTGATTTGAACGAAGCAAAATGCTTCTGTGTTCAGTACAAAAACACTTGTAAATATTTAAAAATAACATAAGTAATTTACACATTGCAAATGCATATTCTTTACTTAGCATTTTTTCTAGTTGGAATTGGAATATGTCACGGATAGATTTTCATATGCGCACAACAATAACAATATTATCTTCATCATTATTATCATTAAAAATACCAAATCAAAACTTCTTTTCATTCTGTTTTTTATTGAATATTGAGTTTCTGTTGGCAAAATTATTTTCTACTTCGACCACCAGAGGTCAGACTTACGTTAAGTAGTCAATTTGTAGTTTTTATTCGCATCTAAAAGTATGCAATTTTTTTACAATCACAACTGAAAAAGGTGGTTTTATGTAATATGAAAAATTCGTTGAGTTGCGCGAAAGTGGAGTTGAATGACAGCCAACTCGAATAAATTGAGTTGTGTTATGGAATAGGGGCATTAAAGTCGATGGAGTTGAAAAAGTTGTCACTGTAAATAGACTTATGCCCCTATTCCGTAAGACAACTTTTGTTAAGTTGAGTTGAAATTTGGTTGAAATTTGACATTCGGTATTACTGAACACAACTCTGAGAAAAAGAGTTGCCTGTCAACATAAAACCAAGATGGCGAATCCTCTCTAGAGTTGTGTGGGAATTTTTCTGGTATTATGGTAGACAACGCAGTTATGTTTTGGTTGCTAGAGCTGTCAAAAACTAACAACTGGGTTTAAGCAGTTGTTTGAGAGTAATGCCCCTATTCCATAACACAACTCAATTTATTCGAGTTGGCTGTCATTCAACTCCACTTTCGCGCAACTCAACGAATTTTTCATATTACATAAAACAACCTTTTTCAGTTGTAATTGTAAAAAAAATTGCATACTTTAGATGCGAATAACAACTACAAATTGACTATTTAACGTAAATCTGACCTCTGGTGGTCGAAGTAGAAAATAATTTTGCCAACAGAAACTCAATATTCAATAAAAACAGAATGAAAAGAAGTTTTGATTTGGTTTTTTTAATGATAATAATGATGAAGATAATATTGTTATTGTTGTGCGCATATGAAAATCTATCCGTGACATATTCCAATTCCAACTAGAAAAAATGCTAAGTAAAGAATATGCATTTGCAATGTGTAAATTACTTATGTTATTTTTAAATATTTACAAGTGTTTTTGTACTGAACACAGAAGCATTGTGCAAATCGAAACCAAAGATTTGTTAAAATTGCATGGATGCTCGATTGCAATTGCAATACCACTACCAGTTCCGAGTGCTGAAGATGTAAAACTATTTTCTCCAACTAATGTGGACTATATGCTTTTAAGCTGCACACATTGTTTAATGACGTTATTAATAATATTGCATTATTTCATTTGTCCGATAGACGTCTTTTTGTCCATTTTCCATCTTTCGTATCTCAACATTTACTCTCAAACAACTGCTTAAACCCAGTTGTTAGTTTTTGACAGCTCTAGCAACCAAAACATAACTGCGTTGTCTACCATAATACCAAAAAAATTCCCACACAACTCTAGAGAGGATTCGCCATCTTGGTTTTATGTTGACAGGCAACTCTTTTTCTCAGAGTTGTGTTCAGTAATACCGAATTTCAAATTTCAACCAAATTTTAACTCAACTTAACAAAAGTTGTCTTACGGAATAGGGGCATAAATGTTGAGATACGAAAGATGGAAAATAAACAAAAAGACGTATATCGGACAAATAAAATAATGCAATATTATTAATTACGTCATTAAAAAAATGTGTGCAGCTTAAAATCATATAGTCCACATCATTTGGAGATAATAGTTTTACATCTTTAGCACTCGGAAGTGGTAGTGGTATTGCAATTGCAATCGAGCGTCCATGCAATTTTAACAAATCTTTGGTTTCGATTTGAACGAAGCGAAATGCTTCTGTGTTCAGTACAAAAACACTTATAAATATTTAAAAATAACATAAGTAATTTACACATTGCAAATGCATATTCTTTACTTAGCATTTTTTTGGAATATGTCACGGATAGATTTTCATATGCGTTCAACAATAACAATATTATCTTCATCATTATTATCATTAAAAAAACAAATCAAAACTTCTTTTCATTCTGTTTTTATTGAATATTGAGTTTCTGTTGGCAAAATTATTTTCTACTTCGACCACCAGAGGTCAGATTTACGTTAAATAGTCAATTTGTACTTGTTATTCGCATCTAAAAGTATGCAATTTTTTTTACAATCACAACTGAAAAAGGTTGTTTTATGTAATATGAAAAATTCGTTGAGTGACGCGAAAGTGTAGTTGAATGACAACTCGAATAAATTGAGTTGTGTTATGGAATAGGGGCATTAAACTAGCATACATAGTAAAAGAAGATCAAGCTATACAAACCCAATTTACAACCGAACATCCAGAATCAACGAAATCCAAATCCATCGCTCCAGCATCCACATATTCAAAAAAATCAAATTTAAATTTAAATTCAAATCCAAATTCCACCGCTGCTGTCAAAACTTATTCTCGCCAAAATAAGAAAGTTTCGTTTCCTTCTACGAACGTCACTGGGGGGAGAGTACCTGTGGCGGTCATCTACTAAGAATCTCCACAACTACGCGTCGCTTCGGGCGCAAAAAATTCCAGACGGTTTTTGCCGGCGCCACACGTACAAGAACTTCTTGCAAATGACATCATTCTCTTCTTTCAAATATCATCTCAACGGCTTCTTCGTTTTTTTGTACTTACTTCTTGTAATTTTTAAATCTTTTTTTGAAATAAATTTTATAATCTTAATTCTAACTTAATTTTGTATGTGTATTAATTATTGCTCACTGACACTCGTTTTCAGAAATTAGTAGACACTCCATAAAGCTACAGATTTGGTATTACTAGCGACATCTTGCAGCATAATGGTACTACTGGATTGGCGCTACTATAGTAATGTATATACAAAGATTATACCTACTCAGAAAAGCGATTCAAAACAAACTTTTCATAACTATTTTTGTTTTTCACCATTACAAAATGATGTGGTGAATTATTAAAAACGTGTGTTCGATTTGATGACCTGCCAACTGCATTGAGATTTCGGCAGGATTTCACGAAATCTCGATGAAATCCAAGATTTCGGTGACAGAAAAATGTATGGCGAAATCCGCTCGAAATCTCGAGATTTCGTGAAAAATCTAGTACGTCGCTGAAATCTCGGATTTCGGCTCGGTGAAAACGTAGTATAAAGTAAGCGTATTTTGAAAAAAAAATTGTACTGTATAGACTCGAAGAAAGTACACAAATTATCACACTATTTATTTGAAATGGTGAACAAAATATAAACGTTTATTAAAAATATTAAAAATGTATTACATAGATTATAGAAAACGAACACTTCAACTTCTTGGCTTCAGTTAGATATTAATAATCGTGTCTAGACATGTCACAGTTTTTTAATTTAATTTTTTAAAGCGGGGATAAACTCACCACACAGCACAACTTTCACCTCGTAGGCCAGAGTGCTGCCACTCTTAACTTATTCTATTACAGAAATTTACTACAGTTCGGCCGTCCTACGTAAGAATTGTCCTCAATTCACAATGATATACATAGGTACATACATAAATATATAAATGATCAAGACACGATTTTATACCATATACCAACTTATACTACGGGCTCTATTTCCAAACGAATAAGTGTTGCTTCAGATGAATCAGAAGGGACATCAGCAGAAGGCGCAATCCATTTTTTTAACTTATTTGCCTCCAAAATACCATCATAGGGCATCTGAGTTATTTGACACCCATCAATATCCCGAATAATATACCGATCATTAGGCAATTTTTTGTGCACCACATAAGGGCCTCTGAATCGGGGCAAAAGTTTTTTATTCGTACCTGCACTATTGTCAACATTACGTATTACCACATACTCTCCCTCCTCAAACTCAGGTGCAGAAGTATGCGACTTGAGAAAATTCTTCATATTACTTTTTTGCGATTTTAAAATATTTTCAGAAGCTGCACCTCGAAGTGATCCTAAACACCTGTCAGAATTCTGATTCTTCTCTTCCAAATATTCCGTTAGTTCGTCCAAAACCTTACCACGCTGTTCAATACCAAACAGCAGGACAGCTGGGGTAAACTGGGTGGTTGTGTGAACCGTATTGTTCAAGGCATATTCGACAGAAGTTAATTGGTTAGACCAGTCAGCATGATCAAAAGGGTTGAACATTTTACTCAGGATTGGACGAAGGACACGATTGACCCTCTCCACTTACCCATTAGCTTGTGGAGACGCGGTAGCATTTAGGATATGCTGAATATTTCGCTCATCAAGAAAATCTGCGAATTCTCCTGATGTAAAAGCGGTACCACGATCACTTATTACTCTCTTAGGTCTACTGTAGTAAGAGAAATACTGACTTAAAGGACTACAAGCTTCTCGTGAACTAGTCGAAACAGCAGGATACAATTTGGTAAATTTAGTGAAGGCATCTATGACCACTAAAATATATTTCTTTTTAGACTGAAGTGACGGAAGGGGGCCTAAGTGGTCAATATGAATTGTATCAAAAGGGACGGAAGCTTTAGGAATATTGTGCAAGTTGCGTTGATTACTCCTAGCCGGAGCCGAATAAATAATGCATTTCAGGCAATTCCGTATAAAGTTTTCTACACGAGTTTTCATATGAGGAAACCAATAGTGTCTACAAATTTGATTACAGCACTTGTCAACACCCAAGTGACCAATTTTTTCATGAATACTGCGAACGATATTATTAATCATTTCCTTAGGAACATAAAGTTGCAGATTGCCCGATGGAGACCTGCGGAAAACTAATCCATCTTTCAATTCGAAGCCATCAACTGTTCCACTCTCCAGACTTGACCGAAGTTGCTTTATTTCATTGTCCCGACATTGGGTCAGTTGTAATTGAAAATCTGTATCTAACTCATCAAACGTTGCACCCACTTCAACTCGACTAAGAGCATCAACATGATTCATTGAAGTACCGGACCGATGTTGGACAGTATAATCATAATTCTCAAGCAGAAGAGACCATCGGGCTATTTTAGCAGAATTAGTTCGATTTTTCAGTGTTTGGGCCAAAGAGTTACAATCAGTAACAATTTTGAACGGAATACCCTCAACATAAGTATGGAACCGCTTCAGTGCATAGACAATAGCCAAAGTCTCAAGTTCATAGCTGTGCAGCTTAGATTCATCAGCAGAAGTAGTCTTAGAAAAATATGCGACAGGGTGAAACTTCATATCATTTTGTTTCTGAAGGAGCACTGCACCGAAACCTAATGCACTTGCATCACAATGCAGCTCAGTCTCATACTTCGGATCATAAATAGATAAAACTGGAGCCTTTAAAATTTTTTGTTGCAACGTTTCAAAAGACTGCTTACAGGCTTCATTAAAATCATAAGGGGCGTCTTTACGCAGCAGAGAAGTCATAGGGCGAGCTAAGGCGGAAAAAGATTCAACAAATCGACGGAAGTAAGAGAAGAGTCCTAAACATCGCTGAAGTTGCCTCTTATCCTTGGGCATAGGATAATCCTTAATCGCTTTCAAGTGAGTCTCACTTGGTCTGATTCCGGAAGAATTGGCTCTGTAACCTAGATAATCAAGTTCGTCATAAGCAAATTTACATTTATCTAATCGCAGCTCAAGTCCATGCATTCGCAACAACCGTAATACCTCAGCCACAATACTAATGTGTGGTGTGAAATTCTCAGATGCAATAAGTATGTCATCCAAATACACAACTATTTTACCAGCTTGGATTAATTCTCGCAGAATCATATTAATAAAGCGCTGAAATTCGGGAGGCGCATTCTTAAGGCCAAAGGGCATCCGTGTGTACTCGTACTGTCCATCAGGGGTAACAAAAGCAGTGTATTTAATCGAGTCCCTATGCATTTTAACCTGATGAAATCCACTACGAAGGTCCAACAAAGTGAATAACGTTTTTCCACCTAAGTGCTCCAGGCAATCTTCAATCAAAGGCAGCGGGTAATTGTCACGCACAGTGATTTTATTTAAAGGACGGTAATCAACACATTTGCGAATCTCTCCAGTTTTCTTACGAACTAACACAAGGGCGGAAGCATAGGGAGAATTACTCGGTCGAATTATATTTCTTTCTAGTAGGTCATCTACTATTTTTTGCACTTCCATTCGTTCATAGTGAGACAAGCGTCGGGGCCTACAAAAAATAGGAGTATCATGCTGAAGGTTAATCTTCATAGAAAAATCACTTTCTACTATCTGTTCAAAAGGGAAATCATAATAATTGCATGAGATTATATCCGAAAGTGCATCAGCTTGAGTTTTGGACAACTGTGGACTTACATCTAAAGACACCTCTGTAAGATTAGAATCAATTGCACGCATCTGGCCGAAAGCATCAGCTATCGCATTCTTATTGATGACAGAGGTTGTAATAACACGTAAATGACATTCAATTTTCTTTAATGGTGTCTGGCATAAAGTTTTTATAGATCGCTTACCTAAAGCATCATCACTTCTGACACTATTTTTCAAAAGACCAAACGATTTAAGTACAACCGACACATGTGGTTTCAATGAATAACTATATTTATTGTTTCTTAAGTTTAACAAAAGACCTCTGGTATATTTATAAGTAATATGACATAAGTGTACATTAAGTTTAGACATTAAATCTCTTCCTATTACCATCTGAATAGACGAAGAACTTTTTGGTAAAATAATAAATCTATGTTTCACTTTAATTTCTTTGAATTTAATAAGGCATTCAATTTGCCCCAAAGACATAAGTGGGTTATTTCCCAGACTGCGGTATCCAGAAGGGCAAGCAAGGTTTTGACAGAAGGATGGTACTTGATGTTCATTAATAAAGCTCCTCGGACTACCAGAATCAAAAAGAGAAACCACATGTGAATATCGCACGCCAAACTGATCATCATATTTGAAAGCAACACTTACCAGTTGTACAGCTTTGAGATTCTTAACTAAAGCATTACGTTCAATTGAAACATCAGAGTCGTCAACAGTATCAGTAGTAGACTCAACCGCCGCAGCGACTTTTGAAGGTCGGGTTGGACAATCTCGGTAAATGTGGTCGGTTTGGCCACATCGGAAACATGATCCCTCAGGGCGTTTTGGTGACAGACACTGGCTTTGAAAATGTCCAAAACGCGAACAATTGAAGCATCTTATATTTTCAGTTGTAGAAGCAGCAACGGAAGTGGTGGCTGAAGGTGTCTTTGCAACAGCAGGTTTGAAAGGAATCAGGCAATTTGAACTCGGTGCCGAAGTTGTCAATGTACTAGCAGCAGGACGTCGGGATGAAATATTTGTTTTTGCTCGGGAACGATAGCGCTCATAACGTGTTAGCAACGTCTTCAGCTCGCGAATGTTAGTAGCACTATATAGAATGGAAGCACTATTAGATGTATCACCAATGCCATCAATGATAATGTCGACCAGCTCACTCTCAGGGATTTTACCACGGGCTGCGAGTTCTTGCATTTCAATCACGTACCGATGCAAGCTTTCAGTTGGCTTAAGGGCTCGGGAACGTAACTGCTGATATACTTCATTGACGGAATATGTATGGCCAAATTCATCAATTAATGCAGTTCGTAGGGCAACATAAGTATGCGCAGCAATTGTACGGACGAAAACCTTAGCCGTACCGCCCAAAAGACGCCGCATTCCAACAAACCGAGCACGTTCATCGAATTGTAGAAGGCCGAAGGCATCTTCTAGGTCGTCAACCCACTTAAGGACATCGTAAGTGTTATCGGCAGTAAACTGCTGCACCATAGACTCAATCACACTGATGTCCATATGAACTGCCGGACTAGCAGTAGTCGAGGTTTGCCGAAGGTTGTCTATTTGTTGTTGCAGCAGGAGAATCTCGCGTTCCTTTCTCAACTTAATCAACTGAGCATCGAGTTGGGCTTCGGGCGTATTAAATTTGGCCGCAGGTGCACCTTGGTTGACGTCTGGTTCATCACGGAAGTTGGCATCAGACACATCCAAGTCAGTGTTGTCATCACTTAGCCTAACCATTTCCTTAGGCGCCTCCTCACTGACATTATCATCAGTTTTGGTCTTAGCACTTACCATCCTCCCGTACAAAGTACGTATATGGTTCAGTCTCAACTTGGTGGGCACTTTAATTTTTGCCAGTCGGAGCGCTAGTAGCATCTCATCTTTTGTTGGATGATTCATATTTTGTTTTTGGTATATCCCACTTCTGAGTTATAGACTCGAAGAAAGTACACAAATTATCACACTATTTATTTGAAATGGTGAACAAAATATAAACGTTTATTAAAAATATTAAAAATGTATTACATAGATTATAGAAAACGAACACTTCAACTTCTTGGCTTCAGTTAGATATTAATAATCGTGTCTAGACATGTCACAGTTTTTTAATTTAATTTTTTAAAGCGGGGATAAACTCACCACACAGCACAACTTTCACCTCGTAGGCCAGAGTGCTGCCACTCTTAACTTATTCTATTACAGAAATTTACTACAACTGAAATTTTTTTTTTTTTTGTGTTTAGAATATCGATTCCAATAGGAATCCATTTTCAAAACTCTGCGCCAGGGTTATCGTAATCACGCCGGCACGATTACGATTACCCTGGCGCATATAAAAAATTGCTTTTTTTTTGTAACCGTTTTTAAGGAAAATAAATGATGCAAAACTAAAGAAAATGCTTTTATTTGATGTTTTGCGTACTTTTTTTTCTATATTTTAGCCAATTTTAGCCTTTTTTTTAATAAAACAACTTTACAATCCAAAAGTTTCCATTTATTTGACAGGTCATTTTGAGAACAGCTGCTCAATGGATGTGTCCAGTTCCAATAAAGTGGTAGTGCCATCTGCCATCAACTAGGAGAAAAATGCATATTTGTAATAGAATATTTAGCTATTTTTATAAGCAGGTAGTAGAATTTTACTTTATTTATTATAAAATATTAAAAAATTATTACAAAAATAGTGTAATGTCGTTTTCAATCCGGAGTGCATAAAACTATACCACTCCGAACAATCAATAGAACATATTTGGGAGTTTTTTTCTCTCTTTTCAGCCTTATTTTGAGATTCGTTTTCATTCGAAAGTGAGCAAAAGTCGAACGCTGGGTATTTTGACATTCGAAGGAATAGAGAGTTTATTTTACGAAACGAAAGTTCATTCATAATTTCTATTTTGAGATTCTATTCCTTCGAAATACCTGTCATTATTCATACGTTTGCAATTTTGAATTTAAATTTATTTGATGACATCTTTCGTTAATGAACTTTATTCCTTCGAATGTCAAAATACGAAAAAAAATATTCGAAGGAATAGACACAATCGAACGACTTGACTATTCATTCGAATCTCAAAATAAGGGTGAATTTCAAAATTGCAAACGTATGAATAATGACAGTTATTTCAAAGGAATACAATCTCAAAATAGAAATGATGAATGAACTTTCGTTTCATAAAATAAACTCTCTATTCATTCGAATGTCAAAATACCCACCGTTCGACTTTTTCTCACTTTCGAATGAAAACGAATCTCAAAATAAGGCTGAATATTTCTGAATATATAATTTTTGTCTGTTAGTGATGCACGACTTGACCGTCAATGGTATTTTTGTTGTAAAATTTACAGAAAGACCAGAAAAAGAAGCTTCAAGAAACTGAGTTCTGTTTAACTTCAGGCTTGACTTGTTTTATTAAACCGAGGTGGATAGCAATACTAGGGTCCGCTAGATAGCGCTGTAGTAAAGTTACATAATTACACCAACAGATGGCGATGATCATAAATCTTAGGTTTAAGGATGTGTTACATAAGTGAACTTAAAATTAAAATGAGATGAGTTCTTAAAAATTTAGAACATTTCTGTCAATGGCATTTTACACTGTAAAATTTACAGAATTGCGTGAAGAACATTTTTTAAACATTAAGAAACTGAGTTCTGTTTATCTTGAAAATGCTGCTGACATTTAGATAATAGTTAAATATCAATAGCAATGATTAGGCCTATTCAACGAAATCGGAGCTATTAGGATAACTGTGACGTAAAGATTTCACAATGCTATTTTGTAGATCTCGGTGAAGCACATAATGTAAAGTAAAAAATATTGATTAATCGCTTAGCTTAGACGATATCGAGGTTTCAAAATTTGAGTAAAGAAATTTATTAAATCTTACCTTTTGAGGATCAGAGTTTGAAAAAATCGAGCGGTTTTTTTAGTTTTATTTTTTCAAAGTCTGATACTCAAAAACTAAGATTTTATAAAATTTCTTTACTTAAATTCTTAAGAAACAATTTTTTTAGTTTTACGCCTAGATGTTTGCAACACTCTTTCCATAGGAAAAAATTAATTTTGACACCTCGATATCTGCTAAACTAAGCGATTAATCAATATGTTTTACTTAATATTTTGTGCTCATTTTACCGAGATCTACGAAATGGCGTTTTTAAACAGTTATCGTAATAATGCCACGAAATCTTTTATTCTCATATTCTGTTATAAATTTTTATACAAAATGAAAGATTAAAATAGAAATGTTTGTAAATCTTTTTTAACATTTTTTATTCAACTTTAGATAGATCTTTATTGTAGCGGAAAATATATATTGTTCTTAATACTATATTGCACAATTTACGGACATAAGGTATAAGCTAACTTACTACTGATAAATTTATAACAATTGTAAGAAAGAAGATATTACTATTCAATTTTAGATGAAAAAGCTACTTAAAAACCTTCCATTAAATTGAAAACTAGCCTAGGTATCCAGGGGAGAAAGAACAGGAGGCCAAACTTGATTTCGAACTTATACAGTTTATGAATATGTATTCAGTATGTAGCAAGTATATAATTACAAATTTTAAATAGCTATTATATCTGTGAAAAATATAAAAGAATAAAATACAAATTTTTGTGAGTTTTTTATAAAAGATTTGAATAAAGTTTTGACTTAAAATTTACATCTATAAACTACATGCTACACACACTACAATGCTTGTTAAGATGTTCATTATTTTTGTTACGTTGAGTTGAAATTTGGTTGAAATTTGAAATTCGGTATTACTGAACACAACGCTGAGAAAAAGAGTTGCCTGTCAACATAAAACCAAGATGGCGAATCCTCTCTAGAGTTGTGTGGGAATTTTTCTGGTATTATGGTAGACAACGCAGTTATGTTTTGGTTGCTAGAGCTGTCAAAAACTAACAACTGGGTTTAAGCAGTTGTAAATGTTGAGATACGAAAGATGGAAAATAAACAAAAAGACGTATATCGGACAAATAAAATAATGCAATATTATTAATAACGTCATTAAAAAAATGTGTGCAGCTTAAAATCATATAGTCCACATCATTTGGAGATAATAGTTTTACATCTTTAGCACTCGGAAGTGGTAGTGGTATTGCAATTGCAATCGAGCGTCCATGCAATTTTAACAAATTTTTGGTTTCGATTTGAACGAAGCGAAATGCTTCTGTGTTCAGTACAAAAACACTTATAAATATTTAAAAATAACATAAGTAATTTACACATTGCAAATGCATATTCTTTACTTAGCATTTTTTTGGAATATGTCACGGATAGATTTTCATATGCGTTCAACAATAACAATATTATCTTCATCATTATTATCATTAAAAAAACAAATCAAAACTTCTTTTCATTCTGTTTTTATTGAATATTGAGTTTCTGTTGGCAAAATTATTTTCTACTTCGACCACCAGAGGTCAGATTTACGTTAAATAGTCAATTTGTACTTGTTATTCGCATCTAAAAGTATGCAATTTTTTTTACAATCACAACTGAAAAAGGTTGTTTTATGTAATATGAAAAATTCGTTGAGTTGCGCGAAAGTGTAGTTGAATGACAACTCGAATAAATTGAGTTGTGTTATGGAATAGGGGCATTAAACTAGCATACATAGTAAAAGAAGATCAAGCTATACAAACTCAATTTACAACCGAACATCCAGAATCAACGAAATCCAAATCCATCGCTCCAGCATCCACATATTCAAAAAAATCAAATTTAAATTTAAATTCAAATCCAAATTCCACCGCTGCTGTCAAAACTTATTCTCGCCAAAATAAGAAAGTTTCGTTTCCTTCTACGAACGTCACTGGGGGGAGAGTACCTGTGGCGGTCATCTACTAAGAATCTCCACCATTACGCGTCGCTTCGGGCGCAAAAAATTCCAGACGGTTTTTGTCGGCGCCACACGTACAAGAACTTCTTGCAAATGACATCATTCTCTTCTTTCAAATATCATCTCAACGGCTTCTTCGTTTTTTTGTACTTACTTCTTGTAATTTTTAAATCTTTTTTTGAAATAAATTTTATAATCTTAATTCTAACTTAATTTTGTATGTGTATTAATTATTGCTCACTGACACTCGTTTTCAGAAATTAGTAGACACTCCATAAAGCTACAGATTTGGTATTACTAGCGACATCTTGCAGCATAATGGTACTACTGGATTGGCGCTACTATAGTAATGTATATACAAAGATTATACCTACTCAGAAAAGCGATTCAAAACAAACTTTTCATAACTATTTTTGTTTTTCACCATTACAAAATGATGTGGTGAATTATTAAAAACGTGTGTTCGATTTGATGACCTGCCAACTGCATTGAGATTTCGGCAGGATTTCACGAAATCTCGATGAAATCCAAGATTTCGGTGACAGAAAAATGTATGGCGAAATCCGCTCGAAATCTCGAGATTTCGTGAAAAATCTAGTACGTCGCTGAAATCTCGGATTTCGGCTCGGTGAAAACGTAGTATAAAGTAAGCGTATTTTGAAAAAAAAATTGTACTGAAAATTTTTTTTTGTGTTTAGAATATCGATTCCAATAGGAATCCATTTTCAAAACTCTGCGCCAGGGTTATCGTAATCACGCCGGCACGATTACGATTACCCTGGCGCATATAAAAAATTGCTTTTTTTTTGTAACCGTTTTTAAGGCAAATAAATGATGCAAAACTAAAGAAAATGCTTTTATTTGATGTTTTGCGTACTTTTTTTTTCTATATTTTAGCCAATTTTAGCCAATTTTAGCCTTTTTTTTAATAAAACAACTTTACAATCCAAAAGTTTCCATTTATTTGACAGGTCATTTTGAGAACAGCTGCTCAATGGATGTGTCCAGTTCCAATAAAGTGGTAGTGCCATCTGCCATCAACTAGGAGAAAAATGCATATTTGTAATAGAATATTTAGCTATTTTTATAAGCAGGTAGTAGAACTTTACTTTATTTATTATAAAATATTAAAAAATTATTACAAAAATACTGTAATGTCGTTTTCAATCCGGAGTGCATAAAACTATACCACTCCGAACAATCAATAGAACATATTTGAGAGTTTTTTTCTCTCTTTTCAGCCTTATTTTGAGATTCGTTTTCATTCGAAAGTGAGCAAAAGTCGAACGCTGGGTATTTTGACATTCGAAGGAATAGAGAGTTTATTTTACGAAACGAAAGTTCATTCATAATTTCTATTTTGAGATTCTATTCCTTCGAAATACCTGTCATTATTCATACGTTTGCAATTTTGAATTTAAATTTATTTGATGACATCTTTCGTTAATGAACTTTATTCCTTCGAATGTCAAAATACGAAAAAAAATATTCGAAGGAATAGACACAATCGAACGACTTGACTATTCATTCGAATCTCAAAATAAGGGTGAATTTCAAAATTGCAAACGTATGAATAATGACAGTTATTTCAAAGGAATACAATCTCAAAATAGAAATGATGAATGAACTTTCGTTTCATAAAATAAACTCTCTATTCATTCGAATGTCAAAATACCCACCGTTCGACTTTTTCTCACTTTCGAATGAAAACGAATCTCAAAATAAGGCTCAATATTTCTGAATATATAATTTTTGTCTGTTAGTGATGCACGACTTGACCGTCAATGGCATTTTTGTTGTAAAATTTACAGAAAGACAAGAAAAAGAAGCTTCAAGAAACTGAGTTCTGTTTAACTTCAGGCTTGACTTGTTTTATTAAACCGAGGTGGATAGCAATACTAGGGTCCGCTAGATAGCGCTGTAGTAAAGTTACATAATTACACCAACAGATGGCGATGATCGCAAATCTTAGGCTTAAGGATGTGTTACATAAGTGAACTTAAAATTAAAATGAGATGAGTTCTTAAAAATTTAGAACATTTCTGTCAATGGCATTTTACACTGTAAAATTTACAGAAATGCGTGAAGAACATTTTTTAAACATTAAGAAACTGAGTTCTGTTTATCTTGAAAATGCTGCTGACATTTAGATAATAGTTAAATATCAATAGCAATGATTAGGCCTATTCAACGAAATCGGAGCTATTAGGATAACTGTGACGTAAAGATTTCACAATGCTATTTTGTAGATCTCGGTGAAGCACATAATGTAAAGTAAAAAATATTGATTAATCGCTTAGCTTAGACGATATCGAGGTTTCAAAATTTGAGTAAAGAAATTTATTAAATCTTACCTTTTGAGGATCAGAGTTTGAAAAAATCGAGCGGTTTTTTTAGTTTTATTTTTTCAAAGTCTGATACTCAAAAACTAAGATTTTATAAAATTTCTTTACTTAAATTCTTAAGAAACAATTTTTTTAGTTTTACGCCTAGATGTTTGCAACACTCTTTCCATAGGAAAAAATTAATTTTGACACCTCGATATCTCCTAAACTAAGCGATTAATCAATATGTTTTACTTAATATTTTGTGCTCATTTTACCGAGATCTACGAAATGGCGTTTTTAAACAGTTATCGTAATAATGCCACGAAATCTTTTATTCTCATATTCTGTTATAAATTTTTATACAAAATGAAAGATTAAAATAGAAATGTTTGTAAATCTTTTTTAACATTTTTTATTCAACTTTAGATAGATCTTTATTGTAGCGGAAAATATATATTGTTCTTAATACTATATTGCACAATTTACGGACATAAGGTATAAGCTAACTTACTACTGATAAATTTATAACAATTGTAAGAAAGAAGATATTACTATTCAATTTTAGATGAAAAAGCTACTTAAAAACCTTCCATTAAATTGAAAACTAGCCTAGGTATCCAGGGGAGAAAGAACAGGAGGCCAAACTTGATTTCGAACTTATACAGTTTATGAATATGTATTCAGTATGTAGCAAGTATATAATTACAAATTTTAAATAGCTATTATATCTGTGAAAAATATAAAAGAATAAAATACAAATTTTTGTGAGTTTTTTATAAAAGATTTGAATAAAGTTTTGACTTAAAATTTACATCTATAAACTACATGCTACACACACTACAATGCTTGTTAAGATGTTCATTATTTTTGTTACGTTGAGTTGAAATTTGGTTGAAATTTGAAATTCGGTATTACTGAACACAACGCTGAGAAAAAGAGTTGCCTGTCAACATAAAACCAAGATGGCGAATCCTCTCTAGAGTTGTGTGGGAATTTTTCTGGTATTATGGTAGACAACGCAGTTATGTTTTGGTTGCTAGAGCTGTCAAAAACTAACAACTGGGTTTAAGCAGTTGTAAATGTTGAGATACGAAAGATGGAAAATAAACAAAAAGACGTATATCGGACAAATAAAATAATGCAATATTATTAATAACGTCATTAAAAAAATGTGTGCAGCTTAAAATCATATAGTCCACATCATTTGGAGATAATAGTTTTACATCTTTAGCACTCGGAAGTGGTAGTGGTATTGCAATTGCAATCGAGCGTCCATGCAATTTTAACAAATTTTTGGTTTCGATTTGAACGAAGCGAAATGCTTCTGTGTTCAGTACAAAAACACTTATAAATATTTAAAAATAACATAAGTAATTTACACATTGCAAATGCATATTCTTTACTTAGCATTTTTTTGGAATATGTCACGGATAGATTTTCATATGCGTTCAACAATAACAATATTATCTTCATCATTATTATCATTAAAAAAACAAATCAAAACTTCTTTTCATTCTGTTTTTATTGAATATTGAGTTTCTGTTGGCAAAATTATTTTCTACTTCGACCACCAGAGGTCAGATTTACGTTAAATAGTCAATTTGTACTTGTTATTCGCATCTAAAAGTATGCAATTTTTTTTACAATCACAACTGAAAAAGGTTGTTTTATGTAATATGAAAAATTCGTTGAGTTGCGCGAAAGTGTAGTTGAATGACAACTCGAATAAATTGAGTTGTGTTATGGAATAGGGGCATTAAACTAGCATACATAGTAAAAGAAGATCAAGCTATACAAACTCAATTTACAACCGAACATCCAGAATCAACGAAATCCAAATCCATCGCTCCAGCATCCACATATTCAAAAAAATCAAATTTAAATTTAAATTCAAATCCAAATTCCACCGCTGCTGTCAAAACTTATTCTCGCCAAAATAAGAAAGTTTCGTTTCCTTCTACGAACGTCACTGGGGGGAGAGTACCTGTGGCGGTCATCTACTAAGAATCTCCACAATTACGCGTCGCTTCGGGCGCAAAAAATTCCAGACGGTTTTTGTCGGCGCCACACGTACAAGAACTTCTTGCAAATGACATCATTCTCTTCTTTCAAATATCATCTCAACGGCTTCTTCGTTTTTTTGTACTTACTTCTTGTAATTTTTAAATCTTTTTTTGAAATAAATTTTATAATCTTAATTCTAACTTAATTTTGTATGTGTATTAATTATTGCTCACTGACACTCGTTTTCAGAAATTAGTAGACACTCCATAAAGCTACAGATTTGGTATTACTAGCGACATCTTGCAGCATAATGGTACTACTGGATTGGCGCTACTATAGTAATGTATATACAAAGATTATACCTACTCAGAAAAGCGATTCAAAACAAACTTTTCATAACTATTTTTGTTTTTCACCATTACAAAATGATGTGGTGAATTATTAAAAACGTGTGTTCGATTTGATGACCTGCCAACTGCATTGAGATTTCGGCAGGATTTCACGAAATCTCGATGAAATCCAAGATTTCGGTGACAGAAAAATGTATGGCGAAATCCGCTCGAAATCTCGAGATTTCGTGAAAAATCTAGTACGTCGCTGAAATCTCGGATTTCGGCTCGGTGAAAACGTAGTATAAAGTAAGCGTATTTTGAAAAAAAAATTGTACTGAAAATTTTTTTTTGTGTTTAGAATATCGATTCCAATAGGAATCCATTTTCAAAACTCTGCGCCAGGGTTATCGTAATCACGCCGGCACGATTACGATTACCCTGGCGCATATAAAAAATTGCTTTTTTTTTGTAACCGTTTTTAAGGCAAATAAATGATGCAAAACTAAAGAAAATGCTTTTATTTGATGTTTTGCGTACTTTTTTTTCTATATTTTAGCCAATTTTAGCCAATTTTAGCCTTTTTTTTAATAAAACAACTTTACAATCCAAAAGTTTCCATTTATTTGACAGGTCATTTTGAGAACAGCTGCTCAATGGATGTGTCCAGTTCCAATAAAGTGGTAGTGCCATCTGCCATCAACTAGGAGAAAAATGCATATTTGTAATAGAATATTTAGCTATTTTTATAAGCAGGTAGTAGAACTTTACTTTATTTATTATAAAATATTAAAAAATTATTACAAAAATAGTGTAATGTCGTTTTCAATCCGGAGTGCATAAAACTATACCACTCCGAACAATCAATAGAACATATTTGGGAGTTTTTTTCTCTCTTTTCAGCCTTATTTTGAGATTCGTTTTCATTCGAAAGTGAGCAAAAGTCGAACGCTGGGTATTTTGACATTCGAAGGAATAGAGAGTTTATTTTACGAAACGAAAGTTCATTCATAATTTCTATTTTGAGATTCTATTCCTTCGAAATACCTGTCATTATTCATACGTTTGCAATTTTGAATTTAAATTTATTTGATGACATCTTTCCTTAATGAACTTTATTCCTTCGAATGTCAAAATACGAAAAAAAATATTCGAAGGAATAGACACAATCGAACGACTTGACTATTCATTCGAATCTCAAAATAAGGGTGAATTTCAAAATTGCAAACGTATGAATAATGACAGTTATTTCAAAGGAATACAATCTCAAAATAGAAATGATGAATGAACTTTCGTTTCATAAAATAAACTCTCTATTCATTCGAATGTCAAAATACCCACCGTTCGACTTTTTCTCACTTTCGAATGAAAACGAATCTCAAAATAAGGCTCAATATTTCTGAATATATAATTTTTGTCTGTTAGTGATGCACGACTTGACCGTCAATGGCATTTTTGTTGTAAAATTTACAGAAAGACAAGAAAAAGAAGCTTCAAGAAACTGAGTTCTGTTTAACTTCAGGCTTGACTTGTTTTATTAAACCGAGGTGGATAGCAATACTAGGGTCCGCTAGATAGCGCTGTAGTAAAGTTACATAATTACACCAACAGATGGCGATGATCGCAAATCTTAGGCTTAAGGATGTGTTACATAAGTGAACTTAAAATTAAAATGAGATGAGTTCTTAAAAATTTAGAACATTTCTGTCAATGGCATTTTACACTGTAAAATTTACAGAAATGCGTGAAGAACATTTTTTAAACATTAAGAAACTGAGTTCTGTTTATCTTGAAAATGCTGCTGACATTTAGATAATAGTTAAATATCAATAGCAATGATTAGGCCTATTCAACGAAATCGGAGCTATTAGGATAACTGTGACGTAAAGATTTCACAATGCTATTTTGTAGATCTCGGTGAAGCACATAATGTAAAGTAAAAAATATTGATTAATCGCTTAGCTTAGACGATATCGAGGTTTCAAAATTTGAGTAAAGAAATTTATTAAATCTTACCTTTTGAGGATCAGAGTTTGAAAAAATCGAGCGGTTTTTTTAGTTTTATTTTTTCAAAGTCTGATACTCAAAAACTAAGATTTTATAAAATTTCTTTACTTAAATTCTTAAGAAACAATTTTTTTAGTTTTACGCCTAGATGTTTGCAACACTCTTTCCATAGGAAAAAATTAATTTTGACACCTCGATATCTCCTAAACTAAGCGATTAATCAATACGTTTTACTTAATATTTTGTGCTCATTTTACCGAGATCTACGAAATGGCGTTTTTAAACCTTTGCGCCACAGTTATCGTAATAATGCCACGAAATCTTTTATTCTCCTATTCTGTTATAAATTTTTATACAAAATGAAAGATTAAAATAGAAATGTTTGTAAATCTTTTTTAACATTTTTTATTCAACTTTAGATAGATCTTTATTGTAGCGGAAAATATATATTGTTCTTAATACTATATTGCACAATTTACGGACATAAGGTATAAGCTAACTTACTACTGATAAATTTATAACAATTGTAAGAAAGAAGATATTACTATTCAATTTTAGATGAAAAAGCTACTTAAAAACCTTCCATTAAATTGAAAACTAGCCTAGGTATCCAGGGGAGAAAGAACAGGAGGCCAAACTTGATTTCGAACTTATACAGTTTATGAATATGTATTCAGTATGTAGCAAGTATATAATTACAAATTTTAAATAGCTATTATATCTGTGAAAAATATAAAAGAATAAAATACAAATTTTTGTGAGTTTTTTATAAAAGATTTGAATAAAGTTTTGACTTAAAATTTACATCTATAAACTACATGCTACACACACTACAATGCTTGTTAAGATGTTCATTATTTTTGTTACGTTGAGTTGAAATTTGGTTGAAATTTGAAATTCGGTATTACTGAACACAACGCTGAGAAAAAGAGTTGCCTGTCAACATAAAACCAATACGGCGAATCCTCTCTAGAGTTGTGTGGGAATTTTTCTGGTATTATGGTAGACAACGCAGTTATGTTTTGGTTGCTAGAGCTGTCAAAAACTAACAACTGGGTTTAAGCAGTTGTTTGAGAGTAAATGTTGAGATACGAAAGATGGAAAATAAACAAAAAGACGTATATCGGACAAATAAAATAATGCAATATTATTAATAACGTCATTAAAAAAATGTGTGCAGCTTAAAATCATATAGTCCACATCATTTGGAGATGATAGTTTTACATCTTTAGCACTCGGAAGTGGTAGTGGTATTGCAATTGCAATCGAGCGTCCATGCAATTTTAACAAATCTTTGGTTTCGATTTGAACGAAGCGAAATGCTTCTGTGTTCAGTACAAAAACACTTATAAATATTTAAAAATAACATAAGTAATTTACACATTGCAAATGCATATTCTTTACTTAGCATTTTTTTGGAATATGTCACGGATAGATTTTCATATGCGTTCAACAATAACAATATTATCTTCATCATTATTATCATTAAAAAAACAAATCAAAACTTCTTTTCATTCTGTTTTTATTGAATATTGAGTTTCTGTTGGCAAAATTATTTTCTACTTCGACCACCAGAGGTCAGATTTACGTTAAATAGTCAATTTGTAGTTGTTATTCGCATCCAAAAGTATGCAATTTTTTTTACAATCACAACTGAAAAAGGTTGTTTTATGTAATATGAAAAATTCGTTGAGTTGCGCGAAAGTGTAGTTGAATGACAAGTCGAATAAATTGAGTTGTGTTATGGAATAGGGGCATTAAACTAGCATACATAGTAAAAGAAGATCAAGCTATACAAACCCAATTTACAACCGAACATCCAGAATCAACGAAATCCAAATCCATCGCTCCAGCATCCACATATTCAAAAAAATCAAATTTAAATTTAAATTCAAATCCAAATTCCACCGCTGCTGTCAAAACTTATTCTCGCCAAAATAAGAAAGTTTCGTTTCCTTCTACGAACGTCACTGGGGGGAGAGTACCTGTGGCGGTCATCTACTAAGAATCTCCACAACTACGCGTCGCTTCGGGCGCAAAAAATTCCAGACGGTTTTTGCCGGCGCCACACGTACAAGAACTTCTTGCAAATGACATCATTCTCTTCTTTCAAATATCATCTCAACGGCTTCTTCGTTTTTTTGTACTTACTTCTTGTAATTTTTAAATCTTTTTTTGAAATAAATTTTATAATCTTAATTCTAACTTAATTTTGTATGTGTATTAATTATTGCTCACTGACACTCGTTTTCAGAAATTAGTAGACACTCCATAAAGCTACAGATTTGGTATTACTAGCGACATCTTGCAGCATAATGGTACTACTGGATTGCACTACTATAGTAATGTATATACAAAGATTATACCTACTCAGAAAAGCGATTCAAAACAAACTTTTCATAACTATTTTTGTTTTTCACCATTACAAAATGATGTGGTGAATTATTAAAAACGTGTGTTCGATTTGATGACCTGCCAACTGCATTGAGATTTCGGCAGGATTTCACGAAATCTCGATGAAATCCAAGATTTCGGTGACAGAAAAATGTATGGCGAAATCCGCTCGAAATCTCGAGATTTCGTGAAAAATCTAGTACGTCGCTGAAATCTCGGATTTCGGCTCGGTGAAAACGTAGTATAAAGTAAGCGTATTTTGAAAAAAAAATTGTACTGAAATTATTTTTTTTTTGTGTTTAGAATATCGATTCCAATAGGAATCCATTTTCAAAACTCTGCGCCAGGGTTATCGTAATCACGCCGGCACGATTACGATTACCCTGGCGCATATAAAAAATTGCTTTTTTTTTGTAACCGTTTTTAAGGCAAATAAATGATGCAAAACTAAAGAAAATGCTTTTATTTGATGTTTTGCGTACTTTTTTTTTCTATATTTTAGCCAATTTTAGCCTTTGTTTTTAATAAAACAACTTTACAATCCAAAAGTTTCCATTTATTTGAGAGGTCATTTTGAGAACAGCTGCTCAATGGATGTGTCCAGTTCCAATAAAGTGGTAGTGCCATCTGCCATCAACTAGGAGAAAAATGCATATTTGTAATAGAATATTTAGCTATTTTTATAAGCAGGTAGTAGAATTTTACTTTATTTATTATAAAATATTAAAAAATTATTACAAAAATAGTGTAATGTCGTTTTCAATCCGGAGTGCATAAAACTATACCACTCCGAACAATCAATAGAACATATTTGGGAGTTTTTTTCTCTCTTTTCAGCCTTATTTTGAGATTCGTTTTCATTCGAAAGTGAGCAAAAGTCGAACGCTGGGTATTTTGACATTCGAAGAAATAGAGAGTTTATTTTACGAAACGAAAGTTCATTCATAATTTCTATTTTGAGATTCTATTCCTTCGAAATACCTGTCATTATTCATACGTTTGCAATTTTGAATTTAAATTTATTTGATGACATCTTTCGTTAATGAACTTTATTCCTTCGAATGTCAAAATACGAAAAAAAATATTCGAAGGAATAGACACAATCGAACGACTTGACTATTCATTCGAATCTCAAAATAAGGGTGAATTTCAAAATTGCAAACGTATGAATAATGACAGTTATTTCAAAGGAATACAATCTCAAAATAGAAATGATGAATGAACTTTCGTTTCATAAAATAAACTCTCTATTCATTCGAATGTCAAAATACCCACCGTTCGACTTTTGCTCACTTTCGAATGAAAACGAATCTCAAAATAAGGCTGAATATTTCTGAATATATAATTTTTGTCTGTTAGTGATGCACGACTTGACCGTCAATGGTATTTTTGTTGTAAAATTTACAGAAAGACAAGAAAAAGAAGCTTCAAGAAACTGAGTTCTGTTTAACTTCAGGCTTGACTTGTTTTATTAAACCGAGGTGGATAGCAATACTAGGGTCCGCTAGATAGCGCTGTAGTAAAGTTACATAATTACACCAACAGATGGCGATGATCATAAATCTTAGGTTTAAGGATGTGTTACATAAGTGAACTTAAAATTAAAATGAGATGAGTTCTTAAAAATTTAGAACATTTCTGTCAATGGCATTTTACACTGTAAAATTTACAGAATTGCGTGAAGAACATTTTTTAAACATTAAGAAACTGAGTTCTGTTTATCTTGAAAATGCTGCTGACATTTAGATAATAGTTAAATATCAATAGCAATTATTAGGCCTATTCAACGAAATCGGAGCTATTAGGATAACTGTGACGTAAAGATTTCACAATGCTATTTTGTAGATCTCGGTGAAGCACATAATGTAAAGTAAAAAATATTGATTAATCGCTTAGCTTAGACGATATCGAGGTTTCAAAATTTGAGTAAACAAATTTATTAAATCTTACCTTTTGAGGATCAGAGTTTGAAAAAATCGAGCGGTTTTTTTAGTTTTATTTTTTCAAAGTCTGATACTCAAAAACTAAGATTTTATAAAATTTCTTTACTTAAATTCTTAAGAAACAATTTTTTTAGTTTTACGCCTAGATGTTTGCAACACTCTTTCCATAGGGAAAAATTAATTTTGACACCTCGATATCTCCTAAACTAAGCGATTAATCAATATTTTTTACTTAATATTTTTTGCTCATTTTACCGAGATCTACGAAATGGCGTTTTTAAACCTTTGCGCCACAGTTATCGTAATAATGCCACGAAATCTTTTATTCTCCTATTCTGTTATAAATTTTTATACAAAATGAAAGATTAAAATAGAAATGTTTGTAAATCTTTTTTAACATTTTTTATTCAACTTTAGATAGAACTTTATTGTAGCGGAAAATATATATTGTTCTTAATACTATATTGCACAATTTACGGACATAAGGTATAAGCTAACTTACTACTGATAAATTTATAACAATTGTAAGAAAGAAGATATTACTATTCAATTTTAGATGAAAAAGCTACTTAAAAACCTTCCATTAAATTGAAAACTAGCCTAGGTATCCAGGGGAGAAAGAACAGGAGGCCAAACTTGATTTCGAACTTATACAGTTTATGAATATGTATTCAGTATGTAGCAAGTATATAATTACAAATTTTAAATAGCTATTATTGCCCCTATTCCATAACACAACTCAATTTATTCGAGTTGGCTGTCATTCAACTCCACTTTTGCGCAACTCAACGAATTTTTCATATTACATAAAACAACCTTTTTCAGTTGTGATTGCAAAAAAAATTGCATACTTTTAGATGCGAATAACAACTACAAATTGACTATTTAACGTAAATCTGACCTCTGGTGGTCGAAGTAGAAAATAATTTTGCCAACAGAAACTCAATATTCAATAAAAACAGAACGAAAAGATGTTTTGATTTGGTTTTTTTTAATGATAATAATGATGAAGATAATATTGTTATTGTTGTGCGCATATGAAAATCTATCCGTGACATATTCCAATTCCAACTAGAAAAAATGCTAAGTAAAGAATATGCATTTGCAATGTGTAAATTACTCCTGTTATTTTTAAATATTTACAAGTGTTTTTGTACTGAACACAGAAGCATTTTGCTTCGTTCAAATCGAAACCAAAGATTTGTTAAAATTGCATGGACGCTCGATTGCAATTGCAATACCACTACCAGTTCCGAGTGCTGAAGATGTAAAACTATTTTCTCCAACTAATGTGGACTATATGCTTTTAAGCTGCACACATTGTTTAATGACGTTATTAATAATATTGCATTATTTCATTTGTCCGATATACGTCTTTTTGTCCATTTTCCATCTTTCGTATCTCAACATTTACTCTCAAACAACTGCTTAAACCCAGTTGTTAGTTTTTGACAGCTCTAGCAACCAAAACATAACTGCGTTGTCTACCATAATACCAGAAAAATTCCCACACAACTCTAGAGAGGATTCGCCATCTTGGTTTTATGTTGACAGGCAACTCTTTTTCTCAGAGTTGTGTTCAGTAATACCGAATTTCAAATTTCAACCAAATTTCAACTCAACTTAACAAAAGTTGTCTTACGGAATAGGGGCATATATCTGTGAAAAATATAAAAGAATAAAATACAAATTTTTGTGAGTTTTTTATAAAAGATTTGAATAAAGTTTTGACTTAAAATTTACATCTATAAACTACATGCTACACACACTACAATGCTTGTTAAGATGTTCATTATTTTTGTTACGTTGAGTTGAAATTTGGTTGAAATTTGAAATTCGGTATTACTGAACACAACGCTGAGAAAAAGAGTTGCCTGTCAACATAAAACCAATACGGCGAATCCTCTCTAGAGTTGTGTGGGAATTTTTCTGGTATTATGGTAGACAACGCAGTTATGTTTTGGTTGCTAGAGCTGTCAAAAACTAACAACTGGGTTTAAGCAGTTGTTTGAGAGTAAATGTTGAGATACGAAAGATGGAAAATAAACAAAAAGACGTATATCGGACAAATAAAATAATGCAATATTATTAATAACGTCATTAAAAAAATGTGTGCAGCTTAAAATCATATAGTCCACATCATTTGGAGATGATAGTTTTACATCTTTAGCACTCGGAAGTGGTAGTGGTATTGCAATTGCAATCGAGCGTCCATGCAATTTTAACAAATCTTTGGTTTCGATTTGAACGAAGCGAAATGCTTCTGTGTTCAGTACAAAAACACTTATAAATATTTAAAAATAACATAAGTAATTTACACATTGCAAATGCATATTCTTTACTTAGCATTTTTTTGGAATATGTCACGGATAGATTTTCATATGCGTTCAACAATAACAATATTATCTTCATCATTATTATCATTAAAAAACAAATCAAAACTTCTTTTCATTCTGTTTTTATTGAATATTGAGTTTCTGTTGGCAAAATTATTTTCTACTTCGACCATCAGAGGTCAGATTTACGTTAAATAGTCAATTTGTACTTGTTATTCGCATCTAAAAGTATGCAATTTTTTTTACAATCACAACTGAAAAAGGTTGTTTTATGTAATATGAAAAATTCGTTGAGTTGCGCGAAAGTGTAGTTGAATGACAACTCGAATAAATTGAGTTGTGTTATGGAATAGGGGCATTAAACTAGCATACATAGTAAAAGAAGATCAAGCTATACAAACCCAATTTACAACCGAACATCCAGAATCCACGAAATCCAAATCCATCGCTCCAGCATCCACATATTCAAAAAAATCAAATTTAAATTTAAATTCAAATCCAAATTCCACCGCTGCTGTCAAAACTTATTCTCGCCAAAATAAGAAAGTTTCGTTTCCTTCTACGAACGTCACTGGGGGGAGAGTACCTGTGGCGGTCATCTACTAAGAATCTCCACAACTATGCGTCGCTTCGGGCGCAAAAAAATCCAGACGGTTTTTTCCGGCGCCACACGTACAAGAACTTCTTGCAAATGACATCATTCTCTTCTTTCAAATATCATCTCAACGGCTTCTTCGTTTTTTTGTACTTACTTCTTGTAATTTTTAAATCTTTTTTTGAAATAAATTTTATAATCTTAATTCTAACTTAATTTCGTATGTGTATTAATTATTGCTCACTGACACTCGTTTTCAGATATTAGTAGACACTCCATAAAGCTACAGATTTGGTATTACTAGCGACATCTTGCAGCATAATGGTACTACTGGATTGGCGCTACTATAGTAATGTATATACAAAGATTATACCTACTCAAAAGCGATTCAAAACAAACTTTTCATAACTATTTTTGTTATTCACCATTACAAAATGATGTGGTGAATTATTAAAAACGTGTGTTCGATTTGATGACCTGCCAACTGCATTGAGATTTCGGCAGGATTTCACGAAATCTCGATGAAATCCAAGATTTCGGTGACAGAAAAATGTATGGCGAAATCCGCTCGAAATCTCGAGATTTCGTGAAAAATCTAGTACGTCGCTGAAATCTCGGATTTCGGCTCGGTGAAAACGTAGTATAAAGTAACCGTATTTTGAAAAAAGAATTGTACTGAAATTATTTTTTTTTGTGTTTAGAATATCGATTCCAATAGGAATCCATTTTCAAAACTCTGCGCCAGGGTTATCGTAATCACGCCGGCACGATTACGATTACCCTGGCGCATATAAAAAATTGCTTTTTTTTGTAACCGTTTTTAAGGCAAATAAATGATGCAAAACTAAAGAAAATGCTTTTATTTGATGTTTTGCGTACTTTTTTTTCTATATTTTAGCCAATTTTAGCCTTTTTTTTAATAAAACAACTTTACAATCCAAAAGTTTCCATTTATTTGATAGGTCATTTTGAGAAAAGCTGCTCAATGGATGTGTCCAGTTCCAATAAAGTGGTAGTGCCATCTGCCATCAACTAGGAGAAAAATGCATATTTGTAATAGAATATTTAGCTATTTTTATAAGCAGGTAGTAGAATTTTACTTTATTTATTATAAAATATTAAAAAATTATTACAAAAATAGTGTAATGTCGTTTTCAATCCGGAGTGCATAAAACTATACCACTCCGAACAATCAATAGAACATATTTGGGAGTTTTTTTCTCTCTTTTCAGCCTTATTTTGAGATTCGTTTTCATTCGAAAGTGAGCAAAAGTCGAACGCTGGGTATTTTGACATTCGAAGGAATAGAGAGTTTATTTTACGAAACGAAAGTTCATTCATAATTTCTATTTTGAGATTCTATTCCTTCGAAATACCTGTCATTATTCATACGTTTGCAATTTTGAATTTAAATTTATTTGATGACATCTTTCGTTAATGAACTTTATTCCTTCGAATGTCAAAATACGAAAAAAAATATTCTAAGGAATAGACACAATCGAACGACTTGACTATTCATTCGAATCTCAAAATAAGGGTGAATTTCTACGAAATGGCGTTTTTAAACCTTTGCGCCACAGTTATCGTAATAATGCCACGAAATCTTTTATTCTCCTATTCTGTTATAAATTTTTATACAAAATGAAAGATTAAAATAGAAATGTTTGTAAATCTTTTTTTTACATTTTTTATTCAACTTTAGATAGATCTTTAGGTTAGGTAGGTAGCAGTGGCTGCCAGTAACAAGTACCAGCACACTTAGGCCTATAGAGGCCCATTGTGATACCAAGGATCTTGGGGATAATCACCCCGCTACTCAGGTGAACCATTTGGAACTTTGTATAAAACGAAGAAGGCTTCCTACGTCTTTTTGTATGAGATCACTTAGATCATCGAAGAAGTATTCTCCAAGGTGAAGTTTCCTACTACGGGAAAGAGCTGGACACGAGCAGAGGAGATGTGTTGGACTTTCCTCCTCCTCTTCGTCTCTACAGCTTCTGCAGAAGTCATTCGAAATGACGCCAAGTCTAGTAGCGTGTCTGCCTATAAGGCAGTGTCCTGTGATGACACCGATAATCGTACTAATATGCAGTCTTTTTAGTGACAAAAGGTATCTAGAGCGGTTAAGATCCAATCTAGGCCAGATTTGCTTTGTAGCAAGGCAGGTGGTTCCACCTTCCCATCTGGCGTTGGTCTTATTGACTGTGTCAAGTTTGAGTGCTAGCTTGTAAGTAGCGAGTGGCATACCTATATATTTCTTATCGGGTAGAATAGGTATTGTTGTTCCTATTTTAGCGAGCTCGTCAGCTTTGCAATTCCCTGGAATGTCTCTGTGCCCCGGCACCCAGCAAAGGTGAATGTTAAACTGCTTAGCCATCTCTATGAGAGATGAACGGCAGTTGGAGGTGATCTTAGAAGTGGATGAGACTGATTCCAGAGATTTCAACGCCGCCTGACTATCCGAGAAAATGCTAATATCGTTAGTGGATATTACATTCCTCTTGATCCAGGACAGTGCTTCCGAAATCGCCATGATCTCCGATTGAAACACGCTACAGTGATCAGGGAGGCGAAAGGAGAGATTTAGTTTTAATCTGTCTGAGAAAACACCTCCTCCTACACCATCATTGGTTTTAGAGCCATCAGTATAGAAGTGTATCGACTTGTCTCTTACAGCACCTAGGTCATCTCAGAAGGACCTATCTGGGATAGTGACTTTAAAGTTTTTGTCAAAATTGGGCTTGGGTACAGTGTAGTCTATGTTTTCGGGAAGGGTAAGATTGTCTAGTATTATGGAGTGGCCAGTGTAGTTACTTGACCACTGTGAGATTGTTTTGAGTCTTATGGCAGAACTGGTTGCCATTTGCTTACCAATTAAGTCTAGGGGTGGGAGATATAGTAGGATATCTAGTGCTGCGGAGGGTGTTGATCTTAATGCTCCGCTAATGCACAGACACGCTAATCTTTGTACTTTCCCCAAGCTGTCGCGATGTATAGCTTTATCTAGGGCGGTCCACCAGACCACTACGCCATACATCAGAATCGGTCTGATGATAGATACATAGAGCCAGTGGGCGATGCGGGGTTGAAGACCCCATTTGCTGCCGATGGCTTTCTTGCAGGAGTAGAGTGCTATGGTAGCTTTCTTTACTCTTTCTTGGATATTGAGTTTCCAACTAAGCTTACTATCCAAGATGAGACCTAGGTACTTTGCTTTGTCGGTGAAAACTAACTTGGTACCATATAAAGAAGGGGGGTCTATCTGAGGGATTTTGTATTTCCTAGTAAAAAGAACCAACTCCGTTTTCTGAGGGTTAACTCCCAGTCCACATTTGTCGGTCCATTTCGAGAGCTTATTTAGTGCATTTTGCATGAGTTCATTGATCGTGTGAAGATGCTTGCCGGAAATAGCTATAGCGACGTCATCAGCATATGCGATTACTTTGCATCCCACGCCTTCTAGGAGTAGCAAAAGTTCATTTACTACCAGGTTCCAAAGAAGGGGGGATAGGACACCTCCTTGGGGGGTGCCTCTGCTGACAAATCTCCTGGAAGAGGACTCGCCCAGCTCGGTGTTGATAATTCGACTAGTAAGTAGTAAATTAATCAATTTGCGAAGCGAGTGCTCGACCTTGAGTTTTGAAAGGGCATCTACTATAGCCTCCGATTTAATATTATTAAAGGCACCTTCTATGTCAAGGAAGACAACCATTGTGTATTCTTTGCAGTAAATCGTCTTCTCAATGGTGCGTACCAGGGAGTGCAGTGCAGTTTCCACTGATTTACCCTTACAGTAAGCATGTTGGGATTCTGATAGCAGTCTTGCTTCGATGCTACTCCGAAGGTGGGTATCGATCAGTCTTTCTAAGGTTTTTAAGAAGAATGATGATAGGCTAATAGGTCTGAGATCTTTTGGACTAGCGTGAGAGCTCTTACCCGCTTTGGGAATGAAGATTACTTTAACTTCCAACCATAATTTGGGGATGTAAATATTGTTTATACAAAACGTAAGTATAGTTTTCAGCCAGGGCAGAATAATGTCAGTTGCCGACTGGAGTTCAGCAGGTATTATGCCGTCAGGTCCCGCAGATTTGTATGGTTGGAAGCTGCGTAGTGCCCAAAGCAGTTTGTCCTTTGTGACCAGACAATTTGTGTTATTTTGTGTAAGTTGAGTAGGTTGTGTACTGTTAGACGAACTACTAAGTGGAGAAGAGAAGCTACCAGGAAAGTGTGTATCCAGTAGTAGGTCTATTGTTTCTTCGCTTGAAGAGGTCCAAGAGCCATCTGGTTTAATCAGATAGCCAGGAGTACTTGGATTGGTGGAGAGTATTTTTCGTAGCCTTGAGGCTTCCGAGAAGTTCTCAATGTTGTCGCAGAAAAGTCTCCAGGATTTCCGTTTGGCTTTCCTGAGAGTACTTTTGAATACTGCGAGGGCCTCCTTATAAGAGGTCCAGTCTAGGGCACTTTTTGTGAGTTTTGCCCTATTGAATAGCAGTCTGCAGTGTTTTCTTGTGCTGCTAATATCGGAGTTCCACCATGGAGGTTTCGGTTTCCCCTTTGGTCTTATTGTAGGGCATGCCACATCTAATGCTTTATTGCAGGCGGAAGTGAGTTTTCCTACCATGCAGTCAAGCTCTTGTGTGCTGCTCGGGACCGGGGGTATTGAAGAAGGGATTAACCCCTGTAGTGTTTCCCTGTATTTAGCCCAGTCGGTCTTTCGGTAGTTCCGAAACTCTGGTCTGGCTGGGGGATGGTCGTCTAACGAGAATTGGATGTATCGGTGATCTGAGAACGAATGCTCAGCCGAAACTTTCCAGTTGTTGATCGATTGGGAGATATTATCAGATACAAGTGTAATATCTAGAACTTCCTGTCTATTGCAGGTTATAAAAGTTGGTGTGCAACCTTTGTTGCAGTAGGTGAGGTTTGTATTAAGAAAGAAGTCAAAAAGTAACTCACCTCTGTTGTTGGTGTCGGAGCTGCCCCAAATAGAGTGACTACCCAGGATTAGTCCATCCTTGCGCCTCTCTGCATCCGCGATCGCCTCCCTCAGATTGTTCGGAGGTAGAGGGCCTATATCGTCATGGGCGAGATAGGCCGAGACCAGCCAGATTTTGCCCTTGCCAGTCTCCAGTTTTACCACTACTGTATTTCGATCGCTGTAATTAGAGAGTAGGAATATATTGAGATTACTCTTTGCGAGAATGCAGGCTCTTGGCTTACCTTCATTCCTCTTGTGGTAAAGAGTATAATTCTAGATAGATCTTTACTGTAGCGGAAAATATATATTGTTCTTAATACTATATTGCACAATTTACGGACATAAGGTATAAGCTAACTTACTACTGATAAATTTATAACAATTGTAAGAAAGAAGATGTTACTATTCAATTTTAGATGAAAAAGCTACTTAAAAACCTTCCATTAAATTGAAAACTAGCCTAGGTATCCAGGGGAGAAAGAACAGGAGGCCAAACTTGATTTCGAACTTATACAGTTTATGAATATGTATTCAGTATGTAGCAAGTATATAATTACAAATTTTAAATAGCTATTATATCTGTGAAAAATATAAAAGAATAAAATACAAATTTTTGTGAGTTTTTTATAAAAGATTTGAATAAAGTTTTGACTTAAAATTTATATCTATAAACTACATGCTACACACACTACAATGCTTGTTAAGATGTTCATTATTTATACCATGGAACCAAAGTGTACATAGCCTACTTATACTGAAAATAATAAAATATTGAAGACTTTGTAAGTATAATTATAAATATACAGTTTCATATTCGTTAATAAACAAATAAATACTTTTGGAAATATAGAAAATTAAATTATGAAACGTTGTTTTGTTTTGTGAATACTAGTAGGCCGTATGTACACTTTTGTTACGTGGTCCATCTAATACTTGTCAACTACATGCTTGTTAAGAAGTTTATTATTTAAATGCACTGATAGTTTCGCATAATTTTTGATATAATAATAAAAAAAAAACAAAAACTAAAAATAAACAATAAACATTTTTTAAATATACATTTTACGAACGCGATGCGCTGCTCGAGAAATTTACGGTTTCGGAGGTGAAAAGGTAAAAACGGATTTTTATAGATCTCGATGAAATAAGCATAAAATATTAAGAAAAAAATGTTTATTAATCGCTTAGTTTAGAAGATATCGAGGTTTAAAAATTATTTTGTTCCCACGGAATTTCCATGCAAACCAATAATTTTTTTGCTTAGGTACAAAAATAATGCTCCCAAACATCGAGACGTAAACACTCCTTCAAAACAAAAAATAATTCATACTTTGTACATGATTATTTTAATGTTCAGTATCTAAATGTTTATATTCGTACAGGTATACCATTAATTTTTGTAATTAATTTAAATTAAAATTATAAAAGAATAAAATACATATTTTTGTGATTTATTCATAAAGGATTTTAATAAAGTTTTAACTAAAAAATTGGCATTCTTACGATAACTGCAGCGCAAAGGTAAAAAGGTAAGTACAAAATATATTAATCGCTTAGTTAAGGAGCTATCGAGGTTTCAAAATTAATTTATCGCGCGATTTTTATAATTTTGTCACCAAGATTTACAAAATGGCATTGTCAAATCTTTGCGCCACAGTTATCGTAATAGTCCCAAAAATTTATATCTATAAATTTGTCCACCACATGCTTGTTAAAGGACACACATTTAATAAATATATGTAAATTAATATTTAAACACTGAACACTTTTCTGGAGTTCGAACAGGAATCAATAAGTGATCAAAATTGCAATATGTACTAAATTTAATATAAACAATTGGTATATGGTATATCAATAAATTCGTTCTTATTCATATCAATAGCGTTGGCAACACAAGAGGAGAGAGAGGTACCACAAAAATCTGTTAACGGTACTTTTGGCTGTTCGCGGGTTTTCTCATTTATAAACTCAGTGGAAGTGAAGTTAACCTGCACATATTATTTGAAGTGTTTGATATTGAAAAAAATTTATTTCTCCTTATAATAATATTATCAGGTAAGTGTAGTAATTCACTTAGATATTGTACATTATTTGCACAATTTTATTATAAAGAATATTTGTGTCATTTATACACAAATTATCTTATTAGGGAGAAATTTGTTTTCCATTCTGCGAATTTTATTTAGTGTGTACTCGCACCTTTTATGTTAAGTGACATCTATTGGCTTCTAGAGAAATCACTTCATAAATATGTGTGTAGTCTAGATACCAATAGATGTCACTTTATATAAATGGTGTATGTATACGCTAATTTACAGTACTTCACCATATTATTAGACCAATGCAAAAAACAATCACCCCAGTTCTGAAAGTCGTATTTGCGAGTCACATACGACCATATCGTATTTTGTAATAGCAAATACATTACAAAATATGAGTATGGTTGTATGCGACTCACAAATACGACTTTCAGAATTTGGGTGAATGTTAAAGCGGTTGGTATGTTAAAGCTCGTAGTACACTTCTTTATTAATTTACTAAATAATCTATGTACTAATATAAACAAAACCTTAAAAATTGGTAAATGAAGATTAGATTTTATAAAAAATAAGTAGCGTTAATATTTCTATTATGGGTATTTATTTTTTGCTTGGCCCCTTTATGCTTTTATTTGACACGGCGTATTTTAAAAACAAGATTGAACCATATTTTTAGTTAATAAAACCACTCCTAAACGAAAAAAATATTCAGAAAACACGTGTCCAGTCCAATCATTCAAGCCTTTAGCAAAATTACAATTATATAAAACCTATCGCAAAATATACCCAAATGACTCCAAATAGTTATACATTTGAAACCTATTTGCAAAAAAATTTTGTTTTCTTTTCCTTTATTTGGGTCTGAAGTACTGTACCTATATACTTTATACTAACTATTTATTTACTCTTTTCTATTCAATTATTATAATGTATATTTTAAGTTTGACATCTATGTATATACAGTCAAAATCGGTTATACCGACCCTCAAGGGACCGACGAATTTGATCGTTATAAGCGATAGGTCGCTATAACCGTCATCAATGTTCAATGGGATTATACCTAATGGAGCTCAATCGGGACCGGAGAATTGGTCGTTATAACCGATGTCGTTGTAAGAGATTTTAACTGTATAAGGGTATTCTTGAATTTTTCCCTTTCAAGTGTGTACTACCAAATAACTATTTTTCATAATGGATGGGATGAAGGTTAAGAAAGCTCATTAGCTGACCTCGAAATTAGTTTTGTTAGATTTTTATTTTCCGACTATGTCAGCGTGCAGCCAAAGCGAAGAAAAAGAAAAAACGAAAAGAACCGCATTTTCTCTCTCAACACATTTGCCTACGCTGTAAAGGATACCGTAGCAAAAGGCGACGCTAACAAGCTGCTAACTGTTGGGCAGAGAATTACAGCATATTTCTAATCAGTTTTACAAAGATCGCCGGATTATCAGCACGATTCATCATCCGTCCTAGAACGATTGCCTTGCTGCAAGTAAAATTCGGGTATAGTGTGGTGGATGCTCTAATTAGTATTATTATTAAAATTAAGGCAAAGTGACATATTATTTAAATACGAGTAATTTGTGGAGATTTGTTTGTCTTGTGATCTAAGCGTGTTTTTACAAAGTGAGGTAAATTTGATTCACATAAGTAGCGTTGTAGTGCCTGTAAGGGAGTATAAGTGGTAATATCAGTGATATCCAATAACTCTAATCGTAGCTAAAATCGCATCTTAACCTACAAGGGAATATACCTACATATATACATCGTCCAGGCTGTGCGCACATCCAGAACGAGAAATACCATCATCCAGCTTCTAAAACAAATGTAAGTGACATTTTCTATATAAATTTAATTTTCAAAACCAAATTCCTGATACTACCATAGATTGTCCGTCCCTAAGACGAATTGAGAGAAAAAAAAAATGGTTTAATACCTACCTATTTGAAGTTTAATTAACTAAAACATAATTACTATAACTATTTTTAAAATTTAAATATACAAGTCTACTTACAACTAAATTAATTGCTCTATATCTATACATATACCTACACCTACTTAACATTGAATTAATAATTTCTTATCAATAATATTATATATTTACCTATATGAAACACACGTCCACACATCTAATTTAAATACCTTTACATACCCAAATGCATACCACAGAATATCCGAAGTAAATACGTAATGAATTCGTACAATAACTTAAAACTATCTTGCACCAATAAAACTGTTTGAATTATATAACATAATGAAAGCCTAAGATTTTCCTTTAATGGGGGTTGATTGTTGGTCAAACATTTCTCACTTGCACTAATCTTCTGCACAAGTGTACTTTAGGGACAATTATTAAAATACGGGTATACCTATAATTGTCACGGTGATTCACTATAGGTGAATGGGTGGGTAAAGTGTATCCAAGGGGACAGTCCATCAGTCACCCTGAGAGGAAGCAGTGAATCAGGTGAGAGTATAATAATATGTCCGTCCGTTTTACACCTGTTTTATTGTCCGTTGACACCCAGTGCTTAAGAATCTTGGCATGAATTTTTTTTGTTACGATGTTTGTATTTACCTAAGATACAAGGACCCTCCCATATTCGGCGAGTTCAGCCGCGCTTTAACCGCAAGCATGCCAAGTAGCGTATCCTTAGGTAAACACCAATACGGCAAATTACATTTTGCCCAACTACGTTGTAACAAAATGGCGCCCAACGTGGGGCATAGTAAAAGAGGATTAAAATCCGCGATCTTTTTATGCACGTTGTTCTTTTTCGGTTATGTTGAGAATCGGAATAGTCCCGGTACTTGGAATCAAATTTTCGATCCGCGTTGCGTCCGATAAGTTTACTGATCCGAATGAGAATTGTTTCCTTTTGCGTTAGTCCAACTTATTCGAACATAATTTGATTAGTTGTTGCATGTAAAAGCTCAATCCATTTAAAATCTAATTTAGTTAGTCCTTATAGTTAGACGGGATAAGGTCGAACTTAAGTGCAACTAAGGGCAGAACGAGTTAGACATTTTCATTCTTGAAAATTTGCGACTTTGTTTTGCGTACAACCAATTGATTACAGCTGCCATGTCCGTCCGATTATATAAGATTTGTGCAATTAGTGAGAAGAAAACCAATGTTAACCCCCAGAAAGGTGCATGATAAGAAAAGTTACTGATTAATTACCAGAAAAGTTGTGAAGATAAAATGGGAAAAGATTCTTTACCAAATAAGCGATTAAGAGACAAAAATATTTACTATACAAAACAAAACACTTCAAGAGGTCGTTCTTCAAATAGTGGCAGAAAAGATCAGTCATATACTGGTGATAGTAGGTCTGAAGGTATACATCCAAAAGCTACTCAACCTAAAGTTTTGAGAACTCCACAGAAATCTATGCAACCAACCATTGCAAGGAATTCCCCTTTGCCAGTATCGCACAGTAGTCCTTCCGCAGAACCTCCGCAAATACAAATCGAATCTAATATGAACGAAGACTTACCTTGTTCTAGTCAAAATGTTCAAAATGGAGGCATACGAAATGTGTCTGATCCGGGTGTACAATTAGCTGTCGAGGCTAGTAAAGAGGATGAATTACCCTGTTGTAGCAGTAGTGTTCGTAATGGAGGTGTCCGAATAGTGCCTGAAAATAATTCTTCGATACATCATGTAGTCAATGATGTTAGTATGTCATCTCAAATACCAACTGTTAACAATAATGTTGGGGTAGAACCAGTTGTTGCTGCTTTCCAAAGAATTTTAGAAGCCAACCAAAAGGTTTATATCAATGAGCTTAATGCCCCTATTCCGTAAGACAATTTTTGTTAAGTTGAGTTGAAATTTGGTTGAAATTTGAAATTCGGTATTACTGAATACAACTCTGAGAAGAAGAGTTGCCTGTCAACATAAAATCAAGATGGCGGATCCTCTCTAGAGTTGTGTGCGTATTTTTTCTGGTATTATGATAGACAACTCAGTTATGTTTTGGTTGCTAGAGCTGTCAAAAACTAACAACTGGATTTTAGTAGTTGCTTGGGAGTAAATGACATACGAAAGGTGGAAAATGAACAAAAGGACGTATATAGGACAAATAAAATAATGCAATATTATTAATAACGTAATTAAAAAAACTGCGTTTAAAAGCATACAGTCCACATCAGTTGGAGAAAATAGTTTTACATCTTCAGCACTCGGAAGTGGTAGTGGTATTGCAATTGCAGTCGAGCGTCCATGCAATTTTAACAAATCTTTGGTTTCGATTTGAACGAAGCAAAATGCTTCTGTGTTCGTACAAAAACACTTGTAAATATTTAAAATTAACATTAGTAATTTACACATTGCAAATACATATTCTTAACTTAGCATTTTTTCTAGTTGGAATATTGGAATATGTCACAGATAGATACACACAACAATAATAATATTATCTTCATCATTATTATCATTAAAAAAAACCAAATCAAAACATATTTTCATTCTGTTTTTATTGAATATTGAGTTTCTGTTGGCAAAATTATTTTCTACTTCGACCACCAGAGGTCAGATTTACGTTAAATAGTCAATTGGTAGTTGTTATTCGCATCTAAAAGTATGCAATTTTTTTTACAATCACAACTGAAAAAGGTTGTTTAATATAATATGAAAAATTCGTTGAGTTGCGCGAAAGTGGAGTTGAATGACAGCCAACTCGAATAAATTGAGTTGTGTTATGGAATAGGGGCATAAGTCTATCAAAGACACCTTAGTCGATCAATTCGATAAGCTTTAGATCAACAGACAAACAACGAGACCTATAGAAGAGCATCGAATTCATCGAAATCTACCATCAGAGTTTGAGCAATTATTAAATGCTTCTATGTCTACAGGACATAATCGTCAATTTGACATGCCAAGTCAAAATACTAACCCATCGACTTATGCTCAAGTACTCAAAATTTAAAAATGTCAAATATCTTTTGATGGAAACGGCAATGTTCAGGATTTCCTCTTTAAGGTGGAAACTTTAAAAGATAAAAGAATCCTCATGCTACTTACGAATCACTTAAGTATGCTATCGTTAAAGAGTTTGGAGATATAGATAATGATCAGAATATGATCATACAAATTTTAGGAAAGCGACAAGGGTATACAGAAAACTTTGATGATTTTTATACCGCCTTGATTACTATGAATAGTAGACTTCGTGAGGCAATGCATGATATAAAACTGATAGATCTACTAAAGAAAAATGTGAAAGGAAGTCTTGGGGCTTTACTTTTTTCATATCAAGTAACTAGCCTTGAACATCTCCGCGATATTGCAAGAAAGGCGGAACTATTTCTACAGCATCAAACTCACCAGAGATTTCAACAACCGAAACGCTTTGTGAATGAATTAGAAGATGTTGATTCACATAACGGGAAGGTTGATGTTAGTTATACTGAAGGGGAAGTTGCGAAGATCCTATCCAACAAAGTATCCCGTAGATAGGTCAAAATTTCGATGTTGGAATTGTGACCAAGTTGGTCATTCATTTTATGACTGCCCTTCCAATATTAGAAACCTGTTATGTTTTAGATACGGAGATAAAAATGTAGCGACACCTAAGTGTCATAAGCATTTGGAAAACAATACCGTGAGCGAGATGGCCACCGGGGACTCTCGTTCGATGAACCCTTCCCCGAGTCAACAACTTCAAATAGAATATTAGATAGCCATAGGCAGTCTAATATTCAAAATCTAAACCTAGAAGAAACTCTGAATTCAGCGACGCCAGTTCTAAAGATTGCGAAACGAAATGTAAGCAAAATAAACTCATCAGTGCAAACTGACAGCCCAAAGTTATCTCTTCATCAAAGAGTAATTAATTACCACACTGCACGTGCAAAAATATTTGGAACTGAAGTTAGACCGTCTAAAACTATTTCAAAAAGAATTCAGAATTGCCGCAATAGATACAAATGTCGTAAACAATATAGAAAAGTCCTTGAAAGTACATACATCAATGAGAGCACAGACCAAAGACCATTCGTTAACGTAAAATTGGGTTCAGAAACAGTATACGCATTGTTAGATTCAGGTGCATCCGTTAGTGTCCTCGGGAAAAATTGTTTTGAGTTTCTAAAAAGAAATGCAATTGATGTCAAAACAATCAAATCTCACCTTAGCACAGCGGATGGTGCAAAACAGAACCATGTACAGAACAGAACAGAACAGAACTTCCTGTTTCATTCAACAACCTTACAAAAACCTTAAACTTTTACATTGTTCCAAACTTGCAACAAGAAGTTTATCTTGGCATAAACTTTTGGAAAGAGTTCAAAGTCGCTCCACAAATAGTTTCGGAACTAACTGTTAGCGAAAATAATTTAATCCCTGACGCAAAGTTAATAGTGTGACAAGAAAGGATGCTTATCCTTTGCCACACATTAGCGGATTGTTAAGCAGATTAAAAGACACACATTTCATAAGCGGGATTGATCTGAAAGATGCCTTCTGGCAAATCCCACTTGAAAGTGAGTCTAGAGAAAAGACGGCATTTGCTGTGCCCGGCCGGCCACTGTACCAGTTTACAGTTATGCCTTTCGGGCTATGCAACGCCCCTCAAAGGATGAGTCGGCTCATGGATCGGGTAATCCCTGCTCGTATCCGTGAGAACGTATTCATTTATTTAGATGATCTGTTAGTGTGTTCGGCAACGTTTGATGAGCATCTTAGTTTGTTAACGGAGGTAGCATCTTGTTTCCATAAAGCTAATCTAACAATAAACGTAGAGAAGAGCAAATTTTGCCAAAAAGAAATCAAATTCCTTGGATACATTGTCGGTCAAGGCTGCTTGAAAACCGACCCGGACAAACTAGAAGCGATATCTAATTTTCCCATTCTGTAAGACAGATTCGAAGATTCATAGGTATGGCGGGTTGGTACCGACAGTTTATCCATAACTTTGCAGACTTAGCTGCTCCCCTAACTGACTGCCTCCGAAAATCTAAAGACTTTGTGCTAACCGAAGCCGCGACTATTGCCTTTCAAAAATTAAAGGATGCCTTAACATCTGCTCCTATACTAGCTCAACCGGATTTTACTAAAGCATTCACAATACAATGCGATGCTTCAACGACGGGTGTAGGGGGGGTACTATACCAGGTAGACGAAGAGGGTCGCGAGAGGCCTATAGCGTTTGTATCGCAAAAATTGAATAAAGCCCAAAAGAATTACACCGTGTCTGAATTAGAGTGCCTGGCTGCTATGGTGTGTGTAAACAAATTTAGACCTTACGTTGAGGGGCTTCCTTTCAAAATCGTAACAGACCACTCCAGCTTGAAATGGCCTATTGCACAAAAAGATCTTAACGGTAGACTTGCCAGGTGGAGTTTAAAGTTACGATTTTGTTATGGAGCACCATAAGGGGTCATTAAATGTTGTACCAGACACACTTTCTCGCATTAATATGGACGAGTTAACTATGACTAACGCGCATTATGAAATAGATCTCAGTTCACCATATTTCTTCTCAGGTGATTATGCTAAATTAAAGTTGGAAATAATAGAGAATCAAAATAACTTACCCGATACTTGTGTGTCAGATAACCTAATCTACAAAAGGGTAATGTTTCGTAGTGGTTCTGAGGACGAAGAATTATCCCTGTGGAGACTGTGGTTGCCGAACGAGTTGACGACAGAAGTGATAGCAAATGCGCATGATAAAGTAGGGTGTCATGGAGGTTTTGCTAAAACCTTTTTCAGAGTTCGACAGAAGTACTTTTGGCCTGTAATGGCAAAGCAAATCCGGTCATATACAAGTAGTTGTGATGTGTGTAAAAGTGTAAAAGCACCAAACACCACCCTCCGTCCACCAATGGGCAAACAGGTGATCACAGAAAGACCAATGCAACGGCTGTATATTGATTGTGTTTAAGAATATTTGTATTTTTCATCATATGCATTTAAATGTACATCTTTGAAGTCATATTTGCTTTTAATTATTATTATTGTTATTTGATTGCTTTACATCTTAATTGGTTCATCTTACCAAACATTTATAACATACACTTTGCTTTGTATAATTGACTTCTAATTTTCAAGTTCAAGTTCAAATAACCGTAACGCTCTCTCTCAGTTGTTTCTTTCATTTGTATAACAGTTGAACTGTCTAATTGTAATCTGAATTTAACTTGTCTCGTCCACTTGGATTTTGACCGCAGCAGAGCTAACTGCTAAGTACAATTTTGACTTCACCAAATAAATCATTTTTTATAACGTTGCTGGAATTCTCGTTCGTTTTTATTCTTTGGCGGTGCCTATCATTGCAAGTGCTGGTCCTTCGCTTTGACTCAAATCATTCGCATTATCAACCATCTTTTTGGTCCATATCGAGCCGGATCTTATCATATTTATTGAAACTAATCATTCATCGAATCGGTTATCGCTGATTAAATTAATTGTATTGTGTGAAAGGTGTCGCTGTGCTGTGCATTCATTGTTGGCTAACGGAACTGCCGTTAATCATATTTCTTCTCGTCAAATGCGCTCGCATCGTAATCGCACAATAAATCATTATCAAAATTGAATAATAATTGGACTTATTTAGTGAACTTTCTTTTTTCGTACTATTTTTTGCACAATTGGCGAATGCAATTTTCATGGTCACACGCATGTATGTATGTATGAATCTATCAACAGGAAGCAATTAGCAGCAAAAGTGTTTTTGCCACGTGGAATAAGTTTTCATATGAATACTTTGATATCAACGTGATTGATCTAAACTCTTGATCGAACATTCATTAGAACAGGTGCTCATTCGTTTCTCGCGCGTTTTTTACTATATTCAAAGACAATTTCGAAATATATCTCGTGGGAAAATGGTTGCCAGTGTGAGTCTTTCAACTCTTCGTGCATCACGGGGTAATCTAAAGGCTTCATTAACGAAATTAATTACCTTTGCGGAAAAAATTACCGAACTCGTTACAGTTGTAACCCTTGAGGTTCGTTTAGAAAAAGCAGATGAATTGTGGACTAGGTTTTATGCTTCGCAGCAGCAAATGTATGAGCTTAACGATGAAGATGGCTATGTTGATCCTGAAGAAGAATTCGACGAATTCGAAACAAAATTTATGCAGGTTAAAGCGCTGCTTCGGGCCGCAGTTCGGGATAGGCAGACGATTCCACAAACTAATACCCCTCCTAACCGTGCTCCCGAGCATAGGGTAGAAAATCCACCCCCCGATAATTCATATTTGCCTAAATTTCACATCGAACCCTTTTCGGGCTCTTATCGGGATTGGCCTTCGTTCCGCGACATGTTTCAAAGTTCGGTACACAACAAGAAACACTTGTCGCCTACACAAAAATTCCATTTTTTGCGTTCATGTCTCCGTGGCGAGGCACCTAATCTGCTTACACACATTCCGGTGTCTGATGAGCAGGCATGGGATAGGATGGAGAAAAGGTATGACCGACCACGGTATATCATCAATAATCTTTGGAAACCCTTATGCAGCTTCCTTCAATGCAAGCTTCGAACGTCAAAACCGTACGGAAAATTTCGGATGGTGCTGACGAAGTGATAAGGGGGCTTAATTCATTAGATTCGTATGAAAGGGACCCGTGGATAATATACTTGCTATTAAACAAACTCGATTCAGATACCCGACAGGCTTGGGCAGCAGCTAGTATTGACGAGGATTACCCAGCCGTCGTTGATTTGTTGAATTTTCTCGAACGTCGTTGTGAGGCACTTGAGTCCTGTAAAGGAGTTTCGCGTGAATGCAACAAAGGTAAGCCAGACGGCGTGAGAAGTATGCATGTAGTGTCCACCATTCAGTGTCCGAAGTGCAAAGCATCACATGCACTTCCGGATTGCCCTAAATTTCTTGCAATGCAAATAGCGCCAAGAAGGGAATTTGTGAAATCCCAAAAGCTTTGCTACAATTGTTTGCGTGGTAGACATAGTGCATCAAGGTGCTTGTCCACGTTTCGGTGTAGGAGCTGCCAGTCAAAACATCACAGTTTGGTGCATCCTAGCACAACAGATCCTGTCACCTCCAATACCGGTACGAGTAATCACGATGCGGAACCTGCTGTTGTTCAAACAACGGAGTCCAATGCCAATACAGGGTCAACACCTGACAATCCCGATCCACTCATAACGAACCATTCGCTTAATTCTACTTCGTATCAGGTACAAACCTTACTGCCAACGGCTGTTGGTAAGGTATTAGATCAATTCGGTAATTATCAGCTAGTGCGTATGTTAATCGATACTGGATCACAGGTGTCATTTGTCTCCGAATCTTGCGTCCAAAAACTTGGAGTTAAACGCACAAATGCCCGCATTCCCATAAGCGGAATTGGTGCAACCCCTGCTGGACAATCACAAGGGCTCGTTTCGCTGGTAATCGGTTCGCGGTACGATTCAACAAGTATTGCGGTAGATACTTATATCTTATCTCGAGTAACGTCGGCATTACCAAGCTTTTCATTTACTGTGGCGGATTGGAGTCACATCTCCAACCTAAATTTAGCTGATTCGTCTTTTAATCACTCCAATCCAGTAGACATTTTGCTCACAGGGCTTGGGACATTCTTGAAGGTGAAATCATTCGCGGCGTGAACGGACATCCTATTGCGCAAAAAACAATATTTGGTTGGGTGTTGGCGGGTACAATGGCTTCGGACAGGACAGAATTTAATAGGAACAATGACATCTTACAATCGCATCACACAACTCTTGACATCGACGCAGCTTTGCAAGCTTTTTGGACGATCGAGGAGATTGACCCCCGATCTATCGTTTCCGCAGAAGATAGAGCAATTGAGCAGCATTTTGTGAACACTCATCGACGTGACGATCAGGGCAAATACATCATTCGTCTTCCTTTCAAAAACCCACCAATCTTCGCTGAAACTCTTGGGTGTGCGATTTCTCGATTGAAAGCTATGGAAAGGAAGTTCCTTAGAAATCCAAAACTCTTTTTATGTTATTCTCGGTTTATGGAAGAATATTTGTCGTTAGGTCACATGGAAAGAATTCCAGCATCCGAAGTTGATAAACCTAATGTTTTTTATTTGCCTCACCATGCCGTGTTTAACCCTGATAGTGCCACTACGCGTTGTTGTGTTCGACGGTTCGGTCAAAGATTCGAAAGACATTTCCTTGAACGATTCGCTCATGATAGGTCCACCGATTCAACGTGACCTATTCTCTGTTTGTGTTAGATTTCGACGTCACCCATACGTGTTTACCGCAGACATCGTTAAGATGTTTCGTCAGATCTGGGTAGCCGGTGAAGATACTGACTATCAGCGAATCGTCTGCCGAACAGCCCCATCCAAACCCGTTGAACATTTTCGGTTACGCACGGTGACATATGGCACATCGTGTGCTCCATACTTGTCGGTTTGGGTTCTCGAGCAATTAGCGTGTGATTATCGCGAAGACTATCCTGTAGCCTCAGAGATAGTCCTCAATGATTTTTACGTGGACGATAATGTGTCCGGAGGGGATTCACTCCCTGATATATTATTTAAACGGCAACGCCTCGTTGAACTACTCGCAAAGGGTGGCTTACACCTAAGCAAATGGCAAAGTAATTGCCCAGAACTTCTCCAAGATGGACAAATTCAAAGCGAAAGTGTTTAAATCGATAGCGCAAATGATTCGTGGGTAAAAGTCCTTGGTTTGTATTGGAATTCCAAGCTCGATCATTTCTCTTTTCGTATTAATCTCTCTCCAGAGGAATCCAATACAAAGCGCCAACTCCTCAAGGAAGTTGCACGAGTTTTCGACCCTCTCGGATTTCTCGCGCCTTCGGTCGTGCAACTCAAAATAATACTGCAAGAGTTATGGCATCAGAAACTCAGCTGGGACGATCCTCTACCAGACGCTATCGCTACGCAATGGCAGAAAAGACGCCAAGAGCTTCCACTGCTGACCCAAATCAGTGTAAATCGGTGCATTGGCCTATCGGATTCAAATTCTCAATTGCACGGTTTCTCCGACGCGTCGACATCCGCATATGCCGCGGTTATATATTCACGCTTCGTTTCGCCTGATGGAATTATTAAAACGAACATTGTAGTGGCAAAGACGCGCGTTGCCCCATTAAAACAACTTACCATTCCTCGGTTGGAATTGTGCGGAGCTCTCCTACTTACCCGGTTACTTGTCTCGGTACAGAAGTCCTTAAACCTAACCTGTTCAAACGTTTTCGCTTGGTGACTCCCAGGTCGTCCTCTCCTGGCTATCATCTCCCTCTCGACGGCGGGATATCTTTGTCGGCAATCGGACTGCCGAGATTCTTACCACCATACCCAGGAGTAGGTGGTTCCACGTCAGATCCGAACAGAATCCCGCGGACTGTGCTTCACGTGGCGTAGCACCATCGGCTTTAGTCAATCACCCTCTTTGGTGGACAGGACCTCAGTGGTTATCTCAGGATGAAGAAACCTGGCCTATCATCAGAACCATGGAAGAGCACCCAGACTGCAAACAAGAAGAGAAAAAGCAGTTCCAACAATCTTGCCTCGTTGTCAATCAAAACCACTTTTTCGATTTTCTAACCCCTCGCGTATCTTCCTGGAATCGGTTAGTTCGCATCACCGCCTTCATTTTTCGGTTTATTTCGAAGTGTCGTAAACGATCTCATCCAACCACAGATATTCTTCTTCCTTCTTAAATTTACGACGCTAAACAGGCCATACTTCAATGGCTGCAAAATCTTTGTTTCGGAGAGTCCCTATCATACTTTAAAAAACACGGTCGTTTTCCCCCATCTTGCAAACTCGCTAATTTGACTCCATTTCTAGATGACCATCGCATTTTACGTGTAGGAGGAAGAATCCAAAACGCAGACCTATCATTCAACGTAAAACACCCGATCATCCTTCCAAAGGGACACCATGTCACGAAGCTCACCGCCCTCGACTTTCATCAACGACTCCTACATCCTGGAGTTTCAACGCTGTTCGTCCATATTCGCCAGGAGTTTTGGATCATTGGCTGCAGAAATCTTTTGCGTAAACTCACCCATGAGTGCGTTAAGTGCTTTCGCCAACGGAAAGTAATGGCTACTCAAATCATGGGTAGTCTGCCGCAAGTCGACCTTTCACGCACTGTGGCTGTGACTACGCTGGTCCAATCCCCATAAAGATGAAATTCGGAAGGAAAACTCACATCACGAAGGGCTACATTGCGTTATTTGTATGCCTGAGTACTAAGGCGATCCACTTGGAACTCGTCAGTGACCTTACAACAAACGCATTCCTCGCTGCACTCCGTCGGTTTGTCGCGCGTCGTGGTAAGCCGTCGCACATGTACTCCGATAATGGAACAAACTTTCGTGGATCGGCAAAAGTGTTATCCGATATGCAAAAACTGACCCTCTCCGAACACCATAATTCCATCGTTGCCGAGTCTCTTGCTCGGGATTCCATAGCTTGGCACTTCATTCCACCTTCGGCTCCCCACTTTGGCGGTTTGTGGGAAGCCGGGGTGAAGTCTGTGAAGCAACATCTTCGACGTGTTATCGGCCCCGATACCCTAACATTTGAACAATTGTACACCCTTTTGACACAAATCGAATCGTTACTCAATTCTCGTCCTTTGTGTAAAATTTCTGACCAAGATATTGACCCACTAACACCCACTCATTTCGTTATAGGTGAACCTTATTCAGCTGTACCTGAACCCACGTCAGAGATCCCACAAACCCGATTGTTATGCTGGCAGGCCATACAAGCAAAGCTGCATGGATTTTGGAAGCGCTGGAGTATGGAGTATTTGACTTCGCTCCAACAAAGACCACGCTGGCGGCATCCTCATCGCGACTTTCAACTGGACGATCTGGTGGTAATCAAGGACAGCAACTTGCCACCCGGGAAATGGGCCATGGGACGAGTTATTTGCCTACATCCTGGCAAAGATGGTCATATCCGTGTGGTTACTTTGCGGACAAAAAATGGAGACTTCGTGCGCCCGATACACAAGCTCGCTTTACTTCCCATAAGCTGAAACGTTGTTCCAGGGGCGGGGGAATGTTTAAGAATATTTGTATTTTTCATCATATGCATTTAAATGTACATCTTTGAAGTCATATTTGCTTTTAATTATTATTATTGTTATTTGATTGCTTTACATCTTAATTGGTTCATCTTACCAAACATTTATAACATACACTTTGCTTTGTATAATTGACTTCTAATTTTCAAGTTCAAGTTCAAATAACCGTAACGCTCTCTCTCAGTTGTTTCTTTCATTTGTATAACAGTTGAACTGTCTAATTGTAATCTGAATTTAACTTGTCTCGTCCACTTGGATTTTGACCGCAGCAGAGCTAACAGCTAAGTACAATTTTGACTTCACCAAATAAATCATTTTTTATAACGTTGCTGAAATTCTCGTTCGTTTTTATTCTTTGGCGGTGCCTATCATTGCAAGTGCTGGTCCTTCGCTTTGACTCAAATCATTCGCATTATCAACCAGATTTGCTGGGGCCATATCCAAGAACGAAGCAAGGCAATTCGGTCATTTTCATTGCAGTCGACCATTTCACTAAGTTTATCTTTCTAAAGTCACTCAAGAAAGCGTGTTCAATAGCTATTACTAAGTTTCTCGAATCTAACATATTCCACCTTTTTGGTACACTACAGTATATCCACAGCGACAACGGGAAGCTTATAACATCAAACATATAAGGACGGGACTACATAGCCCACAAGTCAATGCCTCCGAGAGAGCCAATAGGGAGATTTTGTCTAAATTGCGAGTGCTAATAAAAAATGAACACGGAGAATGGGATAGATATATATCCTTAATCGAATCAATCCTCCGTAGTGATTACCACTCAACCAATAAATGTTTGGCAACAACTGTCAAACGAAATGGAAGTTCCTAAGGTGGCCGCGTGAACTGACTGGCGACTGCGGCGCTAGAAGGAAACACAGAGACATGTTCAGAAAAGTTTGAGAAAAACAGCATTCATTCGCAGTTGGAATCAACCACGTCGTTTAATAATAATTTGTGTTCAGCTTTTATTGCGTTTTAATAAAGTTTAATAAAATTTACATTTTGGTGTCGACTTTTAACGTTATATTAAAAATACATTTTCAGGTAAATTCAAATAGTGGATGTTTTCACGGCAGGCATCCACTATAAATGGTGACCCCGACGTGATCGGGCAAAAACCGTAACTACGTCATTTTAAAAAACCCGATCTTCTGTGAAAAAACATTTTTTGCATTTTCTCATGCCACCGAGATATAATTTACGCGGCAGATTAGTTTTCACCGACGACGAATCTTCCAACTCAGACGACAACATAGACTGCTCACTCAATACGAGTAATACAAATAATAATTCAAAAATGTCTCAGCCACCAGAACAACCAACCACCGATCTAGTCAACCAGCTACGTGAAGATCTTCAAGCAGCGCACGAGCTTATAAAGGCAATGCAGAAAACTCAGCTGGCCCAGACACTCGCCACATCATTGCAAACTGCACCGCAAGCCGAAACATTAGGTGCACAGCAACAACAACAACAGCAGCATCTTAACACCAACGAACCATCCACATCTGGTGCGAGACTGGGAGTTCAACGTCCTTCGGCGCAATGCATAGTACTGCCGAAATTTAATGCTATGTGCCCCCAACTCTGGCTCGCGCAAGTGGAAGTTGCATTTCAAATGCGAGGTGTACTCAGCGATGACGATCGCTACTCGAATTTGTTGGTTAGTTTGGAGGGTGACGCACTGCAAGCGGTAGGCGATTTGGTGAGTAACCCACCTACATATAATAAATTTCCAGCATTAAAGGACAGGCTAATAAATCATTTTGCTCCCACACCTGAGTCTCAGCTACGGCGCATGCTGCGAGGTGAAGACATGGCTGGAAAAAAACCATCAGCTATCCTCGTGCATATGAGACATCTCGCAGATGGGCATTGCAATCCATCGGTAATGCGAACTCTCTTGTTCGACCGGTTGCCCGAAAATATTTGCACAGTCTTGATAGCAACCGGCCAAGAAGACCTCGACAAGCTAGCCGAAGTCGGAGACAAAATTTACGACATGACCAATGCCCACTTGTGCACAGTCTCCACTTCAGCACCAGGTACTGTGCAGGCCATATCGCATACTGAATCCACTCCGTTCGACCAACTAAGAAAATCCATCGAGATACTGCAGCGAGAAATCCAAACTTTGAAGCTGAGAAGTCGTTCTAATAGCAGAGCGTCATCAAGGAACAGATCCCAAAGCCGTGGTAAACGACCCGGGGCAGGTGATATGAAGTTGTGCTACTACCACAAAAAGTTCGGCGATGAGGCACGGGCATGCAAACCGGGCTGTCCTAAATGGACGGAAAACTAAAACAGCCGTCGGGTGTACAGGCGATCGCCCACGGCAACAATGATCGCCACCGTCTACAAATTTTCGAACAGAAAAGCCGTATATCATACCTGATCGACACCGGCGCAGACATTTCCGTCCTGCCCGAAAAATACGCCAACAACAAATCACCCACAATATCAAAACTTTTTGCTGCCAACGGTGCCAGCATTTCGACATATGGTACTAAGACAATGGTTCTAGATCTTGGGCTTCGACGAGAATTTCGTTGGCTTTTCACAATCGCCGACGTTAAGCAGCCTATCATTGGTGCCGACTTCATCCACCATTTCGATCTAACCATACGACTTAGTAAGAAAATGCTAATCGATAACCTCACTAAACTAAGCATCCAAGGCAGTATAAGTAACAGCTCACAACCAACGGTGAGAACAATCGATGAAACCAACCGGTTTGCTGATATCCTGGGCGAATTCGTCGACATCACACGAGACAACCACCTCAGCGTTCACGAACACTGCGTACAGCATCACATTATCGTCCGAGGCCATCCAGTTGCGGAAAGAGCTCGCCGAATTGCCGGCGATAAACTCAAAGCGGCGAAGGATGAGTTTCAAAATATGATGCACCGAGGGATATGTCAACCATCCAAGAGTGAGTGGGCATCACCGCTGCAAATGGTAGAAAAGAAAGGCGGTGGTTGGAGGCCGTGTGGTGACTATCGCCGCCTCAATCGAATCACCGTACCGGATAGATATCCTATACCACATCTCCGAGATTTCAGCCACCAGCTAACCGGATGTACTATTTTTACTACCCTGGATCTAAAGGCAGCTTACCATCAAATTCCACTCGCTCCCAAGGACCGACCAAAGACGGCTGTCATAACACCATTCGGCCTATACGAATTTAACGTAATGACGTTCGGCTTGTGCAAAGCCGCTCAAACGATGCAGCGGTTTATGGACACCGTGCTAAGAGGATTGGATTTCTGTTTCTGTTTCATCGACGATATTCTCATTGCATCCATCAACGAAGAACAGCATCGACAACACCTCCACGTCATCTTCAAAAAACTGAAACAGTTCGGTCTGGTCATCAATGTCTCCAAATGCTTCTTCGGACAGACTGAGGTAAGATACCTAGGGTACACCGTCAACAGGACAGGTATTAAGCCTCCCATCGACAGAGTCGAGGCTTTGGTAAACTTTCCCAAGCCACAGACGATGGATAAACTGCGAAAGTTCCTGGGCTCATGGAATTTTTACCGAAGTTGTATGCCTGGCGCTTCAGAAACTCAAGCTCCCTTAGTAAACTTGACGATTGGTGCGAAAAAACGCGACACACGGCCTGTTCAATGGACACCCGAAGCTGACAGAGCATTCGAAGAATGCAAAGTAAAGCTGAAGGACGCTGTGCAACTCGCTCATCCATGCTTAGGTGTGCCGCTAGTACTACGTTGCGACGCCTCAGATATCGCTATTGGGGCCGTTCTCGATCAACGAATCGGTGATGTACTACAACCACTTGGCTTCTTCTCAAAAAAACTAAGTCCAAGAGAATCCCGATACAAAGTTTACGATCGTGAACTACTGGCCATCTACCAAGCAGTTAAGCATTTCCGACATCTCATCGAAGGCCGTGAACTTATCATCCTCACCGACCACAAGCCATTGGTGCATGCATTCGACCAAAAATCTGATCGCGCCTGTGATCGCGTTGCAAGGCAACTGGAGGAAATCGGCCGTTTTTCAACGAGAATCGAGCACATACCAGGAGTAGAAAACGTGGTAGCTGACACCTTTTCCCGTATCAACGCCATCGATATGCCTGTGATGGTTAGTGAGGGAGATCTAGCCACTATGCAACAGGAGGATGAAGAGTTGAAGCAGCTACTGGCAAATCCCGAAAAATCTTCGCTCCAGCTTCGAGGACTACGAGTCGACGATACAGATGCCATGGTATTTTGCGACATCGGAGGCACCGTAATTCGTCCATATCTGCCAAAGAACTTACGCAGAAAAGTGTTCGATAATGCTCACAGCCTTTCACACCCCAGCGGCAGAGCTACAAAACGTCAAATTTCTCGAAGCTTTGTGTGGCCGAATATGGCCAAAGACATCATCTCGTGGTCCAGATCGTGTATGCAATGCCAACGCAGCAAGATTGCCCGCCACGTAAAGAATCTACCGCAGCATATTCCAATGCCGAGTGAGCGCTTTCAACACGTTCATATTGACATCGTCGTAATGCCACTGGTACGCGACTATCGATATCTGCTGACAATGATAGACAGATTCACCAGATGGCCAGAAGCGATACCGTTGAAAGACATCACTGCCGAGTCTGTCGTCGACGCCTTCTACAGCAACTGGGTGTGTCGATTCGGTGCGCCTGGCACAATAACAACTGACAGAGGAACACAGTTCGAGTCCGTATTGTTTGATGCAATCGCCAAACTCATCGGAAGCACTCGGATTAGAACAACTGCATATCACCCAGCTTCAAATGGAATGATTGAACGTTGGCATAGGTCGCTCAAATCATCCATTAGGTGCCATGAATCATCTGACTGGGTGGGTGTGCTTCCAACAGTCATGTTGGGACTCCGCACCAGCTTCAAAGAAGATGTGAAGGCAACGGCTGCAGAACTTGTCTACGGAACAACGCTGAGACTGCCGGGTGAGTTTTTTATCCACGAAGATATCATATCGAATCCACAGATATTTGTGGAGAAGTTTCGACAGCATATGCGGCAGGTCAAATCTACACCGTCAGCTCATCATTGCCGTAACAAAGCATTCGCACATCGCACTTTGTTTAGCTGCACTCATGTATATATCAGGGTTGATGCAGTACAAAAACCCTGCGAGCAACCATACGATGGTCCTTACGAAGTGCTGGAAAGAATTTCTGATTACGTATTCAAAATAAATATAAAAGGAATACCCACAACAGTCTCAACCGAGAGATTGAAACCGGCGTTTTGTGAAACACTCCAATCGAACTCCAGCAACATACTTCCTGCCGAGCCACAGTCAAACATCGTACATACACCAGCGACTTCACAAAATCCTATGAAAGAATCTTCTTCCACATCATTTTCCGAATACCCGCAATTCCACAGTAAAATGAAAACATATGCTGAAAAGAGAAAAAGACAAGTAAGATTTACACCACATTTAAAATATAAATAATCTATTCTTCAAAATCAAAAAAACAAAAGACAGCTGAAAACCAAAACAAATCATAATTTATGAATTGATTTCCATGACTCTGTCATTTGGGGAGGAGTGCTTTGGCAACAACTGTCAAACGAAATAGAAGTTCCTAAGGTGGCCGCGTGAACTGACTGGCGACTGCGGCGCTAGAAGGAAACACAGAGACATGTTCAGAAAAGTTTGAGAAAAACAGCATTCATTCGCAGTTGGAATCAACCACGTCGTTTAATAATAATTTGTGTTCAGCTTTTATTGCGTTTTAATAAAGTTTAATAAAATTTACATTTTGGTGTCGACTTTTAACGTTATATTAAAAATACATTTTCAGGTAAATTCAAATAGTGGATGTTTTCACGGCAGGCATCCGCTATAAATGTTCCCCGTACTACGCCCTCTTTGGCCAAAACATGATCCTCGATGGCTCCGAATACAATCTGCTTGAAAAATTGCAATGCGTAAATGAATCCGAGATGCAAACGATCCCTAATGCTGATAAGATGACTCTGATAAAACAGCGTATAAAGCAAAATCTGCAAAGTTCTCACATAAGAGGGGAGAAAGTATACAACCGTAGATCTAAATATGTCAATTTTGTTGAAGGACAAGAGGTATTCCGGAGGAATTTTGAACATAGTTCGTTTGCCAAAGGAAAGAACTCTAAATTTTTACCCAAATTCATAAAGTGCCGGATAAGACAAAAAGTTGGCACTTGCTTTTATGATATTGAGGATCTTAATGGTAAACTAATGGGACGATATCACGCAAAGGACATACGTCAATGAGAAGGTAATGCTCAGACATTTCGTTTTCCCTTTTTGTTTACAGCTCATAAATTATTGTCAACAAAGAAGGTTTGTTACGAATGTCTCAAAGTAGGTACACCACCTGCATGCGGAGAAATCCACCTTACCGACACGTTCCCAACATTCTGAACACACCCGAACTAACAAAAATAAAAATTCCCTAAAAAGGAATTAAGGAAAGGAAAGGAAGAAAAGGAAGTAAAGTAGATGAACCAAAAAGTGGGTTGCGCTAGCTCGACCTTCTTGGCGTTCTTTTCTAGTTTGGCGGTGAAGCCGAGTGATCGTGGCCTCCTTCAATAAAACCTAGCTTAATTTTTTTAAGAAAATCTAGTGCAAAAGTATTTATTTATTATTCCTATATATATATAGTAATAAACAAAATTGCATTATTTGAGAAAAAAAAAAAATATCCGAAGGTAAGGTTGTTAAACTGTTAATTTTGTTTCCAATAATGACGAACAATCTCTGCAGCTCAAAGGAGTATATGTAGTGAATTTTCTGGAGTATTTCCATTAAGCATTACCTTTATACTACCCAGTCAAACTGAAACTTCCATCCGATTTCCATCAAATAAGGAAAATCGGTGTGATAAGGTGACAAATTTGCATATCTTTAATACACCCTTACTTACCTTAACTTTCACAGCCACCATTAACTCATTGATTCTCCTGGCGAAGTCTTTTGATAAGCAATTGCTATCACACTCCGCCACCGATTTATTTCGTTGGGTCGTTAAAACACACGACGGCAACTCCGTTCCTCTTAGCAAAAAAAAAAAATAAATTTAAGAGATTGACAAGAGTTTTATTGCTATCGTATCAAAAGCATCAACGGGATAACAAGTGCATTGACCAACCCGCTAACATTCGTACCATTACCAGGTCACACTTGTTTTTGTATGTAAGCATATCAAAGAATCATTCGTCAGCGTGCAGCCAAAGCGAAGAAAAAGAAAAAACGAAAAGAACCGCATTTTCTCTCTCAACACATTTGCCTACGCTGTAAAGGATACCGTAGCAAAAGGCGACGCTAACAAGCTGCTAACAGCATATTTCTAATCAGTTTTACCAAGATCGCCGGATTATCAGCACGATTCATCATCCGTCCTAGAACAATTGCCTTGCTGCAAGTAAAATTCGGGTATAGTGTGGTGGATGCTCTAATTAGTATTATTATTAAAATTAAGGCAAAGTGACATATTCACCCCTGTGATAATTTTCGGTCGAAATCCAATCCGTTACGTTTTCGCAGTTTTGGTGTGATGATTTTCGGATTTCTTCGAATTCGAACGAATTAGGGGTGTGCTGAGAATCCGTCGGAATTGAAAAACGCAAAGAAATTGACGTTTTCAATTCGTTCGGTTTTGTGTTGGTGAAATTGAATCCGAAAGACTCAAAATGTATGTTTTAGAAGATTTAAACATAGAATATTAATTATTTCTACCTAATTTAGGGGAAAATATACAAATGTCAACCAAAATCAATCAATCAATGATGATGGACAAATTTTTTTGTCGGTGAAACAGAATAAGAGATTCTAGTTGAAATTCGTAGGGGAACAATTTCACCTAGCACATCTTAACTTAAATGTTTTGTTTACTTTTTAGAGTAGGAGAAATCTAATTTTTGTTTTCTTTAGTTTGTAAGGCAGGATATTTTTTCCATTCAAATATTTGCTTTTTCTCGAGGATGTCTTGCCACGATCCCTTTTTATTTTTTTTTGATTACCCTTTTGCGGGAATTTACTTTGTGACAAGCACGCAGAGTTTTATTGCTTGTTTGTTTTTTTTTTTAAGTTTTACTACTTTATGTATCAATACGCATGGAAGTTTTCTGGTGCGTTGCGTTTATTGACTGTAAGATATGAATACTCGCTACTGTGAGTAAATAGAAATGATGCCGCCGCCATTCGACGACCGCGACGACCGTTCTACGCAGCAATCCTACTGCAACTGAAATCCTTTTATTTGGTGTTGTCTCATGTCTGTTCAACCCTTGTTTTCGCTGACTACGCAAATATGCAGCCGAACGACGATAGGTTTCCCCTATTTCGAATTTGTTTCATTTCGGGCGAATTCCAGCACACCCTTTTTAATTTCGTCCGTTTTTGAAATCGGTTTGCGTTTTCAAACCGGTCGGAATTGATCACAGGGGTGATTAGTTAAATACGAGTAATGTGTGGAGATTTGTTTGTCTTGTGATCTAAGCGTGTTTTTACAAAGTGAGGTAAATTTGATTCACATAAGTAGCGTTGTAGTGCCTGTAAGGGAGTATAAGTGGTAATATCAGTGATATCCAATAACTCTAATCGTAGCTAAAATCGCATCTTAACCAGTGACGTTTATTCTAAGGTGCGCAGGTGTTCTCCGCACACCCCAACGAAATCCATCTTTATGAAAAATTTATTTGTTTATATACATGCGCTAACAATATCTAATTGATTTACAATTCAAAAATACTTAATTAAAAATAATGCTTTAACATCCACTTTTGTTCACCCTGTTGTGCCGCACCGTCCATAGCCAAATCAACCAAACCAAACACCGCACTCAAAATCGCAATACCAAAATGTATATAAGCCATTCAACACAAATTGACGTTGAACAAAATGTTCTCCTCTTTTCGTAAGTAAATTGAACGGTGCGTGCCGTCATACATACATACTTTCAAACCTCTATCCAGCAACCTATCCAAACCAACTCTTTATTGAATTCAGTTCGACGTCGACTCGCCCGGTTGTTCTCCACTTACTAGCGCACCAACCCAAAGGAAATATCCATATAAAAAAAACGTTCTACCACATTCAAAGTCCCAACAATCGCCTGTACAATAACATGAATTTGGGCTCTCCAGCAAATTGCGCACCCGGGCTCGATACAACACATTTTCTTTAGCGATGAAGATGTTAGTTGTGGGTATTATGTTGCTTCTCATATTCTGTTTTATTTCGCATCAACTTGAGTTCTCCAGCAAACTGCGCACTGAGGCTCGATACAACCCTTTTCTTTAGCGAGGAAGATGTTAGCTGTGGGTATTATGTTGCTTCTCATATTCTGTTTTGTTTCGCATCAATTTGAGTTCCCCAGCAAACTGCGCACGCAGGCAGGCTCGATACAATACATTTTCTACCCTTTTCTTTAGCGAGGAAGATGTTAGCTGTGGCCTGTGGGTATTTTGTTGGTTTTCATATTTTGTTTTATTTCGCATGTTAACGTTTGTTTGGTTGAATTTTGTTCGATTCTCTTCTCCTGATATTAGTTATTTGTTCGATTTCGATGTGCTCTATATTTGTAGAACATAATCGACTGAAGCGAAAGCAAAAAGCAACACAACAATAGGCGTGTTTTTTTCAAATATTTGCATTGAAAACATATTGCGAAAACATGTTTATTCTTACATCATCATTGATCATTCGCATTTTGGCAATAGTTAGATATGCATGTCGTTCTTTTAAGCCAAATCGTATAAGAGCAAAACGACCTGTCGATGCGCTATTGAAAATTTATTGAAGAAACCATTTTCTCAATTAAATTCGGAAGAAAGACTGGAAATAATTAGTTTTGGAAGGCCAACACCGTCTCTTCCGGATTTGATTTGTAAGGTTTACCTAGTAAAGCTTTTACTAGACATTTTAAGATTCCTAACTATGAAAGAAAATTTTGGTTGTGTGGTTGCCCCGTTCTTAATAAATTATTTTGTTGGCCTTGTTTACTTAACATCCTCGTCGTGGTCCTGGAGAAAACTGAGTATATACATATGTACGTTATTATTCAACAAAAAAAAAGTAGAACACCCTGCTTAGAACATCACGCCACGTCCCTGATCTTAACCTACAAGGGAATATACCTACATACATATATACATCGTCCAGGCTGTGCGCACATCCAGAACGAGAAATACCATCATCCAGCTTCTAAAACAAATGTAAGTGACATTTTCTATATAAATTTGATTTTCAAAACCAAATTCCTGATACTACCATAGAGTGTCCCTAAGACTAATTGAGAGAAAAAAAAAAAATGGTTTAATACCTACCTATTTGAAGTTTAATTAACTAAAACATAATTACTATAACTATTTTTAAAATTTAAACATACAAGTCGACTTACAACTAAATTAATTGCTCTATATCTATACATATACCTACACCTACTTAACATTGAATTAATAATTTCTTATCAATAATATTATATATTTACCTATATGAAACACACGTCCACACATCTAATTTAAATACCCTTACATACCCAAATGCATACCACAGAATATCCGAAGTAAATACGTAATGAATTCGTACAATAACTTAAAACTATCTTGCACCAATAAAACTGTTTGAATTATATAACATAATGAAAGCCTAAGATTTTCCTTTAATGGGGGTTGATTGTTGGTCAAACATTTCTCACTTGCACTAATCTTCTGCACAAGTGTACTTTAGGGACAATTATTAAAATACGGGTATACCTATAGTTGTCACGGTGATTCACTATAGGTGAATGGGTGGGTAAAGTGTATCCAAGGGGACAGTCCATCAGTCACCCTGAGAGGAAGCAGTGAATCGGGTGAGAGTATAATAATATTTCCGTCCGTTTTACACCTGTTTTATTGTCCGTTGACACCCAGTGCTTAAGAATCTTGGCATGAATTTTTTTTTGTTACGATGTTTGTATTTACCTAAGATACAAGGACCCTCCCATATCCGGCGAGTTCAGCCGCGCTTTAACCGCAAGCATGCCAAGTAGCGTATCCCTAGGTAAACACCAATACGGCAAATTACATTTTGCCCAACTACGTTGTAACAACGTTTGTTTACTTTTGTGCAAGTTTTCTGTCTTTGAGAGGAGTTCTTTCTCTTCGAGAGGATTCTCCTATTTGACAGATCTCAATTCCGTGTGCCAAAAAAGATACCAAACACATCTATGAAGAATAACGAAGTGACAGAGAAAAACAGCTGTTAAGTAATCATTTTTGGATTGTTTATGTCATTTATTTCTCAATTCTCAGTGTAAATCTGATCAATAATTAATTTTTCTATTTACAGGTGGACGTAACAAATTGTCCAAACTTTTTTTGCTTTTTGTGTTTCCAGAAAAATACCTTCACAACTATTTTTTTCCACTGTGAACATGATGTGTCGAATGAAATCTTTTTTTCGGTGTGTTTACACCTTTTCATGTTCAAAGTGGAAACAAATTCTTATGAAGGCTGTTTTCTGGAAACATAATCAGCACAGAAAAGTTTGGAGAATTGTAAGTGCAATGTTTATTTTAAATTAGTAGTATGCAAAATAAATATTTACAGCGATCTACAGAGGTACTTTCTGAGAAAAAGAAGTAACATGGAGAGCAAATCGGACCACAAGACATTGAAGTTGATAGACCTGGGGAGCAATTCTTAAGTTAACGTGGACACCCTGGAATCAATTGCGATGACCGAAGGCCCACTGAGTGACATGTCATCTTCGAAAACAAAACGAATAAAAATACATACACTTTTATAACCAAGCGATTCGTTTACTTATCAATGACAATGCTGTCCTCGACGAAGTGTTCTTCCAGTTCTACGAGAATCGCACTTTTATTTTCATATAAAGTGACCATTCTGATGGAGAATCCCCCGAAGAACTTTTAGCTTTTTTTTCTTTTCTACACAAGAATATGCAACCTTTATTTATTTATCAGATTGTGTAGTTTAATTTTAATTTATTCGGGCGTAAAATAAATATGTTTGCGCAAAATATGATGCCATTTCTTTGTGGTTGTTTTTTCTAGCACTACGGGTATTGCCGGCGACAGAGAGAAACCCAACGTTCAAAGAATTTAACCACTGCTCCAGTGCAGATTGTGTTTATTCTCTAGAAAGGATTATAATTTACAATAATTCATTTTTTACATATATGTTACTTACTCTTCTAGTGAACGTGCTGGCGGCTCGGGTTCTCAAAGGCAAAAAAGGCAGAAACTCGGAAATTCTACGCCATATTAAATATTTGACGTTTCGATTCCTGTGCTGAATTCTTAGTTCTGTTCGTTTGAGAACATGAGATCAGAACCCGAGCCGTTTACACTTGACAGTTTTTATTTTAGTACATTTTTTTTTATCTCATTCATTGATTATTTATTCAACATACCACCCCCCGTGAGGCGCTCGCACTGCTCGTAGCCTCACCTATATCCAACACGGCTAACTTCACCGCTGGCCTGCGTAGAACTCCTGCACCCGTCTTCACTTCAGCTGATCGCACTTGATCGTCTTGACCGCAAAAACTCGTATGACTCTTCCTCGCATCCATCTGCTCCTGGGCACATCAACGTCGCAAATGAGAACTAAGTCCCCGACTGCTACCGGTGGAATTCTCTCAAACCATTTGCATCGTCGCGTGAGAACAGGCAAGTACTCTTGTACCCACCTCCGCCAAAAACGATTCTTAATTTACTGGCTCACTCGCCACTGCTTGCGAAGGCATAAGGCTTTTGCATCGATCGGTCCCGGCGTTTGAGTGGAATTTGGTACTCCCAGCAGGAAGTGGTTCGGCGACAATGGTTCTTCATCTTCTGTTGATACTGGTAAGTGTGTGAGGGGACGGCTGTTGACAATATTTTCCGCTTCAATAAGGCTGCTCAGTAACGTCTCAATTCTCGGCGCTAGTTCATGAAGTGTGACGGACAGAACTCTTTTGACAGACCGGACGAGCCTCTCCCAGCATCCGCCCGCATGTGGGTTCATTGGACAGTTGAACACCCACTCGATATGTCTCGATGAAAGCTCCGCTTTGATGGCCTCGTTGTCGAAGATTTCAGTAGACAGCATCTCGTTTTTTGCACCGACGAAGTTGGTGCCGTTGTCGCTTCTAATTCGGACCGGAACTCCTCGCCTATTCACGAAATTTCTTATGCACAGGATGCAGGCATCTGTCGACAGGTCAGCTGCGATCTCCAGGTGTACGGCTCTTATGGTCATGCACGTGAAGAGAGCGATCCAGCGTTTTTCCTTTCGACGTCCGCTGGTAATTTGCACCGGTCCGAAGTAGTCCAGGCCGGTGTAAGTAAACGGTCTCACGAATGGGGTGAGACGATCCTTCGGTAGCTGTCCCATCAGTGGCGGCAATGGTTGGGTAGCTCGGATGCGACAGTATTTGCACTCTTTCTTCATACTTTTAACAGCAGACCGCAAGCTTGGCACCCAAAATTTAAGGCGTATCTCACTTATGATGGCGTCATCATTCTGATGATGCATGCGGCAATGGAAATGAGCTACGATTAGCTTGGTAAGCGGGTGAGATTTCGGCAAAATTATAGGACGTTTTGCGGTGAACGGAACGGTCGTGGCGGCATCTATGCGTCCAAACACTCGTAGAAGTCCCACATCATCCAAGTATGGCGTAAGCTTGTATATTGCGCTGTTCCTTTCCAATGGTAAGTTCGCTTTGAGTCGGCTAAATTCACTGCCAAAAACGTCTCTCTGCACTTGATGACACAACTGCTGCTCAGCACGAACGAGTTCAATAGCCGACAATTCACCCTCTGCTTCTGTCTTTCGTTGGCAGGCTCTGACAAACCGTAAGACCCAGGCCATTGTTCTTTGCAACCTTGAATACTTAGAGAATCTAGAGATGTCGATAAGTAAACTACTCACTGTGTTGGCGTGTAAAAGCGTCCTCGGTCTCAGCTCTTCTTGACACACACAAGTGCTGATGTCGTCCGGCGGTGCAGGCCATGCTTCCTCAGGTAGTTGGAGAAATGGCGGTCCGTTTACCCAGTTGTTGTCCACTTGATGCTTTAGTGGGTACTTTGCTCGCGTTGCCTCATCAGCCGGGTTAAGCTTTGAGGGGACCCAATGCCACTCACTGACTTTGCTGCCTTCCAGGATTTCAGCTACACGGAATGCAACAAACGGCTTATTTCGGCGGGGATCCATACGAAGCCAGTTGATGAAAGTCTTAGAATCACTCCAAAACACTCGTTCTCGAAACCGCAGTTCGTGACTCTCTTGGACGGAATTGCAGAGTCTGATCCCTAAGACGGCGGCTGACAGTTCCAGGCGTGGAATTGACAATAACTTTTTCGGAGCGCATCTTGTTTTGCCCCAGATAAACGAAACGATGATCTTATCACCCACCTCGGCACGAAGATATGTGACTGCACTGAACGCCTCTTCACTGGCATCGACGAACGTGTGAAGATCTATTTTGCTGGCCGCAGACAGGAGTGGGTCATGACAACGTGGTACCTGAAGTTGAGTCAACACCGGAAGTTCCGCCTTCCACCTTTTCCAGCACTCAAAAGTTTCGTTGGGAATAGGCTCATCCCAACCTATGCCATACTTCCACACCGATCGTAGCAGCAACTTGATATGAATGAGGAAGTTCGCAATCATACCGTACGGATCGAAGGTAGACATCGCGATACTTAAAAACTCCCTTTTTGTTGGACATCTGTCTTCCACTAAAACTTCTCTGCTTACACGTGGAAACTTCAGAGTAAACGTGAAGACATCTTTGGCTGGGTCCCAGGACATCCCAAGCACCTTTTCCGTAGCGGCGTCAATGTTCATGTCAATGACCTGATTCAGCCGATCCCCATCATCTGCATTCGAGATACTTCGTAACACCTCCGGAGAATTCGATGCGAAATTCCGTAGCTCAAAACCACCACTTTTGTGTATCGATATAACAGCCTTAGTGATTTCAATAGCTTCGGCCTCAGTGTCGAAACTGTCGACGTAATCGTCCACATAATGATGATCGGTGATGGCTTTGACCTGCAGCGTTGTGATTCTTGATGAAGTTGGCTGAACATGGCGAACAGCTGGCACCGAAGGTCATTGACTGCACTAAATAGACATCGATTGGCTTGTCTCGATCTTCTCTCCACAGAAATCGCTGCGACTGCTGGTCCTCTGGCTGGATCAAAATTTGGTGAAACATCTCTTTGATGTCTCCGGTTACCGCTACGGAACGCACTCGGAAGTTGAACAGGATAGTCATCAGCGGTCTCAGGTTATCGGGTCCTTTTAACAAAAAAGAATTTAGTGAAACATCCTTCACCATTGCTGCTGCGTCGAATACTAATCGTATTTTATTTGGCTTGTGCGGGTTCTTCACGCCAAAGTGTGGAAGGTACCATGTCCTCGATGTCGTTCTGTCTGCTTCGGCTTTTGACAGCTTCCTGGCATATCCCTTCTTCAGGTAGCTTTGAATAATTTCCCGGTATTTGGCTGCGAACTCCGGGTTCTTCAACATTTTATTTTCGAGGCTCCATAGTCTGCGTTTCGCCATATCATAACTTGCTGGTGTCTCAACTGCTCCATCCTTCCACAACAGTCCTGTCATGAAACGATCTCCGACTCTTCTTGTACTGCTTGAGAGAATTTGTAGAGCTCTTTTCTCACTGGCTGCAACTGGCTCTTCAATCGGCTTCCTCACACCGAGACTCTCCATGCCGAGGTACTCCTTCACTAACAACTCCAATCGCAAATCATCTTCTTGGCCTTGACTGTTATGCAGAATAAAAACATCACTTGCTTCGTCTTCGGTTTGCGCTGCTGTCCTTCCATACACCACCCATCCGAGCTTCGTCTCCGTTATTATGGGCTCTGCACACTGTGAATTAATCGTCCGTAATGGCGCACCCAAATGGCTATTGTCCAGTCCGATCAATAGTTGAGGCTTGGCGTCTTTGTACTCAGGCAGCGGAAGCGTAGTTGTGTGGCGGGACAACAATCGCAAATCCTCAGCTGTTAATGACTGCATTGGCAAGTTCAATGCCTCAACTGTCTGCACCCCCTTCATCATAAAGCACTCGGCCCCATCCCTGTCGGCACTTATTTCGACGTCCGCCATCATTGAATCTTCTGTTCGCTTTTCATCACCGAACCACTGTAAATTCAGAGGACGGCTACGACCTTTTATGTGCAGCTGTCTGGCCAAGTCCGCACTCACGATGGTAACTGAAGAGCCTTCGTCGAGAAGGGCATAGGTCCTCACTGAGACTCCATTGTTATGAAGCCTTACTGGCAAAACACGAAAAAGGATTTTTGAACTTACCTTAGCGTTACAGCTAAGCAAAGGCTTTGACATTTCCTGATGAACGTTCTCTCTCGGTTTCTCTGGCGGCTGGTCTTCATGAAGCGATGGATGATGTAATCTGAAGCAATCAGCAATCCGACATGGTTTCCGGTTCTTGCATGAGTGTACACTGTGGCCATACCTCAAACAGCAAAAGCACAATCTATTTCTTTTGACGAATTCCCACCTCTTTGTCAGATCAAGAGTAGTGTAGGCACTGCAATTTACCACCGAGTGTGACTTTCTTTTACAATGGCGGCATAAGTCACCATTCTCGGCCGTCGGCGTCCTGAGTTATTTACAATAGTAAACCCTTTCAAAAAAGATTTCCACAGGTATCGCTATCGGTAACAAAGACAATTTGTCACTTTTGCAATTCCTCGAATCATCTTATTGTAGACTGCAACAGATTCAAAAATCATCGTGTTTACGATCGGTACAAACACGCAAAGCGTTTATCACTCTGCATCAATTGTCTTGTCAGGGGGGACATGCAGTAAGCAACTGTTCTAGTGTAAGATATAATGTATGTCCGATCCTCACCATCAACTTTTGCATAGATATATAAGACCAAATTTTTTTTTGTTTTTTTTTTATTTTCAAAAATGTCTTGCTCCGATCTTTTTTTTTATTACCCTGTTGCGTTAACGTGCGTACTTATAGGTACACCATGACAAGCCGGCAAAGAGTTGACCGGCCACCTCAATTGTTTTGGTATGTTTTATTGCGGTCTTGTTGTTTTCACTCCTCTGCGGATTGATATCGGTATGAACGGTAGTTTTGTTTTGTGCGTACATATATCGATTTTACAGCACATTCGTGACTGTGGGTAGATCGCAAGAATGTCGCCGTCTCGACGACGATCGATTTGCTTAGCAAGAGTAGTTGTTGCGCATACCTAAATATTTTTCTTTACTTCCGATATGTGGTTTGCCCATCTTTTACGATTGTACATATTTTTTTGGGTTGTTTGTTCAACCCTCTTCCTTAGCTATGTCTGCAAATATGCATCTGTTGCATTACCGCCGACGATATCACGTCGCCAGTCTATGAATTGAATTGAATTCTTTATTGAGTCTTTTTAAAATCATTTACAAAGGTGAGTACTTAGCGATATCTTAGTTTATACTGCGGCTATAATGTATTGCCTGCTTTAACTTTGCTAAAAAGGAATGCCTCATGGCTGACTTTTGATATAGTTAGACTACTCTTGCTCATGAGAGAGTATAAGTATGCATTTGCGTTGACGAAGTGTCACTATACAGTAAAAAAAACATATTTACATATATACAAAATACTAATACTAACTTACAAAACTAAATAAACGAACGCCAGTATTGGAGGGTTGAATATATATCTGTTATGTGTTTTAGAGCGAGAGCGTTCTATTGACTTGAGTCTCAATGAAGGAACGTTCTATATATTTATCTAACGACTGAGTGAGACAGCTAATAAATAAGCCATAAAATGAATATACTTTTATATATATAATTTCGATTTCTTGTTTATAGAAGATAGTTAGCTTGTTTTCTCTTACGAAATGTCATTTAAGATTGAGAATAGGTCTGTGAGAACAGATATACATGTAAGACTTAGATGTATGAGATACAAAAATACATATTACATATTTAATTATTAATATCACAATATTTTTTTTTTGCTTTTTATGTCAGTTGCTCTGGCGAGTGAGGAAAAAAAATAATACTAGGCATAGGTACATGATACTTGACAGTAAACTTAAAAATAAATAAATAATCAGGCAAGTACTGTCCACCCAAAGAAAAAAAAAAACAAAGGGACAATATAACGTTGATTTTGGATTACTTAAAGAGATACAAGAAAAACTATTGGATTGAGATAATTCTTTAAGTATTTCGGAGCAATCCTTAATAAGAGTGAATAGTGAACAGAGGAAATGCGTGAATGGTTAATGTAAGGAAAAAATTAGCCACGGTTTTGGCCTGAAGAGGCCACAGTGTAGAACAAGGGAAGAGATGCATTCGAGGAGTCCAGATCAAGCGAAAGAATTCCAAGAGGTGATAAGTAACTGGTGCTGTCCCACGAGGACAATGACTGGGAACAAGTAATGTGTCTTAACAAATCATTCTCCGAGATGTCTAGATTGGAGATAGCTTTCTTCATTAAAGATAAATTATATCTCAACAGCGGAATGATGGTCGCCAGTCTATGCCAACTACGCACTGGATAGCTTCGTTACACTGGCATATGTAGCAGAATGACCACTTAAGGATGTACCAGATGAACACAGCTCGTTATGAGCGCATCCCATGCGCTCCATCGTAAATCAAAATGTTTTCAAATCAAAGCTAACTTCAGTTCGCACTTCTAGTAACTCGCGCCTTTCGGTCATTCTAAAGTTGAGACCCAGCCAGACTAGATGTGCAAACTGCGGTAAGCCATTATATTCATGTAATTTACAATATTATACAATTTCACTTTCTAGAAATAAAACGCCACATATGCAGAGATGTTTTGTGTTAATTTCGAACATCTAGTTATGTTACTTCGTACACCGCCCAGACGAAGCCCACGCCTTAATCCAGAGTTAAAAGACGTCACCATTATGCCTTTGGAGGGAACAACCGACACATGTGCCACTGCCGCCGCATCGAAAACTGTGTCCGATGCCCCCGTTCCTTCAACATCAACGATTACAAGTACCGCTGCCAATGCCGCCGCAGCACAACAGGCAAATGGAGAAAATGCAGCAACAACTGAGTGCTCTGCGAACTACACAAGTGCAGTTAAGTGAAAGTAATCTGGAGTACTCAGCTCTAAAGGAGAAGCTGCAGATTGAACATCTACCACCGCCAGAAGTGTCATTTGTTCCAAGCATCGTTCAGATCACACCGCCGTTTTCGACGTCGTATACAGTTGCCCAAAGTACGGTACCAAGTACAGCTATTGCTAACAACCAAGCCGTGGTGCAACCGACGGGTTCAGTTCCAGTAAGCACTCCGTTATTGCCGACCGTTAGCAATTTTAGTTTGCCAAGTTTTAGCCAAACAAACGGTATTCCATCTGTGTACGAGTACATACCGATCAATTTCAGATCACAACCGTTGCCTCAACAAACGACAAGATTTCCTACTAGCACTGGAAGTAGCAATCGTACGTCTCACACCTTTACGTCACACCTTTACTATGCCTCGTAAAATTATCGATTTACCAGAGTTCTGCGGACGTGCAGAGGACTGGCCAATGTTTTTTTCAACGTATGCTGAGACAACAGCGGCGTACAATTACACAGACTTGGAGAACTGCATGCGCCTACAAAGGAGTTTAAAGGGTGAGGCCCGCGAAGTAGCCAGGTCTTTGCTTATACATTCGCAACATGTTAGTGAAGCGGTAGAAAAACTTCGTTTGCGTTTTGGCCGTCCAGAGCAATTAATACGGAGCCAACTTCAACAAATACGGGAAATTCCTTATATATCTGAAGTGAATGTGGAGAAATTGGTACCATTTGCAACGAAGACTAGAAATTTGGCAGTATTTTTACAGTCGGTCAATGGTCATCATCACCTGTCTAACCCTACCTTACTGGATGAACTCATAGCCAAGCTTCCTATGAGCAAGAGGATCGAGTGGGCCGGTTATGCAGCATCGATACAGCCGTATCCAACAATTGCTGATTTCAGCAATTGGTTGAGCGCAGTCGCAAGTCTGATTTCTACAGTTCAAGGCAATTGTAGCCACACAACAGCAGAAACGAAACGAAGGGTCGTTCTTCATGCAACGGAAGATCATCTTCATCACACATCTAAATGCCCGACTTGCCAGGGCCAGCATAAGATCATGGGTTGCAGAAAGCTTTTGACTTTGGCTGTGCATGAAAGGTGGACTGAGGTCAAACGTGCAAGATTGTGTTTCAAGTGTTTAGAAGTGGGACACTTGACACGGAACTGTCGCCGTCGAAAGCAGTGTGATATCAATGGGTGTAGTGTTAATCATCACAAGCTGATACATGAACAAAGAAGTGTCACCGTCGATAAGCCGCCAACACCACAGCCAGAACAACGAGAAGCTAATGCCATGGGTGAAGTTCTCCGCTGTGCAGTCAGCACAACTGGACCATCAAAGCTGTTGTTTCGTGTTTTACCAGTTATACTCTATGGACCAAAAAAGCGAATCGAAGCATATGCGCTGTTAGACGAAGGTTCGTCCATCACCATGATAGATCGTGACTTAGTGGAGAAGCTAGGACTGGAGCGACAGAAGCATAAATTAAACTTTCGTTGGTCAACCTGCACATTAGTGGCGCCGCCATGAAGAAGAGACACACGCTACAAAATGTCTTTAGTATATCGAATCTTCAGTTGCCGACGCAGAGCCTTCACAGCAGTGACCTTTGTGGGATGCCCAGCGCCATAAAACGTCTACCATTGTTGTCGTATTCCGATGTCACAGCAAAAATACTCATAGGGCTGGACCACTGCCACTTGGGTCTGCCAGCTGAGACGCTTTCGCTGAGACTTGGAGGGCCATTTGCTGCCAAAACTGAGTTGGGTTGGGTAGTTTTTGGTCCAACTGAAGGAACGGTATCAACGAGTGGTTCATGTCTTATGACTAATGTCAACAGCGAGGATGTTCTGCATAAATTGATCGAGGACTACTTTCACACAGAGAGCTTCGGTGTGCGGCCAGCACCACTCATCGAAACTTAAACAGATTTACGAGCCAGAAGCATTCTTGAAACTTCAACTATCAAGATGAATGGTAGGTTCCAAACTGGACTTCTATGGAAGAACGATCGGATAGAGTTACCCGACAGCTACGCAATGGCTAAGAAAAGGCTAATTGCCATCGAACGCAAAATGAAACGAGATGATTCATTTGCTATAACGAGATCATTCGGAATTATGTTATTAAGAAGTACGCCCGCAAACTGCAGCCAGCAGAAACAGCCATCGTTGGACCAAGGACGTGGTACCTGCCGCATTTCGCTGTGACAAACCCTAACAAGCCCGGCAAAATACGCTTGGTTTTTGATGCTGCCGCCACTGTTGAAGGGGTTTCACTCAACTCATGCTTACTGAAGGGTCCACAGGAGTACCAACCGATGCCATCGGTGCTCTTTAACTTCCGTGTAGGAGCCGTTGCCATATGCGGAGACATACGCGAGATGTTCCACCAAGTTCTCATCCAACCAAAGGACAGATGTGCGCAGAGATTCCTCTGGCGCGACGGAAATGATGACCAGCCACCAGACGTCTACGAGATGATAGTCATGACATTTGGAGCTGCTTGCTCACCATGCGCAGCCCATTATGTAAAAACTGTAAACGCCTTAGAACATCGTGATCACGCCGACCGAGCTGTCAAGGCTATCCTAAAGCACCACTACATTGATGACTTCGTGGACAGTTTCGATTCGCCAGAGGAAGCCATCATAATTGCAAGACAAGTTCACGAAATCCATAAGGACGCTGGTCTCGAGCTGCGTAGCCTCGCCTCAAATGAATTAGAGGTAATAAACGCTTTGGCCGATGGTGAGGAGCCTACGATGGTGGCGAGCAGTTGCCTGAACGAAGACAGCTTAGCAACAGAGAAGGTCCTCGGCATGTACTGGCAGCCGTCGAGTGACACGTTCAGGTACCATTTGAAGTTTCATCGCTTGGATGTTGACATCGCCGCTGGAAGAAGAAGCCCAACGAAGAGGGAGCTGCTGAGCATGATAATGTCCGTGTTCGATCCACTGGGCTTCCTTTGTCACTTCTTAATTATAGCAAAATTACTAATGCGTGAAGCCTGGAGGCGTGATGTACGTTGGTATGGGCCATTGCCCAATGATATAAAAGCAGCATGGATCAAATGGTGCTCTAATATAAGCCGCGTCGTCGAGTTCCAGATTCCACGGCATTATTTTAGCAGAACTGTTCCCGACCAACTACAGCTCCACATATTCTCCGACGCTAGCGAGGACGCATTTGCCGCCGTAGCTTACTGGAGAACTACTCAGTCAAATGGTAAGATAGCTGTAGCATTCGTCAGTGCAAAGACAAAGTGTGCACCATTGAAGCCGATGACTATCCCAAGGCTTGAGCTCCAGGCCGCTGTTCTGGGAGCACGTCTGATGCAGATAATCATCGACGAGCATTCTATCGACATTAATCGATGTTTCCTCTGGAGCGACTCTAAGACCGTGATAAGATGGATCGCATCGAAGAATCGCCGCTACAAGCCATTCGTGTCACACCGAATTGCCAAGATCTTAGCCGCCATCTAACTGGAGGTGGATTTCCACGCAGGACAATGTAGCCGATGAAGCTACACGACCAAACTATCGGATCGACTTCAGCCCTTCGTCCAGATGGCTAAGGGGACCAGAGTTCCTATGGAAAGATGAGGACATGTGGCCCGCTGACCCTGTCAATATCAGCTGTCATATTGAAGAAGATGAAGAAGAGCTTCAACCGAAGTTCACCATGCTTGTCGTAAGTGAACATTTCATTAACTTCAAGGAATTTTCTTCTTTCATCAGGCTCAAGCGTACCATTGGTTGGGTCATGCGATTTGTTAATCGATGTCGCCAAATATTCCACCCTGAAGAGGAGAATGGTCTATCGGCTGCTGAACTCGATAGAGCTGAAACCATTTTATGTCGCTGAGCCCAAGCTAGGAGGTATGCTGTAGAACTGAGCCAATTCGAAACCAGTCAAGGTGTAACCAAAGGAAGCGCCCTGTACAAACTTTCGCCATACATAGATGACAATGGTGTTTTGCGAGTTAATGGACGTATCGATGCAGCTAGCTGGCTGCCATTAACAACAAGGCGTCCCATCATATTACCACCTGATCACCCGTTAACAGAACTGATTGTGTTCCATCACCACTGCCAGATGAAACACCAAAACCTAGAGGCGACGATATGTGAAATACGTCACAAGTTCTGGGTACCCCGTTTGAGGCAAGTCATGCGATAAAACTGGAGTGCAAGTGAGGATTCGAAGTAATAATGGCAAGAACTTCGTTGGAGCTGACAAAGTTGTGAAGCGGTTCTCCGAAGTGACGAACTTTCATCAAAGGGCGTTGAATGACTTTTCAACTGCCCTGCTAATCCCTCTGAAGGCGGCGTGTGGGAACGCATGGTCCAGTGCGTAAAGAAGGTCTTACGCCATACACTGCGTGAAGTTTCACCGAGGGAGCACACTCTTCAGTGTCTAATCATCGAAGCGGAAAACGTCGTCAACTCACGTCCACTGACGCATCACCCCCCTCGGGTAGGGGTTAGAATATACCCGAGGTAGGCATGCCTGTCGTAAGAGGCGACTAAAATCCAATGTATACCGAGTGTATAGTGTATACAAAAATGCAATGGACAAAACAAAAAGATTAATTACCCCAGGTGGCAGTCCAGCTTTACTGGAAAATCCACCCTCTTCGGAGGTCGGCTCTACGGATTCTGGGGAGAGCCATTTATTGCAATCCAATGACCCTTTCACAAGAAGTGCAAGAGTATCTCGATCTCCTCCATCAAGATCGAATAACTCCGGGAAAAGAAGTCCGCCGGGAGCGCCGGAGCGCGAAAATCGGGACTAAGCGAAATACAAAAGCTTTGAGGAAGAAAATAAAGTACTTCGAATAAAGCTTAACGAAATGGATCTACTCTATCAAGATCTTAAGAAAGAGATAAATCTATTAAAAGAAGAAAATAAGGTTCTAAGGAACACACAATCGCAGCAAGAGCGCGAATGTGCTCAAGCACTACTAGAAAGTCGGGAATACCACACCGATGAAGAAGAACTAGCACGCGAAATGAATCGGGTCCCAAAGAAAAGACCTACTAAAAAACGGAGAGCCGGTTCTTCGCCCGAAGTCGAGCCCTTAAATGAAGAAAAGCGTAAAGAACCGCAAGAGAATCAACGTAGAACGCAATTTCGTTTACCGCCACCAATAAACATCGTCGGGATAACGGAATATAATAAATTGTATAGCCTCCTTAAAGGAACGATAACATCGAAATTTAAGGTCACATCTTTGAGAAATAATGCGTGGAAGATTAACGTCGATGACCATGACGACTACCGCGCACTGTACCAGAAACTTAATATCGATAAGATTCAGTGGTATACTTTCGAAGGGCCACATCGTGTTGTAGCAAGGGGACTTCACCCTTCGTGCACAAAAGAAGAGATTATGAGCGACCTTCAAGACAAGGGACTTAAAAGTCTTGTTAGAAATTAAACCACGATGAGGCAGAAACGGCTGAAAAAGAATTAATATTTAAACACAGAGCCCTTTTAATTCACGTCCGTTTTATTCAATGTAAGAGTTAGAACTAACTGGTTATTTAATATGCTGATTTTGTAAGTACATGTATTATAAGTGTATAAAGTAAAGTATGTGTAAAGAAGTGTGAATACATTTGAGAGGAACGTTGATTATATATAATAATAACAATGTGTGAGTAACTAAGTTCATTTTATGTAATTCATTTCAACACTCCCCTTATCAACGTTGTATCCAAATAAACAATAAAAAAAAATTACAATCTTAAAAGTTTTACACAGTTATCATGCTTAATCTTAGATAAACCTTTAGTTAACACATCCGCAGCCATTTCATTTGTAGATATGTAATGTACTTCGATGTTTCCTTCCTTCTGCATGTCTCTAGTATAATGATATCTAATGTCCACATGCTTTGATCGTTCATGGTGGACGGAATCCTTAGACAGTTTGATTGCGCTTGTGTTGTCGCAATGTATTGATGTGGCGCCGTTTACGAGATGTTCGTCTCCTACTTCATTCAGCATAAGTCTTCGATGAATGATCTTCTTGGTCACCTCTGAAAGCGCCATGTATTCGGCCTCCATTGTGGAAAGTGCAACGGATTTCTGCTTTCTTGATTTCCAACTGACAGGACCATTAGCCAAAATAGTCACATATCCGGTGCATGATTTCCGATCGTCTCGGTCACTTCCCCAGTCCGAGTCCACATACGCGTAGAGAGACGAATTTGATTTTTCGTAAGTTATTTTGTAGCACGAAGTTCCTTTCAGGTACCTAATGACTCGCTTTGCTGCCGTCCAATGGTCCTTTCCTGGATTAGAACAAAATTTACTTAATGTGCTCGCAGCAAAGGCTATATCGGGCCTTGTTGCATTAGCTAAATATATGAGACTCCCTACCAGTTCCCGATAAGGATACTTCACCATTTCAGCTACTTCCTCTGGAGATTTCGGGCAGGATTCCCTTGTCAACAAATTATTTGTATCAATCGGTGTAGCAGATGGATTTGCTTCCTCCATCCCATATTGTTGGATCAGCTTTTCTATGTGATGCTCCTGATGGATACATATTTTATCTGTCAAATTTTCTCTTACTACCTGAATCCCGAGAATATTATTAACCGTTCCCAAGTCCTTCATCTCGAATTCTCCCGCTAGTGACATTTTAGTTCGTTTTAAAAACGACAAGTCATCAGAAGCTAGAAGCAAGTCATCGACGTACACCACAATAATGACTCTGCTTCGGTTTTCGACCTTGACATACAGGCAAGCATCAGTGGTCGACTGTTTCATACCGAGTCGTTTCAAAAATGCATCTAGCTTGAGATGCCACTGGCGGCCCGATTGCTTAAGGCCATATAATGGTTTATTAAGTTTGCATACCTTATCATGCTTGCCCATTATTCCAGGATACTGAGGCTGGTCCATGTATACCTCGTCATGTAATTCGCCTTGCACATATGCAGTTGTGACATCCATCTGATGCAAGTGCATTTTGTTTTCAGCACATATTGCAAATAACGTACGGATCGTCTCATAACGTGCCACAGGCGCAAAGATTTCATTATAGTCCACACCTGCTGTCTGCTCACATCCTCTAGCCACTATTCTCGTCTTGTACCGATCGATGTTGCCGTCACCACTTTTCTTAATAGAGAAAACCCATTTATTCGATAGGACCTTCTTTCCTCGGGGACGATCAATTAAAGTCCAAGTGTTGTTCCTTTAAAGTGCCGCTAGCTCAATATTCATTGCTTCTATCCACTTCAATCTGTCTTCGCTTAACATCGCATCTTCGAAAGATAAAGGATTGTTAGAAATGGTGCCAAATGACAAATTTACCTCTTCGCTTGACGACTTTCCCTGCTGCTTGCATGCCCTTGGAAGTCTTGGTCTGACTGATGCTTGCCTTGCTCCTTCGCTGCTATCACTCTCTGGGTCAGTTGAAATTGTTTCCAAAATGTTGTTGTTCTGCACCTGTTGCAACCGCTCTTCCTCCGCCTTAGTGTTGTCTTCAATGATGTCAAGTGCGTCTCCAAAAATGTCGATTTCCTGCTCCTCGATTGGCTCATCCTTCGTTTTGTATTCGTTCACATCAGTAGTCTTTCCCCAGGTGTCCATTTCGTTGTCGCTTTCTCTCAGTATGCGTGGTATTTGCATAGTGTTATTTGTACTCATAGTTGTTGTGTAGTTATCCATGTTTATGTTTTCAAAGAACTTTACATCGCGCCGTTTCTCAATTTTCTTCGTCCGCGCATCCCAGAGCCGATAGGCTTTCGACTCTTGAGAATACCCAACAAGGATATATTCTTTACCTTTTGGGTCAAGTTTTGATCTCCCTGGACCCTTCTCCAACGCAACAGCCCTGCTCCCAAATGATCTCAGATAACTTACATTTGGTTTCCGACCACACCATACCTCAAAGGGAGTTTGATTCTGCAAAATGCTCGTGGGACATCGATTCCGAATAAATGCTGCAGTATTGGTTGCCTCTGCCCACAAACTCTTTGGAAGTTTCGATTCCAATAGCATGCAACGAACCATTTCGATTAGAGTTCTGTTCGCACGCTCCGCAACGCCATTCTGCTGAGGTGTGTATGCCGCAGTCAGTTGTCTGTTTATGCCATTCGACTCAAGAAAATTCGAGAACTCCTTTGACATATACTCTGTTCCGTTATCAGTTCTCAATCGCCTAATTTGTCTGCCACTTTCCTTTTCTGCGCGTAGTTTGAATTTATTGAATTTTTCAAACACCTCACTTTTTGATTTCATGAAATCGACTTCAATAAATCGCGACTTATCGTCAATAAAAGTGACGAAATATTTCGCACCGCTGCACGACTGCACACTAAATGGCCCACAAACATCGGAATGCACTGTGCCTAAAGTTTCATTATCTATTGACTGGGATTTATGAAATGGAGATTGAACGATTTTTCCCTTACTGCACACAATGCACTGAATATCACCTTGACTAACATTTTCTTTTAGACCTGTAACTAATTCCTTGCTTTTAAGTTTCTTAACATCATTAAAATTTAAGTGGCCAAATCGTTGGTGCCATTTAATTAGCGCATGCGCACTTGTTTGATTGTCACACAAATTCACTTCAGCATTCGGCGCACAGGTTTTTAAAACATACAGCTTATTTATCTTTTCTGCTTTAAAAACAAAATATTGCATATTGTTCTTTACAATTGCTGCATTTTTCACAAAATTATGCAGCCATTGTCTGTGACTTTTGGAACAGAGATTAAATTATGCCGTAATTCTGGTATGTACAAGACATCCATAAGTTTCACTTTTGTCAATCTGTTTTGATTATTTACATGTAAAATTACAGTTCCCAACCCATGAGCAGTAATTGTGCCATTTCCAGCTGTTTTAATTATCTGCTGGTCTCTGTTACACCACTGTACAAATTTGCTTGGGTCGCTGCACATATGAGCGCTTGCTCCACTGTCTAAACACCACTCGTGCTTACTCAGGTTTTTAAATTTCGCATCATCTTGGCGCGCAGACATCGCGGCCTCTGAAGCTGTCTCGCTCTTTGACCAATTGCTGTATTTTTTAGTTTTACATTCGTTAGCCCTGTGTCCATGTCTACCACACTTGTAACAGTTTCCATCAAATCTTTGTGTTGGTTTCGATTTCGGTTTCACATTTTTACTGCTTCTTCCTCCGTGGTTCTGATACTTCTTTCCCCTACCATCCATGAAGAGAGCATTTTCTGCAGACGTTTCCTCTGATGCAATTTGCTGACCTCTTCGTTCTTCTTCTTCGAGTAGTTTCGTTTTAAGAGTACTAATCTCTGGCAATTTGTCACGAGTCTCGATGGCTATACAAAACTTTTCATAATCTTCTGGCAAGGAATTCAGAAGCATTATGCAGAGTAACTCTTTTGGCAATGTTATACCAGCTTCTTCTAGAGCATCGCAACAGCTTTGAAACTCTCTTAAGTGCTGCGTCATTGTTTTCTCTTTTTTCTTTTTCATTTGAAATAGCCGCCTATATAGGACGACTTTTCTTGCGGGACCTTGGGACATGTGCGTCTCCTCTAGAATTTTCCATGCTTCATTTGCAGATCTGCACCTCTTTATGTATCCCAACTGATTTTCTTTTACTCCAAGGAAAATCATCGCCAATGCCTTAGAATTCTTGGACTCCCATGATGCTAATTTGGCACTTTCAGATTCCGCTGGCTTGGCTGCCGTTCCTTCTACATAGTTCCATAGATCACTGCACACGAGAATACTTCGCATGTGTAACTTCCAAAATTCGTAATTTGTCTCGTCGAGTTTTTCGATTACCGGAACATTCATATTTTCGAATTTAGAAAAAAACGAGCAGAAAATTTATATATATCTATTAACTTGTACTACGCGGCGCGGCTTAACACACTGGGCCCATAACCTGTTAGAAATTAAACCACGATGAGGCAGAAACGGCTGAAAAAGAATTAATATTTAAACACAGAGCCCTTTTAATTCACGTCCGTTTTATTCAATGTAAGAGTTAGAACTAACTGGTTATTTAATATGCTGATTTTGTAAGTACATGTATTATAAGTGTATAAAGTAAAGTATGTGTAAAGAAGTGTGAATATATGGGATTACTGTTAATTTGTCAAAATAAAACTATTCCCAAATTGTTTAAATTAATGCGCTTTATTGTTCGGGTTTTAAAACTGATTTTTATGTCTGAGCTGACGTGCTTACGAAGAATGAATGATGAAATACTTTTTGTTTTTGAATGCTAGGAAGTGTCTTTCTTTTCTCTTCTCCTTTCAGATGTAGGTGGCGCTGTCAAATCTCAGCGAGTTGCCAAGTCCGCCACAAATACATTTGAGAGGAACGTTGATTATATATAATAATAACAATGTGTGAGTAACTAAGTTCATTTTATGTAATTCATTTCAACAAGTCTTGATGCCGTTAATATCATCAAGAAGGAGAAGCAACAACCCGAAATAGATAAAGACATCTTGGTAAGGCGTGGACTTCCGCTTTTTATGCTAACATTCGATAAAGCTGATAGTATCGACGATATTTATCGAATTAAAACCATATTGAATATTGTGGTCAAAATCGAGCCCATGCGTAGAAATTTTAAAATAATTCCGCAGTGCAAACGTTGCCAAGGATTCAATCATACGCAAACGTATTGCAAAAAAGAACCACGGTGTGTGAAATGCGCCGGAAATCACCTCTCCCAAGACTGTCGAGTAAATAAGCAGGCCTCTGCAATCTGTGCTAATTGTAAGGGAAAGCACCCGGCAAATTATAGAGGCTGTGAAGTAGCCAAGGAATTGCAAGAACGAAGAGCTACACTCCATAAGCCTCAAAATAAAATAATAAAACCGCTAACTAAGGCAAATCGTAAGATCGGTCAGGAGAACGTAGGCAAACAAAAACCACCGGGTTCAGAGCGGAAGAAGGTGGTGACAGCAGAAAAGCCCTCGACTTCTGGTCTTAAAATAAACGGTAATGAAAAGCCATTAGAAAAGACATCGGGTAATATTCCTCGAACATTAGGAGTGTAGACCTACGCCCAGGCTGCAGCATCCGAAAAATCAAAAAACCTCGAAATCCCAACGGACCCTGCTTCTCAAGTTTTCTCAATTATTCTCGCGAAACTTGAAGAGCAAAACAAAATAAATAAAATTATTCTCGATAGGTTGGTTAAGCTCGAGAGTTATTCACGGAAAGCGCGTACTCCAACTAGAATATGAATGAAAAAAGAATGTTAAAAATATGTACTTGGAATGCAAATGGACTTTTGCAAAAACTTGACGAATTGGTAATATTCATGCGAGAAAAAGATATTGACATTTGCTTGATTTCTGAAACTCACGTGAAAAAGGAATCGCATTTAAAAATAAAAGGCTATACTGATTACCACGCTTGTCACCCTTCAGGCAAAGCGAGAGGCGGATCTTCCTTGTTTATTAAAGACTGCATTGAACAATGCGAAGAGCTTGAAACTCTGCAACTGTGCACAATTCGAGTTAATAATAGTCAGCGTACTATTAAAATCTCATCTATTTACTGGCCACCGCGTTCCGCGCTTGAAAAAAGTGATTTTACTAACTTATTTAAATCGCTGAAACCTAATTTCATTATTGGCGGCGATTTTAACGCGAAACATACGTTCTGGGGCTCCAGATACATCTCGCAAAAAGGTAGAATGCTATATGGGGCAGGTATGGAGTACAGTTGTGATTTCCATTCGACGGGCAAACCGACTTACTGGCCAGCTGATACTTTGAAAATACCTGACCTGATCGATTTCTTCGTGGTGAAAGGAATATCTAACAACCACATAAAAGTTGAGGAAAGCTTTGATCTGTCATCTGATCATTCCCCAGTTATTTTGACATTGAGCAAAAAACTAGTATATAACCGAGAGCCAGCGAAATTAACTGGTAGAACAACTAACTGGGAAGGCTTTAGGAACGAAATCGAAGTAAATGTTGAACTGAGTGTACCGCTTACGACACCTTATGAACTTGAGGTTGAAGTCGATCGCTTCGTTGAGATAGTACAGCTCGCCTCTTGGAATAATACGCCCAATACAAGAAAAACGCCGGACAAATACGGTCTACGATATCCTTCTGAAATAAAAGAATTAATCAGGGAAAAAACAAAAGCGCATAAAAGATGGCAACAGAGTCGTGCTCCACAGCATAAAACATATCTGAATCGTCTCTGCAATTTGTTAAAGAATAGCATTAAGGATTTTAAGAATCGTGCGATATGCTCTTACCTTGAAAGTTTAACAGCGAAAAAAGATTCCAATTATTCCCTTTGGAAAGTCGTAAAAGGCACCAAAAGGTCCAAAATCCCCGCGCCGCCACTTAAAATAAAACAAAATGAATGGGCAAGGGAAGATAAAGAAAAAGCGGATATTTTTGCCGCCCATTTGGAAGAAACCTTTAAACCGAACGATAGTCAAGTGGTTCATGACAACATCAACATCACGAGGATGGTAGTTCCACCATTTGACGATTTAACGCTCACATCTGCGACGCTTAGAGAACTCGAACGCGAGATCGCGAAACTGAAACCTAAGAAAGCTCCTGGTTATGATTTGATTACCGGAGAAATTCTCAAAGCCTTACCTAGAAAAGCATTAATTAAGCTTCTCCATATTATAAATGCTGCGCTCAGATTAAAACACGTGCCGAGCCAATGGAAAGTTGCGGAAGTCATAATGGTTTTAAAATCAGGAAAACATATGAAGTAAAATCGTATAGACCAATCTCGCTTCTTCCAGTCATATCCAAAATTTTCGAGAGGATATTACTAAGGCGTCTTCAACCGGTTATAGAAGAAAATAATCTCATCCCTGACCACCAGTTTGGGTTCAGAAGTAAGCATTCAACTATTGACCAGGTGCATAGAATTACTAACGTAATCGAAAAAGCACTAGAAGAAAAAAAGATATGCTCAACCGTACTGGAAAATCCACCCTCTTCGGAGGTCGGCACTACCGATTCTGGGGAGAGCCATTTATTGCAATCCAATGACCCTTTCACAAGAAGTGCAAGGGTATCTCGATCTCCTCCATCAAGATCGAATAACTCCGGGAAAAGAAGTCCGCCGGGAGCGCCGGAGCGCGAAAATCGGGACTTAGCGAAATACAAAAGCTTTGAGGAAGAAAATAAAGTACTCCGAATAAAGCTTAACGAAATGGATCTACTCTATCAAAATCTTAAGAAAGAGATAAATCTATTAACAGAAGAAAATAATGTTCTAAAGAACACACAATCGCAGCAAGAGCGCGAATGTGCTCAAGCACTACTAGAAAGTCGGGAATACCACACCGATGAAGAAGAACTAGCACGCGAAATGAATCGGGTCCCAAAGAAAAGACCTACTAAAAAACGGAGAGCCGGTTCTTCGCCCGAAGTCGAGCCCTTAAATGAAGAAAAGCGTAAAGAACCGCAAGAGAATCAACGTAGAACGCAATTTCGTTTACCGCCACCAATAAACATCGTCGGGATAACGGAATATAATAAATTGTATAGCCTCCTTAAAGGAACGATAACATCGAAATTTAAGGTCACATCTTTGAGGAATAATGCGTGGAAGATTAACGTCGATGACCATGACGACTACCGCGCACTGTCCCAGAAACTTAATATCGATAAGATTCAGTGGTATACTTTCGAAATCAAGTCAGAAAGGCCACATCGTGTTGTAGCAAGGGGACTTCACCCCTCGTGCACAAAAGAAGAGATTATGAGCGACCTTCAAGACAAGGGACTTAAAAGTCTTGATGCCGTTAATATCATCAAGAAGGAGAAGCAACAACCCGAAATAGATAAAGACATCTTGGTAAGGCGTGGTCTTCTGCTTTTTATGCTAACATTCGATAATCGAAAAAGCACTATGTTGAGGATTCGACCCAGAGAGTGAAAACGAAAACCAGGGTCGATCGAGAAACGAATTCAATTACCAAGAAAAACAGCGAATATCAAACCACAAAAAGTATATAATTATTTTATTGAATAATAGTAAGGATACTTATTAGATGTCCAGTCTGCAGTCGTGTACGTCCGAAATCCAAGTGGACGAGAAGTTTGATTTTTGCTACCATCAGCAGCCGCGAGAGACACACACACACTCTTCTTCACACACAAGCTGGATGAGTCGCTTAACAGATGGACCGTGTATCAAACACGAAGCGCCCAGCTTGAGCTATTGTGTGTGCGGTGAGCGAGTGGATGCATGCGTGTATCGATTTGAAGATGCGCCGGGTGATTATGCGTGTCTGCAAAAAATGCGTGTGTGGGCGGAGTGGTGTGATGGTCGATGATGGTTAATGATGAAAGTGTCGCGTGGAGGTTCTGCTTCGGTTTTCTACAGTTCGTGTACAGTGACTTAGACAATATTCGTTAGATTGCAAACAAAAGGGTATTAACATATAAATTGAATTTGAATTAAACAATATGTAATAAATTCTCAATAATTGAACAATAAATATTTCTAAACATTCCGGCCCCCCTGGAACGAGTTTCAGGACAGTGGGAGCGCTGCTAGTTTGGTTATTGGGCGAACGAATTGCCCTTTGCTAGTCCTGACTGTTGCCACTCTCGTTCGATTGTCTTGGCCTGGATGAACAGCTTCAACCCTGCCCAAAAGCCACTTTGCTGGAGGCAGATTAGGCTCTTTGACGACGACTAGGTCACCAATTTGAAGATCAGGCTGCGGTGTTTTCCATTTGGGCCTCTCCTGTAGACTGGTGATGTACTCCGCTTGCCATCGCTTCCAAAAGCCTTGGACCATGCTCTGTATGTGTTGCCAGTGTGACAGCCGATTGATGGGCACATTCAAGTAGCTTGGTTCTGGAACAGCAGTATGAGGTTCTCCTATAAGGAAATGAGAAGGCGTTAATACATTTAAATCTTCATCAGAGAGAGCAAAAAGAGGACGGGAGTTTAGAATAGCTTCGATTTGGGTAAAGACTGTGTTAAGTTCCTCAAAAGTGAGAATGGAACTTCCAATAACTCGACGAAGGTGAAGTTTGACGGATTTTACCCCAGCCTCCCACAATCCACCAAAGTGTGGTGCCGAAGGGGGGATAAAATGCCACTCGATTCCATCCATGGCAAGAGCACTAGCAATGTCCTCATTGTGGGTCTGTGACAAAACGAACCGATGCATGTCATTCAAGATACGACGTGCCCCTTGAAAATTGGTTCCGTTGTCAGTGTAAATGTTTGAGCATTTACCTCGGCGAGCTACAAACCGTTTGAGGGTAGCGAGAAAGGCATCAGTGGTCAGGTCACTCACTAGCTCCAGGTGAATTGCCTTCGTACTCATACAAACGAAAAGCGCAAGGTACGCCTTGGATAGCCTGGGATTCCGACCCCTAGAAAATTTAATGGTGAAAGGACCAGCATAGTCACACCCAGTATTCAAAGATGGTCGACTTGGATGAACACGTTCTGGAGGCAGGTCTCCCATGAGCTGCGTACTAGTCAATTTCCTCTGGCGAAAACATGGCTTACAACGATGAACTATTTTTCGAATTAGGTTGCGGCCGCCCAGTATCCAATAACGTTGACGAACTATGGCGAATGTATCTGAAACGCCTGGATGTAAATAGTTAGTATGTAGGTGTGATACTAAATAGAAGAGAAGCGACATGATTATTAGGAAGGATTATGGGGTGTTTTAGACTAAACGACACGCTAGCATTCTTTATTCGACCTCCTACACGAAGTATACCTTCTTGATCAACAAAGGGAGAGTATTTCAACAGTTTTGATTTAGGACTAAGTTCACGATTATTTTCAAGTTGACGAATATCAATACCGAATGTCTCATTTTGCACTATTTTAAGAATATGAACCTCGGCCATATGAAGTTCAGCGACAGTCAAACCACGAGTGAGTTTATCGAATTGAGTAGGGCGACAATTGTTTATAAACCGAACACAAAACGCGACGATTCGAAGCAACCGAGTCCATGACGATATCTTAGAGATTAGAGTTTTAAGGGCATCTGTTTCTGGTGTGGTGATTAAACTCTGCTTCGGTGGTTGTTTCTCTTCCAATGCTAATTCTGCGTCATCCGGTTGAGGCACTGAGAACGTTGATACGGGCCAATGTTCTTGTGCCAGCGATAGCCATGGAGGACCAGTCCACCATAGCGGATGATTGGTTAGGACGGATGGTAACACTCCTCGAGATGCACAATCTGCTGGGTTAGACTCCGATGCGATATGCTGCCATGCATATCGTGGAATCTTCTCAAGAATTGCAGCTGTGCGATTGGCAACAAACGTAGTCCAACGACGAGGCGGAGAAGAGAGCCAATGAAGCACGATTTGAGAGTCGCACCATGCAAACACCTTAAAAACCTTTGGGATCGATGATGTTATAGAGTTAATTAGCCGAGACAGAAGTGGAGCCCCACATAGCTCCAATCGAGGAATCGAAACAGGTTTGATTGGAGCTACCTTTGTTTTTGCTGCGACAAGAACAACCTGGAATCGATCATCTGCTACTTTACAGCGAGCATAAACGACAGATGAGTAGGCCAACGATGACGCATCTGAAAGTCCATGTTTTCTGTCGAGGCAAAGATGATACGTGGCACTTGTATTTGCTCGAAGTACTTTAATTGCTGTTGATACTGCATCCATTTCTCAGCCAAGTGCGATGGGAGTGGATCATCCCAATCCAGATTTAGTTTTGACGACCACAACTCCTGAAATAGCATTTTGAAAAGTACGACAGATGGGGCCAAAAATCCTAGAGGGTCAAATATTCGAGAGATTTCGGATAATAAGGAACGTCTTGTAGGAGAAACACATAATTTTCCGTCAGCCATGCGAAACGAATACTGGTCAGATGAAGGGTTCCAATGCATACGGAGTACTTTGATCATTGACTTCGACCGTTCAATATCAACTACCGAAAACTCACATTCATCCTGAGGTAAACTAGCGAGTAGGGTCCAGCAATTGGATGTCCACTTCCGAAGTTCGAGGTTGGCCTTTGATAACAGGGTTACCAGCTCCGACTGTAAACTAATGAGCTCTGCTACAGAATCTGCCCCAGTCATTACGTCATCTACGTACACGTCAGTTAATAACACGCGCGCTGCATTCGGATATTGCGATTGGTAGTCCATCGCTATTTGTTTAAGCACTCGAACTGATAGAAATGGTGCCGATGCAGTTCCATAGGTGACGGTACAGAGACAAAAATGGCTTATGTCATCTGATGGGTTTTCACGCCAAACGATGCGCTGGAAGTCCGTATGTTGGTTGTCAATCCAGATCTGACGGAACATCTTTACCACATCAGCAGTAAAAACATACCTGTGCTGGCGGAAGCGTAAACAAACCCCTACCAAATCTCGTTGAATCGAAGGACCTATCAACAGCTGACTGTTTAGCGAGTTCCTCAGCGAATCCCTAGCCGAACCATCGAACACTACCCTCAATTTCGTTGACGAACTATCTGGCTTCAAAACAGCATGATGGGGTAGATAAAACGTTTTTCCAGGATTGGTTTGCAGCTCAGCGAAGGGTACACGAACCATATGGCCAAGTGCAATATACTCCTGCATGAACTTGACATACATTGCACGCAAATTGGGGTCTTTTTGGAATCGACGTCGCATCGAATGTAAGCGACTGATAGCATGATTAAGAGACGAACCGAAACAAGGCGAAGGGGTTTTAAACGGAAGTTGCACGACATACTTTCCATCTGGCGAACGGGAGAAGGTTTTCCTAAAGTGTTGTTCGGCTTCGTCATCACTAAGAGCATCATCATTGAGTGGTTTCACTTCCTCAAGTTCCCAGAACCTTTGCAATAGAGCGTCGACATCTAACGTGGAATGAAACGAAGGAATGGACATATGTTGTGAGTGATTCGAATTAAACAGCTCCCCTGTAACTACCCAGCCAAAGGATGTCTTCTGCGCAATCGGCAAACCGTCTGAGCCATGTATCTGATCCCCCTTAAGAATGCACCACAGCTTGTCAGCTCCAAGCAGCATGTCAATAGAGCCGAGTACATTAAAGTTAGGATCTGCAAGATCTATATTTTGAATGTGGGCCCAACCAGAGACAGCAAATGATTGCGAAGGGAGATTCGAAGTCAGCTTGCTTAACACAAAGGCATCGACGAATACACGCGTTTCATTGAACCGAGAGAACAGATCAACCGAAATACGACCTCTGTTTCGACCTGCATCTGTGGATGACAACCCCAGAACTGGAATCCTTGCATGCTTGCGAGGTAGACCTAGACGTTGAGCGAATGATTCAACAACAAAGGGAATTTGCGAACCCGAGTCTAGCAACACCCGACAGCTTATCATATTGCCTGGACAATCTAACTTTAGCTAACACAGTGGGTAGGATTGTTTGCCTGCATAAACCAATATCGAGCGAAGAGTGGTTGTTTACTGGTGTATCACTAGGCGGCGAGGGTGGTGTATTATTGGTTATAGGTCGAGGAGCTTGAGTCGAAGCGGATTGATTCGAAGGGGTTTGATTCGAATGGGTTTGATTCGAAGGGGTTGAGACGCGATTTCCTAATAAGGCATTATTGGATTCTGCGTGTACCAATGAATGATGACGCGAGTTACATGCACGACAACGGAACGAAGAACGACATTTATTTGCAGCATGGCCTGACCAAAGACAGTTAAAACACAAAGAGTTCGTTTTCACAAACGCGCGGCGCGATTCCACAGTAAGGGCTACAAATTGTTCACATTGCGGTAGTATGTGGTTACCTTTACATTTAGAACATGAACACGATTGACCCGACGGTTGTGATTCTGCGACATGAGTACGAAGCGGTCCATGTGGTTTACTCCTTGAAGTACCGGGGCGCGCGAGCGATTGACAACACTCCAAAGCATCACATCTTAATTCCAAAAAAACTAACAGTTCATCGAATTTGACGTCATCACGAGAGCCGACGTTTTCTGCCCAACTTTGCTTCGTTTCGGGATCGAGTTTATTCACAAGGAGATAAATTAACCACGGATCACGTTTATTAGAATCGAGCGCATTCAAGCCACGTACGACTTCATCTGCCCCATCCGTAATTTTCCGTAAGAGGTTCGAGTTGCCACTAGCGGCAGAAGGGAGGGACAAGAAAGACTGAATAAACGATTGTACAAATAAGTGCACCCGATCATACCGTTTTTCAAGCCGTTCCCAAGCATCTAAATAGTTTGCTTCCGCGACTGGTATATGCCTTACTAAATTGGCCGCGTCATCACGAAGAAAAGATTTTAAATAATGCATCTTTTGTGTTGCGGTCAAATTTGGATTGTTGTCCACTGTACCGGTAAACGTATCGCGAAATGAAGGCCAGTCCTTATAGTCGCCCGAAAAGGATGACACCGTCAATTTAGGCAACTGAATCGAAGACGATGTATTTTCCGAAGCAGAATTAAGTTTTTGTAGAAACTTACATTGTTGGTTTGCAAGTTGTTTAACTACCGAACTTTCGTTTATTGAACCCGAATTTCTTTCGCGAATGCTTTTTCGAAGCGCCGAATGCGCGGTAAAGAACCGAGTCTCATAGTCCTCAAACTCGAGTTCAAATTCTTTTGCCTGTTCAGCATTTGCCTTTTCTAATGCCTCCTTGTGCAATGCAGAAAATTCTGACCACGTTTCTTCCAACTTGACCAGACGAATTTCTAGCATCTCGTGAGCGCATTCGGAGTTAATTTTCTCGACGAACGCCACTGCACGTGTTAAACGACCTTTTACATTACCGCGTCTAAGATTAATCGAACACATTTCGAAGAAAGTTAGTTTTAGAACGAACTATATACGAGTATGTAGGTATGTATGAATCGCAGAAATTATCTTTATGTCTATATTGTCTATATCGAAACGAATTGTCTTTCACGAACGAATTTTGCGCGCACTTGAATTATATTATTATTATGTGGATTATGTATCAAATGGATGTACGAGTAGGTTTGGGTAATAATATATCAACGAAAATATTATACGATTGATTCACTTTATATGAAACGTGAAAACGAAAACGATCGAGAAACGAATTCAATTACTAAGAAAAACAGCGAATATCAAACCACAAAAAGTATATAATTATTTTATTGAATAATAGTAAGGATACTTATTAGATGTCCAGTGTGCAGTCGTGTACGTCCGAAATCCAAGTGGACGAGAAGTTTGATTTTTGCTACCATCAGCAGCCGCGAGAGACACACACACACTCTTCTTCACACACAAGCTGGATGAGTCGCTTAACAGGTGGACCGTGTATCAAACACGAAGCGCCCAGCTTGAACTATTGTGTGTGCGGTGAGCGAGTGGATGCATACGTGTATCGATTTGAAGATGCGCCGGGTGATTATGCGTGTCTGCAAAAAATGCGTGTGTGGGCGGAGTGGTGTGATGGTCGATGATGGTTAATGATGAAAGTGTCGCGTGGAGGTTCTGCTTCGGTTTGCGACAGTTCGTGTACAGTGACTTAGACAATATTCGTTAGATTGCAAACAAAAGGGTATTAACATATAAATTGAATTTGAATTAAACAATATGTAATAAATTCTCAACAATTGAACAATAAATATTTCTAAACACACTAGAAGAAAAAAAGATATGCTCAACCGTATTTCTTGACGTCTCGCAAGCCTTTGATAAGGTGTGGCACGATGGCTTGAAATGCAAATTACGACAAGTACTCCCCGTGTACCTATACGAGATTTTGCATTCATATCTCGGGAATAGACTCTTCCGTGTTAGAAATGGAAACGAATACGCAGAGCTCAAAGAAATTTCGGCCGGCGTACCGCAAGGAAGCGTTCTGGGGCTGCTTCTTTATCTGTTATATACTCGTGATATACCGAAAGAAGATGGCACTATGCTTGCTACGTTTGCCGACGACACCGCTATCCTAGCAGTAGGTAAAACAATCGAGGAAACGACTGCCAAACTGCAAAACGCATTGAATAAAGTAAATGAATGGACGAGGGACTGGCGGATCGCCCTTAACGGAACTAAATCTGTTCACGTGAATTTCACTTATAAAAAAATTAATGACTTGCCAATTTCTATAAATTTGGCCCGAATACCCATTGCAAATGAAGCGAAATACCTGGGAATGACACTTGACGCAAAGCTGAAGTGGAATTCGCACGTGAAAATGAAACGTAAAGAATTAGAAATCAAATATAGAGAAATGTACTGGTTGATCGGGAAACATTCCCACCTCAGTACCGAGAACAAACTGCTTTTATACAAGCAAGTGCTAAAGTCGGTGTGGACCTACGGTATACAACTTTGAGGTTGTACCAAGAAAACAAATGCCAATATTTTACAGACCTTTCAAAATAAAGTGCTTAGAGAAATTGTCCAAGCACCGTGGTATGCTAGAAACGACGATATCCACAGGGATCTCGGAATTCCGACAATCGAAGCTGAAACTAGAAGCTTCGCGCGAAAACCTAGAAACCGACTAATCGGACATGTCAATAATACAGTCCTACTTATTTTGGATGAGAGCAATTTATTGCGCGAGATAAGGATTAACCGCATCTAGATTGCGGAATTTGCAGGATCTTTCATTGGAAAGTAACCTGCCAAATGTTTATATTTCGTGATAGAAAAATTGCTTGATAAGTAGTATAACTTAGTTGCAGTATCTCTTCTTACTTCACTTAGTTGGCGCTACAGCTCGAGGTGAACCTGGGCCTGCTTCTCGCAACCATTTGTGTGTGCGTGTTATATTTTTGCACGAATGGAAGGGACCTACAGTTTTTTGCCGACTCCGAACGGCGAGTTGAGAAGCTCAATCGTGACAAATGATACTCTTTGATGCTTGTCAAACATTCGAAAGAGGTGGGCACTGTGAAAAATTTTTAGGTGTTTGCGGCGGGATTCGAACCCAAGACCGCTGGCTCAGTAGTCCGACGCACTAACCACTTGCGCTACGGTGCCCACAGTTGCAGTATCTAACAAATTTATATCGAAGGGTGGTGTTTTTGGTTAGTAAGAATCTGACACTACTATGAGCACGCGCTTGCTATTCTCATAGTGTATACGGAAGATATTCACCTACCCTCGGAAAAAAAAAAATTAATTTCGGTCGACCAGGATGAACCACTAACACCAAACCATTTCCTGCTCGGAACAGCCAACACCGTACAGACGCACTGCGTATCCGAGCCTCAAGAGATGTTATGCACATTAAAAAAAGAGCAATGGCGAATTATCCGCCAACTGAGGGATCGATTCTTGAAGCGCTGGATTGTGGAGTACTTGCCGACCTTAACATGCCGTACCAAATGGTGTCAGAAGACAACGCCGCTAAAGCAAGGTGACTTGGTATTCATCTGCGATTCAAACAAGGAAGCAGTGGTGCCGTAGAAGGATTCAAAAGGTGTACTACGGAGCAGATGGTGAAATAAGGCAAGCAGATGTGAGTACGAGATCAGGCGTGTTGCGCCGTCCAGTATCCAAGTTAGCCGTTCTGAACGTGGTGAATCGAGTCGATCCACGGGGGCGGGGATGTAGCAGAACGACCACTTAAGGATGTACCAGATGAACACAGCTCGTTATGAGCGCATCCCATGCGCTCCATCGTAAATCAAAATGTTTTCAAATCAAAGCTAACTTCAGTTCGCACTTCTAGTAACTCGCGCCTTTCGGTCATTCTAAAGTTGAGACCCAGCCAGACTAGATGTGCAAACTGCGGTAAGCCATTATATTCATGTAATTTACAATATTATACAATTTCACTTTCTAGAAATAAAACGCCACATATGCAGAGATGTTTTGTGTTAATTTCGAACATCTAGTTTAACTTCTCAACAGTATACATTCGCTACCTAAGGAAGTTTTTGTATCCTTCGCCATGGTGCGTCGCTCGTTGCGTAATAAAACCTTTTGTCCAGTAGGACGAACATTTGGTTTGTGTTTTTTTTTTTATATTGGGGATACGGTAGCGATTGTGGATATGGAAGGGGTAGATTTTACCCGAATAATGAGAACTTTACATACGTGGAAAATGGATTATTTTGAATATGTGAGTGACATCACTGAGCATTTTTCTTTGTTTATATTTACATTTAAGTGAGTTTTAATCACTGAGTATTTTCTTTGCTTTTGTATACTATTGTATCTTTTACATAGTGTTATTATTTAAAATTTGTTTTCTTTTACATATATTTTATCATGATTTAAGAATTGTATTCCTTGTGAGTTTCACTGAATATTTTTCATTGTTTTTGTTACGAGTTCACTGAACATATTTCTACGTGTTTGTATTTAATTCCACCGAGTGTTTTTACCGTTTGAGTGAGTAAATTCGCTTAGTTATTTTCTTAGTTTATTTTGCTAGTGTAAGAGTATTTCAAGTTAATTTATTTAAGCATTTCGGGCTTATATACTTATGTGTTGTTGATTAGTATTTGAGTGAATAAGATCATTGAGTATTTTATTTGGCATTTTTAAGTTACATACTTTCTTTGGCGTTTGCCAATTTACAATAGTTATTTTATGAATCAATTATTATTTAGTATTATACCTGTGAGTTATTTTATTTTATGTATTGTTTATGTCAACAAGCGGACAAGTGTGTGCATGAGTGCGTGTCTAGCATTGACATATTATATATGGACTGCTAGTACCCAACTTCGCGTTGGTTCCAACATAAGCACTAGCCCTCTTGTTTCGTAGCGGAGAAATGTGGAAACTTAGACTGTGTTTGAATTCACGAAAGCCGTTGGATTGTGATTTAAGTATTTTTTTAATAAATTGTGAGAAATTGTACTGCATTATAAAGCAAAAACACAAAGTATTAATCAACACAAAACATGAATTCCAAGTAAATTTAACATATTTATCGAGTTTATGGGTAAATAAAGAAAAGTAACGGCTTTTTTCAAATGTTGTATTGAAATTTTGGTAGTGGCATCTGTTGGTACCAACGCGGCAACAATTTAAAATGTAACTTATTTTCGCAGTAACTCGTATATACGGCAATAGATGGCCTTAGTTTCTACGTAAAATAAGTATGATGGCGGATAATTGTTTCACATTGCTGTCCCTACGGAACACGTGGCGCTAGTTATGTCGGAACCAAATTGTCCGCAGACGTTGTATGAAAGTGACATTTCACTAGCAGTCCATATATAATATGTCAATGGTGTCTAGATTTGTTTTTGTATTTTGTAAAGATCTGTGTTGACGTGGAGTGTGAATAATCGGCCACTTGAGGGATCGGGTCGGGGATGGGTGTTTCCTCTTCGATCGCAGTCAAGTGAGTTCGGTGCCTTCCAGTTATCTTTCAGATCTATACCATTTTAGTATGACGGAGTGTGAAGAACCAGCTACTTGAAGGATCGGGTCGGGGACGGGTGTTTCCTCCTCGATCGCAGTCGAGATAGTTGGTCGGTATCCTTCCGGTCGTATTATGGTTTTCGGCGGTCTTGTCGAAGGGTTGCCGCTTGCCCGCTAACTTGGCGTAGCGATCTCCTGCTTCGTGTGTAGCATTCGCAATTTGCATGACCCTTGTACTCACTAGGTCCTAATAAGGGGTTCCAATTGAATATTGAAATCGCCTATTATTTTGGAAGTTTTCTTCCACTATCAGCAGTTTTTATATTTATTGGCTTTCTAGCATTGAAAATGCTCATGGGTTCTTTTACTTTGTCTCTTTCACAGGTGTTGTGCCATACCTCACTCACGACCAGAAGACCAAGCATTTTAAAACAGAAGACCAAGTATTTTAAAACAAAAGTATAATTTGTAATAAATAAAATACTGAATTTGAAGTTCTGATCTTTTGTGTTTTTTTTTGGATCGGTCAACAAAATTTTAGTTCTTATTTTTCCAGCGATTCTTTACAGATATAGCAACTCTCGGGTACAGGACGAACAGTCAAATCATACTTCAGCTGCAGGAACTACAAGGACAAATTTATTGAGCACGACAGCAGACGATACAGAGTCTCAAATTATTTTAGCGACAGTTGTTATCAAGGTTGAAAAAACAGAGCAGATGAATTCGTACCAGCCAGGGCATTACTGGACTCAGGTTCCCAGATTAATTTAATGATCCAATCTTTAGCAAACAGTTTGCAGCTAAAATCTACCTTCAATCCATTCAATATCAATGGAGTAAGTGCAATCGGCACAAAAATCAATTCTTATGCAAAGACTTCTCTACAGTCGAGATTTGGTGGTTTTGAAAAGGATATTGAAGTTTGGATTGCCCGTTCGATAACAGATTTTCAACCAGAGCGAGAAATTTGGACAGGTAGTTGGAATAGCCCAAAGGACTTAGAGTTGGCGGACCCATTATTTTTCAAACCCCAAACAATAGATATGTTACTAGGAGCAGATTTATTCTTTGAACTTCTGGAAAATGAAAAATTAATATTGGGCCCAAATTTACCCGGATTGTATAAGACGGCACTAGGCTCGATCATCTCAGGTGCCTTCGTTGGGACAGGAAAAAGAAGTTGCCACTTAGTACGAAAGATTTCGGATGACTCGGATTCCAATCTAGAAAAAATGGTCGAGAGGTTTTGGAGGATAGAAGAAACTTCTAGTAAATCATAGCTCACCCCGGAGCAGGAACTGTGTGAAGAGCACTTTACGAAAAACCTTGAAATTTTGTCAAATGGCCGATTTTCCATTCAAGGATAGCCCATCACAGTTAGGAAATTCGTTGAAAATAGCGAAGAAACGGTTTTTTGCATTGGAGCGTAGGTTAGACAAACAATTGGATCTGAAAATGCAGTACTCGCAATTTATCGACGAATATTTAAAACTAGGGCATATGTCAATAGTTGAGCACATAAATCTTCGACAACCCCATTATTATATGCCACATCAGTGTGTGCCTCGTCCTGAGAGTTCATCCACGAAGCTAAGAGTTGTGTTCGATGCGTCGTGTCTGACCACTTCTTATCTGTCACTTAATAATCTCTTGATGGTGGGGGCGAGTGTTCATGAGGAACTATATTCAATAATGTTGCGATTCAGGAGTCACTTGTGTTGACAGGTGACGTACATAAAATGTACCGTCAGATTGAAATTGACCCTAATGATCGACAGTTTCAGCTGATTCTTTGGAGGTTTAGGTCTACAGAAAGGCTTTAAACCATGGGTGGCCAAACCGAGGCCCGCGGGCCGCATGCCGGGAGTTATGTTCTGGCCCGCGGAGCTAAGTTAAATGAATCTAAATGTTAACTTCATTGTACATTTCACCAAAAGAACATTACATCATGAGTCAGTTGAATCATATATTTTTAAATTATAGCTAAGAGAAATTTTAAAATATCTCGCATTCTTGGAAAAATAAAATAAAAATATTCTGCATTTTTGGAGAAATTCATCGATTTTATCTAATACAAATATCCCGCTATTTGACACTTAAGGTTACTTGGTTTTTTGTCCGACGCTAGGTGTTGATAAAATCGGTGTCTTCGGGAAGCTCGCAACGCTATCGGGCTCATACTCATAACTACTTTCAGTCCAGCTTGCCAAAGTTACGTGTTATTTTGCAGTTTTGTGCTATTATCGCCACTGCGTCGGGAGAGATTTTGCGATCGTGCGACGTTCAAAAAAACATATTTTGGAAAAGTTTGGAAGAGCTCTATAAAAAAATTTCCTGCGTTTTACAAACATGCTCTTTTTCGCTATTTGGAAACACTTATGCGTATGAACAGATTTTTAAATGCATGAAGTACATCAAATCACAAGTGAGAACACAAATTACTGATGTTCATTTGGAAAAGTGTTTGCGTATAGCGACAATATCAGTGGAAATCAATTTTGATGCATTTAGTTCTGCTCTGTCTCAATTTGAAATATTTTTAAATTATTTGATTCTAAGTTGTTTTATTTTTTATCAAAAAAATAAATACATTATGTTTTATAGCCCAGTCGAATTAGAATTTGACACGGAAAAAATTCCGCGCAGCAATTTTCCTTCGAAACTCGTTAAGGGGGCTCACTGGCAGTCTACATTTCAGTTTTCGGGACTCCCACACTGTTGCGTCATCTTGAATTTTAGGGTAACTCATTTATTTTCAATTTTAGCTAATTACCAAAGTTGTTTGGAATTAAATTTCCTACAATTTTGGTCTTCATCAATTTTTCCCTAGGAGCGATATTTTTCGATTAAGACCCGAAAAGAGTGGTTATTACAACTTCGGTAATAACCATTTTTCGTGTAAAATTGAAAATAAACGAGTTCTTCCAAAACAAAAATTCACCCCCACCTCTTTTCGGGCTGAATTGAAAAATATCGCTCCTAGCGAAAAATTAAAAAAAATTTCCGTGTCAGCCCCTCTTTTGATCTAATTCGACTGGGCTATTAGTACATTAAACCTGGCAAACGTTTGACCACTATCTCATCTACTGGGAAACGACGATGTACTCGAACATATAGCACGCTTGCTTGGTTACTTTAATTAACAAAAAATAAACTTGGTGCGTGGCCCAGCAGAAATTTGGCCCACCTGCTGAAAAGGTTGGCCACCCCTGCTTTAAACCTACCGGTTGAATACCGTTACATATGGAACAGCTGCTGCACCGTTTTTAGCTACGAGAAGTCTAAAAGAAATCGGCCTGCGGAACAAAAATCGATATCCTCTTGGAAGCCAAGTTATTTTGAGGGCCTTCTACGTCGATGACCTTCTCACCGGGGCTGGAACGATCGAAGAACTGAAGAAAATTCAGAAGGAGGTAACCAATCTGTTAGGGTCAGCTCACTTTGAGATGCACAAATGGCAATCGAACGCCACTTTGAACCTACCCATGGAAAATACCAATGTTGAACTAAAAACGGATGAAACAGAAACAACCAAAACCCTTGGAATAGCGTGAAACCCTAAGGAGGATGTGTCTTTTACAAAGACACGTTTTCACCAACCAGCTTGACAAAGTGCTCTGTTCTTTCCGCTTCTGGTAGATTGCTTGGCCCCATAGTGGTTAAGGCAAAAATGTTTCTTAAGATTTTATGGGCTGAAAGGTTAGATTGGGATGAACCATTGCCAAATGAACTTGACGATTGTTGGAAGGAATACATCGCAGATCTTCGTAATCTAAATCATATAAGCTTTCCTCGGTTTATATTTCAGCCAAAGTTGACAAACATTCAAATACATGGCTTTTCTGATGCCTCGATGAAAGCTTACGGTTGCTGTGTCTATGCCAGATGCGTCGATGAATGTGGCAATGTCTCTGTTAGGTTGATCATGGGGTCGAGAATCGCTCCTTCTAAAACGCAGTCCTTACCACGCCTAGAGCTTTGTGGGGCTCAGTTGTTGGCCAAATTGTGGCAAAGGGTAAAGGGTTCGTTACAAAAAGAGTTCGAAGAAATCTATTTTTGGGTGGATTCAGAGATAGTCTTATATTGGCTTGCATCTTCCTCGAATTTGTATGACACTTTTGTGACTAATAGGGTCAACGATACTCAGTCTTTATCTGTGAACGTCTGTTGGAAACATGTTGGATCAGAAAACAATCCAGCTGATCTTATATCTCGAGGAAGTCTCGTGGACGATTTAAATTCATCAATTTGGTTTAATGGACCTCAATTTTTAAGACTTCCATCAACAAAATGGCCTGCGAATCCGAAATTTGATAAGGATAATCTCGATAATTCGCTTCTAGAGATCAAAAGGAAGAAATGTGTTTTCATTTGTTCTATAGTGGATAGCGAATTCATGAAAAACTTGAGCAAATACAGCAACTTTCCAAAAATGTCCGTGTAGTGGCATACATCCTTCGCTTTTGCAAAGTAGCCAAAGGAAAAAGGGAACTTCGAGGACCACCACTGTCTGCACAAGAACTGGACGAAGCAACCATAGCGATTGTATGGTACATTCAACAGGAAAGTTTCTCAACAGAAATAACAGAAATAAATGCACGAAAGGAAAACCTGGGGCCAAATTACCGCATCCGTTAACGAGTGAGTGAGTAGGACTCATTATCGAATGATCGAGTTGTAACGAAGTGGTTCGTTACAATACAGCAGTCTCGCACATACACCACCACAGCAGCTTAGTAAATGTCCCGCGCCTAGACACACACCGAGACCACCAACGGAACCTACCACAGCAGGTGCCCCACCACTACACAGCCATACACATGCTGAAAGCCACAGTCACCACACACCACCAAATGAACCAACCACAGAAGCTCAGCAAATGCCCCAAGCCTACACCCACACCTACACAGAGCCACCCATGAAATCCACCACAGTGCGACGGAGGTAGAAACCAGCGGATGAGGACTTCAGTTGGCAGTCGAGTGGTGGCCGACGGACCAGACACATGCTAGCTGGATCCAGCCACATGTGTGGAGCTGAAGCGCTCTGGCGGTAACTACCGACTCAAGTAGCAAGAGTGGGCAGTGGGGACACAGGGTGTGCAGCTCATTGCGGCCCAGGTACCCGCCCCTCGTTGGAGTAGCTTAGAGTGGTGGTGGTAGTGGAAGATTTCAGTTGGAAGTCGAGTGGTGGCCGCTGGACCAGACGCATGATAGTTCGATCCGGCCACATGTGTGGAGCTGAAGCGCTTTGGCGGTAACTGCGGGCTCAGGTAGCTTGGAGTGGTAGTGGTAGTCGTAATAGTCGTGGTAGTCAAATAGTTGGGTAGAGCCATGCATGCAAGAGGAGATACAACAGCTGCAGAGACAACAGCCGCAGAGACAACAGTAGCAAAGACAACAGCAACAGCAGCAGAGACAACAACAACGAAATATTATAAACTTCGTAAAATAAAGTTAATGTTAAGATTTAAAAATATCCACTTTTGTTTTCATTCCTTTCGGATCATTCTCGGGTCGATTTCTCCTCTCATTACTTCTTGGACCCCGGAACTCCCGCTTAGCCTACCCCGGCTGGAAAACAACGTTATAGAGTAACCTCATTGGGAGGACGGCACTCGATAGCTAACGTATCGAATAAAAATAAAATTGTACTAGAAAAATTCTACTAAAACTAATAAAGTGACGTTTCTCCGGTTGATTCAAATATAGAAAAATATTATTTTAGTTAAATCCAAGAAATAATTTGGCCGGGTTTCCATTATGAACATAGAGGTTAATTTTTTTTTATTTCTTGTCTATTTAGTGTCTAAGGCTGAAAACACATCGGAGCAGACAAAACGTTTTTGATTCGGAACACAAGAAAACGTTTTATATTTCAACACATTCCAACCGAAACACGTTGCAACAAAACAAATAATTTTACTTTTCTGTTTCGTTTGATGTGTGTTGAGAAAAATCAAAACTGATTTTGAGAATTTTCGGTAGTATTTTTATTAGCATGGCTTTTATCTTTTTTATTATGTATTGGGCTTCTTTGCTCAATAATAATAATAATAATTTCTCTGCATCTACGTCAATTCACCGAAACCTTTAAAATAAATAAAACGCCAGTGCAAAAAACAACAACAATGTAATTTTGTTTCTGAAAAACAAATGTTCAGCTATCGACAACGAAGCATGTTTTTCTCTTTCGCCTTATTTTTTTGCTTTACCGCATGCGGTGTGTGTTGCACCATAAGCATGTGTGCTAAAATCGACAACGACGCTGGTCTGTAACAGTTTTGTTTCATTCAGTGTGTGTTGGCCGTATGCAAAGCCATGTATTATCGACAACCAGTATTGAAGCGCATCGAAACAAATACAGGTTTTTTTGTTTTGCCTGCTTTGGTGTGTGTTGTCTAATAAGAATCAATGTACTGTGGTTTCAACAGTCACAAAAAAACGTTTTGTCTGCTCCGGTGTGTTTTCAGCCTAAGTAGTACAAATATATTAATTTTTTTGCGAGGAAATTAACTTTTTTTTTCGATTCTAACCTCAAAATAGGGGTCACTTTCCAATAGGTCAACCTTCGGATCTAAACAATTTTTTGTATGACCCCTAAAACAGAAAAATAAAATCAAAGTGACAAATAAAGCCAAAAAAGTTTTTTTTAGATTTTCGAAAATCTAACCTCAAAGTACTTGAACGATCGCGACTATTTTCTGCGATCGGCTAGCGAGAAACTTAGGCCACTTGCGCAATTATTTCCCAAAAAAGAGCGAAAACGACTACGACGATATCGAGGAAACAATTCTTAACTTTCTCGCTTGCAGGAATGCGACGAACGAAAAACAACAAGTCTACTCAAAGAAACACGATAGTCAGCTTGTAGACCGATGCAAAAAAAGAGAGTTTTCCACTTTATTTCTCATGTTTATATAGACAGATTGGCACTTAAGATTTGGTACAAATTGAAAATGAAAAATATGGCGAACCTTGGCACATAGGCGCCTGCTTTAAAAAAGTACTAAGTTACAGTGGCTTACAAATTTATTTACAAATTATGTTCTCAAAAAATTTAATTCATAAATATTAATTCCAAGTTTGTATCTATGACCCAACATTCCGGGCCCTTTGAATGGATCGCCATTCAAACTGGTAGTAACGCCAACTTTCTTATAGGACGTCGTAGTGTTCCCCTTGCGGTTCTGATATCAGCCATTCTGACCTTTCCGTCTTGCCCTGGTACTGCTTGAAGAACTCTACCAATAAGCCATCGTTGTGGAGGAACGTTGTCTTCATGTATGATGACCATGTCGCCGATGTGAAGAAGTTCAAGCTCATTTTTTCTCGCAATGAATGGACAGAGCCATTTGATGGATCCCTTAAGCTGATTTCCTTTGCTGAGCGCTTTTCTTTCCCCTGCAAAGAAGTTCGATTGGATAATCCAAACAATTCTCTCTAACGAATTCTCTAATTCCGTTGCCGTTAAAGCCTTAGAAGTGTCATTGATTGGATTTCTTAAGCGATGTATGAAACGCAATATGTAGGCGAAGATACGAACCAGTTTTGTATATGAACTAAATTTATCTATTATTACCAAAAGATATGTTGGATTAGGTTTCTGACAAACTATCGCAGTTTTCCTTTTTTCGAGAGCGAGTTTCTCTGACGAAAGTTTTAATATTGGATTTGGCGGCCATTCCTTCTCATCGCCATATAGGAATTGAGGACCCGAAAACCAAATTGAGTTATTTAAAGCCTGTATCGTACAACCCCTTGACACTATATCCGCTGGATTATCATGAGTAGGTACATATCTCCAAACAACTGCGGCCCCCTTTTCCTGTATTTCCGCTATTCGATTGTCCACAAAGGTGCTTAATTTAGATGAATGCGTGCCAATCCAATGTAGTACTATTTCTGAATCCGTCCAGAAAAATACATCAGAACATGCGATTTCAAGAAAAGGTCTTACTTTTGCCCACAACTTTATCAAAAGATGGGCGCCGCACAATTCGAGGCGCGGGAGCTGCTTCTTTCTGGCAGGTGAAACCCTAGACTTTGCAGTGAACAGCTTTACTGAAGTTTCTCCATCCATGTTAGTTGCCCTTAAGTAGATACAGCACCCATATGCATCCATGGATGCATCGCAAAATCCGTGGATTTGGAGTCCTTGCCTATTTTCTATTAGCGCGAATCGAGGAACGAAAAGATTTTGAACTGAATTTAGATCCACCATGAACTGCCTCCACTCGCTGTCAATACTCTGAGGAATCGTTGCATCCCAATCTAATTTTTCAATCCATAATTTCTGGAGTATTACCTTGGCTTTTATTATGATGGGACTCAACAGACCCATAGGATCGAACAGCGACGACGATGACGAAAGAATGGATCTTTTCGTAAACTTGGAATAAGTCCTTGTTGGCTTGTACGAAAAACTAAAAATGTCATTGTGCGAGTCCCATTTTATGCCTAGAGTACTAGTGACATCAGAATCTTTTATGTTAAGGTCTTTATTTTGTTGACTTGTCAATGAACCTTCAGATATCTGTGAGTTATTGCTGTGCCACTTGGACAGCTCGAACCCCGCCGAATTCAAAATCGTGATAAGCTCTTTCCGGATTTGCAAAAGAGTTTCCAAGTCATCGGCCCCTGATAACAAGTCATCAACATAAAAGTCAGAGCGCAGTGCGTTTGCACCTAGCCGATGACTGTCGATAAATCTTTCGCTCAGGAACTGAAGACAACGAATCGCTAAAAATGGAGCTGATGATGTACCGTAGGTTATGGTGTTCAGCTGATAAGTTTTTATTGGCTCTTGCTCGTTTTCTCTCCACAAGATATATTGGAATTTGCGGTCCGCAGGATGTATCAGAACCTGTCTGTACATTTTAACAATGTCACCGTAAGTGCATATCTATGTTACCGGAATCTAAGCAAGATTATTGTGGGACCTACCATAAGACACCCGTTTAATGAAACTTGCGACGAAGTGCAACATGAAGCATCGAACACAACCCTGAGCTTCGTAGATGTGCTATCCGGCTTGATAACGCATTGATATGGAAGGTAGTAGTGGGGTTCCGACAAGTTGGGATGACTGACTTCTGACATGTGACCTAATGATGCATACTCCCTCAAGAACTCTAAATACTTAGTTTTAACCGAAAAGTTCTTTGACAACCTACGCTCTAGAGACAGGAATCTTCGCAATGCAATGTCATACGATGAGCCAAGGCAATCCGGATCCCTTTTGAAAGGCAAACTAACCATTAGACGACCATTTGGTGAAATTTTGACGAACTCCTTAAATTTCGCTTCACACTGAGCTTGCTCGTCAGTCCACTTGGTCTTGTGACTGCTTACGTTTTCCAACTGCCAAAACTTTTCCACCTGATTGCTCAATAAATCTTCGTTCAAATTAAGGCAACAACTTTTCCTGGGTTTTGATTGTGCGTTGAATCTTCCCGAAACTATCCAACCTAAGGATGTCTTTTGCAACGTGGGTAATTCGGGACCTAGTTTGATTTGTCCAATCGAAAGAAGATCGAAGAACGCTTCTGCCCCTAACAGTAAATCTATTTGTGATGGTGTGAAAAAGTTTTCATCAGCCAATTCAATATTTTTGGGTAGGTTCCAATTCCGAATGCTCATTGCTGCATTGGGTTGATAACTTGTGATTGTGGGGGAGACTAAAAACTCCAACGAGACCTCGAAATTGCTAAACCGTGACCTGATAGTGGTCTGGGTTTGGTGGGTAATTTGAGTTTACGAAATGCCTATTCCAACGATATCTACTACTTTCTTTTCTCTTTGAAGGTGCAGTGAATGAGCAAAGTTTTCATTGATGAAATTAACTTGTGACCCCGAATCGAGAAGAGCTTTTCCCAATTGAAAACTGCCAGTCGAATCTTTTACTAGGACTAATGCTGTAGCTAGAATAATTTGACCTTCTATATCCTTGCGTTCCTTTCCTATTGCAGTATTGGCCGCTGGCGCTTTCGATGAATCTGCTTCTTCACCAGAAGGGGACTGTTGAGTCCTATGCAGCAAGCTATGATGTGCGTGTTTACAGGTCTTACATTTGTACGACGAGGGGCACTTTGCAACGGAATGTCCCTTGACCAAACATTTTATGCATAAACCTAATCGCTTTGTATTGGAAAAACGTTCCATAACCGTAAGTTTATTGAAACTTGAGTAGTTGGAGATAGAATGGTTTTCATCTCTACAAAAAATACATGCCTTTTGGGTCACTGTCAATGTAGTTTGTGGCCGAAAATTACAAGTTGATGACTTTGCTTTAGGGGACACTTTCTGTAAAGGTTCAGATCGAAGTTTCTTGCTCTCTCTCGCTTCCAGATATTCACAACGCCTACTTAAAACCGTTGCACATTCGTTCCAGGTGGTATAGCATATGTTTGCAGTACAAGTGGTTGCGACTGCGTCCATATGCCAACTGCTATTAAATGAAGGAAGCCAGGGCCGGTTTTAACAGTTTTGGCGCCTGGCGCAGAAAAAAAAATAAGCGCCCCAAAAGCAACTTAAAAAATGTTTGATCTTTTCCACATCTCTGGAGGAGAGAGAGTAATTGACGCGTTGACATAAAATTCAACCCTAAATCTTTCTTGATGGTCTAAAATTACCTCATTCATATCCTCATTGGAAAACTGAACTACTTTTTTTCGGGACCGTTAAGTTGAAATTGCTGGAAAAGGAACATTAATTTCATTTGCTATAAGTCTCGCCATATTTAAAAATTCAAAGAAACTTGTCATTAGTTCTTAGTTCGACTAAAAACTTTTTCATTGAGCACAAAATTTCAACTGCAAGCTTAAGGCAAATACTGCTTTGTGTCTAATATTGTGTACCAAATAACAACACACAAATAAATTTAAATTCTCTTAGCTTACTAACAAGAGATTGAGCCATATTTTGGACTTTTTGATCATAATTTTCTGAAATTTTAACAAGAGCCCATAAACATTTCCCAATTCCATTCTGCTTAAGGCTGCGGTTATATAGCAAGCGTGTAATACAAGCGCTTGCTCACGCTTTAAATTAAATGCGCGAGTGCGGGATAAAATGCTCTGATAATTTAAAGCGCGAGCAAGCGCTTGTATTACACGCTTGCTACATATATAACCACAGCCTAAGAGTCAAACTACTAAGATGTTTTTTTTAAAACCGACCATCTGCCTACAGAGCTTAAATAGAAAACATATATGTATACTCTCAACTTTATCGAAGAATGCAACTGCATCAGTAGAGCATTGAACATCATCAAAGCTCTAGGTTCCAAAACCTTAGTTCTCGCTTGCATACCACAATGTTTCCCTCTCATATAAGTACCATTATCAATATCATACCCTTGTCCTCTACAATTCACTAATAGAATATCCAAATCAGCAAGTTCATTCAAAACTAAATCAGTTAAGCCAGACCCAGTTGTTTTTTTCACAACAATCTCAAAAAATATTCTCTAATTTTAAACTTTTTCGTATTTTGGTCCACTATTCTAACTATGTACTAAAGTTAATTGCTCCTTTCTACTTATGTATATCAAGCGTACAATCTACTATGTTATATTCGAAGCCAAGGAGAATCAAGGCATTAATAAACGCAGGGAAAATTGAATATATATTACATACTAATTTTCAATATTTTAAAAAATGTGCTATCTACCACTTGAATTGCTAATGTTCTGAATTGAATAATATCTTTTGTTTTCGTAACCGCAGGTTGCATTTTTTTATGCAGTCTTGTTTTCTTATCCATTAAATATTAAATGCACAACATATAAGAAGGAAATGTTTTTATATTGGTTGAAAACACGACAATGCAAAAGGGATCCAAAAAAAAAAAAGCAAATGTGCTATCTTTCTGTCGCGATCTGTACATACATAATGTAACAATAAATTTTACTACGTATGGGTATGAACCAGGGATGGAAAATTACATTTTTGGGTTGTACTTAAAACAATTTTAAGATTGTACTGAAATGAAGCCAATTGTATTGAAAATTATCTTTCGTGTAAAAAAACAGAAACAAACAAAAATAAATAAACATATTTATTCATTATAATTATAATTATTTATTTATTGTATAATGTTAATAACAAAATGTGATTTAAAGAAATAAAAAAATAACATGGCCAAAAAGTGTCGTCTGTTGGAAAAAAATTACATACCTAGTTAAACTTTAACAAAATTAAAAATAAAAAATTCATGTAATAACTCATGCATGTGAAATTATACAATTTTAAACATAAGCCTTAAACTACCGAAACTGCAGTACCGAAAAATCAGCTTTCAACCCCGTTAAGAATTTGTAAAACTTATTCAAGTGTAAATATTCTCTGAAAAGTAAAGCAAGTGTAGTTTTGACAGAATAGGACAAACTGTTATAAAGTGGTAGAGGTCTTCCACTACATTCAGGTTGCAAAGGCTACATATTGTATACTTGAGTCTTGCACATCGTGTCGATAACCTCTGTACTTTAGCCTCAGTAATTCAGTGAGCAAGATTAAACTTATTTCGTCAAGTTTAAGACAGCTAGAGAAGTTATTACTAGTGCCCTGAGAATGGTTTGGAGATCTATAAATGTATCTGGATGTAGATGACTTAGCCCTTCTGATATAATGCTGTTATTTCCTGTCATCTACATAATTAACATAAATAAACACAAATAACATCATTATAAAACCTTACAAAAAAAAGTACTTTATTTTACACACATGTTCAGTTCATAGTTTAGTCTCTGAGATCTTCATCTTCAGGCTTAATGCTCTCATTTTGCATATTTGTGTTCAAAATACCGCCTCTTAGGTTCAGAGAGGTTGTTCGTAAAAAGTAGAATCAAGTCAACGCTGTGTGTAAAACTTAAAACATATAGATGTGTCATTCGTTAATTGACCCGTTTTGCTCGTTTTTGAAAAATACAGATTGCAAAATAATTTGAAAGATGCAGATTGATAAATTGTATCGAATTAAGGCAAATTGTACTTTTGTACTCAAACAAACTCATTTGTATCGAATTCGATACAATTGTATCGACTTTTCCATCCCTGGTATGAACTGAGTTTGACTCTCTTTCTCTTCAGTCAAATCGAACGTTTTGATATATCGAACAAGGTTGTGAAACCAAATTTGAAGTTCGCATCGTTTAAGGTAGGCGCATTGCCTTGGCGCGAAATTTGAATCCTGCTCCACAACTTCCGACATGTTTGTTGATTTGTATGGATTTTGGTAGGCGCAAATGGAGCGGTATGATAAGACTGCTCCACAGCATGTTAGCAGTGAAAATTTCGTTTTTGGCAATGGGCTGAAAGGGTCGACTGGATATTTAATTTGAAGAAACAACAGAGCCTACTATGGTTGCAGCAGAGACAAATGTTTGTCTCTGGTTGTAGTTGGGTACAGATAAAAATTCTGCTAACTAGTCTGTTATACCAAATAGCAGCTATGGAGAGAAAGAGAATGAAATGTTGTGGGAACGGGAAGGGATAGAAAAAAAAACATTATGTGCATATTTATATGAAAATTTGGTCATTTTAATGTGTGTGTATTTTTTAAAGTACAGTGATTGAAATGTGTGTATTGTTATTTGAGAAGTTCGGTGAGAAATATTTGTTTGTGAAGAATATAAATACATATTAGCAAACAAGTAGATCTGTTTTTTGGATAGTATTTTTTTTTAGTTTTTACGCCTCTTGCTTTCTAGCGCCTGGCGCACCTGCGCCACTCGCTCCTATGTAAGGTCCGGCCCTGAAGGAAGCAACGATGACATTACACTTTCATGTTAAGAGTGTTACACACATTCCCATTCAATTCACCTCCAATGCTCCCTTATTAACGGTTTTCTTCCGGCTGCTCAGGATTAGGTCGTGGGGAGAGGTGACTATTAAAATTGAAAAATGAAAATGAATGATCCCAGCAGGAAAAGGTAATCTATTGGAATCGAACAGGGAATCAATCGCAATCCAGAATTCATTATTCTTAACACAGACTATGTCCTAGGAAAATAATCGATTACCTGAAAGTGTTTTAAGAATGCATTATAGAGTTCATTCTTTGTAATGTATTATATAATTCATCCATTTATAATGAGTTACATAATGCATTTATCCGACATAAATTAAAGAAATGTATTCAGCTTTAAATGAAAAGTACACTGTTTTGTTTTAAAATATTTTATTACAAAGAATTCTAGGATAAAATTAAAAAGGAATTTAAATACAAAAAAAAAAATATTATTAATAAAATAAAGCACACACAAAGCACAAAGTTTTTTCTTTGTTAATTCTCTTCGCCAATCCGTTTAGAATACATTTCTAACTTTTTTCAATCCTCGCTGTCACGCGTTGCAACACAAAATAAGTTTTTCATGCGTTTTTAAATATAAAACGCGAAATTTGTAGGCGACATGAAGGCGCCGACAGACAACACTGTAACCGAAAAATCGTTAAATTCAAAAACACTACATTACATTTTCTGCAGATGTGGGAATCTACGTGGTAAACAATTTGCTTTGTTATTATATGAAATTACCACGTCGATTCTTTTGGATACATTTTATTTCTCATCTATAATAACTAATTATGTATTCGATTCTCCAAGTAATACATACCGTACTTTCCTGCTGGGATGGAATGGAATGCTAAAGAGATTTAAGAGAAAATCGAACGGTTGACACAACATACGTCAGACCAGACACTAGGTCACCAGAAGTATTCACAGGTGTAAGGTGAATGGGGAATACCTCATGAGGAACAGCTATGTGCTGACAAGTGCATTTGAGAAGAGAACTCATTATTCAAATTATAATCAGCTTGTTCAATGACTGTGTCTGTGTGTGGAGGCATATTGTGCCGTACCGGTTGTGCAGTGACATGCAAGGTGTTATCGCATGCCGAAGAGAAGATGTGGACGATCTTGATGATGAAGATGACCGGTGAAGGGGGGAAATTAGTACATGATTAATTCGAAACTTCTTTTATCGAGATTCGAGATTACCGTGATTTCAGGTATTGATGTAGCAAACACAACAAAATATGCGAGGTGATGAATGCTATGCACTTTGTATGCCTGTAATTCAGACTAACAAAGTATATAGGTAAACTATACCTATATGTATACTGTAAATCAAAATTCCGAATTTGTACTGTGTGACAAGTATTTTGTCTAAACAAAAATTAATTTATTAATGATTCCAAAAGTTGCAGATAGCAAAAAAACAAAGATTGAATGGATTGTGTACATATATGTTCCTAATATTTACTCGATGTGTTCCGAATAGCTTTTGTTGCTATTTACTGTATGAATTTATGTATTTTCTTTAGTTAATGAATGCAAGTTATGAATGTGAATGTATATACGTATGATTTATAGAGGGATGATTGAGTTTAAATGTAAATATGTAATGAAGAAATGTATGTGCAAGGGTATTTTAAATGTATGCTCTTAAAGTGTTTTATTCGCATGTAATAGTGGTGAATTTATAAATTAAGATGACTTGTTACCTGTTATTTCTGCTCGATGATTCTCGTGACATGTCAGGAACATCTTGAAGCTTGTTTGATGGTAATGATGACGCTGTTGCTATTAATTAAAATGATTCTAACCACTATCTCACTGATTTTAACACTTTAGTAGTATAATGAAATATTTAAGTTTAAGATATTAGGTATATAAACAAATTCAAACAAAAAGGTATTTTATAGGAACAAATTATATAGTTAGGTAGCAAATATATATGTATTAGAATTTAGGTAGGCAAATTTTTTTAATCTTAGTTTCGGAATTAGAGTATTTAGGTAGGTATTTCAAATTAAAAACTATGTATTTTAGGATTAGAATTTTCGAGAAGGGACTTTAGATAATTTAGGTTAGGAAATGCACTTTATATCTATTATATATGTGGTTTATATATAATGTATATATATGTTTCACTAGGCCATTAAATAGCAACAGGAACACAACACTTCAGGATCTGAAGGTATGGCTTCAGTTCTAAATGATATACAGCTGCTGATGATTATCTTGCAGACTGGGATTATAGTTGGCTTGATTTGGCTATGTTGGTTATCCGTGGAGTTGTACACGCATATGTACATTTGTCGACTGATTGCTGTATATATTGGGAGCTTGCTGATGGCTCCACGTGCTGGACGGGTTAGGATGATGTTCAGGATGCCTGTAAAGCCTCGATGAACACAAGCACTACTCGATAAATTGCTTAACCAAGCACACCAACAAAGATCCTTTTATACTGCTATCTCGTTCCTAATTTTATCTCACTATGGTATAACTTATACGATTATTTATCGTCTATATGTGATCTTAGCACAACAAAATTAATGAAGCCTTTTAAAAACTATAGTACTCTTATTCTAATAAGTGACGCTTAAGAGTTCTTAGTTGGATGGGAGTTCAAGTGCAAAAGAAAGCATATAGCCGGAAATCGCTTCTGCCAGGTTCTTTTTCGAAGTTGTAGAATTTCGAAGACAAGTGTGGTAAGTGACATCTGCCTGTGGGCGGTGCTTGTTCTCTGTCATTCTATGTTAAGCTCATAACACAGAGCTGAACAGAAACTACAAATAAGTTGATGTTACAAAGCAAGCAGAACGAATGCACCGTCAGCCGTTATGTTTGAAATGCACTATGAGATAACGCGGGGCAGACCCACACCCTAAACAACTCATGCTCTACCAACTGAGAAACCGGGCAAGCTCTGCTTAAGAGATAATGTCCTTCGCATGTGCTCTGCAAATGTATTTACCGTTCAGGTCCTCCAAATCATATAAGCAGTTCCCAATTCTACGTTTGATACGGCACTTTCTGAATTTAGGTACAAGCTTGGCGTTGTACTTATTGGGGGCGCTACTTTTGACGAAGTTGCGGCGATAAACTATCTGTCCAACCGCGAAATTTAGGGGCCTCGATCGCAGATTGTAAGCTTTGGCATGTTTTGTTTGTGCAAGCTTCAAATATTCATACGCCTTCTCCCTAACCTTTATCAGATGGTCATGCCTCTCAATGATCTCTGGGGTCTCACCGGATAAGGATTCAAACTCTCTCAAAAGCGCATATGTGGTTCCATGCTTTACCATATGGAACCCAAATAATAAATAGAATGGACTAAATCCTGTGGATTCATGTACTACATTTCTTAACGCGCATGATATTGATCGGAGATGAGAATCCCAATCACGGTGATCCTTCTCTATATATAACCGCACGGCTGTGAAAATGGTCCTATTTGATTTCCCCGCTGCGTTTGCTTGCGGCGAATATATCCCGGTACATACGTGTTTGGTGCCGTGTTGCTCGAGAAAGTTTTTGAATTCGTGCGAAACAAATTGAGAACCATTATCAGAAACAATCCTTTCAGGAATACCAAACAAGTCAAACACGTTTTCTACCAGCGTTTGTATTGCAAGCTTAGATGTGGCACTTCGAAGTGGTTTCACAACAAGGTATTTTGAAAAGTTGTCGAGAACAACTAGAACCTGTGTGTTACCTTTCTTGGATCTTGGGAATGGACCCACAAAGTCTATGTGCAATTCTCACCAAGGACGCAATGGTGGCTCCCGAGGATTCATTGGCGGCCTCAATATCATGTTCGGAACCTTAGAAACTTTACTTTTTTCACAAGAATTGACATAGTCTGTAACATCCACCACCATCTTTGGCCAATAATACAACCGCTTTAACTTTTCCACCATTCCACTTTACCTGGAATGTTTCTTAAACTTGTAAGAAATTGGCTTCTCAATTTTAACTTCGCCAACATAGACTCTATGCTTTCTGACTATCTGGTATAACGCATGTAAGTCTTAATGAATGCATCATGTTGCTTTCTTTTCTTTTGATTAATCAAATGTTTTTTTTAATTTTTCCGAATTCTTTTTTTAATAAAATTTAAAAATAAATATTGTATTATTTTGGATTAGTTTTAAGGGTCACCCCACCCAAAATTAAATTTTATAGTATCTTGAATTGTACATACATAGTAGTGGCATTCAGCACTATTTTTATTACTTTTGTATAAAAAATATAGAATGCCAAATGCAGGGCCGGTTTTAACAGTTTTGGCGCCTGGCGCAGGAGAACAAATAAGCGCCCCAAAAGCAACTTGAAAAATGTTTGATCTTTTCCACATCTCCCGAAGAGAGAGAGTAATTAACGCGTTGACTTCAACATAAAATTCAACCCTAAATCTTTCTTGATGGTCTAAAATTACCTCATTCCTATCCTCATAGGAAAACTGAACTACTTTTTTTCGGGACCGTTAAGTTGAAATTGCTGGAAAAGGAACTTTAATTTCATTTGCTATAAGTCTTGCCTTATCTAAAAATTCAAAAAAACTTGTCATTAGTTCTTAATTCCACTAAAAACTTTTTCATTGAGCACAAAATTTCAACTGCAAGCTTAAGGCAAATACTGCTTTGTGTCTAATATTGTGTACCAAATAACAACACAACAAATAAATTTAAATTCGCTTAGCTTACTACCAAGAGATTGAGGCATATTTTGGACTTTTTGATCATAATTTTCTGAAAGAACAATCTCCCAAGTATAGTTTTAGTGTTTTATTGCATCTATTTTGATCATTTGCTCTGATAATTTAAGGCGCGAGCTTGCGCGAGCAAGCGCTTGTATTACACGCTTGCTACATATATAACCGCAGCCTAAGAGTCAAACTACTAAGATGTTTTTTTTTTCAAAACCGACCATCTGCCTACAGAACTTGAATAGAAAAAATAGATACTCTCAACTTTATCGAATAATGCAACTGCATCAGTAGAGCATTGAACATCATGAAAGCTCTAGGTTCCAAAACCTTAGTTCTCGATTGCATAGATACCACAATGTTTCCCTCTCATATAAGTACCATTATCACACCCTTGTCCTCTACAATTCACTAATAGAATATACAAATCAGCAAGTTCATTCAAAACTAGGTCAGTTAAGTCAGACCCAGTTGTTTTTTTCGCAACTAACAATCCCAAAAAATATTCTCTAATTTTAAACTTTTTCGTATTTTGGTGCACTATTCTAACTACTAAAGTTGATTGCTCTTCTACTTATGTATATAGGCGTACAATCTACTATAATCGAAGCCAAGGAGAATCAACGCATTACTAAACGCAGGGAAAATTTAATATAATTAGAATTACATACTAATTTTCAATATTTTTAAAAATGTGCTACCTACCACTTGAAGTGCTAATGTTCTGAATTCAATAATATCTTTTGTTTTCGTATCCGCAGGTTGAATTTTTTTATGTAGTCTTGTTTTGTTATCAATTAAATATTAAATGCACAACATATAAGAAGGAAATGTTTTTTTATTGGTTGAAAACACGACAATGCAAAAGAGATCCAAAAAAAAAGTAAATGTGCTATCTTTCTGTCGCGATCTGTACATACATAATGTAACAATAAATTTTACTACTGAGTTTGACTCTCTTTCTCTTCAGTCAAATCGAACGTTTTGATATATCGAACAAGGTTGCGAAACCAAATTTGAAGTTCGCATTGTTTTAGGTAGGCGCATTGCCTTGGCGCAAAATTTGAATCCTGCTCCACAACTTCCGACATGTTTGATGATTTGTATGGATTTTGGTAGGCACAAATGGAGCGGTATGATAAGACTGCTCCACAGCATGTTGGCAGTGAAAATTTCGTTGTTGGCAATGGGCTGAAAGGGTCGACTGGATATTTAATATGAAACAACAGAGTCTACTATGGTTGCAGCAGAGACAATTATATTTGTCTCTGGTTGTAGTTGGGTACAGATAAAAATTCTGCTAACTGGTCTGTTATACCAATTGGCGCTATGGAGAGAAAGAGAATAAAATGTTGTGGGAACGAGAAGGGATAGAAAAAAAAAACATTACGTGCATATTCATATGGAAATTTGGTGATTTTAATGTGTGTGTATTTTTTAAAGTACAGTGATTGAAATGTGTGTATTGTTATTTGAGAAGTACGGTGAGAAATATTTGTTTGTGAAGAATGTAAATACATATTAGCAAACGAGTAGATCTTTTTTTTGGATAGTAATTTTTTTAGTTTTTACGCCTCTTGCTTTCTAGCGCCTGGCGCGGCTGCGCCACTCGCTCCTATGTAAGGTCCGGCCCTGGCCAAATGAATTTCTTATATAATTTAAGTGCTAATGTACCAACCAACCAACCATATTAAATGTATAAGTAATTTATAAGAAAAAAAAAAAAATAATATTCCGTCGAATATTCGGTTTGTTAACCCCTGGATGAGCACAATTTGGTGGTTCATGTTCGCTTTTTATTAGTTCACGGCGAAATGTTTTCGGTAGCCATAAACGCCAACAATCCGACTCACTTGCAACAGAAAAATCACGAAACTTAACGCGTTTGAAAATGTTGTTATTGTGGATTTTTAAATCAGGATATCGATCCGCTGTCCTTTCAATCGATTTTATCAGGTTCTGATACTCCTCATCCGCAGAAAAATCAGCGTCTAGATAGCCTGTTCCATTTCCGACAATCTCCTCTATCATACTACGCGATAAGGCATCAGCTACAATGTTGTCTTTGCCTTTCCGATGTACAATCTCGAAATCAAATGGCTGTAACTTCAGTGACCATCTGGCCAGCCTACCGTTGAGGTCTTTTTGCGACATCAGCCACTTTAAACTGGCATGATCAGTGACAATGACAAACCGAGTACCTTCTATGTACGGCCGAAACTTTTGAACACTGTGCACAGCAGCTAAGCATTCCAGTTCGGTTATGCTGTAGTTGCTCTGCGCAGTATTCAGCTTCTTTGACATAAAAGCTTCTGGCCGATCAGTCCCACTGTCATCCAACTGACATCCAACTGAATGAGCGCACCTCCAATACCTGCAGTAGATGCATCGCAATGTATTTGGAATGGTTTTTCGAAGTCTGGCGCAGCCAAAATCGGAGCTGTCGCAAGCATCGTCTTTAAAGACTCAAAAGAAGATAAAGCCTCTTTCGACTAATCCTTTTGAAAAGCGTTTTTGCCCGTGAGTGACGTTAGAGGTGCAGCAATAGCAGCAAAGTTTGACACCATCCGCATGTACCACTGGCACATACCAAGAAAGCGTCTCAATTGCTTGATAGTCTTTGGTTGCGGAAATCTGGATATAGCTGCTACTTTTTTTGGATCGGGTTTTAACCCGTCTACACCAACTATATACCCCAGGTAACGTATCTCACGTTGGCAAAATTTGCTTTTCTCCAGATTGATCGTTAGGTTAGCCTGCTTTAAATAGGAACCTACCTTTCTCAAAAGCTCTGCGTGTTCGTCAAAAGTCTCGGAAATAATCAGAAGATCATCTACATAAACCTGATGTGAAAACGTAGGGTATAACATGATCGATCAATTCGCACATTGACTTTGAACTGAAATAACCCACGACCAGGCACCGGGAAAGCTGTTCTCTCCTTTGCAGATGAACTGAAGGTAACTTGCCAAAAACTGTCTTTCAAGTCTAATGCGGTAATGAATTTGACCTTCTTCAACCTCGCTAGAATTCCATCAATAATAGGGAGCCTTGTTTTTCCGTTTGCATTATTCACGATAACAACAGGTGATGACCAACTGCTCTGGCTTTTTTCGATGACATCGAGTTCTAGCATTCTATCGATTTCTGCATACAGTAGCTTCTGCATCGCTGGTGAAATCGCAAAATGGCGTTGTTTTATGGGTTTGGCATCCCCCACGTCGATATCATGCTCTACTATAGATGTTCGTCCCAAGCCAAGTTTTTCATAAGATGGAATTGCATCAATGCATTTCGAAAGTATCTTTCGTTGCTCATTGGTCAAAACATGAGAGTTTGCATCTGGATCACGGGTGGATATTTCTTCCAAAAAGGTGGGATGTAATCCGAATGCAAACCAAAAGTCGACACCTAAGGTCACTAGTCTCTTAAGCGAAGGTGAAATGAAAAATTTGATGGTTTTTGAAATATTATTGAAATTTACAGGTATATATGCATATCCGATGACGCTATGGGATGACCCATCGGCTGTACACAGATCTGATTTTAATGATAGGTATGGAATTCCAAGCTCTTTCATAAGTTCCATGGCCCCTTTACCTAAAACTGAAATCGTGGCTCCACTGTCTAATAAACCAGTTACAGGTTTGGATTTGAGCTGAATATTGGCTAAAGGACGACCACTAACATCTGATAAGAGTTTTGCTTGTCTGACTTTTCTTGTGTTGTGTTTACGTGCTTTAAGATAATTTATTGTTCTGTCTGGGTGGTACAATTTCTGATTGATGTCGGTCTGTGTAGAAGACGAACATTGTTTTGGGGACATGACTGACCTGCATTCGGATGTCGCACTCCCCTTTCCTTGCGGACATCCGACTTGCGGTTTAAATTGTTACACCGGATGCAATTGGGTTTCGTGACGTTTTTAGCTCCACATGAGTAACGAAATAAATTTCGCTGGTCTCTCGGACAATCAATGAAACTATGTTCTATATCCTCACAATTCCAACATATAATGAAGTTACTTTCTTCAACTTCAAATGTATTCTGATCGGTTTGACTGACAGAGAAAACAGTTGATTGTTCAGGAGAGAATGTAAGATTATCAGAATTCGGTGAATATGCGAACTCATTCACCTGTCTTCTTCTCGAGAATATCTGGTCATCGAGAGTTTCGCCTTTATCGTTTAATGCCTTCTCAATCAGCATACATTTTTCCTTCAAATCGCTTACCGACACAATGTGCTCAAGTATTAACCTTTTGCGTAAAGCAGGATGTATATTTGACTTCAGAATGCTGACCTTTTCCGCTGAATAAGGAACTCGAAGCATTGAATCAAGTGTTTCGATTGCTAATTTAAACTCTGCGAACGACTCTCTATGCTTTTGTTTCCTATTCTTAATCTGCCGTCTGATTTCCTGATCTGTGGTGTAGGTTTGAAACTTCGAAAATGTTGCCATACCGGTGTTCTATTCCTTTGGATATAAATCTAGAACCAGTTGTTAGCATTCCCTGACAACAGTAAATGCATGGACAAACATAGCTGACCAAGCGGAATTCCCTCACCCCTGGCTAAAATTTCAACTCTCATTATAAATTGTTCAATAGAAAGGACACTATTCGAACCGTCATAACGAAGCTTCCAATTGCTAACGTTGCGTAATCTACCTGTGGTATCGCTTGTAAATTCGTTAGCATATTGAAAAGGTTCGGTTCTACCTATACGCTGATTCTGATGAAAAAAGTCTTGATCTTGGAAGTGTGCAGCGCGAGAAGTCTGGTTTCTATACCTACTCGGTTGCGGTTGCCTTGGCTTTACTTGCGTGGGTGGTACTGCGTTTGGCAAAGCATAAGCCATATCACTCATCGTGAAACTTTGACTATGCGAAGAATGCTGTGCAGCGACGTTCCCATTCGGTTGACGATTCGAGCTCAGTAAATCTGAATTTGAATACTGACCATTGGAAACACTCTTGGAATGGTACCACAATTTTGTTTTCCTACGACTTGTCTGCTACTATTTAGACCTGAGTGTACTGAAGCAAGAGAAAGATTGCTGCTTTTGTTAGCATGCATAGGGGTACCCACCAAATTCTGAGACAACGCATTCGTCTCGAAGTGTTGTTGAACTTCACACAGTCGTTCACAGACCTTCGTGGAGAGTAGATGTGTTTCGGCTTCCAAGCGAATAACAAGTGTATTAAGTAAAGCATTTGCCCAGCAAATTCCAATTAGCTCGGTAGCCTAGTGGTGGTAGTGGTGAACCGTCACCCAGTAGACCGAGGTTCAAATCCCAGTCGGGGAAAAAATTTTCTTCGGTGTTTTTTTTAATTTAATAATTAAATCAAGTGGTCGGCAACAGCCGATAGTACCGGTGATGGCTGATGGCCAAAGGTCCGCATCCCAACAAACGGGAATAGCGGACAATCAACCAACAGGCGATGTGCCAGTAGTGACGTCAGGCCACCAACAACCAGTGGTCATAGAAAGCACGGGAAAGAGGAGGAGGAGGTTGCAGCCGACTCCCAACATGGGAAAGCGCCCCTCCCTGTCAGCTTCTGCAGAACAGCTGCATGTGGAAGTGGGGGAGGAGGCGCCAACAACCTCAGCAGCAGCAGCCAAACAACGTCAGCGATCAGCCGGTGGTGAGAAATTCGCCTACGTCTCCGACGGGGGTGAAGGACACTACACCGGCAACAGCAACAGCTTTGCCTCTCTGGTGGCCACAGAGTCCGAGGACGAGGATGACGAACTAGAGCACCTAAGCCGCAGCATCAGACAGCTGCAGCAAAAGGTGCTCATAATCAAGGCCAAGCAAGTGGCCAGGCGAGTTAAGGAGCGAGAACTAGAGCTCCAGCGAACACTGCAACAACAGCCAGTAGAACAAATTCCGCAGCAGCCCAAGCAGCAACAACAACAGCAGCAGCCAAAACAAAATAAACAGCCTAAGCTGAGAGAAAAAACACAGCAGAAGAAACAGCTGTCACAACAGCAGCAACAGCTGCCACAGCCGCAACAACAACGGCAACAACAACAGCAGAACCAGCAGAACCAGCAGAAGCAGCAGCAGCAGCAGCAGCAGCAACAACAACAACAACAACAACAGCTGCAGCAGAACCAGCAGCAGCAACAGCAACAACAACAAGAAAAGACTACGAGGGAAAAGGTGCCCCCAATCAACACCTTCAAAATGGAACTTAAGGACACCATTGAACTATGTAAGTCGGCCATAGGTAGTAATTTTTACATAAAAAGATTAAGCGTAGATAGACATGCTATCCACTGCAATACAGTGGATCAGTATAATCAAATAAAGAAATTATTAGCGGACTCGACGACGGAGTTCTTCTCCTTCACCCCGAAGGGGGAAAAGCTGCAAACTATGCTGCTGAGGGGGATGGAACCGTCCACCGAACCGGAGGAGCTTCTTAGAATGCTCAAGGAAAAGGAGTGCGATGGGCTCGATTTCGTAGGGGTCAAGCCTTTCACCACAGCAAGGGCCAAAAGGGAGAATCGGAAATTACCGTTCTTCCTGGTTCAGCTGTCACCCAATAGCAAACTGGATGGTCTACGGAACATTAAGGTCGTAGACTACCAGGTTGTCACATGGGAAAAAGTAAAGAGGAGCGATAACATTATTCAATGTGTTCGCTGCCAAAGGTTCGGGCACGCCGCGTCGAACTGCGAGATGCAGCCTCGATGCGTGAAGTGTGGAAAAAACCACAAGTCCGAAGATTGTTCTCTGGGGAAAGAGGGGGCGTCAGAGAAATCTCAGCTCTCGTGTGCGTTGTGTAGGAACTCGGGACACACCGCTAACTATCGGGGTTGCCCCAAGTTCCAAGACATTAAGAAAGTGAACCTGGTGCGACAGCAGAAAAGCGTAGTGAAAAGTCTACCACGTCCAAGCCAAAGTCAAACCGTAACACCCCAAATTTCCTACGCCCAAATGGCGGCAGGAAGGGGACAGACGGTACAGCAACAACCGAAGGCTGCTTCACAGGCCCCACTGCCTAAAGCACCGGAGGCTGACTTGATGGCTATCTTGCTCTCTATTCAAGGGCAGATGGGTCAGCTACAACGTCAGGTACAAGAGCAGGCGAAGAGGGTGGACCAAATCTGCGCGCTTCTGCCGGGCCTAGCGCATCTCCAATCATAATGTGTGCGATGGCGGAGAATACCTTGAGGATCCTTGCGGTGAATGTAAATTCACTGATTAGGATCGAACGAAGAGCCGTACTATTTAAGTTGTTAGAAGATCGAAGCCCTGATGTGCTTTTGGTTAGCGAAACTAAGCTAAACCAGAAACATAAGTTACGGCACAATAATTATAATATAATAAGAAGAGACCGACCCAACTCTATACAAGGAGGAGGTGTTGCGATCTTCATTAGTAAAAAGCTAAAATATAAGGTAGTGTACAGTGGTGAAGTGCGGAGATTCCAGGAGCTAGAAGCATGTATCGTGTGCATCCCTCTCCATAGTGGAAAGAGGATGTACATGATCTCAGCTTATGCACCTGAAGCTACGCAACCAACTTTGTTTATTTCAGAACTCGAGACACTTTTCCGATGCCTTAGGCTGGAATCGGAGGAGAATTTTTTCCTTTTGGCCGGGGATCTAGGTAGGTAGGTAGAGGGAACCTACTTTTTAATTGGTGGGGTCAGCACAGTGTCGAGTATAGACTCGATTTGAAAGCAACAGATAGTCCGTCGTTTCCCAGGGGCGGATCATATCTGGATCTCCTGCTGGTCGACGTACGGTTACAACTGACTAACACGAACGGACAAACTTTAAACTGCCTTCATACATTTGTGTATGACAGTGACCATTGCGGACTCAGTGCCGAGATTACAATTCCCAACGAGATTGCGGAACTTGAAGCGTTTGTTCATGCGCATCCCTACAATTATAGTAGGGTGCGTTGGACACGCTTTTCTAGAGTTATGACAAGAGCACTCTCCTCAAACTCGCTCAACCCACCGTCCAATAGGAATCTGTCAAATGAGGAGATTGACGGATACCTAAAACAAATGGACGAGACAATAAAACAAACGATGGACAGGACGATACCTCGACATCAACAAACTGACAATGTAGGGATATACCGCAACGCAACAATAAACGCCCTGCATCAACAGAAAAGCAGACTGCTGTCGAGATTAAAAACCTTGTACAGACGGTTTACTGACAGACAAAACCCAGAGATAAGGACACTGAAGGCGTTGATTAAAAACCTCCAACAGTTAATAAAAGAAAACTACCGATTAGCGGTAAATCTGCACTGGAACAAAAAAATTGGGGCTATAAAAGCCAACAACCCCAGTATGTTCCCGCAAATAAATAAAATATTTCGGAGGAATAATCTCAACGACCTTCCATGTCTCAAAATTCCTCGAAATACGGACAACGAACGAATACTTGTGACAGCAGGTATAGATCCAGTAAACGCAGTCGATGACGACAATTTCTTTTTGATCGAAGATCCGCAGGAGAAGGTTGAGGCTATAGGAGCGACTTTTCAGGAAGTGTATAAGGTGAATAGCAGTATTTGCCCGAACCATGATCTGGAGAATCGAGTCCTTGTGCACAACTTCTACCTTCGAAATGAACTACAGCAATGGCGATCAGAGAACATCGGTTTCACCGAGTTCAATGAAGACAATAGGGCAAATAATGCCATCGCCAACGAAGGGATACATCCCCCGTTCTTATCGAAGGTAGAGCTCCAAGCGATCTTCGAATCATTGAGAAAGAAGAAGTCAGTGGGAATCGATGGAATATCTAACATTGTGCTTAGACATCTCCCTCTAGAAGCGGTAGACATTTACTGCATTCTGTTTAATAATGTGCTGAATAATGCACATTATCCAGCGCATTGGAAAACAGCAGTAGTGCATCCTATCCCTAAAAGGGGTAAGGACAATTCCAATCCGGCAAATCTCCGGTCAATAAGTCTCCTTCCGAACATAAGCAAGGTATTCGAAAAAGTGGTCAATAGAGCCCTGACTAAGTGGGTTGACGACAAACATATAATTCCAGATAACCAATTCGGATTTAAGGCGGGGCATGATACCATACATGCCGCGTCTAAGCTCGTATCGGATATTCAATGGAACAAAAGCAAGAAACAATGCACGGGTGCCTGCCTGGTTGACTTGGAGAAAGCCTTCGACACCGTTTGGCTAGAGGGACTTTTTTACAAGTTGAGCAGGTTGAGCATAAGTAAACCACTGCTGTACATACTTTATAATATGCTCACCAGTAGGCGGTTCGTTGTGAAAAATGGCAATGTGACCTCTGCTGGTATTTTTGAAATTAAAAATGGTCTACAGCAGGGTGCGGTTAATTCGCCGATCCTTTTCAATATTTACACAAGTGATCTCGTAGGGTCTCTTCACCATGCTATTGCGTACGCAGATGACTTGGTCGCGTACAGATCAGGGCCAAAGATCGAGGTCATTGCAATTCTCTTGCAGCGTGACTTCGATAAGATTCAGCGATATTGTGACGACTGGAAGCTGAAGATCAACCTCCAGAAGTCAGAAACCATCTTGTTTCGGACGCCGTTGTCTGGGGCCTCTTGGGACACCAGAAAGAATTGGCGAAAGTTCGCAATCGTGGGACGACACGGGCGGCCACTTGCATGTCGAAATGTAGTCAGATACCTCGGGCTGTGGCTAGACCAGTATCTGTATTTTAACAAACATATAGATGCTGCTCTGGCCAGAGCCAGAGGCGCTTTTGCTCTTACAAAGAGACTGTTTTATAGCAGCCAACTCGATGCGAGGGTAAAGGTTATCTGCTACACGGCCCTTATACGGCCAATGATAGCATATGGTTGTCCCGTGTGGTTCAACGTCGGACCAAGTTTGATGGAAAGGATTCGGGTGTTTGAGAGGGCTTGTCTTCGGGCTTGCCTTCGTTTATACAGAACACCAGAGTCCGAGTACAAAAAATTCTATTCTAATGAGGTCCTATACAACAGGGCTAACGTAATAAGAGTGGACAATTTCCTAATCAAGATGACTCGAAGGCACATTGCAAGAGCAATGGGTTCGATGAATAGCCTGATCTTCGGGGCTTATTACCCCAATTTTACGTACCACGAAAGAGTGCGCCTAAACGGCTTCGTTCCACCAGAAGCGTTCCTCTATTTTGACCAACAGGGTCTGATCCAGGATAGAACAGCGGTACCGCTAATCTTCCATGTTGCTCGCAAGACTGTGGATAGGCGGCTCAACTACGACAGAGACGTCGCACAGAGCCAAACGGAGCGCCTCCGGTTTAGTAGGTCGGTTTCGGGGCGCGATGGGCACGATGTTGAACAGCAACATCAGAAATTCTGGTGGCTGTTAGAAAGAGATGGAATTCCCTCGTCGATTCCGTTTGATCCGGGGTAGACCCCAAGGCATAGTTGGCCGCCTTTTATGTTTATTATGTAGACATGCCGTGGCCGGCTTACATAGGTTTAGGTAGTGTAGGTATTTGTAAGTTTTATAAAAAAAATAAAAAAATAAAAAAAAAAATATATAAAAATAAAAAAAATACGCACAGCACTTTGCCAACAAAAAAAAATATAAAAAACCACAAAAAAATTAGAAAATAAAATAACACAGCACAAAAAACAAAAAAAAAATACGTATTTAATTACGTAGCTAGACTTAAGATAGGTTAAGTAGTTGTAAGTTTTATTTAAGGTAGTTTTAAGCAAAAAACATGTCCTGTTGGTAAGTTTTTTTTTCAAACTTTTCTTAGCTCTAAAATTGTAACTTTAATTAAAATTCTATATTATAAGTTAGGTTACGTCGAAAGACATAGTATAAGTATTAAGTTTAGCTTAGAGTGCCCGTGAGGGGCCAGTAAGTTAGAGTAAGGTAGTTAGGTTAGTTAAGCTAGTTTTAATCACTTTTGTCTAGCATTTAAGATTTAATTGAATTGATAAATAAAAATGAATTAAAAATGAAAAAATGTTGTTGAACTTCATTGTCTTGTACCTCGTCAAAATGCAATGGTGAACTTGGACCAGCTCCGTTATCAACGCTTAGCATGTGATCAATCAAGCTTTTCAATTTGGACTTAAGATTTACAATTGAAAGTTTAAAGTTCGGTTCTCTCTGTGACAACAGATCAAGTCTATTTCTCAAATGGATTGCTTTAGAAACAGCTTGCTTCTCGCGTTCTTGATTCACAGATTTCACACATTCTGTAACTAATGACTCCAACCGATCAAACTTCTCCTGACATGCTTCCATTTCTAAATTTGGACTATTTATGGCAACGGGCCTGAAAGATCTAATGCCTTTGCGTTCTTCCTCAGCAATTTTCTTTAGCTCTGTAGCCAACTGCCTAACCGTGCCTACCAGTGGAAGACCTCTCAACTGACACTCAAACCTAATCTCCTTTTTTTTTTAAAACTTGTCAAGAATTATAACAGAAAAAAAAACAAAGGGAAAAGTAATTAAAATTGTTCTCAACTGATAAGATCAATAAAAGTGTTGTTTTGTTGAGCATATACATAATTTCAGTCATCTCCATCATTTTCATCATCGTTATCAACTCCAACCTCTAGTTACATGCACAAATATTACAGCTAACTTCTTTGTATTGGATTCAAGGAAAAATGTGAAAAGATATACGAATGGGAAAATCCTATCCGTAAAAATCTAATTTCCACATAAAAGAAATGATAGGAATGCTAAGAAACTTAAGCTTCTTGAGACATTTCTTACTATCATCTGTTGCATTCGTAAGGATAGCAAACAAAACGAAAACAGTTTCATTGCCTTCTAACTCACTGTATGCAGTGCCAAACAAAACACTTTCCTATTCACCAAAACAAATTGAAGCATACTGCTGAGTGCAATTGATCCTCTTTGATCATGACGTATGCATGTATCCCAACGATTTAATAAATTAGGTAACCAGAATTAAAACAAAAAAAATGTAAAGCTCCACATATGTATAAGAATTTTGGGTTTGGGCTGGAATAGCCCCTTTAATTTGGGCGCCATAATAACTATAGCCTATGTTTGCAGTACAAGTGGTTGCGACTGCGTCCATATGCCAACTGCTATTAAATGAAGGAAGCAACGATGACATTACACTTTCATGTTAAGAGTGTTACACACATTCCCATTTAATTCACCTCCAATGCTCCCTTACTAACGGTTTTCTTCCGGCTGCTCAGGGTTAGGTCGTGGGGAGAGGTGACTATTGAAATTGAAAAATGAAAATGAATGATGGAATGGAATGCTAAAAAGATTTAAGAGAAAATCGAACGGTTGACACAACATACGTCAGACCAGACACTAGGTCACCAGAAGTATTCACTAAGGTGTAAGGTGGATGGGGAACAGCTATGTGCTGACAAGTGCATTTGAGAAGAGAACTCATTATTCAAATTATAATCAGCTTGTTCAATGACTGTGTCTGTGTGTGGAGGCATATTGTGCCGTACCGGTTGTGCAGTGACATGCAAGGTGTTATCGCATGCCGAAGAGAAGATATGGACGATCTTGATGATGAAGATGACCGGTGAAGGGGGGAAATTAGTACGTGATTAATTCGAAACTTCTTTTATCGAGATTCGAGATTACCGTGATTTCAGGTATTGATATAGCAAACACAACAAAATATGCGAGGTGATGCATGCTATGCACTTTGTATGCCTGTAATTCAGACTAACAAAGTATTTGGGTAAACTATACCTATATGTATACTGTAAATCAAAATTCCGAATTTGTACTGTGTGACAAGTATTTTGTCTAAACAAAAATTAATTTATTAATGATTCCAAAAGTTGCAGATAGCAAAAAAACAAAGATTGAATGGATTGTGTACATATATGTTCCTAATATTTACTCGATATGTTCCGAATAGCTTTTGTTGCTATTTACTGTATGAATTTATGTATTTTCTTTAGTTAATGAATGCAAGTTATGAATGTGAATGTATATACGTATGATTTATAGAGGGATGATTGAGTTTAAATGTCAATATGTAATGAAGAAATGTATGTGCAAGGGTATTTTAAATGTATGCTCTTAAAGTGTTTTATTCGAATGTAATAGTGGTGAATTTATAAATTAAGATGACTTGTTACCTGTTATTTCTGCTCGATGATTCTCGTGACATGTCAGGAACATCTTGAAGCTTGTTTGATGGTAATGATGACGCTGTTGCTATTAATTAAAATGATTTTAACCACTATCTCACTGATTTTAACACTTTAGTAGTATAATGAAATATTTAAGTTTAAGATATTAGGTATATAAACAAATTCAAACAAAAAGGTATTTTATAGGAACAAATTATATAGTTAGGTAGCAAATATATATGTATTAGAATTTAGGTAGGCAAATTTTTTTAATCTTAGTTTCGGAATTAGAGTATTTAGGTACCGTCAACTACCCTAACATTGACCGCGTCTGTAACATTGACCGAAATCAGGAAAGTACCTTCACACCCTCCAGTAAGCAAATGAATCGAACAAACAAATTTTTCTCTTCAGAAAATTGTTTCCCTATTAATCTCTAGATGGCATTTTAAGCACTAAGCTGATTTTCGGGCGAAATGTATCTTTTGGCGGCAAATAGTTGACGGTGGTTAAAAAGTTGCGAATTCGAGTGCGGGAAAATTTTAATCGTAAAATATTGTTAGGATAGTTGTTGTAGCAAAAAAACTTATCAGGTATGTTATTTAAAATGTTTTCTCTTAGAAATATGTAAATTCCATGCAATAAAAGAAGTTAATTAATCTTAAAAGTGAAAATTAAAAATTACACCTTAATTTTTATTTGTTATTCCTAACATTGACTGAGTGGTGTCTAACATTGACCGCCGGTCAATTTTAGGGCACATACATATTGTAGACGATTCCAATCATTGACCAGTTCTTTTTTCAAATACCTACCTATTTTTGATTCAGGATGCCAAAAAAAACCGAAAAGCGACGTTACAACAGCACTTCAGCTAGAGATATGGAGCTAGCATTGAAAGAAATAAAAAATGGAACATCCAGCATCAATGCATGTGCTAAAAAGTATAAAATAGCAAAAGGAACATTAATGAACCGAATTAAGGGAATTAAAGAAAAAAAAATCGGGTGCCCAACGGTACTCTCAGATTTAGAAGAAAAGGAGATAGTTACATCATTAATAAGAGTAAGCGAGTGGGGCTTTCCTTTTACTGGGGATAATTTGAGGTGCCTCACAAAAAACTATCTCGATTCCTGCAATCGTGAGGTTCCTTTGTTTAAAAAAAATAATATGCCGGGCAGAAAATGGTTAAAAGGGTTCCTTACAAGACACAAGCATGATCTTTGTGTACGAGCTTCGCAAAATTTAAAGCCATCCAAAGCCAAGGTCAGTCGTCAGCATGTAAGCGACTTTTTCAATAATTTAAAAACTACACTGACCCTGGAAAATGAGTTCATAGGCCCTCAAAATATTTTCAATTATGATGAGACAAACCTTTCGGATGATCCTGGCTCAAAAAAATGCGTTTTTAAGAGAGGAGTAAGGTACCCCGAAAACATTAAGGATTCAACAAAGTCGAACATATCGATAATGTTTTGTGGATCTGCGGCAGGGGAGCTCATTCCACCATATGTGGTTTATAAGGCGGAAAATTTATGGGCGTCATGGTTATTGGGAGGTCCTCCGAAAACCAAATACAACCGGAGCAAGTCGGGGTGGTTTGACGGAACCATATTTAAAGATTGGTTCTTAAACCATTTCCTTCCTCAGACGAGGAGGTTAAGCGGTCCTATCGTTCTTCTGGGAGACAATTTGGCAAGTCACTTTTCCCCAGCCGTCGTTTCAGCTGCTCAGGAAAACAATATACGGTTTGCTTGCTTGTTACCAAACGCCACCCATATTTGTCAACCGCTAGATGTCGCCTTTTTTGGACCGCTTAAAAAAGTTTGGCGTCGAATTTTGGACGAGTGGAAAGACAAGCGTGCTCACAAGGCGCAAACGCTCTCTAAAGACGCATTTCCGGCACTATTGAAAAAATTAATAGAAGAAAGCCTGAACAAACAAAATCGATCTCCAAACCTTATATCAGGTTTTAAGAAATGTGGTATAGTGCCTTTCAATCCAAACGAAGTGATTTCACGTTTACCGGATCCAACAGAAATAAATAGTGATGAAGTACGGTCTAATGTAGCTGAGTCGGTTGTAACAGTTTTAAAAGAACTGCGTTTTGGTTCTGGAGAATCACCAGCCCGAAAACGGCGTACAAAGGTGAAAACACAGCCAGGACTTGGAATTATGCTTGAGAATATAGAGGGCTACGGGGCACCTGTAACCTCTGGAACTGTGGCTGTGGATCACGATGTTGCTATCATCGATCAGGATCTCGTTGTTTCAAATACAGACGATGTTTCTAATGAACCGACTGAGACTGATACACTCCAAGAACTCCAAATTGAATTCGTGGGTTCCAACTATGACGATGACTCGTCAGTCGAAGACCTTTTCCAGCAAGTCTTACTTAGCTCCAAAGATCTTTATTAGCTTAAAAAACAATTTTCTTTTTATTTTTATTTTTACTAAATAACTATTTAATGTGATAATGTGATACAAACTAGACTGGATTCAGATAGATGCAATGAATTAACTATGTACCTAATCTACCTATTAATAATATTTTAATTTTTATATATTTTGTATGATACGGTTATGAAATGAAGTGAAATAAAGTGCTGCCGTCTGTATTTATTATTTAATTTAACTGAATTAATTTTTTTTTATAGTAACGATAGTAAATTTAAAAAAATAAACAGATAAACTACTGTGTTTTTATTATTTAGCCGGTGGTCAATGTTAGGAACATTGGGCGGTCAATGTTAGGCACAAATGGGATCTAACATTGACCACTATAGTTTTCTTAATAACTTTAAAAAAAAAAATAACATCTTCGTAAATTTTTCAGAAATGGTAAAGAACGACTGTCCCCCTAGCCTGCAATTGTATTTACGCCGATAATACTTCACAAGGGTGTTATATCTGCATTTAAAGTTCAAAATCGGTCAATGTTAGGGTAGTTGACGGTAGGTATTTCAAATTAAAAACTATGTATTTTAGGATTAGAATTTTCGAGAAGGGACTTTAGATAATTTAGGTTAGGAAATGCACTTTATATCTATTATATATGTGGTTTATATATAATGTATATATATGATTCACTAGGCCATTATATAGCAACAGGAACACAACACTTCAGGATCTGAAGGTATGGCTTCAGTTCTAAATGATATACAGCTGCTGATGATTATCTTGCAGACTGGGATTATAGTTGGCTTGATTTGGCTATGTTGGTTATCCGTGGAGTTGTGCACGCATATGTACATTTGTCGACTGATTGCTGTATGTATTGGGAGCTTGCTGATGGCTCCACGTACTAGACAGGTTAGGATGAACTTTGTTGAGGTTTTGGTGATTCTACGGGTCAATATTTTGTGCCCGATGACGTACCACGTGCTTGAACAAAGTGGACAATTCATCTATTCCCCACGTTAATGATGTTCAGGATGCCTGTAAAGCCTCGATGAACACAAGCACTACTCGATAAATTGCTTAACCAAGCACACCAACAAAGATCCTTTTATACTGCTATCTCGTTCCTAATTTTATCTCACTATGGTACAACTTATACGATTATTTATCGTCTATATGTGATCTTAGCACAACAAAATTAATGAAGCCTTTTAAAAACTATAGTACTCTTATTCTAATAAGTGACGCTTAAGAGTTCTTAGTTGGATGGGAGTTCAAGTGCAAAAGAAAGCATATAGCCGGAAATCGCTTCTGCCAGGTTCTTTTTCGAAGTTGTAGAATTTCGAAGACAAGTGTGGTAAGTGGCATCTGCCTGTGAGCGGTGCTTACTTACTTAGTTGGCGCTACAGCTCGAGGTGAACCTGGGCCTGCTTCTCGCAACCATTTGTGTGTGCGTGTTATATTTTTGCACGAATGGAAGGGACCTACAGTTTTTTGCCGACTCCGAACGGCGAGTTGAGAAGCTCAATCGTGACAAATGATACTCTTTGATGCTTGTCAGCGGTGAGCGGTGCTTGTTCTCTGTCATTCTATGTTAAGCTCATAACACAGAGCTGAACAGAAACTACAAATAAGTTGATGTTACAGTGGGGAGTTTGCTATAATCCAGCTGTTCATCCCATTTGGACTGAGTATCAGAATCGACCTTGGACATCGCAATGTAAATTATTATCGCATTGCAAATATCAGTTGTAGTTCCTAACGACAAGAGCGAGCTAAAGTGAGCTGAAATATTATCTACTAGGCTGCGCAGATGTGGTGCTGATCCCTTAGTAACCTTCGGCAATTCAAATAAAGTCGAAACGTTTTCCAAAAAAAATTAGGCAATTATTATCGCTTTTGGATAGTTCTCCTCCGTAATCTGAAATGCACGAACAGTTCCCAATGCTTGATCATGAAGACAGGAAAGCAAATGATTAAATTTCTCAATCTTCGTTAGCGAATGACCATTGTCTACCAAATTGTTAAAAGAGTTAATAAAATTCTTATATGTTGGTTGTAGCCGCTCAATCTGAGTCTGGTACGAGAGGGCTTGCTTAAAGTAAGACTCTAGGATTCCTAAACGACACTCTAACTCTGTTAGCGTTAGGCTGGCTGACTTTGATTCGACAAGATTATTAATCCTTGTGATGCTTCCCTTTGTTGAAGAACGCTGCTGCTTCACCTCGTCGATGGGTTGCGCTGCTTGAATATCATCTGGCATGGTGATTTCTTATTTGCCCACAGCAAAACGAACCAAAGATATTGACGAACAAATTTGGAAAAAATCTAACAATGCAAGCTAACAACCAACTAAATACTAAAGTGACCAAATCTGCAACTCAACTTTGATATGGAGAAGTGACGTCCGAAATTAATTAGTACAATACAGCAACAAGCAATAGTGAATCCAAATAATCACAGGATATCAGCAGTACCGATCACCATTTCAAGTTTTGTATTTCGATGACGATAAACCAATGCAAGAAAGTGTTATGATTTTACCTAACCCTTTATTTATTGGTAAAACGATGCTAACCTTGTATACGATTGAAATTTGGAGGGGTGCAGCAGCAACAGCAACAGAAGTTCCTTCAAAGACGCGATTTGCAATGAACTTTTTCCAAGAAATATAGCGAAATGTAGCAGAGATAACGAAAGTTTAATTCCAACTATCTCAGCAAATGAAAATTGGCATTTAATTATTGTAAATGATGTTCGATGAATGATCTAACTAATCGCGTTTGCCCTGCAAATTATCTTTGAGCGCGAAGAAATGTGGATGATAACTTTGTAGGCGTAAAAGACGAAAAAGCTTTTGTTTGTTTTTTGGATGATCAACTCTGCAGCATCTACGGCGAAATTAAGGCGACGGCAACGAGAAATCCAATAATCGATGAAGATGCTGGTGGACGATCAATACAAGGAATGAGCATAAAAGGCGAATGAATAAAAATCGAGATCGGCGAAAGCTTTATTTTTGATCAGTGAGTGTGATATTACTACACGTACGAAAGAGCGAAAACGAAATTGCAAATCAACTGAAGAGCAGCCTACGAAGAGAGTACAGTACACTGAACCCCCACATACGCGGTCTCAGCATACGCGATTTCGCTTATACGCGATTCAGATTTTCCAATTTTCCCTCAACATACACGGTGCTTATACGCGATTTATCAAAAATTCGCGTTCGTTCTTATATCTTTGACCACATAATTTTTGAAAATAGAAGTCGCAATTGCAACACTTTTATGATCACAAGCTTCCAAACAAACATTCAAAATATTGCTTGTCTTGAAACCCATCTCTACGTGTAGGTACATACTCGTATGTAGTACATACACATTTTCATAGTTTCTAGTTTCAACATACGCGAATTCGACATACGCGGTGGTTTTTCGGAACGTATCTTTCGCGTATGTGGGGGGATTGCTGTACCTATGGCGCACAAGTATGGAACGTAGATGTATATTATTTTTTAATTAAAGCTTTTCTTTTACTCGTTGGCTTTAATTAAATTTTCCATATGATAACTATGTATTGCAAATATGTGTATAAAATAGGCATGCATTCCAAAATTTGGTGGAAGGTGCGTTTTGTTTTTTTTTTTTCAACGTTTTGCAATTAAAATTTGACTTCTTTGTTTTTTGTTGCGCTGCACGTAAATGTAACACACATTCGCCCAATAGGATTAAACAGACATACCTTCTGGGAGATGTATACCTATCTTCCCTTTTTCCTCCTTCTGGCGTTTGCTTCACCTCCAACTTTCTCCTGGTGTGTGAATCTCTTCTTTCTCGACTCTGGACTCTGGATTCTGGTGATGTTTTATTTATGCACTGCCTATGAATTTCGCACTTTTTAACCGAACACGACACGTTGCGCGACTCACTTTTTTACAATTTTTTTTTTTTCTTAAATGGTTTTTGTCTATAGGTCTATGGTTTTTTTTCCACTATACGGATATGTGCATATGTAACTATTTAGACACGCGTGTACATTCGAGTATTGTACATATATGTATGTCTGCTTCCACGTGCACTTAGAAACGAACTAGCTATGTGAGTTTTTCCCGAAATTGCCCCACGTTGGGCGCCAAAATGAACGATTGCGACTATTTTCTGCGATCGGCTAGCGAGAAACTTAGGCCACTTGCGCAATTATTTCCCAAAAAAGAGCGAAAACGACTACGACGATATCGAGGAAACAATTCTTAACTTTCTCGATTGCAGGAATGCAACGAACGAAAAACGACAAGTCTACTCAAAGAAACATGATAGTCAGCTTGTAGACCGATGCAAAAAAAAAGAGTTTTCTACTTTATTTCTCATGTTTATATAGACAGATTGGCACTTAAGATTTGGTACAAATTGAAAATGAAAAATATGGCGAACCTTGGCACATAGGCGCCTGCTTCAAAAAAGTAATAAGTTACAGTGGCTTACAAATTTATTTACAAATTATGTGCTCAAAAAATTTAATTCATAAATATTAATTCCAAGTTTGTATCTATGACCCAACATTCCGGGCCCTTTGAATGGATCCCCATTCAAACTGGTAGTAACGCCAACTTTCTTATAGGACGTCGTAGTGTTCCTCTTGCGGTTCTGATATCAGCCACTCTGACCTTTCCGTCTTGCCCTGGTACTGCTTGAAGAACTCTACCAATAAGCCATCGTTGTGGAGGAACGTTGTCTTCATGTATGATGACCATGTCGCCGATGTGAAGAAGTTCAAGCTCATTTTTTCTCGCAATGAATGGACAGAGCCATTTGATGGATCCCTTAAGCTGATTTCCTTTGCTGAGCGCTTTTCTTTCCTCTGCAAAGAAGTTCGATTGGATAATCCAAACAATTCTCTCTAACGAATTCTCTAATTCCGTTGCCGTTAAAGCCTTAGGAGTGTCATTGTTTGGATTTCTTAAGCGATGTATGAAACGCAATATGTAGGCGAAGATACGAACCAGTTTTGTATATGAACTAAATTTATCTATTATTACCAAAAGATATGTAGGATTAGGTTTCTGACAAACTAGCGCAGTTTTCCTTTTTTCGAGAGCGAGTTTCTCTGACGAAAGTTGTAATATTGGATTTGGCGGCCATTCCTTCTCATCGCCATATAGGAATTGAGGACCCGAGAACCAAATTGAGTTATTTAAAGCCTGTATCGTACAACCCCTTGACACTATATCCGCTGGATTATCATGAGTAGGTACATATCTCCAAACAACTTCGGCCCCCTTTTCCTGTATTTCCGCTATTCGATTGCCCACAAAGGTGCTTAATTTAGATGAATGCGTGCCAATCCAATGTAGTACTATTTCTGAATCCGTCCAGAAAAATACATCAGAACATGCGATTTCAAGAAAAGGTCTTACTTTTGCCCACAACTTTATCAAAAGATGGGCGCCGCACAATTCGAGGCGCGGGAGCTGCTTCTTTCTGGCAGGTGAAACCCTAGACTTTGCAGTGAACAGCTTTACTGAAGTTTCTCCATCCATGTTAGTTGCCCTTAAGTAGATACAGCACCCATATGCATCCATAGATGCATCGCAAAATCCGTGGATTTGGAGTCCTTGCCTATTTTCTATTAGCGCGAATCGAGGAACGAAAAGATTTTGAACTGAATTTAGATCCACCATGAACTGCCTCCACTCGCTGTCAATACTCTGAGGAATCGTTGCATCCCAATCTAATTTTTCAATCCATAATTTCTGGAGTATTACCTCGGCTTTTATTATGATGGGACTCAACAGACCCATAGGATCGAACAGCGACGACGATGACGAAAGAATGGGTCTTTTCGTAAACTTGGAATAAGTCCTTGTTGGCTTGTACGAAAAACTAAAAATGTCATTGTGCGAGTCCCATTTTATGCCTAGAGTACTAGTGACATCAGAATCTTTTATGTTAAGGTCTTTATTTTGTTGACTTGTCAATGAACCTTCAGATACCTGTGAGTTATTGCTGTGCCACTTGGACAGCTCGAACCCCGCCGACTTCAAAATCGTGATAAGCTCTTTCCGGATTTGCAAAAGAGTTTCCAAGTCATCGGCTCCTGATAACAAATCATCAACATAAAAGTCAGAGCGCAGTGCGTTTGCACCTAGCCGATGACTGTCGATAAATCTTTCGCTCAGGAACTGAAGACAACGAATCGCTAAAAATGGAGCTGATGATGTACCGTAGGTTATGGTGTTCAGCTGATAAGATTTTATTGGGTCTTGCTCGTTTTCTCTCCACAAGATATATTGGAATTTGCGGTCCGCAGGATGTATCAGAACCTGTCTGTACATTTTAACAATGTCACCTGTAAGTGCATATCTATGTAACCAGAATCTAAGCAAGATTATTGTGGGACCTACTATAAGACACCCGTTTAATGAAACTTACGACGAAGTGCAACATGAAGCATCGAACACAACCCCGAGCTTCGTAGATGTGCTATCCGGCTTGATAACGCATTGATGTGGAAGGTAGTAGTGGGGTTCCGACAAGTTGGGATAACTGACTTCTGACATGTGACCTAATGATGCATACTCCCTCAAGAACTCTGAATACTTAGTTTTAACCAAAAAGTTCTTTGACAACCTACGCTCCAGAGACAGGAATCTTCGCAATGCAATGTCATACGATGAGCCAAGGCAATCCGGATCCCTTTTGAAAGGCAAACTAACCATTAGACGACCATTTGGTGAAATTTTGACGAACTCCTTAAATTTCGCTTCATACTGAGCTTGCTCGTCAGTCCACTTGGCCTTCTGACTGCTTACGTTTTCCAACTGCCAAAACTTTTCCACCTGATTGCTCAATAAATCTTCCTTCAAATTAAGGCAACAACTTAACTCAAAACATACGAGCAATGTCAACGGAATAGACGTGTTTTACTTTTGCTCCCGATATTTCAACCCATTTTACCCGGTAGCCCAGCTTAAAGTATAAGTGCTTGTCTTAACTCATAAATCTGTTTTAACTCTTGAACCATTCAAACAGTCATAAACTTTAAAACAAATAACTTTACATTTTCCAATTTAAGTGCAAAACAGTGATTTGATTCTTACTATGTCGGGCACTCGTTCGCAAAAAGAAAAAGAAAAAGAAAAAGAGAAAAGTGTTACGGCCTCCTCGTCAAATACGTTTAAATCACCTATTATCAAAAATCAGCCAAACATGTCATCAACAACGAGTAAAAAAGATACAATGGCATATTTCTCTGATCAGATTAGGGACCTTGAAACAAGACTGACGAATAAAATTACTCTGATGTTGTGTGAAGTTAAATGTGAGATCAATAAAAAAATTGATGAAGCAATTTCAAACATTAACAATCGAGTGCAGCAGTGCGAAAAGCAGGTCGTTGGACTTCATAAAAACAACAATGAAGTAAGAGAGCAACTAGCGGATATTCAACGTAGAGAGCGTCTTGCGGATGTAGTTGTCAGTGGCATCCCATACACACCAAAGGAAGATGTCATCGGTATTGCAAGAGACATCGCTGCCAAATTACGTCATCAAATTTCCCCGTACATCGATGCATTTAGACTAAAAGCTAGAACCCGTGGAGGAGATGTTGGTGATAGACTTTTAATACGGCTCTCATCTCACGCTGAACAAAGAGCTTTACTCTCGGCTTTTCACGCCAATGGAGGTCTTACGCTTTCTCAACTCGACAATGTAAGCAGCAACACAATGCACAATAAAACAACGAACAGCACCAAACGCATTTATATAAATGAAAGTCTGACATCTGATAACAGCTCAATTCTACGACATGCCATTCAGCTCCGTAAAGAGGGATTGCTATTCTCTGTAAGAACGCGAAATGGATTTGTTTACATAAAAAAGAGCAAAGATGACACCGCCATAAAGATGACTGCAAAAAACGAAACTCTTTTGAAAGCTGTGGATTCATCTTCACTATTATTTTCTTCGGGAGACAATTTGTAATGTAAAACACAGTTTCTTAAAATCATTTTCAATTTAAAACTAAATATTATTTTACCTTTTCACTTTTATTAACTTTTTTATTCGATAAATTGTGTATAACGTTTAAATCTTGTAACTATGTTTGTTTATTATTTTATTCTTTTGTCCTTTTTTCCCTACGTCACTATTTCCAACTACCTTTTCTCCCTCATATTGTACTGTTGTTATTTATGTAAAGTTTCCATATTAATGTTTTATTTTGTGCCCTATTGTTTGTTTAATTTTATTTATTTATTTATTTATTTATTTATTTTATTTATTTACTTTATTTTAAATTAAATGACTAATCAGGGATTTTCATCGTATGGCATGGGTGAAGTTTCAGTGCGATCAATGTTAAACATACTGTCTGCTGAGCATGAGGGATTTAGGTTGTGCCACATTAATGCTCGCAGTTTTAACATATCTAAATTAGATTAAATGAGATATATATTCGATAGCTCTGGAGTTGATGTTATATGCATCACTGAAACGCGGCTTAAAGCTGATGTTACTAATGGTTTTTATGAGATTCAGAACTATAACAATGACAGAGTTACTAATACAATTGGAGGAGGTATTGCTGTGTATTGTAAAGCATCCCTTGCTTGTAAAATAATAGGAAAATCTGTTCAAAATGGCATTGAGTACATTTTGTTGGAAATTACAGATGGCATTGCAAAGTGTCTTTTAGGCGTTGCTTATAGTCCAAACAGAAGTAGCTCGCCAGAACCATTATTCTCCGCGCTTCATGAGTTCGCTGCCATGTACGAACATATTATTTTGTGTGGGGATTTTAATGCGGACCTCTTAAAATCTGATACGAGATCTCGTCAACTTCTTGAGGCTATTGCTACAAATGGATTGACTGTCATAAATGAATATGCTACCCGCTATTCCCCAAATACAACTCCAAGTCTGCTTGATCTGTTTATTGTTTCGGATTCATCTAACGTTCTTCTGCAGGACCAACTTTCCCTAGATGGTATATCCGATCACGACTTACTTTTTTGTACGTATAACTTACACTTTTCCCGTCCTTCGATGCCAACAAGTTTTCAATACAGAGACTTTGAATCCGTGAACCATGCTGGCTTGCACCTGGATGCAAACCTGCTACCGTGGAATAACTCTTATTATGCCGCAAATATAAACGAAAAAGTAAGTCATGTGCAGTCCTTAATAATTGATTTGTTTAATAGGCATGTACCTTTAAAGACTGTTCAAATACGTAACAAGAATTGCCCATGGTTTACCTTGGAGGTACTTAATGCAATTAAGATTCGCAGGAGGTTGTATTCAAAATGGAAGCATATTCCAACTAGTAATAACTGGGAAATATACTGTCGAGCTCGAAACCATTCATCTTTCTTGACACGATTATCAAAAAAAAAGATACTTCTTGTCTAAACTGAGCGCAAATCAAAGTTCAAAGAAACTATGGAGTAACCTTCGCTCCATTGGAGTTGGAAAGAAAGACGTATTGTATAATAAGTTTGATCCCAATGATCTCAATGACGCTTTTCTTACAAGCGTCGCAAATGACTCCACTTTCATACCAAATAGTGAACTTTTCCTTGAACCCTCGATCAGTTTCGACTTTCAAGTAGTCTCAGCAACTGATGTGGCAGATAATATTTGTGCAATAAAGTCGAATGCCGTTGGTGAAGATGGCATACCCATTAAATTCATTAAAATGATTCTACCATACATTTTAAATCCAATCACACACCTGATCAATTTCTGTATTATGTCGTCATCGTTCCCAGATATCTGGAAGTTGGCCAAAGTTATTCCAGTACCAAAAAAATGTCAACCATCTCTGTTAACTGATTTTCGTCCCATAAGTATTCTTCCATGTTTGTCTAAAGTCATAGAAAAAATCCTGGCAAAACAGATAAAAGCCCATCTCTATCATCATAGGTTATTGTCTCCGGTGCAATCTGGTTTTCGAGAGCAGCATAGCTGTTCAACTGCTATGGTGAAGGTTGTTGATGATATAAGAGATAAATTTGATCAGAATTACCTCACAATACTATGCTTGCTGGATTTTTCAAAGGCTTTTGACTCTGTGAATCATTCGATTATGTGTCTGAAACTGAAGTCATATTTTTGATTTAGTAATAGAGCGGTGTGCCTTTTAAAACATTATTTGATAAATCGAAGCCAACGGGTTGTAGTTGGTGCTAGCTGCTCTGAATATAGAACTTTGCAGGCAGGAGTGCCTCAAGGCTCAATACTAGGTCCTCTTTTGTTCTGCTTATTTATAAATGACCTGCCTAAAGTATGTTCAAATGTATCTCTACACCTCTATGCAGATGATGTTCAAGTATACATCTCCAGACCAGTTGGCTTAATTGAAGATCTCGTGCATAGGTTGAATGAAGATTTGTCCGAAATATGTAAGTGGTCGGAAAAAAATGGCCTTACACTTAATCCTAATAAATGTCAGTCGATAGTGATCTCCAAAAAGCAATATCAGGATTTTCCACCAATTTACCTGTCCAATGTTCAACTTAAATATTTAGATACAGTCACCAGTCTTGGTTTTAAACTTAATCGCTCCCTTTCTGCTTGTAATCATATAAATCATACTGTTGGACGGATTTACGGCGGTCTACGTAAGCTCTGGCTGTTTTCCAATTTAATTCCTGTAGAAACTAGACTAAGACTCGTCAAATCGTTGCTTGTACCCCTTATTGATTATGCTGTAGTCGTTTATTGTAAGCCTGATTCCCAGTCCATGCACAAATTAACTGTGGCATTCAATGATATAACCAGATATGTGTTTGGACTTCGGAGATATGACCACATTTCTAACTATCAGAAAAAAGTACTTGGCTGTACATTGCAACAGTTCCTTAATGCTCGATGCTGCATATTTTTACACAAAATAATACATAATAGAGTACCACCTTATCTGTTTGAAAAACTCCAATTTGCGCAATCGCACAGAACATTCAATCTTATAACCCCTATATCAGACTCGTTGAACTCATCGCGCCTTTTCTTTGTCCATGCCTCAAGACTTAATTGGGATCACAAAATTTGAATCTGCTATTTTTCAACATTTCTCTTAACAGCAACTACATCACCCTAATATCCTTACCTCATTCCCCTCATCACGACCTTTTTATTTTTATTTTTATTTATTTATATTTTTCTGCACATTATTTCAATATTTATATTTGAATATTTAATTTTAAAATAATTCAAACTCTGTTTAAATTATATTAATTCCATTGATTTGTATTTCTGTTATTCATGTATGTACTATAAAAGACTATGTCTTACTTGTACTTTCCGCTAAATAAACTAAACTAAACTTTTCCTGGGTTTTGATTGTGCGTTGAATCTTCCCGAAACTATCCAACCTAAGGATGTCTTCTGCAACGTGGGTAATTCGGGACCTAGTTTGATTTGTCCAATCGAAAGAAGATCGAAGAACGCTTCTGCCCCTTACAGTAAATCTATTTGTGATGGTGTGAAAAAGTTTTCATCAGCCAATTCAATATTTTTGGGTAGGTTCCAATTCCGAATGCTCATTGCTGCATTGGGTTGATAACTTGTGATTGTGGGGGAGACTAAAAACTCCAACGAGACCTCGAAATTGCTAAACCGTGACCTGATAGTGGTCTGGGTTTGGTGGGTAATTTGAGTTTGCGAAATGCCTATTCCAACGATATCTACTACTTTCTTTTCTCTTTGAAGGTGCAGTGAATGAGCAAAGTTTTCATTGATGAAATTAACTTGTGACCCCGAATCGAGAATAGCTCTTCCCAATTGAAAACTGCCAGTCGAATCTTTTACTAGGACTAATGCTGTAGCTAGATAAAATTTGACCTTCTATATCCTTGCGTTCCTTTCCTATTGCAGTATTGGCCGCTGGCGCTTTCGATGAATCTGCTTCTTCACCAGAAGGGGACTGTTGAGTCCTATGCAGCAAGCTATGATGTGCGTGTTTACAGGTCTTACATTTGTACGACGAGGGGCACTTTGCAACGGAATGTCCCTTGGCCGAAAATTTTATGCATAAACCTAATCGCTTTGTATTGGAAAAACGTTCCATAACTGTAAGTTTATTGAAACTTGAGCAGTTGGAGATAGAATGGTTTTCATCTCTACAAAAAATACATGCCTTTTGGGTCACTGTCAATGTAGTTTGTGGCCGAAAATTACAAGTTGATGACTTTGCTTTAGGGGACACTTTCTGTAAAGGTTCAGATCGAAGTTGCTTGCTCTCTCTCGCTTCCAGATATTGACAACGCCTACTTAAAACCGTTGCACATTCGTTCCAGGTGGTATAGCATATGTTTGCAGTACAAGTGGTTGCGACTGCGTCCATATGCCAACTGCTATTAAATGAAGGAAGCAACGATGACATTACACTTTCATGTTAAAAGTGTTACACACATTCCCATTCAATTCACCTCCAATGCTCCCTTACTAACGGTTTTCTTCCGGCTGCTCAGGATTAGGTCGTGGGGAGAGGTGACTATTAAAATTGAAAAATGAAAATGAATGATGGAATGGAATGCTAAAGAGATTTAAGAGAAAATCGAACGGTTGACACAACATACGTCAGACCAGACACTAGGTCACCAGAAGTATTCACTAAGGTGTAAGGTGAATGGGGAATACCTCATGAGGAACAGCTATGTGCTGACAAGTGCATTTGAGAAGAGAACTCATTATTCAAATTATAATCAGCTTATTCAATGACTGTGTCTGTGTGTGGAGGCATATTGTGCCGTACCGGTTGTGCAGTGACATGCAAGGTGTTATCGCATGCCGAAGAGAAGATGTGGACGATCTTGATGATGAAGATGACCGGTGAAGGGGGGAAATTAGTACATGATTAATTCGAAACTTCTTTTATCGAGATTCCAGATTACCGTGATTTCAGGTATTGATATAGCAAACACAACAAAATATGCGAGGTGATGAATGCTATGCACTTTGTATGCCTGTAATTCAGACTAACAAAGTATATAGGTAAACTATACCTATATGTATACTGTAAATCAAAATTCCGAATTTGTACTGTGTGACAAGTATTTTGTCTAAACAAAAATTAATTTATTAATGATTCCAAAAGTTGCAGATAGCAAAAAAACAAAGATTGAATGGATTGTGTACATATATGTTCCTAATATTTACTCGATGTGTTCCGAATAGCTTTTGTTGCTATTTACTGTATGAATTTATGTATTTTCTTTAGTTAATGAATGCAAGTTATGAATGTGAATGTATATACGTATGATTTATAGAGGGATGATTGAGTTTAAATGTAAATATGTAATGAAGAAATGTATGTGCAAGGGTATTTTAAATGTATGCTCTTAAAGTGTTTTATTCGCATGTAATAGTGGTGAATTTATAAATTAAGATGACTTGTTACCTGTTATTTCTGCTCGATGATTCTCGTGACATGTCAGGAACATCTTGAAGCTTGTTTGATGGTAATGATGACGCTGTTGCTATTAATTAAAATGATTCTAACCACTATCTCACTGATTTTAACACTTTAGTAGTATAATGAAATATTTAAGTTTAAGATATTAGGTATATAAACAAATTCAAACAAAAAGGTATTTTATAGGAACAAATTATATAGTTAGGTAGCAAATATATATGTATTAGAATTTAGGTAGGCAAATTTTTTTTAATCTTAGTTTCGGAATTAGAGTATTTAGGTAGGTATTTCAAATTAAAAACTATGTATTTTAGGATTAGAATTTTCGAGAAGGGACTTTAGATAATTTAGGTTAGGAAATGCACTTTATATCTATTATATATGTGGTTTATATATAATGTATATATATGTTTCACTAGGCCATTAAATAGCAACAGGAACACAACACTTCAGGATCTGAAGGTATGGCTTCAGTTCTAAATGATATACAGCTGCTGATGATTATCTTGCAGACTGGGATTATAGTTGGCTTGATTTGGCTATGTTGGTTATCCGTGGAGTTGTACACGCATATGTACATTTGTCGACTGATTGCTGTATGTATTGGGAGCTTGCTGATGGCTCCACGTGCTGGACAGGTTAGGATGAACTTTGTTGAGGTTTTGGTGATTCTACGGGTCAATATTTTGTGCCCGATGACGAACCACGTGCTTGAACAAAGTGGACAATTTATCTATTACCCACGTGAATGATGTTCAGGATGCCTGTAAAGCCTCGATGAACACAAGCACTACTCGATAAATTGCTTAACCAAGCACACCAACAAAGATCCTTTTATACTGCTATCTAGTTCCTAATTTTATCTCACTATGGTACAACTTATACGATTATTTATCGTCTATATGTGATCTTAGCACAACAAAATTAATGAAGCCTTTTAAAAACTATAGTACTCTTATTCTAATAAGTGACGCTTAAGAGTTCTTAGTTGGATGGGAGTTCAAGTGCAAAAGAAAGCATATAGCCGGAAATCGCTTCTGCCAGGTTCTTTTTCGAAGTTGTAGAATTTCGAAGACAAGTGTGGTAAGTGACATCTGCCTGTGGGCGGTGCTTGTTCTCTGTCATTCTATGTTAAGCTCATAACACAGAGCTGAACAGAAACTACAAATAAGTTGATGTTACAAAGCAAGCAGAACGAATGCACCGTCAGCCGTTATGTTTGAAATGCACTATGAGATAACGCGGGGCAGACCCACACCCTAAACAACTCATGCTCTACCAACTGAGAAACCGGGCAAGCTCTGCTTAAGAGATAATGTCCTTCGCATGTGCTCTGCAAATGTATTTACCGTTCAGGTCCTCCAAATCATATAAGCAGTTCCCAATTCTACGTTTGATACGGCACTTTCTGAATTTAGGTACAAGCTTGGCGTTGTACTTATTGGGGGCGCTACTTTTGACGAAGTTGCGGCGATAAACTATCTGTCCAACCGCTAAATTTAGGGGCCTCGATCGCAGATTGTAAGCTTTGGCATGTTTTGTTTGTGCAAGCTTCAAATATTCATACGCCTTCTCCCTAACCTTTATCAGATGGTCATGCCTCTCAATGATCTCTGGGGTCTCACCGGATAAGGATTCAAACTCTCTCAAAAGCGCATATGTGGTTCCATGCTTTACCATATGGAACCCAAATAATAAATAGAATGGACTAAATCCTGTGGATTCATGTACTACATTTCTTAACGCGAGTTATGTACACAGCATACGCCTAATAAAAACAAGAACAACAGAAATATAATATGTTCATCACTAATCACTTTACTGTTATCACTTTATTAATTCAATAATTGTTGTTATCATATATTCATTATCGTTGTCGCTATGGTTGTTTAATTTTTCATTTTCACAATTTTATAAATTTTCATTATTATCATTTTTGCAAGTGAGAAGACAAGTTAGCCTCACAGTAACCGAAATAAAGATTTGTTAATAATAAATATAATACCATTTATATTTCTTTGGAGTCTTTGGCGAAACCTTTAACTGGCGCAGTCGGTAGGATGCTAAGTCCAGCATCGTGGTGAAATTTATCAGTAGCTACATTTGAAAAAAGGACTTGAAGAACACACAACGAAAAATAACATTTTGAAGTGGTGGATTTTAATCCTTTAGTTCTTACCTACGTTAAAGAACTTCGCAAATAACAAGAAAAGAAAAAAGAACCAAGAACGGAAGAGCGGCGTTTATAATAAGCTGACTGATCACATGGATTAATTTCTGGAGCTGATATTGAATTGAATAAGGGGTGAGTCCAAATTAGTTGCTTTTATCAGTGATCCCTTATGCCTCCTATAAAAAAAATTTATAAAAATCGTAAACTTAGACCTAGTTGCTTTTTAAATTATAAAAGTTGGTGCAGGGACTCGTTGAAACTGTTTAAAAGTTTTAAAGGAGATTCGCGAAACAACGTGCTCAACTCTAGGTTCAATTATATTGCTACCAAGTATGAAACAAACGGGTGCTCATCTCCAGAAGTTAATTTAGAAAATAGCGATTTATATAGTGCTCATATAATGAATTTGTACGGTAACTCGGTTGCTACGGATGCCTTTAACTCCGTCAGGATTCCTGACGCAGTTAAAGATCTTCCCCAATTTGATGGCAATCCTCGTTGCTTGTACGAGTTTATAAGGGACGTGGAGGAGATTTTAAGCCTCTTGCCACTCATAACGGGAACTCCATACGAAACAATTATTTTACGCGCAATCCGGAACAAGATAGTAGGACCAGCTAACGACGTACTCACTATGTACGGTACACATACTAATTGGAATGAAATCAAGACTAATTTGATAGTGCATTACTCGGACAAACGCAATGAAACGAGTCTTATTCGTGATTTGCACCAGGTTAGGCAAAACCAAGCCACCGTAGAAAGTTTTTACGCAAAAATAATTGACATACTCTCAGCAATGACAAATCACGTCAATGTTCACGAGATCGATGCAAACGTTATTAAATCCAAATTATCTCTCTATCAAGAAATGTGCTTAAATACCTTTTTATCAGGGTTAAAAGAGCCATTAGGGTCTACTGTAAGATCAATGAGACCAAAAAAATTGGCAAAGGCATTCAATTATTGCCTTGAAGAACAGAACTGTCACTATTTTCAAAATTCTTTCAACATACAACAGAATCCATCCCAAAGAATTAATCAAAATAGACCAGCACACACGAACCATTCAAGAAATGTTTACAGACCAACTCAAACATACCCTAAACAGTTCCAAAGACATGCTAACAGTTCCACCCATAACCCTTCAAACACAGAATCTTTTAGACAACCTCAAAACTATTGGCAGTCTTATAATAATAATAACTCAGGGTTCAAACAATATCCACAACATGAACCCATTGACACTTACAGTGCCCACACTAATAGAAGTTCTAAAAAGTTCCATACTCAGAACCATCAATTACATAACATCGATATCAATTACAGTCCCAAATCTAGAGTTCCAAACCCAATTCAGGAATATAATGAACCTCAAAATTATTTTCCGAATCTAGACAAGCCAAGCTCTTCTTACCAAACCATTCAACGTGAAGTAGACGAGGAAAATTTTCACTCACGTGCCTCGGAAAGCCAATAGGCTATTTAGACATAAATAATTACAACTCATATTTGCTACCATATATAATCATTCATAGTATAAATAACAAACAGCTGAAGTTTCTTGTTGATACAGGGAGTAACAAATCCTTCATTAGTCCTGGGATTGTCGACAAAGCCAATGTACAAACTATAGCACCTGTAGAAATAAAAACAATATTTAATACGAAGTTTATAAATAAAAAGGTAGATATTAACGGGCTAAGAGAATTTTATACAATGAAAGTCATATCGTTTTATATATTCAAGTTTCATAACTATTTTGATGGATTAATCGGTACCGAAATGATGAAAGATCTTGGTATAAAAATAGATCTAAAGTATTCATTTCTTGAAACAGATGGTACCAAAATTCATATAAATTACAAACCAAATTTAATGTCGAAAAGTTATAGTGTTCCACCTATGAGCAAAATTGTTGCCTATCTACCTGTTGATATAGAGTTTGATAGCATTTATATCAAACCAACGAGTATAAATGATTACTTGATAATACCTGAAGGGATTTACAAAGCCCAGAATTGGTATTCTTTCGTAGAAGTAATTAATATTTCTGATTTGGCACAGATTTTTCTAATTGAACAGCCACTTAAAGTTAAACCTCTTGACCATAACACATATATAGAAATACATAACCTTTCAATAAATAACCATAAACATTTAAATAACTCAAATGTATGTAAGTTACTTCGAACCACTCATCTGAACACTGAAGAAGAATATGCGATAAAAGCTTTATGCAAAAGGTATGAAGATATTTTCTTTGAAGATGGAAAGGACTTAACGTTCTCTAACGTCATAAAACACGAAATTAACACCAAATATAGTATCCCAGTATATACCAAATCTTATCGATATCCCTACGTGCACAAAGCTGAAGTACAAAAACAAATAAATGATATGCTTAATCAGGGTATTATTCGGCATAGTTTTTCACCTTGGTCGTCTCCAATTTGGTTGGTACCAAAGAAGAGGGACTCAAGTGGAAAGGAAAAGTGGCGGTTAGTCATAGACTACCGCAAATTGAATGAAAAGACAATAGATGACAAATACCCAATACTCAATATCACCGAAATTCTTGATAAATTAGGTAAATCGATATATTTTACCACACTCGACCTCGCATCTGGATTCCACCAAATCGAGGTTAGGGCAGAAGATACACCAAAAACTGCATTCTCCGTTGATAATGGGCATTATGAGTTTGTAAGAATGCCCTTTGGACTTAAGAACGCCCCTTCAACATTTCAGCGTGTAACGGACAATGTTCTTCGAGAGCTTCAGGGTAGAGTATGTCTAGTATACATGGACGACATCATCGTATTCTCGACATCTCTACAAGAACATACTGAGAATCTGGAAGCAGTGTTTCAAAAGTTAAAAGATGCCAACCTGAAAATTCAACTTGAAAAGTGCGAATTTCTGCGAAAAGAGGTATCCTTCTTGGGGCATTTGGTGACAGGTGATGGGGTAAAACCCAATCCCGACAAAATTAGTGCTATAAAAAAATTTCCAATACCAAAAACCTCTAGGCAAATAAAATCATTTCTTGGACTTCTCGGTTACTACAGAAAATTTATTAAAGACTTTGCTAAACTTACAAAACCTATGACAAACTGCCTCCGCAAAAATAAGGGTGTAAAAATCGATTCCGAATACATTAATTGCTTCGATACCTGCAAGACGCTATTGTGTAATGAACCGATTTTACAGTACCCAGATTTCTCAAAACCTTTCAACCTTACGACGGATGCGAGTAATGTTGCAATAGGCGCTGTATTGTCCCAAGGACTGATTGGTTCAGATAAGCCGATTTGCTATGCAAGTCGCACTCTATCGAAATCAGAACAGAATTACAGTACAATCGAGAAAGAACTCCTAGCTGTAGTGTGGGGTACAAAGTACTTTAGACGTTACCTTTTCGGACGAAAGTTCCAAATAGTAACCGACCATAAACCGCTTACATGGCTTTTTTCCTTAAAAGAGCCAAATTCGAAACTAGTTCGTTGGAGGCTCAAACTAGAAGAGTTTGATTATGATATTACTTTCAAAAAAGGTAAACAAAACTCCAACGCTGACGCCTTATCTCGAATAGAAATAAACACAAATGAAATAAATGAGCCTTCTTGTGAAATCGAAAATATTGACCTTATATCAATTCAAAATAATATAGATGAAAACGATAACTTGTCTACTATCCACTCAGCAGCAGAGAATATCGACGATGGCATTCCGATATCGGAACGTGCAGTAAATGAGTTTTCTAATCAACTTATCCTGAAACATAATGCTAGTAAAACTAAACCGGATGTTAAATTTGAAATACTTTTTAAAAGAAAGAAACGATATACAATAGAATATAACAAAATTAGCGAAGAAAATTTTATGATAAGTGTTTTTAAAGATTATGTGAATACTAAAAGACTCACCGCAGTACTAACAGATTACTGTACATTTAAGGTTGTACAAACAGTTTACTCTAAATATTTCAGTAATAGCCACTTACAGATAGTTAGATGCCATATTATGCTAAAAGATGTAACAGGTTCTGATGATCAGGAAAAAATAGTTCGAGACTATCATAAGATTTCAAACCATAGAGGAATAATTGAAAGTTTTGAACATATTAAAAGAGAGTCCTACTTTCCAAATATGAAGCATCTCATTACGCGTATCATTAATAATTGTGAAATATGCCATAAATTTAAGTACGATCGTAAGAAAGAGCGTTTAAAATACGAAATAACAGAAACGCCATGTAAGCCCTTGGAAATACTTCATTTAGATATATACTCTATCCACAAAGAGAACTTCCTGACTATAATAGACAAATTCAGTCGGTTTTCCTGTGTTTACTTACTTACCGCGAGAAATAGTATTAACCTGATTAAATCTCTGAAACACTTTTTCTCCCATCATGGTATCCCGAAAAAGGTAGTCACCGACAATGGCAGTGAATTTGTATCTATTCTGTTTAGGGATTTTTTAGAAATGTACGGCATAACTCTTCACACAATATGCGCCAAAAGCTCGACAGGTAATTCTCCTATAGAAAGGTTCCATTCCACCTTAACTGAATTAGTACGGATTATCAAGTCTGAAGTCAAAGATAAACCAATTGGCGAAGTCGTTAATGAGGCTGTTATTACATACAACAATACAATCCACTCTGCTATTAAGTTATCCCCTTTTGAGTTACTCACTGGTCATTTCACCAAGAGTAATCCATTTTCTATTAACGAAAAAGTAAAAACGGAACAGGAATATCTTAAGGAACACATACAACGATATGAATCTCTCTCCAAACTTGTACACCAAAGAAGTGTATTAAACAAACAAAAACTTATACAAAAACTTAACGACAATCGCAAGGACCCACCTGACTTTTTACCAAACGAAAAAATATTTGAGGCTGACGATAGAAGAAATAAATTAGCACCTAAATTTATTGAACATTCAGTGGTAAAAAATAACAAAATTACATTGAACACAAACAGAAGAAAAGTTCATAAACAAAAGGTCAAGAAAAAACGTAAATTTTCTAATTGAAACTATAATCTAATTTTTGTTTTATTTGTGTGAGTATATGTAAATCGCTATTTTCTTCGACATATAGAACATATTGGGAGCAAGATTAACTTATGATTATGGAGTTGTAGTATGTTGTTTACCATGAATCGCCTTTTTCCTTAATTGACATGCACAATAGTTATAAATTGACATATATGTACATACTTATATGTATATATACAAAGTATACATATGCTAAATATTTCGTTTACAACTGGGTTTAAATACTATTTTCCAACTCTCATTCCTCTTAATTGATTAACTGATAAAAGCATCGAGTTTGGATAAACCTCTTTGAACCGATGCATGTGGTTAAGAGCAAGAATCAATCAGCAGCTAACACAACCAAGATATTCAGCATTCAGATTCTCTACAAACATACATTGTGGGCATCACTCAACCCCACGTGCTGCCCATTCTTTGGCGGGAGGAGTTATGTACACAGCATACGCCTAATAAAAACAAGAACAACAGAAATATAATATGTTCATCACTAATCACTTTACTGTTATCACTTTATTAATTCAATAATTGTTGTTATCATATATTCATTATCGTTGTCGCTATGGTTGTTTAATTTTTCATTTTCACAATTTTATAAATTTTCATTATTATCATTTTTGCAAGTGAGAAGACAAGTTAGCCTCACAGTAACCGAAATAAAGATTTGTTAATAATAAATATAATACCATTTATATTTCTTTGGAGTCTTTGGCGAAACCTTTAACTCGCGCATGATATTGATCCGAGATGAGAATCCCAATCACGGTGATCCTTCTCTATATATAACCGCACGGCTGTGAAAATGGTCCTATTTGATCTCTCCGCTGCGTTTGCTTGCGGCGAATATATCCCGGTATATACGTGTTTGGTGCCGTGTTGCTCGAGAAAGTTTTTGAATTCGTGCGAAACAAATTGAGAACCATTATCAGAAACAATCCTTTCAGGAATACCAAACAAGTCAAACACGTTTTCTACCAGCGTTTGTATTGCAAGCTTAGATGTGGCACTTCGAAGTGGTTTCACAACAAGGTATTTTGAAAAGTTGTCGAGAACAACTAGAACCTGTGTGTTACCTTTCTTGGATCTTGGGAATGGACCCACAAAGTCTATGTGCAATTCTCACCAAGGACGCAATGGTGGCTCCCGAGGATTCATTGGCGGCCTCAATATCATGTTCGGAACCTTAGAAACTTTACTTTTTTCACAAGAATTGACATAGTCTGTAACATCCACCACCATCTTTGGCCAATAATACAACCGCTTTAACTTTTCCACCATTCCACTTTACCTGGAATGTTTCTTAAACTTGTAAGAAATTGGCTTCTCAATTTTAACTTCGCCAACATAGACTCTATGCTTTCTGACTATCTGGTATAACGCATGTAAGTCTTAATGAATGCTTCATGTTGCTTTCTTTTCTTTTGATTAATCAAATGTTTTTTTTAATTTTTCCGAATTCTTTTTTTAATAAAATTTAAAAATAAATATTGTATTATTTTGGATTAGTTTTAAGGGTCACCCCACCCAAAATTAAATTTTATAGTATCTTGAATTGTACATACATAGTAGTGGCATTCAGCACTATTTTTATTACTTTTGTATAAAAAATATAGAATGCCAAATGAATTTCTTATATAATTTAAGTGCTAATGTACCAACCAACCAACCATATTAAATGTATAAGTAATTTATAAGAAAAAAAAAAAAAATAATATTCCGTCGAATATTCGGTTTGTTAACCCCTGGATGAGCACAATTTGGTGGTTCATGTTCGCTTTTTATTAGTTCACGGCGAAATGTTTTCGGTAGCCATAAACGCCAACAATCCGACTCACTTGCAACAGAAAAATCACGAAACTTAACGCGTTTGAAAATTTTGTTATTGTGGATTTTTAAATCAGGATATCGATCCGCTGTCCTTTCAATCGATTTTATCAGGTTCTGATACTCCTCATCCGCAGAAAAATCAGCGTCTAGATAGCCTGTTCCATTTCCGACAATCTCCTCTATCATACTACGCGATAAGGCATCAGCTACAATGTTGTCTTTGCCTTTCCGATGTACAATCTCGAAATCAAATGGCTGTAACTTCAGTGACCATCTGGCCAGCCTACCGTTGAGGTCTTTTGCGATATCAGCCACTTTAAACTGGCATGATCAGTGACAATGACAAACCGAGTACCTTCTATGTACGGCCGAAACTTTTGAACACTGTGCACAGCAGCTAAGCATGCCAGTTCGGTTATGCTGTAGTTGCTCTGCGCAGTATTCAGCTTCTTTGACATAAAAGCTTCTGGCCGATCAGTCCCACTGTCATCCAACTGACATCCAACTGAATGAGCGCACCTCCAATACCTGCAGTAGATGCATCGCAATGTATTTGGAATGGTTTTTCGAAGTCTGGCGCAGCCAAAATCGGAGCTGTCGCAAGCATCGTCTTTAAAGACTCAAAAGAAGATAAAGCCTCTTTCGACTAATCCTTTTGAAAAGCGTTTTTGCCCGTGAGTGACGTTAGAGGTGCAGCAATAGCAGCAAAGTTTGACACCATCCGCATGTACCACTGGCACATACCAAGAAAGCGTCTCAATTGCTTGATAGTCTTTGGTTGCGGAAATCTGGATATAGCTGCTACTTTTTTTGGATCGGGTTTTAACCCGTCTACACCAACTATATACCCCAGGTAACGTATCTCACGTTGGCAAAATTTGCTTTTCTCCAGATTGATCGTTAGGTTAGCCTGCTTTAAATAGGAACCTACCTTTCTCAAAAGCTCTGCGTGTTCGTCAAAAGTCTCGGAAATAATCAGAAGATCATCTACATAATCCTGATGTGAAAACATCCTGATGTAGTTCGTAGGGTATAACATGATCGATCAATTTGCACATTGACTTTGAACTGAAATAACCCACGACCAGGCACCGGGAAAGCTGTTCTCTCCTTTGCAGATGAACTGAAGGGAACTTGCCAAAAACTGTCTTTCAAGTCTAATGCGGTAATGAATTTGACCTTCTTCAACCTCGCTAGAATTCCATCAATAATAGGGAGCCTTGTTTTTCCGTTTGCATTATTCACGATAACAACAGGTGATGACCAACTGCTCTGGCTTTTTTCGATGACATCGAGTTCTAGCATTCTATCGATTTCTGCATACAGTAGCTTCTGCATCGCTGGTGAAATCGCAAAATGGCGTTGTTTTATGGGTTTGACATCCCCCACGTCGATATCATGCTCTACTATAGATGTTCGTCCCAAGCCAAGTTTTTCATAAGATGGAATTGCATCAATGCATTTCGAAAGTATCTTTCGTTGCTCATTGGTCAAAACATGAGAGTTTGCATCTGGATCACGGGTGGATATTTCTTCCAAAAAGGTGGGATGTAATCCGAATGCAAACCAAAAGTCGACACCTAAGGTCACTAGTCTCTTAAGCGAAGGTGAAATGAAAAATTTGATGGTTTTTGAAATATTATTGAAATTTACAGGTATATATGCATATCCGATGACGCTATGGGATGACCCATCGGCTGTACACAGATCTGATTTTAATGATAGGTATGGAATTCCAAGCTCTTTCATAAGTTCCATGGCCCCTTTACCTAAAACTGAAATCGTGGCTCCACTGTCTAATAAACCAGTTACAGGTTTGGATTTGAGCTGAATATTGGCTAAAGGACGACCACTAACATCTGATAAGAGTTTTGCTTGTCTGACTTTTCTTGTGTTGTGTTTACGTGCTTTAAGATAATTTATTGTTCTGTCTGGGTGGTACAATTTCTGATTGATGTCGGTCTGTGTAGAAGACGAACATTGTTTTGGGGATATGACTGACCTGCATTCGGATGTCGCACTCCCCTTTCCTTGCGGACATCCGACTTGCGGTTTAAATTGTTACACCGGATGCAATTGGGTTTCGTGACGTTTTTAGCTCCACATGAGTAACGAAATAAATTTCGCTGGTCTCTCGGACAATCAATGAAACTATGTCCTATATCCTCACAATTCCAACATATAATGAAGTTACTTTCTTCAACTTCAAATGTATTCTGATCGGTTTGACTGACAGAGAAAACAGTTGATTGTTCAGGAGAGAATGTAAGATTATCAGAATTCGGTGAATATGCGAACTCATTCACCTGTCTTCTTCTCGAGAATATCTGGTCATCGAGAGTTTCGCCTTTATCGTTTAATGCCTTCTCAATCAGCATACATTTTTCCTTCAAATCGCTTACCGACACAATGTGCTCAAGTATTAACCTTTTGCGTAAAGCAGGATGCATATTTGACTTCAGAATGCTGACCTTTTCCGCTTCTGAATAAGGAACTCGAAGCATTGAATCAAGTGTTTCGATTGCTAATTTAAACTCTGCGAACGACTCTCTATGCTTTTGTTTCCTATTCTTAATCTGCCGTCTGATTTCCTGATCTGTGGTGTAGGTTTGAAACTTCGAAAATGTTGCCATACCGGTGTTCTATTCCTTTGGATATAAATCTAGAACCAGTTGTTAGCATTCCCTGACAACAGTAAATGCATGGACAAACATAGCTGACCAAGCGGAATTCCCTCACCCCTGGCTAAAATTTCAACTATCATTATAAATTGTTCAATAGAAAGGACACTATTCGAACCGTCATAACGAAGCTTCCAATTGCTAACGTTGCGTAATCTACCTGTGGTATCGCTTGTAAATTCGTTAGCATATTGAAAAGGTTCGGTTCTACCTATACGCTGATTCTGATGAAAAAAGTCTTGATCTTGGAAGTGTGCAGCGCGAGAAGTCTGGTTTCTATACCTACTCGGTTGCGGTTGCCTTGGCTTTACTTGCGTGGGTGGTACTGCGTTTGGCAAAGCATAAGCCATATCACTCATCGTGAAACTTTGACTATGCGAAGAATGCTGTGCAGCGACGTTCCCATTCGGTTGACGATTCGAGCTCAGTAAATCTGAATTTGAATACTGACCATTGGAAACACTCTTGGAATGGTACCACAATTTTGTTTTCCTACGACTTGTCTGCTACTATTTAGACCTGAGTGTACTGAAGCAAGAGAAAGATTGCTGCTTTTGTTAGCATGCATAGGGGTACCCACCAAATTCTGAGACAACGCATTCGTCTCGAAGTGTTGTTGAACTTCATTGTCTTGTACCTCGTCAAAATGCAATGGTGAACTTGGACCAGCTCCGTTATCAACGCTTAGCATGTGATCAATCAAGCTTTTCAATTTGGACTTAAGATTTACAATTGAAAGTTTAAAGTTCGGTTCTCTCTGTGACAACAGATCAAGTCTATTTCTCAAATGGATTGCTTTAGAAACAGCTTGCTTCTCGCGTTCTTGATTCACAGATTTCACACATGTTTTGTTGAGCATATACATAATTTCAGTCATCTCCATCATTTTCATCATCGTTATCAACTCCAACCTCTAGTTACATGCACAAATATTACAGCTAACTTCTTTGTATTGGATTCAAGGAAAAATGTGAAAAGATATACGAATGGGAAAATCCTATCCGTAAAAATCTAATTTCCACATAAAAGAAATGATAGGAATGCTAAGAAACTTAAGCTTCTTGAGACATTTCTTACTATCATCCGTTGCATTCGTAAGGATAGCAAACAAAACGAAAACAGTTTCATTGCCTTCTAACTCACTGTATGCAGTGCCAAACAAAACACTTTCCTATTCACCAAAACAAATTGAAGCACACTGCTGAGTGCAATTGATCCTCTTTGATCATGACGTATGCATGTATCCCAACGATTTAATAAATTAGGTAACCAGAATTAAAACAAAAAAAATGTAAAGCTCCACATATGTATAAGAATTTTGGGTTTGGGCTGGAATAGCCCCTTTAATTTGGGCGCCATAATAACTATAGCCTATGTTTGCAGTACAAGTGGTTGCGACTGCGTCCATATGCCAACTGCTATTAAATGAAGGAAGCAACGATGACATTACACTTTCATGTTAAGAGTGTTACACACATTCCCATTTAATTCACCTCCAATGCTCCCTTACTAACGGTTTTCTTCCGGCTGCTCAGGGTTAGGTCGTGGGGAGAGGTGACTATTGAAATTGAAAAATGAAAATGAATGATGGAATGGAATGCTAAAAAGATTTAAGAGAAAATCGAACGGTTGACACAACATACGTCAGACCAGACACTAGGTCACCAGAAGTATTCACTAAGGTGTAAGGTGAATGGGGAACAGCTATGTGCTGACAAGTGCATTTGAGAAGAGAACTCATTATTCAAATTATAATCAGCTTGTTCAATGACTGTGTCTGTGTGTGGAGGCATATTGTGCCGTACCGGTTGTGCAGTGACATGCAAGGTGTTATCGCATGCCGAAGAGAAGATATGGACGATCTTGATGATGAAGATGACCGGTGAAGGGGGGAAATTAGTACGTGATTAATTCGAAACTTCTTTTATCGAGATTCGAGATTACCGTGATTTCAGGTATTGATATAGCAAACACAACAAAATATGCGAGGTGATGAATGCTATGCACTTTGTATGCCTGTAATTCAGACTAACAAAGTATTTGGGTAAACTATACCTATATGTATACTGTAAATCAAAATTCCGAATTTGTACTGTGTGACAAGTATTTTGTCTAAACAAAAATTAATTTATTAATGATTCCAAAAGTTGCAGATAGCAAAAAAACAAAGATTGAATGGATTGTGTACATATATGTTCCTAATATTTACTCGATGTATTCCGAATAGCTTTTGTTGCTATTTACTGTATGAATTTATATATTTTCTTTAGTTAATGAATGCAAGATATGAATGTGAAGTATATACGTATGATTTATAGAGGGATGATTGAGTTTAAATGTCAATATGTAATGAAGAAATGTATGTGCAAGGGTATTTTAAATTTATGCTCTTAAACTGTTTTATTCGAATGTAATAGTGGTGAATTTATAAATTAAGATGACTTGTTACCTGTTATTTCTGCTCGATGATTCTCGTGACATGTCAGGAACATCTTGAAGCTTGTTTGATGGTAATGATGACGCTGTTGCTATTAATTAAAATGATTCTAACCACTATCTCACTGATTTTAACACTTTAGTAGTATAATGAAATATTTAAGTTTAAGATATTAGGTATATAAACAAATTCAAACAAAAAGGTATTTTATAGGAACAAATTATATAGTTACATAGGTAGCAAATATATATGTATTAGAATTTAGGTAGGCAAATTTTTTTAATCTTAGTTTCGGAATTAGAGTATTTAGGTAGGTATTTCAAATTAAAAACTATGTATTTTAGGATTAGAATTTTCGAGAAGGGACTTTAGATAATTTAGGTTAGGAAATGCACTTTATATCTATTATATATGTGGTTTATATATAATGTATATATATGTTTCACTAGGCCATTAAATAGCAACAGGAACACAACACTTCAGGATCTGAAGGTATGGCTTCAGTTCTAAATGATATACAGCTGCTGATGATTATCTTGCAGACTGGGATTATAGTTGGCTTGATTTGGCTATGTTGGTTATCCGTGGAGTTGTACACGCATATGTACATTTGTCCACTGATTGCTGTATGTATTGGGAGCTTGCTGATGGCTCCACGTGCTGGACAGGTTAGGATGAACTTTGTTGAGGTTTTGGTGATTCTACGGGTCAATATTTTGTGCCCGATGACGAACCACGTGCTTGAACAAAGTGGACAATTTATCTATTACCCACGTGAATGATGTTCAGGATGCCTGTAAAGCCTCGATGAACACAAGCACTACTCGATAAATTGCTTAACCAAGCACACCAACAAAGATCCTTTTATACTGCTATCTAGTTCCTAATTTTATCTCACTATGGTACAACTTATACGATTATTTATCGTCTATATGTGATCTTAGCACAACAAAATTAATGAAGCCTTTTAAAAACTATAGTACTCTTATTCTAATAAGTGACGCTTAAGAGTTCTTAGTTGGATGGGAGTTCAAGTGCAAAAGAAAGCATATAGCCGGAAATCGCTTCTGCCAGGTTCTTTTTCGAAGTTGTAGAATTTCGAAGACAAGTGTGGTAAGTGGCATCTGCCTGTGAGCGGTGCTTGTTCTCTGTCATTCTATGTTAAGCTCATAACACAGAGCTGAACAGAAACTACAAATAAGTTGATGTTACAGTGGGGAGTTTGCTATAATCTAGCTGTTAATCCCATTTGGACTGAGTATCAGAATCGACCTTGGACATCGCAATGTAAATTATTATCGCATTGTAAATATCCGTAATCTGAAATGCACGAACAGTTCCCAAATGCTTGATCATGAAGACAGGAAAGCAAATGATTAAATTTCTCAATCTTCGTTAGCGAATGACCATTGTCTACCAAATTGTTAAAAGAGTTAATAAAATTCTTATATGTTGGTTGTAGCCGCTCAATCTGAGTCTGGTACGAGAGGGCTTGCTTAAAGTAAGACTCTAGGATTCCTAAACGACGCTCTAACTCTGTTAGCGTTAGGCTGGCTGACTTTGATTCGACAAGATTATTAATCCTTGTGATGCTTCCCTTTGTTGAAGAACGCTGCTGCTTCGGCTCGTCGATGGGTTGCGCTGCTTGAATATCATCTGGCATGGTGATTCTTTATTTGCCCACAGCAAAACGAAACAAAGATATTGACGAACAAATTTGGAAAAAATCTAACAATGCAAGCTAACAACCAACTAAATACTAAAGTGACCAAATCTGCAACTCAACTTTGATATGGAGAAGTGACGTCCGAAATGAATTAGTACAATACAGCAACAAGCAATAGTGAATCCAAATAATCACAGGATATCAGCAGTACCGATCACCATTTCAAGTTTTGTATTTCGATGACGATAAACCAATGCAAGAAAGTGTTATGATTTTACCTAACCCTTTATTTATTGGTAAAACGATGCTAACCTTGTATACGATTGAAATTTGGAGGGGTGCAGCAGCAACAGCAACAGAAGTTCCTTCAAAGACGCGATTTGCAATGAACTTTTTTCAAGAAATATAGCGAAATGTAGCAGAGATAACGAAAGTTTAATTCCAACTATCTCAGCAAATGAAAATTGGCATTTAATTATTGTAAATGATGTTCGATGAGTGATCTAACTAATCGCGTTTGCCCTGCAAATTATCTTTGAGCGCGAAGAAATGTGGATGATAACTTTGTAGGCGTAAAAGACGAAAAAGCTTTTGTTTGTTTTTTGGATGATCAACTCTGCAGCATCTACGGCGAAATTAAGGCGACGACAACGAGAAATCCAATAATCGATGAAGATGCTGGTGGACGATCAATACAAGGAATGAGCATAAAAGGCGAATGAATAAAAATCGAGATTGGCGAAAGCTTTATTTTTGATCAGTGAGTGTGATATTACTACGAGTACGAAATTGCAAATCAACTGAAGAGCAGCCTACGAAGAGAGTACAGTACACTGAACCCCCACATACGCGGTCTCAGCATACGCGATTTCGCTTATACGCGATTCAGATTTTCCAATTTTCCCTCAACATACACGGTGCTTATACGCGATTTATCAAAAATTCGCGTTCGTTCTTATATCTTTGACCACATAATTTTTGAAAATAGAAGTCGCAATTGCAACACTTTTATGATCACAAGCTTCCAAACAAACATTCAAAATATTGCTTGTCTTGAAACCCATCTCTACGTGTAGGTACATACTCGTATGTAGTACATACACATTTTCATAGTTTCTAGTTTCAACATACGCGAATTCGACATACGCGGTGGTTTTTCGGAACGTATCTTTCGCGTATGTGGGGGGATTGCTGTACCTATGGCGCACAAGTATGGAACGTAGATGTATATTATTTTTTAATTAAAGCTTTTCTTTTACTCGTTGGCTTTAATTAAATTTTCCATATGATAACTATGTATTGCAAATATGTGTATAAAATAGGCATGCATTCCAAAATTTGGTGGAAGGTGCGTTTTGTTTTTTGTTTTCAACGTTTTGCAATTAAAATTTGACTTCTTTGTTTTTTGTTGCGCTGCACGTAAATGTAACGCACATTCGCCCAATAGGATTAAACAGACGTACCTTCTGGGAGATGTATACCTATCTTCCTCCTTCTGGCGTTTGCTTCACCTCCAACTTTCTCCTGGTGTGTGAATCTCTTCTTCCTCGACTCTGGACTCTGGATTCTGGTGATGTTTTATTTATGCACTGCCTATGAATTTCGCACTTTCTAACCGAACACGACACGTTGCGCGACTCACTTTTTTACAATTTTTTTTTTTTTCTTAAATGGTTTTTGTCTATAGGTCTATGGTTTTTTTTCCACTATACGGATATGTGCATATGTAACTATTTAGACACGCGTGTACATTCGAGTATTGTACATATATGTATGTCTGCTTCCACGAGCACTTAGAAACGAACTAGCTATGTGAGTTTTTCCCGAAATTGCCCCACGTTGGGCGCCAAAATGAACGATCGCGACTATTTTCTGCGATCGGCTAGCGAGAAACTTAGGCCACTGCGCAATTATTTCCCAAAAAAGAGCGAAAACGACTACGACGATATCGAGGAAACAATTCTTAACTTTCTCGATTGCAGGAATGCAACGAACGAAAAACGACAAGTCTACTCAAAGAAACATGATAGTCAGCTTGTAGACCGATGCAAAAAAAAGAGAGTTTTCTACTTTATTTCTCATGTTTATATAGACAGATTGGCACTTAAGATTTGGTACAAATTGAAAATGAAAAATATGGCGAACCTTTGCACATAGGCGCCTGCTTTAAAAAAGTACTAAGTTACAGTGGCTTACAAATTTATTTACAAATTATGTGCTCAAAAAATTTAATTAATAAATATTAATTCCAAGTTTGTATCTATGACCCAACAGTACTGTAAACTAACATTTTATTGAATGAAAATGGTAATTTTATGAGGAAATATAGTGAAATACATACATATTTGCAATTAATAAATAATGTAAACACTTGGGTGCCTGGCGTGCTGCGCGAGTTATATATGTATGTATGTACATATATACATGGTCCATCGTAACATAACATATGTAACTACATGCTCACCAACAGCTTCAAGAGATCAGGCAAACAAGTGCAGCTCTTTTGTACTTGTTGACAAAAGACAAGTGTAGCTGTATTATGGATGTTGAATGTCTATCAGTCCAGTTAGTTCGTAATGTGTCGTCAACCAAATCGTTTTGGTATTCATTGTTTTATTGTTTATTGTTCGTGGAATTTGTTTAGTGTTAAGTGAATTATTAATAAATGAATTACGTACATTAAAAAGTTGTTGTTTATATTTATTAAATTGTTTCCTAAATCTAGAAACGTAATTGGCGCAGTCGGTAGGATGCTAAGTACAGCGTCCAAAGTGTGAACAAACATAGTAGCTAAAAGTGACGCTGGAAAAGCATCGATGCACATTTCGAGGGAATATCGAAATGGTGGGTTTTTACCCTTTGGCATCCTAGAACGTTAAAAACAAAAATAACAAAATAAACAGTGAAGAAAAAAATATACATATATGTATGTACATATACAATAAAAAAAAAAAAAAAAAAAAAAAACAGTACAGTGAAAAACAAAAAACGCGAAAAACAAAATAGAAAACAGAAATCAATAATACAAATAATAATACAGTGACGAAAATAAAAAATAGTAATCAAACAATATACATACCTACATAAATACAAACCAAAAGAACAGGAAAAAATTGAAAAAAAAATATAAAAAATAAAAACTTAAAAACACATTATAAGTGAAAGAAAAAACAAAAAAACTATAAACAATACAGTGAGGAGCAAAAAAAAAAAACATATAACAGTGAAAGAAACAATAAAAAACAATAAACAATACAAAAAAAAATGCATATAACAGTGGAAGGAAAAACAAATAAAAACAATAAATAATACAGTGAGGAACAAAAAATAATATACATACATATAATAGTAACAAAAAAAAACTTGATAATACATATAAAGCCAAGTACAGCATCCAAAAAGTGAACACACTTAGTAGCTTTAAAGTGATGCTGGAAAAGCATCGGGGCACAGTTCGAGGGAATATCGGACTGGTGGATTTATTTTTATCCTTTGGCCTTATAATATAAAATAATATAATAGAAACATTTTTAAACTAATAAACACATATAACATAAACACAAGTAATAAAATAATTAACTAACTAATTAATTAATAAAAAAAAAACAATAGGTTACAAATAAATTTAGTTTTAAGTGACTGTACATGAAACACACTCCAAGGGAATATTGGAGTGGTCGAGTGGAAGTCAAATATAAAATTAAGAAAATATCATTTTGAAAATAAAAAAAAAAGTAAGAAAAACAAAGACATAAATGCAATGAATAATTAAATAAATAAAAATAAAATAAAATAAAAAAACTTCCTATTTGAAATTAACAACCACATTTTCGGCACTTAATCATTATCCAAATATTTCGGCAAATACAAAAAAAAAAAACGAATTCAATAACAAAACAAAACTAACTATGAAAAAAAAATTAAAATAAAAAAACAATACATATTATTAATTTTTTGACTTGAGCAAAAATTTAATGCAATATTTCATTTCACACATGCATCAGTAAGCAGCAACAAAATACAACACCATAATTCTCCAGTATCAATGTGGGCTTAGCTCCCAACTTCGCTAAGTCCACACTTAGGCGGGAGGAGTTATATATGTATGTATGTACATATATACATGGTCCATCGTAACATAACATATGTAACTACATGCTCACCAACAGCTTCAAGAGATCAGGCAAACAAGTGCAGCTCTTTTGTACTTGTTGACAAAAGACAAGTGTAGCTGTATTATGGATGTTGAATGTCTATCAGTCCAGTTAGTTCGTAATGTGTCGTCAACCAAATCGTTTTGGTATTCATTGTTTTATTGTTTATTGTTCGTGGAATTTGTTTAGTGTTAAGTGAATTATTAATAAATGAATTACGTACATTAAAAAGTTGTTGTTTATATTTATTAAATTGTTTCCTAAATCTAGAAACGTAATTCGCGCGATTACAAAAAAAAAACTATGAACAGGACATCGACTGAAATCATTAAAGAGGTCGCCGGGTTCTGCCAGCTTGTAGACCGATGCAAAAAAAAGAGAATTTTCTACTTTATTTCTCATGTTTATATAGACAGATTGGCACTTAAGATTTGGTACAAATTGAAAATGAAAAATATGGCGAACCTTTGCACATAGGCGCCTGCTTTAAAAAAGTACTAAGTTACAGTGGCTTACAAATTTATTTACAAATTATGTGCTCAAAAAATTTAATTAATAAATATTAATTCCAAGTTTGTATCTATGACCCAACAGTACTGGAAACTAACATTTTATTGAATGAAAATGGTAATTTTATGAGGAAATATAGTGAAATACATACATATTTGCAATTAATAAATAATGTAAACACTTGGGTGCCTGGCGTGCTGCGCGCGATTACAAAAAAAAACTATGGACAGGACATCGACTGAAATCATTAAAGAGGTCGCCGGGTTCTGTATGGCCATAAATTCAGTCAGACATTTTTTTTTGGATTGTTGAGATTGGCCCTAATTAAATAATTACATATTAGTTTATTCCAAAAACCACAAAAAATGAAGTCTAAAATACTCACATAATTTTTTTTGTTCGCACTCGACAGCCAGATTGCTTTCGAATAAAATGACACTCGTTAACGTATGCTGTCATCTCAAATTTCGATACCGACTGCTCGATATCGACAGCGGTAATCCCAAATCGTCATATTTCGATAACAAGTAGCTGGTTAACGGATGCGGTAATCACAAACCAAACTAGTTTGACCTAGGACAAACTAGTTTTGCCTGAAATCGGGTTTGGCCGGTTACATATACATATATACCATTAAATTTATACCAAAACAAATGACGTAAGCAACATAATTTGCGCACTCCTTGCTATCCACAGGCGAGTAATCGAGCATGAATGTGCGCGCCTATGTTTGCGCACATATTTTTTTATTTTTCTTGAAGAAAAAATAAAGCTAACCCTTTCATATTGACAAAATTTACTTTTTATACAAAAAAAAACAATCTCTTCACAAACAACGATAGTAATTTGACTGCTTCTGATCTTATGAACCGATTTAAATGCATGCAAATCTGACTGATTCAGCTAAAATGTCTCAAAAGTACAGTTAGCCTGTTTTCTTAACATTTTGGAATTCACCGTTGCATTCAGCACAAACCACTTGTAAATTTCTAAATTGAATCTTATCTTATCTTATCTTATCTTACTAATATATAAATGTGAAAGTTTGGATGTTTGGATGTTTGGATGTTTGGATGTTTGTTGCTCTATAACACCTTAACGGTTTAACAGACTTGAATAAAATTTTCGGGAATAGATAGTCTACTTCCTGGATTAGAGATTAGGCTACTTTTTAATCAAAACATACAATTCCTTGATTCCATAATTCGAGTTATTCCAATTTCCGCTTTTATTACTTGGTCATTATTTTTGGGTACACCATTGTCATTGATCGTCACTCTGTTGGGAGAGGGTTGTTTTTGTAGATGTTATGCTCTTCTCTTCGCCACAAATCCATCGCTATCGCTTATTCTTTCATTTTCTTTCTACCCATACGCGCATTGAATGATGGGTAAACCATTGCCATTGATCGTCATTCTGTTGGGAGAGGGTTGTTTTTGTAGATGTTATGCTCTTCTCTTCGCCACAAATCCATCGCTATCGCTTATTCTTTAATTTTCTTTCTACCCATACGCGCATTGAACGATGGGTAAACCATTGCCATTGGCCCTGGCTACACGGTCAATGGCATACTAGGTATTGAAAATTTCCCCGTGGCTACACGCAAAATGTGTTGAGGGAAACACTTTGAAAACAGAACACACAATCTCCGTGCTCCGTCCTGCACAGAGAATTATTTTTTTGAGTTTTCCGTGATGTGAACCCTCCGACGGTCGGAAAAAAATGAAAAAATGTATGAGAAATGGAACGCTTTGAGACAAGAACATGCATCTTCCACCGAGAATTATTATCAAATCGGATTTTCGGTATGCTTTTGGTGAAATCAACCCTTCTCGTTTTAGCTCACATAAAATCTACCTGTCTCACTGAAAAGAATCGGTATTGGATTGACCGTGTAGCCAGGGCCATTGATTGTCGTTCTGTTAGGAGAGGGTTGTTCGTGTAGATATTATGATCTTCTCTTCGCCGCAAATCCATCGCTATCGCTTATTCTTTCATTTTCTTTCTACCCATACGCGCATTGAACGATGGGTAAACCATTGCCATTGATCGTCATTCTGTTGGGAGAGGGTTGTTTCTGTAGATGTTATGCTCTTCTCTTCGCCGCAAATCCATCGCTATCGCTTATTCTTTCATTTTCTTTCTACCCATACGCGCATTGAGCGATGGGTAAACCATTGCCATTGATCGTGATTCTGTTGGGAGAGGGTTGTTTTTTTTAGATGTTATGCTCTTCTCTTCGCCACAAATCCATCGCTATCGCTTATTCTTTAATTTTCTTTCTACCCATACGCGCATTGAACGATGGGTAAACCATTGCCATTGATCGTCATTCTGTTGAGAGAGGGTTGTTCGTGTTAATAATTAATGCTCCTTTTTGGGATTGTGACACAAAGTAGAGGAGGGATGATTTTGCTGATATTTGCTACCGACTTTTGTTAGTTGTGTTTCTGCTTCATCAGCGTGCGGATCTAGATCTACAGAAAGGGGGAAATGTACGATTTTTTTTACTTTCTTTTTTTTTTGTCACTTTACAGCGGTATTTGGTTACCTTAAGGTTAAGTTAGTGGACACCTTAGAATAAAGTTTTTCCTTTTTTTTAAATTCACAAATACATATTATATTGTAGTAGGGGTAGGCAGGCGATGTTGAGTCTTAAAATTAGTAAATAGTTGGTGATTTCAGACAAACCTCACCAGTTACTCCACGATCAATGCTTACAACAAAGCCTAATATCTTCGGCGTTTACATAATACTATTGTACTTTAAATATAAACATTTAGTACAACTATTAGAGACAAGAAACCAGAAAGTACCATTATTTGATGCTCATAAAATACATATTATGTACATATGTGTGTAGACGTGTTTGTACACAGGAATATTACATTTCCATACATTTTTTATGCAATCGTTTCATCTATAGGGAACAACCACTTAGTTCAGATAATAATGTATTGGCTTTAGAATTCTTTAGAATCTTAATTTAAATAATATCGATTCCTACTACTTCCTTTCTATCATACTACAATCAAATGACGCGACTGATTTTTAGCACGGGCAACGCCGGGCAGGCAACAGCTAGTTTGTTAAATAAATTGATGAATTAACACACCCTTTCAACAACGTTATAGATTTTATTTTATTTCAAAAGACTACTTGTATCACTAAACTTAAACTCTAACAACTTGAAATATGGTATGATCGCATCGATTCCAAGTTAACACCAGAAAGAAAGATTATGAAAAACATTACAAGAAAGAAAGCTAATTCTACGTGTGGTGAATTCATTTTTTGGATACATAGGAACAGTAACAATCGTATATTCGTATACCTATAAAGTAATTTTACATCTTAATTTCTATTGTGGCGGGAAATTCAAAAATTCTATGTTTTGTTCTTTATTCAATTTAGTTTTTTACCATTGGCGGCAACATGCCGGGCCCATTGATGTGCTGTGCTATCAATTTATGTCGAGCGGTGCTATCTTGGTGATCGGACGCCGAAAATTTCCACGAGCGGTTTTCAAGTCGACCACCCTGACGTTGTTGTCGTCCCCTCTGATGAGTCGTTCAACCCTAGCAAGAGCCCATTTATAAGGTGGTAGGTTATCATCTTGCAGTACCACTAAGGCGCCTTCTTCTACGTTTGGCTTCTTTTCGAACCATTTGGCCCTCTCCTGAAGATTGCGAATGTAATCATTTGACCACCTCTGCCAAAAATGCTACTTTAGAGCTGTGATTCTTTGCCACCTGTTAAGAAAAGAAACTTTGTTAATTGATATTTCAGGTTCAGGAAACGTGTTTATAGGTGCCCCAATCAAGAAATGTCCTGGGGTGAGAGCGCTGATATCCCCAGGATCCGATGAGAACGAAGTGATTGGCCTCCAGTTCAATATCCCCTCTATCTCCGCGAGTGCTGTGCTTAGCTCTTCAAAAGTCAAGAGTGCTCCTCCCAAGGTTTTCGTCAGTAGAGTCTTGGCTGATTTTACCGCCGCCTCCCAAATGCCTCCAAAATGAGGAGCCCGAGGCGGTATGAGCTCGAAATTAATCCCTTTGTCTGCAACGAACTCAATAATTTTGGTTTCAGTAATTTCTTTATAAAATAATTTTCTAAAGTCAATTAATTTAGTTCTTGCACCCACAAAATTTGTTGCATTATCGCAATATATTTTAACTGGACAACCTCATCGTCCTACAGTCGTCTAAGCGCAGCTATAAATGCTTCGGAGCTGAGATCAGAAACAAGTTCTAAATGAACTTCTTTCGTTGCAAAACAAACAAATACCGAAATATAAGATTTATAGGGCTGCTTTCCCCGTATTTTCCAAGAGGTGAGTATGGGACCACAAAAATCCACACCGCAAATACTAAAGGGTCTACCAGGAGTCAATCTGTCTTTAGGTAAATTTCCCATTACCTGATCAAGTAGCTTGGGTTTGTACTTGATACAATGAATGCATTTGTTTACTACATGCCTAACCAGTTTCCTTGCATTCAACACCCAAAAACGATCTCGAACGAAATTCAATAGAGCTTGAGGTGCTGCGTGATAGTCTCGAAAATGCAAGTGTCGAACGTACTCTTTCACTAAGCATTTGTCACCAGGCAAAAGAATAGGAAATTTGGCGTCGAACTCCACGTCTGCATTTTGGATACGTCTACCTACACGAAGTATTGTTCTATTATAAACGACGTCCAAAAACGGAGATACCTTGGCTATGATTTTTGAGGACAGGGGCCGAATTACCGCATCCGTTAACGAGTTACTCGTTATCGAAATATGACGATTTGGGATTACCGCTCTCGATATCGAGCAGTCGGTATCGAAATTTGAGATGACAGCATATGTTAACGAGTGTCATTTTAATCGAAAGCAATCTGGCTGTCGAGTGCGAACAAAAAAAATTATGTGAGTATTTTAGACTTGATTTTTTGTGGTTTTTGGAATAAACTAATATGTAATTATTTAATTAGGGCCAATCTCAACAATCCAAAAAAAAATGTCTGGCTGAAGTTATGTAGTGTCCTGTTATCACCTGTACAAACTAATAATTTAGTTTTTGATTTTAGAAATGCCAAGTGGGAGTTATTTAAAAGAAATATGATACGGAAACTAAACGACTTTGATGAAGTTACTATTGACCGAATTAGCGTATCACAAATCAATCAGGCTATTGATAACTTCACGGTTGCAATACTTGTCAGTATTGACCAATCAGTTCCTAAAAAAGAAATGACTCGGGACAGTGGGAGTATACTACCATCATATATACTCACGCTCATAAAAGTGAGGACCAGATCGTATTGGATAAGGACTAGAAACTATAGTTACCTTTCCGAAATGAAAGTTTCCTAATGCCCACATAAAAATGTTGATCTCTAATATTAGAAATAATTCTTGGAATAACAAGCTCCAGCGATTAGAGAAGGGTAGCAAACCTTTCTGGAATATCGTGAAGATAATTAAGAAAAAACACTGTCTTATTCCAGCATTAAAAGAAGGTAATTCTGTAATATTATCAAACACAGAAAAGGCAAACACTCCAGCTCGTGAGTTTTTGCTAATAATCACATTTCAAATAGCATCGTTGGCAGCAATAGCACAAATTCTGCAGTTGAGCATTCTAAGAATCTCTTGCATTCGCTCGCTTTAAATATAGGTGACAATATTGTATCCTTCAAGGAGTTGAAAGATATATTATCAAGCTTGAAACCAAACAAAGCTGGAGGTTTTGATCAGTTAAAGAACTTATTTATTAAACATCTTCCAAATCAAGGGATAAAGTTCCTCCAACGTTTGTTTAATGGGCGTCTTAAGTTAGGATATTTTCCTCATCAATGGAAAAGTTATCCCGATTTTGAAACCGGGTAAAAATGCTGCCTTGGCTTGTAGCTATAGGCCTATTACTTTTTTGAGTTGTTTAAGCAAATGCTTTGAAAAAATAATTAAAAATAAATTGGTAGCTCATTTAAGTGCTCACAATATACTTCCACCAGAACAGTTTGGGTTTAGGGCTCATCACAACACTATTCACCAAGTACATCGTATTACCAATATCATAAAAAGTAACCTTGTCCTAGGAAGAAGCACAGGTATGGTACTACTAGATGTTGAAAAAGCGTTCGACACTGTGTGGCATGACGGTTTGCTACACAAATTAATAACACTCAACTTTCCAACCCACCTGATTAAAATGATTGAATCGTTCCTATTTCAAGGTATCCATAAATAACTGGTTTTCAGATAACTTTTCTATTGCTGCAGGTGTACCCCAGGGTTCGGTGCTCGGCCCAATCTTATTTATTATTTACACTTCAGATTTTCCACAACTTAGACACTGTGAATCTGCCTTGTTTGCCGATGATACCTGTATTCTTTCATCAGATACAATTGGTCTTAATATTGAAACCAATTTGCAATCTGCACTGAATACAATCCAAACATATTTCAATGATTGGAAGATAAAAATTAATGCTTCAAAGACTCAGGCTGTCTTTTTTACTAGAAGCCTGTTTTCTACCAAGCAACAGAATCCAAATTAACGGTATCCAAGCAGAGTGGAGACACAGCGCTAAGTATTTAGGGGTGCACCTGGATAAAACACTGACTTTTAGCCTGCACATACAGCAATCTATTAATAAGGTTAATGCAACAATAAGGTCGCTTTATCCGTTCATCAACCGCAAGTCGCAACTAAGCATAGAGAATAAGTTACTCATATTTAAAGCTATATTCCAAGCAATTCTTTTCTATGGTTCTCCTGTTTGGGGTAAATGTGCAATAACACATATTAAAAGAATGCAGATTACTCAAAACAAACTCCTTAAAATGATATTTAACCCACCTTGGCATTTCTCCACTGATGACTTACATGTTTTGGCAAATATTGAGAAAGTGCCATAAAGAATTTTAAAACTTAATGATCGTTACAATATATCGTGTAGTTCTTCTGGCAACCATTTGATTTCCAATCTAGTTGCTTAAATAAGTGATCTATCCTATGTTATTAATCTTCTTTGTTATTTATTTTACTATTTATTATATATTATTAGTTGTTAGTTATTTATTATATAGTATATATTATTTTTTATTTATTATTTATTATTTATTATTTATTATTTATTATTTATTATTTATTATTTATTATTTATTATTTATTACTTATTATTTATTATTTATTATTTATTATTTATTATTTATTATTTATTATTTATTATTTATTATTTATTATTTATTATTTATTATTTATTATTTATTATTTATTATTTATTATTTATTATTTATTATTTATTATTTATTATTTATAATTTATTATTTATTTATATGTTATTTATTATTTGTCAATTTATTTATTTATTATCTGTTATTTATTAGCCGTTTTTGGACGTCGTTCCCGCCGCAAACACCTAAAAGTTTTTCACAGTGCCCACCTCTTTCGAATGTCTGACAAGCATCAAAGAGTATCATTTGTCACGATTGAGCTTCTCAACTCGCCGTTCGGAGTCGGCAAAAAACTGTAGGTCCCTTCCATTCGTGCAAAAATATAACACGCACACACAAATGGTTGCAGGCCCAGGTTCACCTCGAGCTGTAGCGCCAACTAAGTAAGTAAGTAAGGACGTCGTTTATAATAGAACAATACTTCGTGTAGGTGGACGTATCCAAAATGCAGACGTGGAGTTCGACGCCAAATTTCCTATTCTTTTGCCTGGTGACAAATGCTTAGTGAAAGAGTACGTTCGACACTTGCATTTTCGAGACTATCACGCAGGACCTCAAGCTCTATTGAATTTCGTTCGAGATCGTTTTTGGGTGTTGAATGCAAGGAAACTGGTTAGGCATGTAGTAAACAAATGCATTCATTGTATCAAGTACAAACCGAAGCTACTTGATCAGGTAATGGGAAATTTACCTGTTCGAGAACACTCTCCTTTTATTTAGTAGTATTTATTTAACTTGAAATTTATAAAAAAAAACACATAATAACACATTATAATTGTTGCATTTATTTTACAAAGTATGTACTAAAATACAAAACCATATTTGGTATTACTAACCCCACTCTGGGGCATTGTTTACAACTACTGTCAAATGTCATTTTTAATCATTGTCAATTAAAAGTAATTTCTCGATCACTTGGAAATAAAGCAACATCTCAGCACAACGTGCATTTATAACGTCTAAGAAACCAACGTGGTTTATTTTTTTATCAGTACTACGTACAATATATAACCTATAATTCTATTTTTCTCTTTTTTTTATAAAACTATATATTTTCTTTGAATTCAACGAATTCTCGTAGAAAAATATTGGTCCTTCGACGCCTTTTGAACGGGCAATTAATTAATTTAAATTTCTGAATTTTTCGTGTAACTTTAAAATAAAAAGTGATTTAAACACTATTAACAAAAGTGATATCGAATAATTTAAACATTTGAATATATTTTCAATGAAAATATAGATAATTGAAATATATACATACATATATAGATCCAACATTGGACAGTGAGTTTATTTGTGTCCGGGAAAGTGCTAACGGTTCACGCGTCGCGAAACAATTTGGTGTTCCCGTAATAAAATTACTGTACAGAGTTACGGTTCTTATTATAAAACTTAGTAGGTACTGCAACAACGGAGCAATTCCCAACGGGACAATCAAGCCACCTGCTTCATTTGGATTCTACAAAAGAATAAAACACTTTAGTAAGTTATTGCAATCAAATAATTTAATTAAGAATTACCTGCGGCTTTATTTTTGGTTTTCTTCAATTTTTAATTTTTTTGTGTGAGCTACTGCAACGTACAACATGGCTGAGCTGGATCGTCATCTCCAAAGTATCCTCAGCCAACTGGGGAGGGATTCGGTTAACTTCAGTAAAAGAAGTCCTAGTCAACGGACAAAAAAGTATCTGACTGGACGGCTGCAGATTCTGGAAGGGAACTTCAAGACGGCGTCAAGCATTAAACGTCAAGCTATTACCACGTTGGAAGGAGACCAGTTAGATGAGGTGAACAAGACGTTTCATTTCATTTCATCCATCGATAATGGAAACTATTCCAAAGCATGGGAAATTCTTAAATCTCGCTATGACCACAAGAGGATTCTTGTTAACACTCAATTCAATCTTCTGTTTTCCCAACAAATTTTGCAACGAGAATCGGCCGCAGGTTTAAAAAACATGTTGGATACAACAATTGAATGTCGGCATTCGCTATCAAATCTTGGGTTACCTGTAGAGTATTGGGACTCCATTTTAATATATTTAATTTTTCAGAAACTCCCTGAAAATACAAAACAATTATGGGAGGAAAAATTAGGGAGTAAAAAAGAACTACCCACCTTTAAAGAATTTACCGACTTTCTTGAAGCAAGGTTCAGGACGTTAGAGGTAATCGACCACTCTGAAAACGTCAAAGCCAAAAAAACATCTAACGTTTTTCATGTAAAAGAGAACATTCCAAAGCAAATTTCGTGCAAAATCTGCAACAATGGTGCACATTCGGTCCGATCTTGCAAGCGATTCTTGCAATGGAATCCAGACACTCGCAAGACATCTATTGATAAAATAGGAATTTGCACGAATTGCCTAGCGTATAGTCATGCGACTCATCAATGCTTCAGCAATTCACGATGTCACATTTGCAAAAAACCGCACCATACACTCTTACATGTTGATGAGAACAACATGTCCCAACAGCTCCAATTACGTGCCCTAATACACAATTTCAACAAATAAAAACACGCAATTATTATAACAATCAACATCAAACACCCACTAATTATAATAATCAACCTTATCAAAACCAAAGTATTCAAAATTATATTGCAACTATTCCAACGCAACCCTCTGAAACACAAAATACCAATCCATATTCAAACTCTATACAACTCTCTTGATAATAATTCACACCCTTTTATTATAAATAGTCAACTAAATCCATATATAGAACCGTTTAATAACCATTTACAAAACGCTCAACCAAATTCAACAAACTCACAAATAACCAGTCAACCTAATTCCTATTTAGAACCATGTAATAATAATAATATTCAAGAGTTAAACAATATAGGTACATCCCATAATTACCATATTTATAACGCAAACCGGACGCAGGTGTTATTAGCAACAGCCATCGTGAAAGTCAGGTCTTCGTCAGGGCAAAATTACAATCTGCATGCACTACTGGATCCAGGGTCAGAGTCAACTTTCATTACCGAATCAGCTGCCCAGTTACTGCAGTTGAAAAGAACGCGAACGTTTGTTGAGATCGCAGGGTTGGGGAGGGTCCAGAGTGGAGCTTGTCATAGCTTTGCCGACATATCCATTGGATCTCTGCACTCTAACTTCGAGGTCAAGGCGCGTGCACTGATTTTTAAGTCCCTCACGGGCCTTCTTCCGGCCTTCGCACTCAACAAACACGACTGGAAGCACATCAGAGGACTACGTCTTGCTGACCCCTGGTACCACCAACCTGCGAAGATTGATTTGTTAATTGGTAGTGATCTATATTGTGATTTGATGTTACCTGGAATCATTCATGGTGAAGAAGTCGCATCACCAACTGCATTTGAAACCCAACTTGGTTGGATACTCATGGAAAGAATTTCTGCCCAGCACCCAGAACAGGTACGAGATTTTGTACATGTAAATTTTAGTACTTCTTCTCTCGGTACTCATCTCCAAAGATTCTGGGAAATAGAAGAAGCTCCTTTTCAGAATCCTTAAACGGTTAAAGAGCAGTTTTGTGAAGAGCAGTTTTTACAAAAGACTCGTCGCGCTCACGACGGGCGATATGTGGTTTCGTTACCATTTAAGGAAGGAAAGAATCCTGCGCTTGGACCCTCGAAGCAAGGTGCCTTGCGTAGGTTCTTTTATTTGGAGAAGCGATTCCATCTAAATCCAACACTTTATGCTGAATATGCAAAGTGTGTAAGAGAGTACTTGACATTAGGACATATGGAAGAGGTCGATCTCCTTAATGACCCAGTCCTGAGAACTCCTTACCACTACTTTGTACCGCATCATGCAGTGTTTAAAGATGCAAGCACGACTACTAAATTGTGAGTCGTGTTCGATGCTTCGGCCAAAACACTCGACGGTACTTCTCTCAACGACCATCTCATAGCAGGGCTTAAAATTTTAAACAACATTTTTGAAATAATCATGAAATGGCGAGCAAACAAATTTACCTTTACCGCCGACATTGAAAAAATGCATCGGCAAATAAGAGTTGAACGAAATGACTCTTATTATCAACTTATCTTTTCGCGAGATTCTCCAACGGAGAAAATCAGAGCCTATCGTCTGAAAACGTCACTTTTGGCACCACGTCAGCACCATGGTTGGCCATACGCATACTGTTAAAACTTGCGTCAGACAACGAAACCAAATATACGTCAGCAGCAGATATGGTAAGAGACGAAATGTATGTTGATGATCTCATCTCAGGAGCTGATTCCATAGAAGAAGCTGTAAGTAAAATCAATGAAGTAAGAACTCTACTGGATTCAGCAGGATTAAATTTACGCAAATGGACGAGTAATAATGAGATGGTTCTTCAGCATATTCCAGCGGATCAACGTGAAGCTGCATTGTCAATACCATTTAGCACAACTGAGCCTGTTAAGGCCTTAGGAATTCGATGGTTTCCTTCAGAGGACATCTTTTCCTTTCGAAACGCAGATTTTCAAACCGCCGACGATTCCAGAAGGACAATTCTATCTACGATAGCTAAATTATTTGACCCTTTAGGTTGAATATCGCCATGCATTATCAAAGCGAAAATTATAATGCAGGAGCTGTGGCGTGATGGTTCAGATTGGGACAAACCAATATCACCGGAACTGAAACGTGAATGGCTCACTTTTCGACAGGAGTTGAAATCTCTTCAAAATCTGAAGATACCCCGATGGATTCATCTTCACAGTTCGATGAAAAGTGTAGAGGTACATGGCTTCTCTGATGCGTCTCAACGAGCGTATGGGGCAGTTATTTATATTCGTGTCTTGGACCACGAAGACAACATGAATATGTCATTTATAATTTCAAAGACGAGGGTTGCTCCATTGAAGACAGTTACTCTACCGCGTCTGGAACTTTGCGGTGCTGTCCTTTTAGCTACGCCAATGGATTTCGTAACTAAAACTTTAAAATTAAAAAATATCAAACGATTTGCATGGACAGACTCTACAATTACCTTAGCCTGAATTGCTGCTGCGCCCACCAAATGGGCCACATTTGTCAGCAATCGTGTGGCCGAAATTCAAAGACTGTCGAAAGGTGTCACATGGAGACACATACCAACACTGGTAAATCCAGCTGATTTGACTTCACGAGGTGTTTTATCGTCAGCATTGGAAGGTAACGTTCTTTGGTGGAAGGGTCCGAATTTCCTTCATCAGGAGTGGAAATTTTCATGTCCACAACGACCTGCAGTGTTAGAGACAAATATGGAACAACGTTCCATAAGGGTTCATAACGTCACCAAACTAGAAAACGATGTTAATACTTTAATAAATAAACACTCTAGTCTGACTACATTACTTAAAATCATTTCATTCTGTAGAAGATTTATAGCCAATTTGCAGAAATTACCTGAGGCGAGGATAAGAAATGGCATCTCTCCGGAAGAAATCCAATCAGCGGCACTTGTAGCGATCAGAGCATCGCAGAGCATCTCCAACGAAATCGCAAAACTGCAAGCAGGAGAGAAGACAAAATTCTTGAATTCACTATCTCCATTCCTGGATTCTGATGGAATAATGCGAGTTGGCGGTCGTCTTCAGAACTCTGATCTGACCTTTGACGAGAAGCATCCTGCCATATTGGATCCAAAGAGTCATTTCACCAAGCTGGTCTTAAGAGACGCTCACAATAAAACTCTTCATGGTGGATTACAACAAATGATCGCTTATTTGCGCCATCGGTTTTGGATCTTAAAGGTTAAAAATTACGTAACAAACTACATTCATCAATGCGTAATTTGTTTCAGGTACCGCGCCAAAACCACAAAACAGCAAATGGGAATTTTGCCGGCGCCCAGGGTTACGATGTCTCATCCCTTTACAAACACAAGAGTAGACTATGCTGGACCGATGGATGTGAAGGCATGGAAAGGACGAGGCGCGAAACAGTTCAAGGCTTACGTGACAATCTTCGTTTGCTTAGCGACCAAAGCAATTCACATCGAATTGGTCAGCGATATGACCACGCAAGCCTTCAAAGCGGCATATAGAAGATTCGTGGCAAGAAGAGGTATCTGTTCCAGTTTGTTCAGTGACAATGGAACTACTTTCGTTGGAGCGAACCGCGAATTAAAGAAGGCATTGGAAGTAGAGCAAATGGATTTTACGGAAGTAGCTGAGTCCCTGGCAACGGAAAGTACTAAATGGCATTTCATCCCACCAGCATCTCCCCACTTCGGAGGATTATGGGAAGCGGGTGTAAAATCCATAAAGTACCATCTTAAACGAGTCACAGGATCTGAGCTACTAACATACGAAGAGTTAAGCACGCTGTTAACACAGGTCGAGGCATGCTTAAACTCCAGACCTCTATGCCCAATTTCCGACAACATAGATGATTTTTTAACCGACCGATTGACTCCTGGTAGACCCTTTAGTATTTGCGGTGTGGATTTTTGTGGTCCCATACTCACCTCTTGGAAAAAATGGGGAAAGCAGCCCTATAAATCTTATATTTCGGTATTTGTCTGTTTTGCAACGAAAGAAGTTCATTTAGAACTTGTTTCTGATCTCAGCTCCGAAGCATTTATAGCTGCGCTTAGACGACTGTAGGACGATGAGGTTGTCCAGTTAACATATATTGCGATAATGCAACAAATTTTGTGGGTGCAAGAACTAAATTAATTGACTTTAGAAAATTATTTTATAAAGAAATTACTGAAACCAAAATTATTGAGTTCGTTGCAGACAAAGGGATCAATTTCGAGCTCATACCGCCTCAGGCTCCTCATTTTGGAGGTATTTGGGAGGCGGCGGTAAAATCAGCCAAGGCTCTACTGACGAAAACCTTGGGAGGAGCACTCTTGACTTTTGAAGAGCTAAGCACAGCACTCGCGGAGATAGAGGGGATATTGAACTCGAGGCCAATCACTTCATTCTCATCATATCAGCGCTCTCACCCCAGGACATTTCTTGATTGGGGCACCTATAAACACGTTTCCTGAACCTGAAATATCAATTAACAAAGTTTCTTTTCTTAACAGGTGGCAAAGAATCACAGCTCTAAAGTAGCATTTTTGGCAGAGGTGGTCAAATGATTACATTCGCAATCTTCAGGAGAGGGCCAAATGGTTCGAAAAGAAGCCAAACGTAGAAGAAGGCGCCTTAGTGGTACTGCAAGATGATAACCTACCACCTTATAAATGGACTCTTGCTAGGGTTGAACGACTCATCAGAGGGGACGACAACAACGTCAGGGTGGTCGACTTGAAAACCGCTCGTGGAAATTTTCGGCGTCCGATCACCAAGATAGCACCGCTCGACATAAATTGATAGCACAGCACATCAATGGGCCCGGCATGTTGCCGCCAATGGTAAAAAACTAAATTGAATAAAGAACAAAACATAGAATTTTTGAATTTCCCGCCACAATAGAAATTAAGATGTAAAATTACTTTATAGGTATACGAATATACGATTGTTACTGTTCCTATGTATCCAAAAAATGAATTCACCACACGTAGAATTAGCTTTCTTTCTTGTAATGTTTTTCATAATCTTTCTTTCTGGTGTTAACTTGGAATCGATGCGATCATACCATATTTCAAGTTGTTAGAGTTTAAGTTTAGTGATACAAGTAGTCTTTTGAAATAAAATAAAATCTATAACGTTGTTGAAAGGGTGTGTTAATTCATCAATTTATTTAACAAATTCAATTTAGAAATTTACAAGTGGTTTGTGCTGAAGGCAACGGTGAATTCCAAAATGTTAAGAAAACAGGCTAACTGTACTTTTGAGATATTTTAGCTGAATCAGTCAGATTTGCATGCATTTAAATCGGTTCATAAGATCAGAAGCAGTCAAATTACTATCGTTGTTTGTGAAGAGATTGTTTTTTTTTGTATAAAAAGTAAATTTTGTCAATAAGAAAGGGTTATATGGGATTCACACTACCGTCGAAATGAGATAATTTCGAGATTCAAATAAAAAGTGTTCATACCTACGCTTACTAATTTCGTGAATGGATGCATTCAGTTCCGATAGTAAATCTATGACGGTGCCATGTTATAATTTTTTTTAATATTAAATTATTTGTTTATATACGTAAGTATAGGTATAACGTATAGTAATAATAATAGTTGGATGTTATTGTTAAACAGTTGGGTAGATTAAGTTGACTATTATATAACTAACATTGGATAGATGCGGCGCTGTCTCGGGTTAATATGTTGAAATATCACTTTTCGGGTGGATTTTGCCACCCCGGGTATATCAACAATTGTCAGGCACTCGGGTGGATATCAAGTCGACTATAGAGCCAACTGTAGAAGAGTGCCCCAATGGGCGCGAACTCAAATAAATGGGCAGATATTGTGTATGTACGAATCCTATGGCCGACGCTCTTTGGCTCCACATGCAGTTGATCAGAGTGCCTCTACGCGGCGTACAACTTCAATTTTTTTTTTTCAGATAACATCCCATATTTATTAAACCATTCCATGAGATATTTGTGTTTTGTATGTTATTCCATTATATTTTTCGTTTTTATATCACTTTACTTATGCTGAACGGGGCCAGTAGCTTTGACAATTGTAATTTCAACCACATAGTTTATTTACGGAAATAACTACTAAACACTAAATATCTCCTAAATTAGCGATATATTTTTTTTTTTAGTACTGAATATTTTTTCTTTTGTGTTTAGATCACCGAGATCAATAAGAATCCGTTGTTTAATCTTTGCGCAGCGAAAACTTTAATATTCCCTTATTATTTTGTTCTGTCATTGTCATTCAACTGCATTCAAGTTAAGTTTGTTCGATTTTATTTTCACATCATTTTGAACGAATTTCAACGAAATTATGTTGAAATGAGATAACTTCGATATGTCAATTCGTATGGGAAATTATCTCATTTCGAACATAATTTGGAAATTCGCAACGAAATTAGCTGTTTTGCACTGGTGTGAATACCTTATTAGCTTTATTTTTTCTTCAAGAAAAATAAAAAAATATGTGCGCAAACATAGGCGCGCACATTCATGCTCGATTACTCGCCTGTGGATAGCAAGGAGTGCGCAAATTATGTTGCTTACGTCATTTGTTTTGGTATAAAGTTAATGGCATATATGTATATGTAACCGGCCAAACCCGATTTCAGGCAAAACTAGTTTGTCCTAGGCCAAACTAGTTTCGTTTGTGATTACCGCATCCGTTAACCAGCTACTTGTTATCGAAATATGACGATTTGGGATTACCGCTGTCGATTTCGAGCAGTCGGTATCGAAATTTGAGATGACAGCATACGTTAACGAGTGTCATTTAATTCGAACGCAATCTGGCTGTCGAGTGCGAACAAAAAAAATTATGTGAGTATTTTAGACTTGATTTTTTGTGGTTTTTGGAATAAACTAATATGTAATTATTTAATTAGGGCCAATCTCAACAATCCAAAAAAAAAAATGTCTGACTGAATTTATGACCATACAGAACCCGGCGACCTCTTTAATGATTTCAGTCGATGTCCTGTCCATAGTTTTTTTTTGTAATCGCGCGCAGCACGCCAGGCAGCCAAGTGTTTACATTATTTATTAATTGCAAATATGTATATATTTCACTATATTTCCTCATAAAATTACCGTTTTCATTCAATAAAATGTTAGTTTCCAGTACTTTGACGTTAGAATTTCGAAAATCTAAAAAAACCTTTTTTTTGGCTTTATTTGTTATTTCTTTACTTTGATTTTATTTTTCTGTTTTAGGGGTCATAAAAAAAATAGTTTAGATCCGAAGGAATTGGAAAGCGACCCCTATTTTGAGATTACAATCGAAAAAAAAAGTTAATTTCCTCGCAAAAAAAATAATATATTTGTACTACTTAGGCTGAAAACACACCGGAGCAGACAAAACGTTTTTTTGTGACTGTTGAAACCACAGTACATTGATTCTTATTAGACAACACACACCAAAGCAGGCAAAACAAAAAAACCTGTATTTGTTTCGATGCGCTTCAATACTGGTTGTCGATAATACATGGCTTTGCATACGGCCAACACACACTGAATGAAACAAAACTGTTACAGACCAGCGTCGTTGTCGATTTTAGCACACATGCTTATGGTGCAACACACACCGCATGCGGTAAAGCAAAAAAATAAGGCGAAAGAGAAAAACATGTTTCGTTGTCGATAGCTGAACATTTGTTTTTCAGAAACAAAATTACATTGTTGTTGTTTTTTGCACTGGCGTTTTATTTATTTTAAAGTTTTCGGTGAATTGACGTAGATGCAGAGAAATTATTATTATTATTATTGAGCAAAGAAGCCCAATACATAATAAAAAAGATAAAAGCCATGCTAATAAAAATACTACCGAAAATTCTCAAAATCAGTTTTGATTTTTCTCAACACACATCAAACGAAACAGAAAAGTAAAATTATTTGTTTTGTTGCAACGTGTTTCGGTTGGTATGTGTTGAAATATAAAACGTTTTCTTGTGTTCCGAATCAAAAACGTTTTGTCTGCTCCGATGTGTTTTCAGCCTTAGACACTAAATAGACAAGAAATAAAAAAAAATTAACCTCTATGTTCATAATGGAAACCCGGCCAAATTATTTCTTGGATTTAACTAAAATAATATTTTTCTATATTTGAATCAACCGGAGAAACGTCACTTTATTAGTTTTAGTAGAATTTTTCTAGTACAATTTTATTTTTATTCGATACGTTAGCTATCGAGTGCCGTCATCCGAATGAGGTTACTCTATAACGTTGTTTTCCAGCCGGGGTAGGCTAAGCGGGAATTCCGGGGTCCAAGAAGTAATGATAGGAGAAATCGACCCGAGAATGATCCGAAAGGAAGGAAAACAAAAGTGGATATTTTTAAATCTTAACATTAACTTTATTTTACGAAGTTTATAATATTTCGTTCCGACGCGTTGATACGGTGTGTCTAACCTTCGATGATGAACTCCGACAACTGTCCCGAACATCAGGCAGGCCCGCTTTATATAGGCGTAGCCTGAGGTGAGTTGCTTTCTTTTGTTGTATTGTCTCTGCTGTTATGTTGTCTTTATTACTGTGTTGTTTCTGCTGCTGTTGTTGTTGTCTCTGCTGCTGTTGTCTCTGCTACTGTTGTCTCTGCGGCTGTTGTCTCTGCAGCTGTTCTTTCTCCTCTTGCATGCATGGCTCTACCCAACTATTTGACTACCACGACTATTACGACTACCACTACCACTCCAAGCTACCTGAGCCCGCAGTTACCGCCAGAGCGCTTCAGCTCCACACATGTGGCTGGATCCAACTATCATGCGTCTGGTCCAGCGGCCACCACTCGACTCCCAACTGAAATCTTCCACTACCACCACCACTCCAAGCTACTCCAACGAGGGGCGGGTACCTGGGCCGCAATGAGCTGCGCACCCTATGTCCCCACTGCCCACTCTTGCTACTTGAGTCGGTAGTTACCGCCAGAGCGCTTCAGCTCCACACATGTGGCTGGATCCAGCTAGCATGTGTCTGGTCCGGCGGCCACCACTCGACTGCCAACTGAAGTCCTCATCCGCTGGTTTCTACCTCCGTCGCACTGTGGTGGATTTCATGGGTGGCTCTGTGTAGGTGTGGGTGTAGGCTTGGAGCACTTGCTGAGCTTCTGTGGTTGGTTCATTTGGTGGTGTGTGGTGACTGTGGCTTTCAGCATGTGTATGGCTGTGTAGTGGTGGGGCACCTGCTATGGTAGGTTCCGTTGGTGGTCTCGGTGTGTGTCTAGGCGCGGGACATTTACTAAGCTGCTGTGGTGGTGTATGTGCGAGACTGCTGTATTGTAACGAACCACTTCGTAACATCCCCCTCCTACTTCAATAGTCAAATTCCGCTGCTTAGGATGATGGCGCATGGAAACGCCGTCGGTGATTCTTCCATCTGATTTTTAGGTCACGATCATGGGAGATGACCCCGTATTTTTCCCTTTCGTGAACTGAGAGCTCCTTGTGTTGCTCTTTCGGTTTGCTCTTTCCGTAGGATTCTGTCGTGGTGTGCATGCTGCTTTGAACTACAGTCAAACTTCGTTGTCGCACGAGAACCCGTTGATCTCTCGGCTTGTATACCTGGCTCCGTCTTTGCGGCTTATACCGTTGGCAGGACATGCAGCGGCGCACGTATTTGGTAATGTCCCTGAACATGCCCGGCCAATAGTAACATTTGGCCATTCTGGCGATGGTCTTTTTTGTCCCTAGGTGCCCAGCAGTTGGTTCGTCGTGGCACTTTTTCAATACTCATTGTCGTTGTTCTTCAGCGATGCAGAATTTCCAATGGGTGTAGTCTTCTTTGAAGTAGGATTTGCTGTCATGGATGTACCTGTATAAGTTTCCGTCCTCGATGCGGTAATCCGGGAAGCTTGAAGGGTCTTTCAGAACAGCTGTTTTCTTCTTTGTGCACCAGTCTTCTCTTTTCGGCGGCAGGTCAACGGCGTGAAGTTCTTCGGGTCCTGTGAGTGGTTCTGTCGATGACGCATCTACTACACCCACTAGCTGTCTGTTCGCAAGTTGCGTGTTGGCTATGGTTGACGTGGACGCTGCTTCGTTTTTTCGCTTTGGGATCTCGATGGCGTTAGAGTCGAGGCGCAGAAATACGCCAACTCTGGCTAGGAAATCCATTCCCAGTACGATGTCGTTGGTCATCCGTGGCATTACCAATAACTCCTGTTTATGGGTGCTGGTACTAAATTTGATGTCGATGATGGTGCTACCCTCAATTAGCACAGTTCTGTCGTCTGCAAGGCGTATGTATGAACTATCATTTGGTCTTGGTGTTACGTCCGTGTTGATTCTCCTGGCTGTTCTAGAGTCGATAATCGATCGGGTTGCTCCTGTGTCGACGAGCGCTTCAAACTCTTCATCGTTGATTGTAATGCGGGCGTAAATTCGTGTGTCGTCGTTTATAAATAGTGACGGCGGGTTGGTGGGGGCAAGACTTATACGAGTTCCTGGTTGCTCCGATTGGCAGGAACTCCCCTCTCTTCGGCGACAACAGTCTTTTGTACGGACGTCTGGTTTGCTACAATCCCAACAAAAGAGTACTTGTGGGTTTCGACAGTAGTGCCGCAAATGCCCTTCTATACCGCATCTCCAGCAACAGTTTCGTAGCCCTGCTACTCTCTGTCCCACAGACCGTTGACTTTGATATCCGGGATTCGACCTGTGTTGAGTCATGGGTGCTTGGTGGTTTTGTCTGCTGGCAGCCTCGTCCATGGCAGCCACTCGGTCTAGAAGCTCGTCAGCACGGATGCACTCGTATTCTTCGGCAAGGAAGATAAGGTCTCGCAACATTGAGAAATTCTTGCGCCGAATATACAGTTTATATTCGGGTCGGCAATTATTGTAGATCCTCTCCAGTTGTTGCTTCTTATCCATTCCCGTTGCCCACCGCATAAGAGTTTGGATTTCTGTGACATATTCGGTAAATTGTTCCCTAGGGTTCTGGATTCGTCGGCGGATGTCGTCTTCAAGTCGCTCGAAATATAGTGGTGGCAAGAAGAGTTGGAAATCCTGCTTGAAGTCGTCCCAACTTGTCCAGTCGCATTGGTTATTGCGATACCATGATAAAGCTTTCTCCTCTAATAGCTCTGGCAGAGTCCTGGTAATGCAGTTGAAAGGAAGGCAGTAGCAAGTAGCTAATTCCTCAACTCGTTCCAAGAACGCGAGTGGGTCGCTTCCTCCATCGTAGCGGATTCCCCATTCACGAACCTTATCGCAAATTTCCGCATCGTTGATTTCGTGCTCTGACATCTTCGGTGGCGTGGTCTTGTCGTTCGACGGTCCCGCTAGGTCTTCGTACTGGTCTCCAGAGTTCCCCTGCGTGGTCATTTTTGCTTTCAATAGGATCACAGGTTGGCTTCGTTGTTCCGCTAGATCGTCGTCTGAAGTTAATACAGTTTCTCGTGTCTGTTGTGTTACTGCTCGCTGGGCTTTGCTTCCCCTGTTGCGATGACTTTCCAAGTCAGAGTTTTGCTGATGGTTAGCTGTTCCGTTGGATCTGTTAACTTGAGGAGTGGAACGGTAGTTTCCACTGCTGCGCTGTGTTCTTTTCTTTCTTTATTTTGGGTTTACTTTAGTTTAAGAGTCCCTGCTCGGGCGCTATTTATAACGTTGTTTTCCAGCCGTAATCCAGAAGTAATGAGAGGAGAAATCGACCCGAGAATGATCCGAAAGAAAGGAAAACAAAAATGGATATTTTTAAATCTTAACATTAACTTTATTTTACGAAGTTTATAATATTTCGTTCCGACGCGTTGATACGGCGTGTCTAACCTTCGATGATGAACTCCGACAACTGTCCCGAACACGATTTAAAGATTTAACGATTTTTATTGAACAAAATATATATACAATTGTCTTAATATAAACTTACAGCTATAAGATACATTGATAATACAAATTTGTTGGCACACTGGGGGCCTAACTTTATACATTGACTTAAAATAAAAAATATAATTATATATTATACATGTAAGCTTAAAATTAAAAGTCGGTTGACTTAGATATCCTCGGGTGTTCCGTCGCGGTTGTTAGTGGCGAGTTTGGTGTGGGTTGTGAGGGGGGTTGGCGATTAGCCACGGCGGTGGGCTGACCCTGTGTCAGCGTAGAATACAACTGCTTCCTCGTTGTCGATTGGGGTGATGTCTTCATCCAGGGTGTCCAGGGCGCTGAGGTACCACGGCTGGGGTAGTCGCTGTTGGGTTGTCATCCTTCTTATTAGCTGGTTCGGGTGGCTGGCTGCGCTTCCTTCTAGCTTCTTAGCCAAAAGTAGTAGGTACTTGTCGATTGGTATTATCTTTGCTTCTGAATATAGATGGTCATTCTTGCAGTATTTTTGACGCTGTCGGTCGAAAAATAATCCGGTGCAGATCCTCAGTATCTTCCTTTCAAAAACTTGGAGTTGTCTCATGGCTGTCTTCGAGATGGAGAACCAGACGGGAAAGCTGTATCCGATGACTGGTCTCATGAGTTGCTTGTACATCAAGGTCTTGGTTTGTTGGCTAAGTCCGGTTCTTTTCTTCATCAGTGGGTGGAGACTATGGAATGTCCAGTTGGCTTTCTTTAGGACGTTCCGTGCGTGAGGGTTGAACCTTAACAGCTCATGAAAGTGGATCCCCAGATACTTCACGCTCCGTTTGGATGTCAGTGTTGATCCATCTGGGAGTTTCAGGGTTATGCTTCTGCACTTCGCTGCTCGTCGGCTGCGTCCTGAGGTGGTCGTTGGTCTCCTGAAGCAGATGAGTTCCGATTTTGAGGCGTTGACTCTGATTCCCCACTTTCGGTAGTACTCAATAAGTCTGTGGATGTGGGCTTCAACTTTCCGGACAGCTATCAATGGTGACATCGAGGTGGCATAAGTGATGGAGTCATCGGCGTAGAGCAGGTTCTCGCAACTGTTTGGGATGGGCTGGTCAGACGTCAATATGCTGTAAAGGAACGGTCCGAGCTTAGAGTCTTGGGCAACTCCGGCTCTGATGTTCTTCACTGATGATGTGCATTTCTCCAGTTGTACAAAGAATTTCCTGGAAGAAAGAAAAGAAGAAATTATTTGGATTAGTGCTAAGGGAAAGCCTAGTAAATGAAGTTTATGGATGAGTCCTTCAATCCATACGCTGTCGAATGCTTTCTCGACATCCGGAAGGCATCCGACGGTGACACGATGCATGTTGAGAGCTACGGTGATGTCATGCTGGAACTTCATGAGCGGGTGCAGTGTGGAATGCTTCTCCCGAAAGCCGAACTGCATGTCAGGGATTATGAAGTTCTCGCTGCAGAATTTCTTGAGTTTCCTGAGTATTAGTTCCTCCAGTAGTTTACTCAAGTTGCTGAGGAGGGAAATCGGCCTGTAGTTCGAAACGTTGCTCATGGCACCTTTCTTGGGAATCGCCACGATTTTTGCCGTCTTCCATTTTTGGGGGAAGTAGTTGTTGTTGAGGATGATTGTAATGATGATAAGAACTGTTTGTGGGAGCTTCTTGATGATGAAGTTTGATATCCCATCCGGACCAGTTGACTTCTTTGGCTTGCAGCTGTGGATGATCTCGGCAATTTCCTCAGGGGTGCTCAGGTTCGGGCTGTCAGTTGGGTCGCTTGCAGGATTGGTGTCACTGAACGAGGATCTGTTGGGGTTATGCGCCAGGGTTATTCGGGTGGATTCCTCCACTTCCTCAAGGAAGACTGGATCGGATGATGGATTGGGGATAAAGTTTTCTTCAAAGTACTCGGCGAATGCTTCGGCTTTGTCCTGTGTCGTGTTTGCTTCCCCATTGTTGGTGATGATCGTCTCAGGCATTGGAGATTTTTTTCCAATCAGTCTGTTGATGTTTTTGAAGGCATCAGGTCCAGGTTTAATTGAATGCAGTCTCTTCTGGAATTGGTTGTTGTTGTGGTGTTGGATTGAATTCCGAAACATCACGTTGACGCACTTTAGTTCACTCAATACTGTCTGATAGTGGCTGTTGACTGTGTTGAGTTCTCTTTGATGGATCCTTTGGAGACGTTTCCATCTATAGCTACGTCAATTTCGCTGTCAAGTAGGTTCCTGTTTGCAGGTGGAAGCCTTGCATTGCTTTCGATGTCCCGTTGAAGTCTTTCAATATCCAGCCGTCTGTAGTTGATGAAATTCTCTGGTGGTTCTATTGTGAGGAGTATGGGTTGGTCAAGGTGGATTGATAGTCGAACTGCTTCATGGTCGGAATCACTCATCACTGTTATGCAGATATAGTTCCGGATTTCCGGAAAAATATGCACCAGGTTCGATGATACCCGGAAGAAGTCCAGCGTAGATGGTGTTCTAGGGAAGGTTGGTTTAGGTTGGGATATAACAACCAAGGAATGTTCATCATTGTTGACTTCCATCCAGTCGGCAATTGCCTTGCCTTCGTTGGTGATTGTTGTGTCCAGCCACAGGTGATGTCTCGCGTTGAAATCGCCGCCAATGAGTCCGTAGGTGCTTCGTTTCAGGATGCCGTTAAGCACATGCATGTCGCTTTGGATGTTTCTTGCTCTGGATGCGCACTTAAAATGGATGCTGATGATTGTAAGTGTTTCACCTCTACCCAAGTTTATCGTGATGGCGGTGGCTTCGCTGGTCATTAGTCCTGGGATGATGACCTCGCTGGTGTTGGAAGAGAATTTTTCCTTTATATAGACTGCTGTTCCTCTGCGATTTTCGTTTTTATCCTGTCGGTGTGTCTTGAATCCCGCGATGTCTATATTGTTTCGCTTTGTCACATTGGTTTCACTGATGAGGGCGATGTCCGGATTGTTGTTCTTCATGAACATGTTGAATGATGTCCTCTTGTCCAGGCTGTATAATGAGTTAACATCATACGTCAGTATGCGAATCTTCTTTAATTGCATATTTGGAAGATGAAGGTGGCCAATGCCACGGACTTTTCTCCTTCACTAAGCTGGACGTAGTTCTGCGGAACAGCACGGCGGGCTTTTTCGATGACTGAGAGTAGGTCGGATCCAAAAATTCGCTGGACTTCGCTGTTGAGGTTCACATTGGGTTGGGCTGACTTCGTTGGCGCTGTCTTGGGTGCAGTTGTCCTAGTTGGTACAGTGGTTCTGGCTGGTACTGTCCTCGTTGCTTTGATGGTGGGTGTCTTTGTTCCCGTTGGGGTTCCTGTTGCTCTGCCTTTCAGCATTGATGCATAGCTGACTGTAGGGCGCGTAACGGTGCATGCAGAACTTGTGGCAAAATCCTTTTGCGCCTTTTTTTCTGCCATGACCTTGTTCCTCTCCGTTAATTTAGCAATTAGCCTTGAGGCTGGCTGGATGTCCTTCTTTCTGGCAATTTGCACACCAAACGTCGGTTCCAGTGTTTTCCTTCCTCTTGCACTGTCCAGGCTCGTGGGTCTCCTTACACTTGACGCAAACGTATTGGCGTCCACAGTTGGTGGCAACGTGTCCGAAGCGTTGGCAGTTCCGGCACTGCACGATGTCGTTGGACTTCAGACGCTCCCATTGAACTCTCTGGTTCATTATTAGCGTCTTGGTGTATACTTCACTGATGTCACAGCTCTTCGATAGCTCGACTACGAAGTTGTTGTAGGTTTTGCTCATTGCTTTCTTTGCATTGAATGGTGACACCTTGATGACTGGGAGTCCTTCAATGCGTAGTTCGTCTTCTACTTCAATGGCTGCATAGGTGTAGTGAATTCCTTTTAGTAATAGGAGGTTCTTCCTGTCTTCCCTTGGCGTAAATATGTTGTATTGGATTTTTTTAATAGCAGGAATTCTTTAATGGCTTCAAAGGATTCTCTGTTTCCAGCATTGATGATGGTTGTCTTTGTGTTGCGATTCCTGAAGGTCACGCTCAATTTTCTGGCTTTGCAGTGTCTGCTGATTTCGGCAACATTTCCCGAAAAGCAGAAGATTGGTGGCATTCCTGGGGTTTTGGTCGGAGTGGAGCCCTTGGCTGCGGTTGTTTTTGGAGGCTGTGTTGGTGGCGGTGACTGGGTTGGTGGTGGTGACTGAGTTGATGTCGATGACTGGGATCTTGCCTGGGTTGCTTTTGACTGCTGGGTTTGTAGCAGTGTTGGTGGCGCCCGCTGGGTTGCTGCTGGCATGACGACTGCGGCTGCGGAAACTTGCTGCTTCGTTGATGGTGTCGAGGCTGGCTTCTTCATTTGCTGGGTTTTGGCAGCTTTCTTCTGTCGCTTCTGCCCCGGCTTTGGTGACTCTTTTCCGTCCTCGGCACTGCTTGAAGCATCACTATTTTCCTCTTCTTCGCTGCTTGGTTCTTCTCCGCTGCTGGGTGTAGTATCTTCAGCTTCGCTGTCTACTGGATCGGTTTCCATGTCGTTTTCTTCCTCATGCTTCTTATTGCTCATGACGTTCTGAAACGTCTTGCATAGCCTTGGTCCATACTCGGTGCCAAATTCGTTGATTATCCTCTTCAGAAGGGTCTCGAGGGCTGCAAAGGCGGATTCAGGATTGAAATGATTATCCATTGCACCTGTTGTTGGTTTCATTTGTTCTTAATTGCGCACACAATATTTTTAAAAAAACTTCGGGTGCACAGATTTTATTACGGTGTTTGCTGATTAGAGTTTTACTCTGTTTCGGAGTTTCCCGGATTTTACTACCGCAGGGCAATAAAACTCAGGTACTTCTTCGCAGGTAAATTTTTGGCTGATCCCTTTTTTTGTTTGTTTGTTTTCTATGTTATTATGTTAATTCCGCTTGTACTTCCGCACACTTCGGTTGACTGACACTGAGTGACGAACTGTCCCGAACATCAGGCGGGCCCGCTTTATATAGGCGTAGCCTGAGGTGAGTTGCCTTCTTTTGTTGTATTGTCTCTGCTGTCAGGGCCGGTTTTAACAGTTTTGGCGCCTGGCGCAGGAAAAAAAATAAGCGCCCCAACAGCAACTTAAAAAATGTTTGATCTTTTCCACATCTCCCGAAGAGAGAGAGTAATTGACGCGTTGATTTCAACCATTGTATATGAAACTAATAGTACTATCACTTTGGCAAATCGATGGTGGTGCCCCTAGTGTACCGAGTAAATACTACACCGTGAGTATGAAGATTTCTTCTCTCAACTAAATGCGAATTCACTCGAGCGATAAATCTGTTAGTGCCAAAATGGCAGTTGTCAGGGTAGGGTGTGTTGTCTCTGCCAATATTCGCCAGAGTTACCGATGAGTGACTTGAAAACTTATCTTCGGTATAAAAACATGCTAAATAAATAATAAAATACGGACACGGTGAAATATATTTTTATTTAATAGCGTTCTGTAAGTTAAAAGAACTTTAAGAATTCAGTATAATTTGGGTCAATTTAAGAAAAAAAAATCATGTGAATCAAATTAAAAGAAAAAAAATGTGGACTAAAAAATTAGTTAATTTTAAAATTGGTCCCAGATTATTATAATTGCTAAGGGGGTACAAAATAACCCTGGTAACCCTGTTTTTCACTCGGTTTCTCATCTCACGAAACCCTGTGTGGGAAAAAACAATGAAAACATTTGAAGCTGAGTGACTATTGGAGTCCATTTCATATAATATTGTGTATGCATATTGTGTTGTGTTTGTGACATGTTCCCTTTACTCTTCACCCCTTTTCATACTAAGGGACGATCTTCGTAAATTCATTCATTATTTACATAGAAAAATGCGTTTGTGTTTACTTTCACATTTCGCATTTCATACCCAACCTTGTGGGTGAGACGAAATATTCCTTTTTGAGAGGGGAAGAAAACAGGTTTCTTCAATATAAAATGAAATATTTAGGATGAAATGTATTTAATGTGTGCGTGAAAACAAATAGCCCGATTTCTGAAAGCAATTTCTTAATTGATTTCAGAGCATTTTACTGTCATGCGTGTACATTCGTATATAGGCATAATTAGGCCAAATGACGATGCATTATGTAAATACATAAGTACATAAAGTATGTGCACATATATGTGCATATATATATATATGTACATTATAATGCTACTGTTTAGTTTCTGAGCGTCTTCAATCATATTTGGTATAGAATGTAGCTTTTAATTATTATCTACTTTCAATAAAATTATAATGGAAATTATAGCAGAAGTAGGTATGCATATGCATACTTTTTGAAAAATATTTCTTTCCATGTCAACACCTGTGGTTTGTATGTACATACAGTGGCGAGCATATAAATAGGAAAATTTAGTCAACATAGTTGAAATCACCATATGCCGGCACTTAAGGAAATAGCTGGGCTAAAATGCGAAGTTTATCCTCAAAACAGATTTTTTAGAACTAACTGTAACATGCATAACATATTTTGGTCTACGTTTCACGGTACAGGTACAAACTACCGTGCCAAGTGTTAAATTGGTACGAGCACATAAATAGGGAAATTAAAATTATATTGTTTTTAGTTTGTACTCAACTTCTGTCTGAAAATGTTTAATTTTCAGTATGTAATGTTTACATAAATATTGCTTTGTTATTGTCTAGTCATAATAACTCGATTTGTGATGTTATAGGATTGGGACGGGGTAAACACATAAAGGCTGAACAGCGGCGAGAAATTTGTCGTTTAAGACGTGAAGATATTACGCTCTCTGCAATATAGAAACATTTAAATATATCAATTAATGTTTGTCATCGAGTTTTGGAACAGGTCAAACGCTATGGTAGCAGTTTTAATAAAGCTCGCGCTCCCAGACCACGAAAAACTACATCGCGTGTTGATTGGATGAAGTAGCGCCTTTCTGAAAAGTATCGTTTCAGGACCGCTGTTGACATTCACGCTGAAATTTCGGCACAAGAAAACTTGAATGTGAGTGTACACACAGTACGACGTCGCTAAGCGGAATTTGGATTAAGAAAAAGCCGATTATAAGTAAAAGAATCGCAAGGCTAAATTTCTATTTTCGAAAGAACGAATAAATGGCGTTTTAAAGTTCCCAAGTTATGAGATACCTAATAATATTACACCTAAAATGTATACTGCTAAAAAAATAAAATTGATAGTTTTCCAGTTGTTTAAAGTTTAAGCAAAACACACAGAAATTACTGTCTTGGGTTGTTTTTCCCTATTTATATGCTCGCCACTGTACATACAAACATTACATATGTATGCTCAGTTCCGGGAATAGCCAACGTCATCTTCAAAATGTTCCTCAAGTTGGGTTCATCAACATTCTTCTTCTTTCTTTACGTGGCGCAACAGTTCGGGGCAATGGTAGGTATTTATGTAGTTTCACCCGAAATTTAAACAAAGCATAGGTATAAATCACATGAGTAAATCATATTCAATGTTAGGCCTTGTGATGATAGTGTAAGGTATTTAAAGGTCATTGTGTCACTCTTTCCCTCTTTAACAGTCTTCTCCGTCCTCCGCTCGAATATGCAAAATTTGGACACCTCACTGTAAGAATCACAAAACTCTTATTGATGCCGTCCAGCGAAGCTTCATTCATTCTGCAATAAAGAAGCAACTCTGTGACGGCACTTTTACCCTAGTTTCATATTTGAATCGAATAAAACCTTGTCTCAAAGACAGGTTAATAAGGACATCAATGTTATGCACCAACTGATTTCAGGTCTGATAGATGCCCTGATATACATACATACATTATGTACATACCTACCTACTATACTTTGAAAATTTAACTTTCGGGGGGATCGGATTACCTTACTGCAGGCGTCTTAACCGCATGAGTAAACTCCATAATTAAAATATTAACTTTGTCGGCTTTAATTTGAACACAATTATAATAAAAAAAAACTAGACTGTGTACTATACTATACTTCATAAAACCAAAGATAGTTTTCAACCATCTTACATCCAAACAACAATTTTATTCTATTCTCGTTCAAATATAGTCAATAAACAATGTACTTACTTTGCATTTTTGGCACAGAGCAGATCAACTAAAACACAAAATTCATCTTTTCACCAAATGCAGAAAAAGAAAAATATAACCTGCGCAATGATTATGATTTTTGTTTGAGCTTATTCACTGTATGTGTTTGTACACATACACACCTACACACATACAATTGATTTTACTCATGATTTCATTCAAATTTCTACCAAACCAGAAAAAGACATAAATCCCTCATACTCGTAAGTTCGTAAATCGTAACACTCAAATCTCGAAATTTTTTTTGGGCTTTTTAGTTAACTCTCCTTGCTTTTGAGTGAACATCGGAAGGCAATGCTAAGCAAGCATAACCGGTTTTACTTTATTCCCACTCAATATTTAATTTTTACTCAATTCTCTCAGAGCGTAATATTTTTTTCAATTTTTTGGGAGAAAAGTCGATGCGCCCTCTGGCTTGCCAAGTAACAAACAAAAAATCTTGCTTGATGATAGTACTATTAGTTTCATATACAATGCTTCAACATAAAATTCAACCCTAAATCTTTCTTGATGGTCTAAAATTACCTCATTCCTATCCTCATAGGAAAACTGAACTACTTTTTTTCGGGACCGTTAAGTTGAAATTACTGGAAAAGGAACTTTAATTTCAATTGCTATAAGTCTCGCCTTATCTACAAATTCAAAAAAAAAACTTGTCATTAGTTCTTAGTTCGACTAAAAACTTTTTCATTGAACACAAAATTTCAACTGCAAGCTTAAGGCAAAAACTGCTTTGTGTCTTATATTGTGTACCAAATAACGACACAACAAATAAATTTAAATTCGCTTAGCTTACTACCAAGAGATTGTGGCATATTTTAGACTCTTTGATCATCTCCCAAGTATAATTTTAGTGGTTTTATTGCATCTATTCTGCTTAAGGCTGCGGTTATATAGCAAGCGTGTAATACAAGCGCTTGCTCGCGCTTTAAATTAAATGCATTTTATTGGAGCATGGTGGTTGGTAACAAATTTTTACAACCGCGAGCAAGTGCGAGATAAAATGCTCTGATAATTTAAAACGCGAGCTAAGCGCTTGTATTACACGCTTGCTACATATATAACCGCAGCCTAAGAGTCAAACTACTAAGATGTTTTTTTTTCTAAAACGACCATCTGCCTACAGAACTTGAATAGAAAACATAGATACTCTCAACTTTATCGAAGAATGCAACTGCATCAGTAGAGCATTGAACATCATCAAAGCTCTAGGTTCCAAAACCTTAGTTCTCGTTTGCATACCACAATGTTCCCTCTCATATAAGTACCAATATCATGCACTTGTCCTCTACAATTCACTAATAGAATATCCAAATCAGCAAGTTCATTCAAAACTAAATCAGTTAAGCCAGACCCAGTTGTTTTTTTCACAACAATCCCAAAAAATATTCTCTAATTTTAAACTTTTTCGTATTTTGGTCCACTATTCTAACTACTAAAGTTAATTGCTCCTTTCTACTTATGTATATCAAGCGTACAATCTACTAAAGGGTGATTTTTTAGCTGGTTTGGTTTTGGCAACACTGGTTTTGACAGCTGACGTGTGTTTAGTACCTTGTGTCACTGTCAAACAGCTTCAGTTTGGTTTGCAATTTAACCATGGATCGTCTTACAAATAAACAACGCTTGCAAATTATTGAATTTTACTATCAAAATTCGTGCTCGGTTCGAAATGTTCATCGCGAGCTGCTTCCATTTTATGATCGGCATTCTCGACCTTCTGAGCAGTCTATTCGGAAGATTGTGACCAAATTTTGCACCAAATTTACTTTGTTGGACATTAAACCACCAACACGTTTACGTACTGTGCGTAGTGAAGAAAATATTGCGGCCGTATCAGCTAGTGTGACAGAAGACCGCGAAATGTCGATTCGGCGCCGTTCCCAGCAGTTAGGCCTTTGTTACAGCACTACGTGGAAAATTCTTGACTTCTTCTTGACTTGCATGATATGTGGTTTCAACAAGACGGTGCCACATGCCACACAGCACGCGAAACAATGGCGCAATTGCGAGGCGAGTTTGGTGAACAGTTAATTTCACGTTTCGGGCCGGTCAATTGGCCGCCTAGATCGTGCGATTTGACACCATTAGATTATTTTTTGTGGGGGTATGTCAAGGCTAATGTCTATAGGGACAAGCCCGCTTCGATTGACGCACTGGAAGCCAACATCCATGCATTCATTCGTGAGATACCGGCCGATATGTGTGAAAGAGTATGCCAAAATTGGACTCAGCGGATGGGCTACCTGAGACGCAGCCGCGGTCAACATTTGCATGAAATTATCTTTAAACATTAAATTGCAAGGTTCAAACTATCGATTCAAATAAATATTTCATTAATTTTTTCGAATTTTTTGTGTTTTTTTTTTTAAAAAAGTTCTCAACCTCTTAAAAAATCACCCTTTATAATCGAAGCCAAGGAGAATCAAGGCATTAAATATATTACATACTAATTTTCAATATTTTTAAAAATGTGCTATCTACCACTTAAAGTGCTAATGTTCTGAATTGAATAATTTTTTTTGTTTTCGTAACCGCAGGTTGCATTTTTTTTATGTAGTCTTGTTTTGTTATGAATTAAATGTTAAATGCACAACATATAAGAAGGAAATGATTTTTTATTGGTTGAAAATACGACAATGCAAAAGGGATCCAAAAAAAAAGCAAATGTGCTATCTTTCTGTCGCGATCTGTACATATATAATGTAACAATAAATTTTACTACGTATGAACTGAGTTTGACTCTCTTTCTCATCAGTCAAATCAAACGTTTTGATATATCGAACAAGGTTGCGAAACCAAATTTGAAGTTCGCATCGTTTTAGGTAGGCGCATTGCCTTGGCGCAAAATTTGAATCCTGCTCCACAACTTCCGACATGTTTGATGATTTGTATGGATTTTGGTAGGCGCAAATGGAGCGGTATGATAAGACTGCTCCACAGCATGTTGGCAGTGAAAATTTCGTTTTTGGCAATGGGCTGAAGGGTCGACTGGATATTTAATATGAAACAACAGAGTCTACTATGGTTGCAGCAGAGACAAATGTTTGCCTCTGGTTGTAGTTGGGTACAGATAAAAATTCTGCTAACTGGTCTGTTATACCAATTAGCAGCTATGGAGAGAAAGAGAATGAAATGTTGTGGGAACGGGAAGGGATAGAAAAAAAACATTATGTGCATATTTATATGGAAATTTGGTGATTTTAATGTGTGTGGACTTTTTAAAGTACAGTGATTGAAATGTGTGTATTGTTATTTGAGAAGTACGGTGAGAAATATTAGTTTGTGAAGAATATAAATACATATTAGCAAACGAGTAGATCTGTTTTTTGGATAGTAATTTTTTTAGTTTTTACGCCTCTTGCTTTCTGGTGCCTGGCGCGGCTGCGCCACTCGCTCCTATGTAAGGTCCGGCCCTGTCTGCTGTTATGTTGTCTTTATTACTGTGTTGTTTCTGCTGCTGTTGTTGTTGTCTCTGCCTCTTGCATGCATGGCTCTACCCAACTATTTGACTACCACGACTATTACGACTACCACTACCACTCCAAGCTACCTGAGCCCGCAGTTACCGCCAGAGCGCTTCAGCTCCACACATGTGGCTGGATCCAACTATAAGGCGTCTGGTCCAGCGGCCACCACTCGACTCCCAACTGAAATCTTCCACTACCACCACCACTCCAAGCTACTCCAACGAGGGGCGAGTACCTGGGCCGCAATGAGCTGCGCACCCTGTGTCCCCACTGCCCATTCTTGCTACTTCAGTCGGTAGTTACCGCCAGAGCGCTTCAGCTATACACATGTGGCTGGATCCAGCTAGCATGTGTCTGGTCCGGCGGCCACCACTCGACTGCCAACTGAAGTCCTCATCCGCTGGTTTCTACCTCCGTCGCACTGTGGTGGATTTCATGGGTGGCTCTGTGTAGGTGTGGGTGTAGGCTTGGAGCACTTGCTGAGCTTCTGTGGTGGGTTCATTTGGTGGTGTGTGGTGACTGCGGCTGTGTAGTGGTGGGGCACCTGCTGTGGTAGGTTCCGCTGGTGGTCTCGATGTGTGTGTAGGCGCGGGACATTTACTAAGCTGCTGTGGTGGTGTATGTGCGAGACGAACCACTTCGTTACAACTCGATCATTCGATAACGAGTCCTACTCACTCACTCGTTAACGGATGCTGTAATTTGGCCCCAGGTTTTCCTTTCGTGCATTTATTTCTGTTATTTCTGTTGAGAAACTTTCCTGTTAAATGTACCATACAATCACTATGGTTGCTTCGTCCAGATCTTGTGCAGACAGTGGTGATCCTCGAAGTTCCCTTTTTCCTTTGGCTACTTTGAAAAGCGAAGGATGTATGCCGCTACACGGACTTGGAAAGTTGCTGTATTTGCTCAAGTTTTCCATGAATTCGCTATCCACTATGGAACAAATGAAAACACATTTCTTCCTTTTGATCTCTAGAAGCGATTTATCGAGATTATCCTTATCAAACTTCGGATTCGCAGGCCATTTTGTTGGTGGAAGTCTTAAAAATTGAGGGCCATTAAACCAAATTGATGAATTTAAATCGTCAACGAGACTTCCTCGAGATATAAGATCAGCTGGATTGTTTTCTGATCCAACATGTTTCCAACAGACGTTCACAGATAAAGACTGAGTATCGTTGACCCTATTAGTCACAAAAGTGTCATACAAATTCGAGGAAGATGCAAGCCAATATAAGACTATCTCTGAATCCACCCAAAAATAGATTTCTTCGAACTCTTTTTGAAACGAACCCTTTACCCTTTGCCACAATTTGGCCAACAACTGAGCCCCACAAAGCTCTAGGCGTGGTAAGGACTGCGTTTTAGAAGGAGCGATTCTCGACTTCCCCATGATCAACCTAACATAGACATTGCCACATTCATCGACGCATCTGGCATAGATACAGCAACTGTAAGCTTTCATCGAGGCATCAGAAAAGCCATGTATTTGAATGTTTGTCAACTTTGGCTGAAATATAAACCGAGGAATGCTTATATGTTTTAGATTACGAAGATCTGCGATGTATTCCTTCCAACAATCGTCAAGTTCATTTGGCTATGGTTCATCCCAATCTAACCTTTCAGCCCATAAAACCTTAAGAAACATTTTTGCCTTAACCACAATGGGGCCAAGCAAACCAAGAGGTTCAAACAATCTACTAGAAGCGGAAAGAACGGAGCGCTTTGTCAAGCTGGTTGGTGAAAACGTGTCTTTGTAAAAGAGGTTGAACACATCCTCCTTAGGGTTTCACGCTATTCCAAGGGTTTTGGTTGTTTCTGTTTCATCCGTTTTTAGTTCAACATTGGTATTTTTATTTGGGTAGGTTCAAAGTGGCGTTCGATTGCCATTTGTGCATCTCAAAGTGAGCTGACCCTAACAGATTGGTTACCTCCTTCTGAATTTTCTTCAGTCCTTCGATCGTTCCAGCCCCGGTGAGAAGGTCATCGACGTAGAAGGCCATCAAAATAACTTGGCTTCCAAGAGGATATCGATTTTTGTTCCGGCGGCCGATTTCTTTTAGACTTCTCGTAGCTAAAAACGGTGCAGCAGCTGTTCCATATGTAGCGGTATTCAACCGGTAGGTTTAAAGCCTTTCTGTAGACCTAAACCTCCAAAGAATCAGCTGAAACTGTCGATCATTAGGGTCAATTTCAATCTGACGGTACATTTTTTGTACGTCACCTGTCAACACAACTGACTCCTGAATCGCAACATTATCGAATATAGTTCCTCATGAACACTCGCCCCCACCATCAAGAGATTATTAAGTGACAGATAAGAAATGGTCAGACACGACGCATCGAACACAACTCTTAGCTTCGTGGATGAACTCTCAGGACGAGGCACACACTGATGTGGCATATAATAATGGGGTTGTCGAAGTTTTATGTGCTCAACTATTAACATATGCCCTAGTTTTAAAAATTCGTCGATAAATTGCGAGTACTGCATTTTCAGATCCAATTGTTTGTCTAACCTACGCTCCAATGCAAAAAACCTTTTCTTCGCTATTTCCAACGAATTTCCTAACTGTGATGGGCTATCCTTGAATGGTAACCTTACGGAAAATCGGCCATTTGACAAAATTTCAAGGTTTTTCGTAAAGTGCTCTTCACACAGTTCCTGCTCCGGGGTGAGATATGATTTACTAGAAGTTTCTTCTATCCTCCAAAACCTCTCGACCATTTTTTCTAGATTGGAATCCGAGTCATCCGAAATATTTCGTACTAAGTGGCAACTTCTCTTTCCTGTCCCAACGAAGGCACCTGAGACGATCGAGCCTAGTGCCGTCTTATACAATCCGGGTAAATTTGGGCCCAATATTAATTTTTCATTTTCCAGAAGTTCAAAGAAAAAATCTGCTCCTAGTAACATATCTATTGTTTGGGGTTTGAAAAATAATGGGTCCGCCAACTCTAAGTCCTTTGGGATATTCCAACTACCTGTCCAAATTTCTAGCTCTGGTTGAAAATCTGTTATCGAACGGGCAATCCAAACTTCAATATCCTTTTCAAAACCACCAAATCTCGACTGTAGAGAAGTCTTTGCATAAGAATTGATTTTTGTGCCGATTGCACTTACTCCATTGATATTGAATGAATTGAAGGTAGATTTTAGCTGCAGACTGTTTGCTAAAGATTGGGTCATTAAATTAATCTGGGAACCTGAGTCCAGTAATGCCCTGGCTGGTACGAATTCACCTGCTCTGTTTTTTAACCTTGATAAGAACTGTCGCTAAAATAATTTGAGACTCTGTATCGTCTGCTGTCGTGCTCAATAAATTTGTCCTTGGAGTTCCTGCAGCTGAAGTATGATTTGACTGTTCGTCCTGTACCCGAGAGTTGCTATATCTGTAAAGAATCGCTGGAAAAATAAGAACTAAAATTTTGTTGACCGATCCAAAAAAAAAACACAAAAGATCAGAACTTCAAATTCAGTATTTTATTTATTACAAATTATACTTTTGTTTTAAAATACTTGGTCTTCTATTTTAAAATGCTTGGTCTTCTGGTCGTGAGTGAGGTATGGCACAACACCTGTGCAAGAGACAAAGTAAAAGAACCCGTGAGCATTTTCAATGCTAGAAAGCCAATAAATATAAAAACTGCTGATAGTGGAAGAAAACTTCCAAAATAATAGGCGATTTCAACATTCAATTGGAACCCCTTATTAGGACCTAGTGAGTACAAGAGTCATGCAAATTGCGAACGCTACACACGAAGCAGGAGATCGCCACGCCAAGTTGGCGGGCAAGCGGCAACCCTTCGACAAGACCGCCGAAAACCATAATACGACCGGAAGGATACCGACCAACTAACTCGACTGCGATCGAGGAGGAAACACCCGTCCCCGACCCGATCGGTCAAGTAGGTGGTTCTTCACACTCCGTCATACTAAAATGGTATAGATCTGAAAGATGACTGGAAGGCACCGAACTCACTTGACTGCGATCGAGGAGGAAACACCCATCCCCGACCCGATCCCTCAAGTGGCCGATTATTCACACTCCACGTCAACACAGATCTTTACAAAATACAAAAACAAATCTAGACACCATTGACATATTATATATGGACTGCTAGTGAAATGTCACTTTCATACAACGTCTGCGGACAATTTGGTTCCGACATAACTAGCGCCACGTGTTTCGTAGGGACAGCAATGTGAAACAATTATCCGCCATCATACTTATTTTACGTAGAAACTGAGGCCATCTATTGCCGTATATACAAGTTACTGCGAAAATTAGTTACATTTCAAATTGTTGCCGCGTTGGTACCAACAGATGCCACTACCAAAATTTCAATACAACATTTGAAAAAAGCCGTTACTTTTCTTTATTTACCCATAAACTAGATAAATATGTTAAATTTACTTGGAATTCATGTTTTGTGTTGATTAATACTTTGTGTTTTTGCTTTATAATGCAGTACAACTTCTCACAATTTATTAAAAAAATACTTAAATCACAAGCCAACGGCTTTCGTGAATTCAAACACAGTCTAAGTTTCCACATTTCTCCACTACGAAACAAGAGGGCTAGTGCTTATGTTGGAACCAACGCGAAGTTGGGTACTGGCAGTCCATATATAATATGTCAATGCTAGACACGCACTCATGCACACACTTGTCCGCTTGTTGACATAAACAATACATAAAATAAAATAACTCACAGGTATAATACTTAATAATAATTGATTCATAAAATAATTATTGTAAATTGGCAAACGCCAAAGAAAGTATGTAACTTAAAAATGCCAAATAAAATATTCAATGATCTTATTCACTCAAATACTAATCAACAACACATAAGTATATAAGCCCGAAATGCTTAAATAAATTAACTTGAAATACTCTTACACTAGCAAAATAAACTAAGAAAATTACTAAGCGATTTTACTCACTCAAACGGTAAAAACACTCGGTGGAACTAAATACAAACACATAGAAATATGTTCAGTGAACTCGTAACAAAAACAATGGAAAATATTCAGTGAAACTCACAAGGAATACAATTCTTGAATCATGATAAAATATATGTAAAAGAAAACAAATTTTAAATAATAACACTATGTAAAAGATACAATAGTATACAAAAGCAAAGAAAATACTCAGTGATTAAAACTCACTTAAATGTAAATATAAACAAAGAAAAACGCTCAGTGATGTCACTCACATATTCAAAATAATCCATTTTCCACGTATGTAAAGTTCTCATTATTCGGGTAAAATCTACCCCTTCCATATCCACAATCGCTACCATATCCCCAATATAAAAAAAAAACACAAACCAAATGTTCGTCCCACTGGACAAAAGGTTTTATTACGCAACGAGCGACGCACCATGGCGAAGGATACAAAAACTACCCTAGGTAGCGAATGTATACTGTTGAGAAGTTAAACTAGATGTTCGAAATTAACACAAAAAACGCCGCATATGTGGCGTTTTATTTCTAGAAAGTGAAATTGTATAATATTGTAAATTACATGAATATAATGGCTTACCGCAGTTTACACATCTAGTCTGGCTGGGTCTCAACTTTAGAACGACCGAAAGGTGCGAATTACTAGAAGTGCGAACTGAAGTTAGCTTTGATTTGAAAACATTTGGATTTACGATGGAGCGCATGGGATGCGCTCATAACGAGCTGTGTTCATCTGGTACATCCTTAAGTGGTCGTTCTGCTACATCCCCGCCCCCGTGGATCGACTCGATCGATATTCGCGCGAATTTTTTAACATGTGATAAAATAAAAGCCAAACAAATTAAAAATACAAAATAATATTTTGCCAAATAAAATAAAGCGAAATAGTGAATGCAGAATATTTTATGGCGAAATTATAACAGGCAAATAAACTGATAGCTGCCGTAAATTCAGTGCACTAGTTCTCCTTTATTAAAAAAAATATCTTAAATTTCCCTGAATACTGTTTTTTATTAATTAAGCATAATTTATTTGATTAAATCCAATGGATTGCCTTTTCATTTTAACCATTCGATCACTTGAATAATAACTCAAAACTAGTTTGGCCTGACATGCTCGGGATAAACTAGTTTGGCCTAGGCCAATCTAGTTTATCCTAGGCCAAACTAGTTTATCCTGACATGACTAGGCCAAACTAGTTAGTCGAATAGTTGCGCTCAGGGCCGGACCTTACATAGGAGCGAGTGGCGCAGTCGCTCCAGGCGCTAGAAAGCTAGAGGCGTAAAAACTAAAAAAAATACTCTCCAAAAAACAGATCTACTCGTTTGCTAATATGTATTTATATTCTTCACAAACAAATATTTCTCACCGTACTTCTCAAATAACAATACACACATTTCAATCACTGTACTTTAAAAAAAAAACACACATTGAAATCACCAAATTTCCATATAAATATGCACATAATGTTTTTTTTCTATCCCTTCCCGTTCCCACAACATTTTATTCTCTTTCTCACCATCTCCATAGCTACTAATTGGTATAACAGACCAGTTAGCAGAATTTTTATCTGTACCCAACTACAACCAGAGACAAACATTTGTCTCTGCTGCAACCATAGTAGACTCTGTTGTTTCATATTAAATATCCAGTCGACCCTTTCAGCCCATTGCCAAAAACGAAATTTTCACAGCCAACATGCTGTGGAGCAGTCTTATCATACCGCTCCATTTGCGGCTACCAAAATCCATACAAATCAACAAACATGTCGGAAGTTGTGGAGCAGGATTCAAATTTTGCGCCAAGGCAATGCGCCTACCTAAAACGATGCGAACTTCAAATTTGGTTTCGCAACCTTGTTCGATATATCAAAACGTTCGATTTGACTGAAGAGAAAGAGAGTCAAACTCAGGTCATATGTAGTAAAATTTATTGTGACATTATGTATGTACAGATCGCGACAGAAAGATAGCACATTTCCTTTTTTTTGGCTCCCTTTTGCATTGTCGTGTTTTCAACCAATAAAAAAACATTTCCTTCTTATATGTTGTGCATTCAATATTTAATTGATAACAAAACAAGACCACATACAAAAATTCAACCTGAGGATACGAAAACAAAAGATATTATTCAATTCAGAACATTAGCATTCAAGTGGTAGATAGCACATTTTTAAAAATTTTGAAAATTAATATGTGATATAATATTCAATTTTCCCTGCGTTTATTAATGCCTTGATTCTCCTTGGCTTCGATTATAGTAGATTTTACGCTTAATATACATAAGTAGAAAGGAGCAATTAACTTTAGTAGTTAGAATAGTTGACCAAAATACGAAAAAGTTTAAAATTAGAGAATATTTTTTGGGATTGTTGCGAAAAAAACAACTGGGTCTGGCTTAACTGATTTAGTTTTGAATGAACTTGCTGATTTGGATATTATATTAGTGAATTGTAGAGGACAAGGGTATGATAATAGTACTTATATTAGAGGGACACATTGTGGTATGCAAGCGAGAACTAAGGTTTTGGAACCTAGAGCTTTGATGATGTTCAATGCTCTACTGATGCAGTTGCATTCTTCGATAAAGTTGAGAATATCTATGTTTTCTATTCAAGTTCTGTAGGCAGATGGTCGGTTTAAAAAAAAAAAACATCTTAGTAGTTTGACTCTTAGGCTGCGCTTATATATGTAGCAGGCGTGTAATACAAGCTCTTGCTCGCCCGAGCTCGCGCTTTAAATTATCAGAGCATTTTATCTCGCACTTGATCGCGCTTACTCGCACTTGTAAAAATTTGTTACACAACCATAATGCTCTATAAAATGCATTTAATTTAAAGCGCGATCAAGCGCTTGCATTACACGCAGCCTTAAGCAGAATAGATGCAATAAAACAACTAAAACTATACTTGGGAGATGTTTATAGGCTCTTGTTGACATTTCAGAAAATAATGATCAAAAAGTCCAAAATATGCCTCAATCTCTTGGTAGTAAGCTAAGCGAATTTAAATTTATTTGTTGTGTTGTTATTTGGTACACAATATTAGACACAAAGCAGTATTTGCCTTAAGCTTGCAGTTGAAATTTTGTGCTCAGTGAAAAAGTTTTTAGTCGAACTTAGAACTAATGATAAGTTTTTTTGAATTTTTAGATAAGGCGAGACTTATAGCAAATGAGATGTGGAAAAGATCAAACATTTTTTAAGTTGCTTTTGGGGCGCTTATTTTTTTTCCTGCGCCAGGCGCCAAAACTGTTAAAACCGGCACTGGTTGCGCTTAGAAAAACTGTGCAAAGTGGGGTTTGCGTTTGATAATAGGCGTGTTTTTTTCAAATCTATAGGTATAGACTTAAAAAAAGCTTTCAAAGTAAAATACAACAAAACCTAAGGATAATTGTCCAGTCTAAAGATGCGTGTCCACTAGAGAGCACTTTCGCTAGCAAACTCTCTAGAGTTACTCTCAAGGAGCATTCCATTTGAAAGTGAAATTTTTAAGATTTACTATCGAGACTCGAGAGTTATTTGCGAGATATCTGAGAGTAAATTTGCGAATAGTACTCTCATACCCGGTCCACTTCACTTTAGTTATCGGTTGAGAGCTTTTATCATGATCTCATATAAACAAAAATTTGCAGCAGCGGTTGTTATTGATATTTCTATAAAAGGGCGAAATAAGTGTAAAAAAACAAAAATTTGCTGGGTTAAACCATGGGTGGATCGTCGAAATCAATTTATATCTATTATCGGATAGAGAAAGAACACATTCTTCGAGTTTTGTGTACTTTTTGCACTTAAATTTGAATGTTATTGACCCCTAACGCTTGTTGTAATAATAACATAATTAGGAATTCATAAATATGCGTGTTTTTTTTTAAATCAAATCTATAAAGATAAGGTTTTGTTGTATTTTACTTTGAAAGCTTTTGAAAGTTTTTTTAAAATCTGTATAAGGCGTGTTTTTTTTCAAATGTATATAGACTTAGACTTGGTCGCAGTGGACGTGGTGGTGCGCTGGACTACTACGCATGCTGCCCGGGTTCAATCCCAGCAAAAGCACCTAAAAGTTTTTTCACGGTACCACCTCTTTCGAATGTCTGACAAGCAATCAAAGAGTATCATTTGTCATGAGAAGCATCTCAACTCGCCGTTCGGAGTCGGCAAAAAACTGTAGGTCCCTTGCATTTCGTGGAAAAAATAACACACAAACACAAATGGTTGCGAGAAGCTAGGCTTGGACTTAAAAAGCTTTCAAAAGCTATAAAAGTAAAACAGAACAAATCCTTAGCCTGGATAACTATTCAGTATCATATCAATTCAATTATCAATTGAGTTTACACATGAATTTATATTCGGCCACACACTGCACCAACTAAGTTGAAGGACTTTGTATAAAATGCCACAAATATCTGGAATTTTCTTTATGTGTGCGTTTGAAGTCATCTTACTGTTTACGTTTCGCTCACACACACTTTCACAGATTGCACAAGCCTAGTACAAATTCCCCTCAATTTGACAGCAAATCAAATGACTTCCCCACACACAGTCAACTGAGTTGAAATCAACTTCCAAAAATCAAAATCTTTTAATTTTACCCCAACCAGCTCGTCAACCTTCAAATCGATCACTGACAGCGCCACACACGGGTTGATTTCACCACCACCGACTAAGTTGACGGTTGAGTTGAATGGTGTATGGTCAGCATAAGGTTTTGTTGTATTTTACATTGAAAACATGGCTGGGGAAACATGTTTAGTCTATATAGATTTGAAAAAAACACGCTTAACATTGTTTTTGTTTGATTGAATGTGTTTCAATTATTTTTCTTACAACCATGGATAGGTACCTTCCGGCAAATGTCCCAGAAGAATGTAATTGCAAAAGTTTTAGTTATATGTTAAAAAATTCGCGCGCACGCTTACGTGCATAATAATAATGTTTACTATTTCCTATTAATAATTATGTTACTGACTGTATATGGATTTCTTCACTGTAACATATTTTGAAGCTTTGTAGTATTCATTCATTCTTTCAGGCGCTGAATATAATCATACCTAGTCAAATTAAGAGACTAAAAACAAAACTGCGTACAACTTCATACTGTATATTAAGTACTGCCAACTGAAGAATAAAGAAGTCATTTTTATTTTACGTTCATAGAATTCGAGTAGTACTCGGTTTTCGGCTAAATAAGTTTGTACAGATTCGAGACTAACTAACTACATAAATTTGTTTACCAATCATTAAATTCTGTTAAAATTCAAGTGCAGTGCAACTTTTAAATCCGATAGCCTATAAAAAGTGCAAATTTGAACAAGCGACGACCGACGAGAGGTAACCTAAATCCAAACATATTTACGAAACTAACAATGTATCGCATGCTATAAACTAATTAATTTGTGACAGCATAACAAATTAGTTTTATGAGTTGTTTCCAGAAATATATCTTATTTAAGTCAATAATTAGAATATAATTATCATATTTGAGTCACTAAAATGGTGATGCAATTGACACAACTCTGCTGGTGAAAGTTACTATCTAAAAACCTATTGGTATAAAATTTGAATAGCTAATTTAATCGCAAAAAACAACGAAATCCAGTGAAAATAAATATAAAAAAAATTTGATAACGCGTTGACTTGTGTCAATCCGAACAGCAACACAACGAGGGCGCAATTCTTTGAGGTGTCACAAGCTGAGCGGGTGCAAATACTCGTAATAATCACGTGTGATAACCTCTACGAATTCGTGGGGGCTCGTTCGACTTCCACACATGCATAATGATGAAAATTTAAGACTCAGACACCTTTAAGCTTAATTTTCTTTCAAATGTCACACGCCCACCCTTAGTTTTTAGTAATAACTTGGCGCGCCCATTAAATAGCGAATGTGACAAAGAAATCAAACTCAATACATCATCTCTACAACTTCTGATAATGTATCTGTTTTAAACCCAATATATGAACCCGTAAGATTTGTAAGAACTTAAGTATATTTACGAAATTGCAAATTGTACTTCAACGTACCTTTTCCACCCATACGCTGTTTGTTCGATTCTCAGCAATGATGTTCAACCTTATCCATACGATTAAACAAGCAATAAGTTCCATGTTTGTATATTTGTATGTATGTAAACTCAATACTGGCAAGATAAGTTTCTAGACCAAGTCAAAAAGAAATATTCATTGCCCGAAACGTGATTACTTATGTATTTGCTTCTTTGTCGCCTCCGGTGATATCAAAGCTTTGCTCACAAGCATCTGCTATAACTTTTTGGTGCTCAGTCACCGCAGAACATTTCCCCCGAGCAGAAGGGGCAACGAAAAAGCTCGCCGCGATAATTTTCATATGCACTTGATTTCACTTTGTGCATCTGGAAAATAACTAAAAAATCGCAATCGTTTAACGATTTATTAAAAAACCAAGCACCGAATACCTGGTTAGTACGATAGGAGTTTTTTTCTAGACAATAATCGGTTTAAATTAAAATCTGGTGACCTATTTGAAGAATATTTCTGCGATTTAAACCTTTCTCATTTTAAAAGTGATATATTGTAAAAAAAAAAATTGTTATAAAATTAATGTTAAACTTATAAGAATGTCAGAATACAATTGAAATAAGTGTTTTCTTAAAAAAGAGCTACGAAAAATATCGTTATGTAATCAGTCGATGGCTAGTAGAATAATCTGAATCGCAAAAAATTGTATTTTCTCTTTCAAAAATACTTTTGTATTTACATAATTCATGGTATAGTTAAAGGTTTCGGTTCTTTTGGGAATTTATAAGTGTACTCGGTGCTGATAGTGTTGCAATAGCTGTTTCCTGTACATATTGTATTTTTTTTCAGAAGTCTATTACGACCACCAAGGCCAAAGCCAATAGTCTGCATTCAGAATCGAGTTTCATGTATTATTGATTTTATATACAGAGTGCTATATTTCATTATGTGAATAGATGTTTATGAATTATTTGTGAACTACCGTTCTTACCGAAAGACCAAGCAAGTGATAAGAACATGTGACGCATGGTGACAATCGAAAACTCACAGCTGGTGCTTATTAAATATCTGTTGAAACAACCTGCCACGTTTCGTTTTAAGTGAATTGGATTGTTTGAATAACATTCCTTTTTTCACTTTCAATGTTTTTTTCTGCATTATGTAAATTGTTTGTCAAATTCGAACACACAACTACTGCTGCCCTCTGAAAGATAAAGCTCTTCGAAGAACTTTCGTTTTAGTCAGGCGAATTTGCAATATATTTTACTTATACAATCAGGACGGGAATAGGCTTTTAATATACGTCATCTGAGTCATGTACCAGTATGTAGTTAAATCAATGCGTAAACCGCAAGCATCACGTGCGTTATTTGTCATCAAATTATTTCGGCCGTGTTGTTTACCAGACAATAATCAAGTAAAAATAATACAAACAAGTATGTATCTTATCACACTGTTTCATGTGACGATATATTTTTATTTTTTTCAATATTAAATTGTGAAATTCGGCAATAGGTATTTCATATCTTTTTCAAAAAGTATACCTTGGAAATACACATACATACGTATTATATACAAATGTCACTCATCTGTTCAAGTGGAACTAGTGTGATAGATTTTTGTTTTGCGATATCAATCGAAAATAATAAGAAATTAATTAGCAAAAGTTGGACAACCCAAATGCGCAAATCAATTGGGTATTTGGGGAAAATACAAAAATATGGGTAAGTCCATGCTCGGCTCCTTAATAAAAACGAAATTGATTTAAATAAAAGTCCATAACGAATATAGATTCTAAAGAATAGCAAAACTTAAATTTATGAATAAGTTGAACCACTTGCTGGCTACCTAAGTCGAGCTTATGTGTATATATATTATGTAGTACATACCTACATTATATACATATCGAGCCCTATCCGCAAATTTATCGTAAGCGGCAATTTTTGCGAATCTGTGTTTATGATGCCATTCGATAGATAATATTATTACCTATTGAACTACATAAAAATTTCAGCAGAAAGACATTTTAATGGATAGTTATATAGAAAACAATTTTATCGTAAACGACAATCACATCGAGCCCTTACCGCAAATTTATCGCAACTAAGACTTTTTGTATATATTTTATATTTATATTTTATTTTATTATTTTTTATATTTTTCTACACTAGTGTTTGTGCACTTTATTTAAGATTAAATAGTTTATAATTACATTTTTCTTAATGCCTCTCATGAGGTTTTGTAAGTCACCTCATCGATGGTCTTAGACATTTCATTCCATACTTTCTTAAAATATTTGATGCCTTTAGCCACTCCTCCTCTTTTTTTACCCGACTAGGCAAAAGGAAGGGTTATAATAGTCACAGGCTGGGTTTGTATGGGGGTATCTAGGGAGGCTATATGAATTCAATATGGAAGACGCACCATGCAAGATGGCGGATTACCTCTTTTTTATATTTTTATTTTTCCTTACAACCGCCTTGATACTGGTATCAAATGAAAGGGCTTGACGGGTAGGATACAATACGATATGACGTCATTCTAAATTCAATATGGCGGACGCCCCCAGGATGATGGCGGATCTCTGTTATCTTTACTACCTCCTTAATATGGGTTTCAAATGAAAGGGTTTAGCAAGTAGAATACGAAATTGCTTAATTACATACACTACATATTTTTTGAAACTAAAAAGTTGCACATAAAAAATTAAGTTTAAAAACTAAAACCCGACTACGGGAAAAACTTACTAAAAAGTACGAAACCAGATGAAACGAAACTTTGATTTTCAAAGTCTAGTCGTGGTCGCATGCCGTTACAATAATGTTTTTATATAATTTCGGCATTCGACCACAAATATACTCTGAAAATCATAGTTTCGTTTCATCTTGTTTCGTACTTTTTAGTAAGTTTTCCCGGAGTCGGGTTTTAGTTTTTAAACTTAATTTTGTATTCAGTTCACGTTTCATAAGGGCCCAATATCGTTCAATAGGTCTTAGCATGGGAGGGTTGGGGGGATTGTAGTCCGTGGGAACAAATTGCACACCATTTTCCTCAAACCACTTTAAAGTCTGTCCTGCATAATGGGATGTTGACAAATCTGGCCAAAACAGTTTTGATCCCCTCTGACGTCCAATAAAACGTAAAATTCGTTTCTGCCAATACTCCTTAATGTAAACGGTGGCATTGATTGATCCATTTGTAACAAAAGTGCCTGTTTTCAATCCGCATGAGCACATTGCTTGCCACACCATATATTTTACTGTACATTTTTCGGACTTAACTTCTTTAAATTTATCTTAAACATTCCCGTTTATATTCGCGGTGTACAATTTTTTGCCTGAAAGTTAAAATGCAATCGAAATATGGCAGGCAATGCTGATACAATTTTCTCGCTCTCGTTTTTGCTACACCCTGTTGCTTTTCAGACCTCTTCTGAACTTTTTGGGCCACAAATGTCTTCAGCCCTGCATCAGTTTTGTATTTTTGGACAGTCGGTGCAGAAACTCCGAACTTAACCGCTATATCTCTCATTGAGGTGTTAGGGTATTTCTTAAACTCCTATTATATTCTTTCGATAGAATTGTGGGCCTCTTGGACGGCCAGATCCGGCTGCGCGTTCGACACTTAAACGTTGCTCAAATGTATTGATGACATCATACACCGTTGATTTCGGCATTTTTAATTCCTTTGTCATTTGATTCCGCGTTAAATGCTTATTTTTTTCGTAAAAGGACAAAATAACTTTCCTACTATCCAATTCGTTTAGGCTCATTTTTAATAACCGCAACTCTATCGATCAACCGCGACTTTAAAATAAATATGATGACTATAAGAACACGTGATCAAAAGGTAGCGGTACTGGGATCTCATATTTCAGTATTGTCAGACCGCAAATATTTCCGGATTTTTTCTCGTACAGTCCTTAGGTCTGTAGTAGCGGATTATAAGCTAACCCAATTGTATGAAAACAAATTAAAAGTATCTCAACTAAAATATCGTGATCTGAAAGAGATTTGTGAAAAAAAACTGTCCCGAACGATATCATGACGAATATTGACATTGCAATCTAGCGCCACGATTAAGGATGTTTTAAATGAAATTGACGAAAAAGACATGTAGATAATTTTTCGTTTGTTTTAGATAACTACTTTCAGGACAATAATGTTTTTGTTTTTTTTTAGTAAGTAATGTCTATTCAGTATTGATTTTTGTGTTATTCTATTCCCTACAGAAATAAATAAAATGTTATTTTGTTTCCATTAAAATCCTCATTGTTTTTTTTTTTATTTTATCGTAAGCGCCACAAATTTGTTCACAATTTGGGGAGCATGACAGCGAAAATATCGCAAGCGACAAAAACTGCATATATTTCTGAAAAATAATATCTTATTTAATGTCATCCAATTCAAACCGGCCAAACATGATTGAATGCAGAGATTGGGCCCAATTACTTATTATATACAGAAAAAAACAAAAAAAAACGTCTCCTGTAAAATTCAACTTTTGTCGCTTACGATAAACTTGGTTAGGGCTCGATATATTCCCTGATATTCTTCAATCAGCAGTCAGTGCTTATGGTTCATGTCTTATGTAAAACGCTAAAAATCATCGCCGTCGAAGTATATTTTAGCATGCGTTTCTTACTACGAACTACTATTAGAACGCTTTTTATCACTACTTTTATAAAATGAAGTCTAAAAAAAAGTATGTATGTATGTGCCGCAAAAACAAAAAAACTACTGAACGGATTTGAATGCAATCGTTTGTGGTTGGATTAAACCTATTAAATGGATAAAACAAATTAATATATTAATATAAAAAACTTCTAAATGAGAAAAAGAAATGTTTATTCTTTACTCTTGGGCATTTATCTTGCTCTATCTTAGTTCTTAAATAACTTATTAAAATAAAATTTACATATTTGTTTAGATTATTTCACAACAAAGATTTTGATATATATATCTTCTCTGTACATTTTCTGTGAGAAAAGTTATAACATAAAGAAATATTGTTTGTTTGCTTTCGCGACAACGATCGGTGGAGACCATTGCCACCGTCAATGCACCAGCGGCAGCGGGTATGCGTGCATGCAGTACATGCGTGTAGTATAGGTGATTGGAATTGCTTCGTGCTAACGTATGTATATGTATTGTAATTGTTCAATCAACTCTCATCCAATAACTGGATAAATTTGGTTGTAATTTGTTCTATGATAAGTAGATGCAGGGCTTGGAACATATACAGCTTTGTATGTACTCCAACTTGGAGTGCGCAACTGGAAGCGGTTAGCTAAGGACCGGGCTAACTGGAAGAGGTTGTTGGTTGAGGCCTTGGTCCACCCCGGACTGTAGCGCCACCTAAGCCTAAGCATGTATTATGTTTTGACGTTTTGGCGGTAAGAACGTAGTATTTAAGAAAGCGGGAAAGTTAGATTGAAAGAAATTGCTAACCCACCTGCGTCACTTTTTTCCTTAATAGTCTATGGAAAATCCTTTATCCAAGCAACTCATTCAGTCATTTGGTGCTAAGAAAATTGTGAAGCAAGTATTTATGCCAACTTCTAAGGTGCAAGTACAAGTGTAGCATTTAACTGGAAGTCTCCTTCCAGTAGACAATTTATTACAAATACACATATATCCACATACAAAGAGAATATTTTTGTATGCGCAGCGAAGCGGGTACATCAGCTAGTTTTGTATAAATTATAATCCTACTAATATATAAATGTGAAAGTTTGGATGTTTGGATGTTTGGATATTTGGATGTTTGGATGTTTGGATGTTTGTTGCTCAATAACACCTTAACGGTTTAACAGACTTGAATGAAACTTTCGGGAATAGATAGTCTACTTCCTGGATTAGAGATTAGGCTACTTTTTAAACAAAACATACAATTCCTTGATTCCATAATTCGAATTACTCCAATTTTCGCTTTTATTATTTGGTCATTATTTTTGGGTAAACCATTGTCATTGATCGTCAGTCTGTTGGGAGAGGGTTGTTTTTGTAGATGTTATGCTCTTCTCTTCGCCACAAATCCATTGCTATCGCTTACTCTTTCATTTTCTTTCTACCCATACGCACATTGAATGATGGGAAGGAAGCCATTGCCATTGATCGTCATTCTGTTAGGAGAGGGTTGTTCGTGTAGATATTATGATCTTCTCTTCGCCGCAAATCCATCGCTATCGCTTATTCTTTCATTTTCTTTCTACCCATACGCGCATTGAATGATGGGAAGTCATTGCCATTGATCGTCATTCTTTCAGGAGAGGGTTGTTCGTGTAGATATTATGATCTTCTCTTCGCCGCAAATCCATCCCTTTCGCTTATTATTTCATTTTCTTTCTACCCATACGCGCATTAAATGATGGGAAGTCATTGCCATTGATCGTCATTCTTTTAGGAGAGGGTTGTTCGTGTAGATATTATGATCTTCTCTTCGCCGCAAATCCATCCCTATCGCTTATTCTTTCATTTTCCTTCTACGCATACGCGCATTGAATGATGGGAAGTCATTGCCATTGATCGTCATTCTTTTAGGAGAGGGTTGTTCGTGTAGATATTATGATCTTCTCTTCGCCGCAAATCCATCCCTATCGCTTATTATTTCATTTTCTTTCTACCCATACGCGCATTGAATGATGGGAATGGCCATTGCCATTGATCGTCATTCTGTTGAGAGAGGGTTGTTCGTGTTAATAATTAATGCTTTGTGGGATTGTGGCACAAAGTAGAGGAGGGATGATTTTGCTGATATTTGCTACCGACTTTAGTTAGTTGCATTTCTGCTTCATTAGCGTGCGGATCTAGATCGACGGAAAGGGGGAAATGTACGATTTTTTTTACTTTCTTTTTTTTTTTTGTCACTTTACAGCGGTATTTGGTTACCATAAGGTTAAGTCGTTAAGTCAGTGGATACCTTAGAATAAAGTTTCACCTTTTATTTCAATTCACAAATACATAGATTGTAGTAGGGGTAGGTAGGCGTTCTTGAGTTTTAAAATCAGTAAATAGTTCGTGATTTAGACAAACCTTACCAGTTACTCCACGATTAATGCTTACATCCAAGCCTAATATCTTCATTGTTTACATAATGTTACTTTAACTATGAACATTAACCCATTTATGCCCATTTTTGCGTTAACGCAACATTAAAGAAATATTTTTTCTCGAACTAAAAACTTAACATTTTTGTTGCAAATCTCAAGAGCCTATAACGAACTCAAAAAAAAGGTTATTTAAATTTTCAGATATCCATAAATGAAGTAAAACTTAAAGTGCATCAAAAATTTTAAGTTTTTAGTTCTTACAAAACATATTTTTTCGATGTTGCGTTAAAGCAACCATGGGCATAAATGGGTTAAGTACAACTCTTAGATATAAGAAACCAGGAAGTACCATTATTTGATGCCCATAAAATAAATATTATGTACATATGTGTGTAGATGTGTTTGTTCACAGGTATATTTCAGTTCCATACATTTTTTATATAATCATATCTATAGGGAACAACCACTAAGTTCAGATTATAATGTATTGACTTCAGAATTCTTTAGAATCTTAATTTAAATAATATCGCTTCCTACTACTTCCTTTCTATCATACTAAAGGGTGATTTTTTAAGAGGTTGAGAACTTTTTTTAAAAAAAAAAACACAAAAAATTCGAAAAAATGAATGAAATATTTATTTGAATCGATAGTTTGAACCTTGCAATTTAATGTTTAAAGATAATTTCATGCAAATGTTGACCGCGGCTGCGTCTCAGGTAGCCCATCCGCTGAGTCCAATTTTGGCATACTCTTTCACACATATCGGCCGGTATCTCACGAATGAATGCATGGATGTTGGCTTCCAGTGCGTCAATCGAAGCGGGCTTGTCCCTATAGACATTAGCCTTGACATACCCGCACAAAAAATAATCTAATGGTGTCAAATCGCACGATCTAGGCGACCAATTGACCGGCCCGAAACGTGAAATTAACTGTTCATCAAACTCGCCTCGCAATTGCGCCATTGTTTCGCGTGCTGTGTGGCATGTGGCACCGTCTTGTTGAAACCACATATCATGCAAGTCAAGAACTTCCATTTCGGGCAAAAAAAAGTGCTGTAACAAAGGCCTAACTGCTGGGAACGGCGCCGAATCGACATTTCGCGGTCTTCTGTCACACTAGCTGATACGGCCGCAATATTTTCTTCACTACGCACAGTACGTAAACGTGTTGGTGGTTTAATGTCCAACAAAGTAAATTTGGTGCGAAATTTGGTCACAATCTTCCGAATAGACTGCTCAGAAGGTCGAGAATGCCGATCATAAAATGGAAGCAGCGCGCGATGAACATTTCGAACCGAGCACGAATTTTGATAGTAAAATTCAATAATTTGCAAGCGTTGTTCATTTGTAAGACGATCCATGGTTAAATTGCAAACCAAACTGAAGCTGTTTGACAGTGACACAAGGTACTAAACACACGTCAGCTGTCAAAACCAGTGTTGCCAAAACCAAACCAGCTAAAAAATCACCCTTTATAATCAAACAACGGGACTGATTATAGCACGGGCAACGCCGGGCAGGCAACAGCTAGTTTAGAATAATAACAGATCTACATGTCATTTCTCATTTAAATGAAGCTACGAAAAAGAAAATTGGGCTTTGTCAATAGTTTTTAACTATTCGATATGTAGTTCACTGCACCAGCTGTAATTCTTTTATATAAAGGAGTGAAAAAGGGATCTTTTGAAATAATCGCACTAAGCATAACGATCTTTGTGGTTAGTGTGTTGGACTACTACGCATGCTGCCCGGGTCCAACACCTAAAAAAGTTTTTCACGGTTGCCACCTCTTTCGAATGTCTGACAAGCAATCAAAGAGTATCATTTGTTAAGAATTAAATAAATTTCACAACTCACAAGTCACTTCTATCTACTTATTCTCTTTAGCTACACATCTTCTCACTTACAATAACAAACCGCAACTGAACTCATTGACTGCCTATGTTCCTGTGCTATTTTCATCTAGCATCGCCATCTAGTTGGCAATTTCAACGGCGGTGGTAGAAAACGATACTCTTCTTGTTACATTCGGCCATCCTCAGTAGGAAACGACCCCGTTTCCATCTCATCTAATTGATCAAGATCAGAATCTATTTGGCACCACGGCTTCATTTTGTCTGACGCGAATACTGATCAGTAGAACCTACTTTTTCTTTGGATTTCAGGCACATCCTCAATGACATACCTATCATTAGGGAGAGCAGCTGACATGATAAATGGACCCCAACATTTGGGCTGCCCTGTCGACGGTGGATCCTTCCACTTCTTCTTTTGCTCCTCAATTTTGCTACGATGCAACCAAATGATTTACTACCCAATTCGATACGTTATGACTTTGGACTTCGCCGGTTAAACAATATAAACAATTTGCATTACCCGACAAAGCGGCAACCCCAGCAACCAGATCAATCGCAATCCGGCAATTTTCGTTTTTTTTTTCTCGACCTCTTCCTGTCATCGTTTCCTTACAAAGCCAAACAAGAAACCCTTCGTTTATTGAATACCGTTTGTTTGTTTTTGTTTTTTTTTTTTTTAAGCACGCATCGTATTTTGATGTAAATACATACATAATGTATGTACATATGTACTTCGACATACGTACTTCTTTTCGTTTCGTTTTTGTTTCGTTTCGTTTGGCTTTTTTTTCGTGTTTTGGATACAAATTAACGGGCAAATGCGTAATAAAGAAATATACATAAATATACATAACTTACGTTTATCGTGTATCGTTTATGTGTTTTGTTATTCGTGTCTTCGATTTAGGGGTAATCCCACTTCTGAATCTTAAATAAATCTCACAACTCACAAGTCACTTCTATCTACTTATCCTCTTTAGCTACACATCTTCTCACTTACAATAACAAATCACAACTGAACTCATTGACTGCCTATGTTCCTGTGCTATTTTCATTTAGGATCGCCATCTAGTAGGCAATTTCAACGGCGGTGGTAGAAAACGATACTCTTCTTGTTACACATTTGTCAATGAGCTTCTCAATTCGCCGTTCGGAGTCGGCAAAAAACTGTAGGTCCCTTCCATTCGTGCAAAAATATAACACGAATACACAAATGGTTGCGAGAAGCAGGCCCAGGTTCACCCCGAGCTGAGCGCCACCTAAAGTAAGCATAACTATCCAATAAAATAAGCATCTCGAAAAACTAAACTGATTTACATTTCCTGTATCTTGCCTGTAACCACAAATCAACGTACTGCCTTGTAATTTTAATACGGCGTTATGTTTTCACTTTCTATAGCCTTGATTTAAGTATTATTTTATGAATGTCGTCAGCATTAAACTGACTGTGCATGTGAAGTAATAAGTTAATTTATTTCTTTCGGTGTTTCTGTAAATGATCTGATATGGGTATTTCTGTAAGTAGCTTTGAAATATATGTATATACATATGTACGTATACGAGTATGTATGAAGGTGCATATACAATGTACATACATAAATATGTATGTAAACAGTTACATCGACTGACTGATTTATCAACTTGCAGCTTAAACTGTTGTTTTTTGTTTTTATTCCACCCAATAACCGATTTAAATATGTTTTTACGAATTCTTGAATATCTCTCTCACGTTGGTAACAAACTTGTTCCAATTTGTCTCCACGCTCTTTTAAAATGTTACCTCCACTAGGCATCCTTTTGCACTAATTTGCGCGTACTATATATCGTCTTCCGACACTCAATTTCTGATTGATTAAATAGTAGGTAGCATTTACTGCCTTAACAGAATGAGGTAGCTGTGAGGTAGCACGTCGCGTTAGTAAGAGCTGTGAAATTTTAAGCTGAAATTCATGCCATTCAAGTGTAAAGTGTATCGTTATCCTCGAATGGGGAATAAAAGGTGTTCTTATCCCTATACTCACGGATAGTCAAGCAGCTATAAAAGCACAAGGCTTAAACCTGGTTGACTCCAAATTAGTCCTGAACTGATTCAATACTTTCCAAGACCTCTCCCATAGAAACAAAGTCAAACTTTGGTGGGTTCCCGAGCATGTTGTATTGATGGAAACGAAAAAGCTGACGAACTGGCTAGGAAAGGTTCGGCGGAATCTTTTATCGACCTTGAGCCATTTCGTAACATTCCAAATTCAGCTATAAGCTTAAAAAATCAAAAGTCGGGAAAACAACATGTGTGTCTCCTATTGGGAAAATACCCAGGTTCTTCGTCAGGCTGAAAGCCATTAGACCCTTCCACCACAGTAGAAATGATATCAAGAGATTAGTGGGATTTCTAACAGGGCATTGCCATCTCCGATATCACCTAAACAAAATAGGTCTCATTAAGGAAACTGGATGTTACCTCTGCATGGAAGACGACGAAACTACAGAACATATTTTACGTGACTGCATGGCACTTTGTGCCTCCAGAAGAAAGTCTCCACCAGTGAGATCCTCAATTTCATCAAATGAGTTGAGCCTCTTCTGGTTCCCTAAATTGACTTTGAGCACAATATATCTTTTAAGCGGTGAAAAGTAGAAATATATTCAAACTTAATAGTGCGCAAAACTGGGTGAACCAGGGCCTGCTTCTCGCAGCCATTTGTGTGTGCGTGTTATATTTTTTGCACGAATAGTAGGGACCTACAATATTTTGCCGACTCCGAACGTCGAATTGAGAAGCTCTTCTCGACAAATGATACTCTTTGAATGCTTGTCAGATCTAAGATGTTCGAAAGAGGTGGCACCGTGCAAAAACTTTCAGGTGTTTGCTGGGATTAAACCCAAGGCAGCATGCATAGAAGTCCAAAGCACTGACCACTACGCCACGGTGCGCGAAACAGTAAATAAAACTACATATGTGTATATATGCTGCCGCTCCCTCTTTACACATAGTCAAAAGAAAATTATAACAACACGCAGATAAACAGATAAATCAATAATAAAATAATTTTATTGACGCTAACCAAAGAAAGCCATTGAAACAAATGTACAATACCTGAGCAAAAAACCAGCGGACTGCGCGTACTAGTGCTACTGCTAAGCCACAGCTATCGTGCATTGTGTCCGGGCAGTTATGTACAATATCACATCCTTTTGTCCTGCGCATAAAGCGTAAACAATTCGTTTGTTATGATGTCGAGTTCGGCTCATGATTTGCGTTAAGTTGTTCGTAGATACATATGTATGTATGTATGTATGTACATGTATATGACAAAACATGTATATGGCAAAAATGCTTAAATCTAATTTAAAAACTAACAAAAATGACTTAATCTAGTGGTTTTTCGACTTGCGTATTTTATGTGCGCAAAACGAGTACCTCGATCGCGATAAGCATTTGGCAGTGAATTGACGTCATAACAATATAATTTTCTTGTTCGTGCTGGGTAAAATACGCCGCGACTTTCATTTGATATACATATGTATATGTACATACATATATATGTGTATGTGTATGTACAGCGGTTTACTTTTGAATACTCTGATATCCTTTACTCAAATAAAAAGGGAAGCTATCCTTTGTGACACATGTAGTTATGCAAAGATCCGCTGGATTTTTTTTAGCAATGTTATTGAGACGTGACTAAGCTAGTTATCCGTTTCATGAGAAACTTAGCCATTTGAGCACCATTTGTTAGGGCATATTTTGGCATATTACAATATAAATGCATATAATTGCATATTTTGTTAAAAATTCATGTATCAAACATATAATAATTGATTGTACAAATGCGCTTAACATTTGAGCGAATGAGTCCAGCAACCAATTTTAAAACCAAGTCATAAACAAAAAAAAAATCATATTTTTCTTTGCTACGTGCCTACTCTTCCTTTAACCCTTGCAGGTCTATTGGAAATATGTACAGTTGAATCTCGGAAAGATGAACCAATAAAAGCAGGCTCTGTTCATCTTTCCGAAATGTTCATCTTTTGGAGTAGGTACTTAATTTTGCGTAGGTACATACCTACTTAGAGATTAGAGATTAGATTAGATTTATTGACTTCAAAAATAGATACAATTTATATTTTCTTAACTTTAAGTTTGACTTAAGTCCTTTATGGTTTGGCCGAAGGCCGTCTACCAGACTGACATTTATATTATAATTTATACATAATAAGAAAAAACTATTACAATTATTTACAATTTTCTGAGAAAGATTTTTAAAAAGTTTCCTGAACTATGCATGTTCTGTAACGAATAGCTCCTAAGCAATATTGATAAAGAAGGTCCCAACTTCGTTCACCGTTCAGAATGTTGATCGTTTCCTCTAAATTAAGCGTGGCTACACCAAAGAAGCGTTTACGGAAATCCTTGAGTATTGGGCAAACTCCCAGGAAATGGAACACATCCTCCCGTTCTTTACGATTGCATAAGTCACACAATAATGGTAGCTCTGGTCGATGTGGAATGTAGTTCAAACTAAGGAGTTCACCTCTTACTTTAAATAACAAGCTGATTTTTTCAGAAGTGTTCTCAGCTAAGAAGTAGGTTTTTTGCTTTAAGAAGTGGTTTACTTTACTGTAGTAAGCCCTGTAGATTGACGATTCGGCTTCTTTAATGTACCTATCATACATCATATTACCAGCTTTCTTCAGCAAGTCATCAAATTTTGCTTTAAATGAATCGGGGTTTTCGTCGGCTGATATTAAAAATGTTGATGAGCATTCGATTGCCAGTTTGTTCCACTCATTTACACATGTTCCACCCGAATTTATAATTTGTGTTAGAACTAGTCTTGGAATCCTTTCTTCGCTCATCGCCATAACTTTTGCCACATAGTTGAAGTGCATTTTAAGGGTGTCTAAAAAGAGGGGCGCTATTCCCGTTTCAAGATATAGCATATAGTTTGGTGATGTACTGGGCAGTCTGAAGGTACTTTTAATAAAATAACGAAGGAACTTTTCCACGGCTTCAAAAGAACGATATCCCCATGCCTGTGCTCCATAAAACAGAATTGCAATTGCGGTTGCTCTAAAGACTTTATACTTAGCTATGTGAGAAACGTTATTTTTAAGGATGCAACTTCTCCACACAGAACACATAGCACGCTTGGCTTCCGCTAATTTGGCTTGTAGATGCTTATGTAGACTTAGGTTAGAAGCAATCAAGACTCCCAGATACTTATACTCCTTGACTATTTCTATTGACTCCTCTTCAAAAGTCCACTTTTCCCTTCTGGAGTATCTCCCGCCGCCGTTTCTGAATATCATCATTTTTGACTTGGAGAGGTTAACCGATAGATTCCAGGTTTTGCAGTAGCGCTGGAGCCTGTTTATCATCAGCTGCATCCCGTCTATAGTTTCAGCTAGGAAAACTATATCGTCAGCGAACATCAGTCCTGGAATATTCTTTCCTCCCATGGCAATACCACCATTCACCGAGTCAGCTATGTCATTTATGTATAAATTGAAGAGAAGGGTACTTAGAACACATCCTTGCTTAACGCCCATCGACGTACCAAACTCTTCTGACAGAGATTTTCCGTTCCATATACGCGCATGATTTTCCTCGTAAATTGCTCTAATGACAGATATAATCCTTGTTGTGATTCCATATTTGTAGAGTTTATAAAAAAGTACTTCTCTGGGTATTGAATCGAAAGCTGCCCGAAAATCCACAAAAAAAGCATACAGCTTTTTTCCTTTGCTTATATAATAGTCGGCTATATTCATTAGCGAAAAGATTTGGTCCACTGTCGATTGGTTTTTTCTGAACCCCGCTTGAAAAACGTTTAAGATACTCTTGGTTTCGACCCATTCACTGAGTCTATTGTACAATATTGAGCTAAAGAGCTTCGACGCTGTATTTAAAAATGAGATGCCTCTATAGTTTTTCGGATCGTCAATGCTCCCTTTTTTGTGTAGCGGCAATATAATCGCCTTTTGAAAGCTCGAAGGGACGTCAGCGGTCTCGAAAATTCTGTTATACTCCGAAGTAAGTAGTCGTATGAATTCTGGTGTAAGATGTTTAAAGTATTCAATCGGTATTCTATCTTCCCCGGGCGCTTTACCTTTTTTGGCATTTTCAATAGCCGTTTCTACCTCCGCTTGGGAAATTGGTGCATCTAGATATTCATCAACTATTAAAGGTGCTGCATACTGAAACGACGGTGATATTTGATTTATATTTAGCAGCTTCGTAAAGTGAGCTTTAAGCTCTTCAATGTGCAGAGCCTTGGCAGTTAAAATCTTTTTCCCACTCACAAGCCTTATTGCTTTCCAGAACTCCATTGAGGATTTCGCTTTGTTTATTCTTTCAATATTTCTTTGATCAAAATTAAGTTTTTTCACGTTACAAAGCTCTTTGAAGTTTTTGTTTGCCGTTGCGTAGAGGAATCGAAAGTTAGTATTGTTGGTCGATCTGACTAATTTCAAATATGCAAAAGATAAATTCCTAGCTTTCAAGCATTCGCTGTCAAACCACTTTTGTTTATTTTCCAAAATCTTCCTTCCTGATTTCTGTTGAGGAGCCGCTTTCTTGATGACATTCATTAAGGTGTCCATGTCAAGATTACCTGAAGCGTTCATGTCCAACTGGGTTTCAAGCTGCCTGTCTAGATTATGTTGAAATAAATCTCTAAAGCTGTCTTTCCAATGTAATTTCGGGAGGAGCCCAAGCGTAGGTTCAAAAGTTTCACCACCTGATGATCTAATTTTAAAAGACACCTCTAAGGGCATGTGGTCTGAGAACGTTTTTACTGCCACTATAAATTCATCAAAAATGCAGGCCCAATCTCCAGACAAAAAACAATAATCTATCACAGAGCAGGCTTTTCCACGGATAAAAGTGAATTCCCCAAAACGATCGCCTTCACAGCTTCCATTTAGTACCCAACTATCCAAAGCATCTGCTATTTCAAGAATTTTATTCCCCTTCGAATCGCACACCTCGTCCTTTGATCTTCGATCGCAGTCAATACGGATTGTGTCTACACCGCTATTAAAAGTGTTCTGTGACAAGCCTATTCTTCCATTAAAATCGCCGATTAGCATAAGATTTGATGCTCCTAGCACATTAACAAGATCACGTAGTTTGTCGAAGTCGCGCTCCCAGTGGCTACAGTTCAAATAAATAGGTACAACGTAATAAATCGTGCCTTCCATTTTAATTTCAAATATTCGGGATTGCTCTATGTTCTTAAACTTAATTACAGCATCTTTGAGGTGTTTTTTGTAACCGAACAGCTCGCCTCCAGATCCCCTACCAAAAATACTAGTTTTAACAGCTGGTATGCATTCTATTTCGTGGCTCATGAAAATATTCTTAAAACTAGTTTCATCATAATTAATAATATGTGTTTCCAATAAAATAAATATATCGAATTGCTTAATATAATTAAAAAATTCAGTAAATAGACTTTTGTTTTTTAGCCCAGCGACATTATAACTTAAGATTTTAAGCGTTGAAAAATTAACGATCGCCTGGCAGACGGATTCTTCTCAGTTGGATGACGTTTCGTGTAAACACCCACTTGTGTGTCCACCCTCAGTTCGCACTGCAGCTCCAGTCTTCATTGTGTTTGCTCCATTAATATTTAACAAACTGACATTGCTGTCATTCCTTGACGTTGACATTTCTTTATTGTTGACTATGCTATTTTGATTTTCTATTTGTAATTTGTGTAATAATGTTAATAAAGAATGAGGAATCTCTCCGACGTACCGCCCCAATATGGCTAGACTGTCGTTATTGCTTCCATTCTTGAGCCCTTGAGTTGAATCCCATGTAAAAACAGTGTCTTCCACATGTAGCCTATCGTCTCTCAAAAAGATTTTCAATTTAGGTTTCGACTCGCGTAGCACCTTCATTATGGATACCAACTTGCTTCTTCTTTGGCGTGCACTATGTGGCAAATCTTTGTTGATACTTATATTCGTTCCTTTAAGTTTCTTCGCGTTTCGTAAAACATTTAAAGCAGTTGTTCCGGACCTCAATTTGACGACAATTACCGCCCTGGATGCACTTTGGTGGTTTACTCTGTGCGCAGATTCAATGTCAGTGTTGTTTTCATTTGTGTCGAGCAGTCCAGCGCATACGTTTTTGGCTTTCTCAACTGGATCGGTGTGGGGGTCTGTCGGCAAACGAACTACCACATTATCTTCAACACTCTTTTGCATAAGTCGTTCAATTTGTGCCTCCAGTAACTTGTTTCGGTTTTCTAAAAAGACAACTTTCGCAGAAATCTCATTCTGCGTCGCTTTAAGGTTAGACAAATCGGCATATAGCAATTTGAGATCTGACTTTGTGACAAGTTCTGAGACAAGCTTTGAATTGTTGTCCTTCAGGATTTCCTTCATTTCGTCTACAGTAATGCCTGATGATGTCATTTCGACTAGAAATTTTGAAGGACCTCCTTTAGGATTATTATAATGGACAGGGGAAGTTTGTTCAAGGCCTCTTTTGCTCATAAGTTGGGTTATATTTGGCGGCACCTTTACTTTTGATTTTATGTGTCTTAAGAGCTATGACTTACAGATATTTCACTCCGCTGATGTAAATATTGCGTTTATTTTAAGTTTTTGATGCGATTTTTAAAGAAACAAGTTTAAATATATTGACTTTTTATTAATTTATCACAGAGCTTTTCTTGGGCAAAACCACTTTGACAGATCGCAAAATGTCAATCACATACCTACTTAATTTTGGTTAAGATGTCTTTCAAGACTTTGCACTTTTCTTTTAAATTTAAAAACTTTACTCGGCCTTAACTGGTGTCATCTTTTCTCTATATAAATTCACTTCATGCTGATGCAAACGAACGAAATGAAATGCAAAAATGCAATATAAAGCAGAAAATAGTATTTATCCAAAGAATAACGATTATGTTATTTTCTCGCTTTCGAAACCCGTAAGTTGAAACGCGACCGCACGCTTTCGTTGTTAACATAAGACTCCCGTTGAACTCCAGTTCCAGTCGGAAGTTGAGGTGGGTCAGGAAGCTAAATCGGCATTTCTCCGTTGGTTGACCTGCTGTTGCGAAACTGAACATTATTGCTGCGTAAGCGAAACAATGTTATTGCAGTGAGCAATCTTCATCTTTTCGAGTATCCAAAAATCAACCCGTTCATCTTTTAGAATACTGCAATGGTGAAAAAATTCCGTTCATCTTTCTGGGTAGATAGATCATCTTTTGGAATAGTTCATCTTTCTGAGACTTCTTTTATGGTGTATTTTATTTATTTGACTTTGCAGTGAAGGAGGTTTTGCATCTATTCTTTGGTTCTTTTTACTCGCTTGATTCATTTATTTCTATAAAATTTATTTTCATAAGCATAGTTAAAAACTTATAGGGCATAAAAGGCACTTTTTAGATCATATTATAAGCGCTTAAAATAGATTTTTAGGGCATATTTTTTTGGTTGCCCCAGTCATTACCAAACCGACTGATGAAATGATTAAATTAGTGCGCAAGATCTATTGTTGAACGGTAAACATACATATGTATATGGCACGTTTCGCTAAAAAACTAGGATATTCTCAAATAAGTTATCAATCTCCCGAATTTTCTTCATAAATCTGCATATAGCAGGCGCCGTTGGAATTTTATAATAACCGAATCTTCAAATCACATTATTTCAGCAACACTGCACTCTGAAATAAGTTTTCTAGAGAGCGTGTATCTGTCATCAGCATGTCACTGCATTGTTGATATCAAACAGAAATTGTGTGAATAGTTAAATATTGCACTTGAATTTCTTTCTATCGCACCATTGACTTAATACTAATCGTAAACCGATTATTACACCCCATAATTAGTTTTGATCGCCGCCAATATTTGATGTCACATTACATGGCTCTTACAATTAAAAACCAATTTATATAATTGTCTAATTTGATATCTCAGTTCTGACTATATGGTTCTGTTTTTGATATCTCAGTTCTGGAAACTATTGTAAAAAATTTTATAACTAATTCTATTGATGTTATATTCAAATCTCGTTTTTAGTATTTTAGCCAGTTTGTTATTTAATAATTAATGTTCGACAAATAGACCACACGTATCAATGAACATTGACAATGTTTTTCCCCATATTTTGTTCAGTTGCTTCGCTTGTATTGCCGAATATTCACGCAAATTAATATCTTCTAGCTGTGATCTATGGTGAATGCTCAATATGAATTAATATAATGCAACATTGGCACTAATGGACGCGTTTGTGATGGAGACGATATAGAGCGCACCGATTTCTATGATGACCTTATTAACAACAGATTGAAAATAATGTCCACAATGTCCTATTAACTTTTCTAATAACCTAATCGGTTCTCGCGGAGCTTTTCATATGCTTTTAATTTTTCTTCTTTATTCATACTTTTTATGTACATATGTATGTAGGTATATTCCTGATTTAATTTTCCACAAACATTCGTTTTTCCGATAAATTCGTTAAGGAACAATTCTGCCACATTGCCGTAAAACAGACATTTTCTTTCACCGACAACCACAGGCGGATGACAACATTGACAAGTAACATTGATGCACCAAACACACGTTTAATGAAACATTGAAGCATTGTCAATTAACATTGAAGAAAACCAAATCAATTTTGGTTTCCATCAATGTATCAATGTTACTTGACGAAAACATTGAAATGCATACAAACGATCAATGTTAGCTGAATGAATCATGTTTCAAGTAACATTCTTAAAAGTTAAAACTATAAAAACTTAACAAGCTAAAAATACCCTAAGCTACTCTTACTTAACCTAAATTATTTATAATCAGTGTGGTAAGTACTGCTTTGTGCCCCGAGTGGTCACCATCCAGATTGCGTTTTCGGGCGATTGGTCACCGCCATTACGACGCCGCCTCGTGGCACCGAGACCTGGGCGAGCTCGTAGCGTTGGTCAGGAGACGTTGTCTCGTAATAGCGGGCCCGGCTACTGCACGACAGCCGTCTATCAGATTGACAGCAATAAATAAAAGATATTTTATTACTTTAATTACTTCGCAAAGGATATGGACATAGTTTCTCGATGTTTTGTTGCTGTATCTACGTTTTTGCTATCAATATAATACTTCTTACAAATTGTTTAACTGTTTGCTCGCTTTTTCAAATAAAATAAAATGGTTTTCTTAATTCAAGATAAGAAAAAATGCATCGAGCCAGTACAGCGTTCAATATGGCTTTAACGCCAATGGGTCACCAACATTTTGCAGCGTGGCTACTACGCGGATCAAGCAAAAGCAAAGTGAGTAAACTTTTCCTAAGATTTAACAAAACTTTTTCTTATAATGTAACAAAAAATAATTCCAGATTTTTAATGATATCCTGCCGGCTTCATCGGTAAAACTGTACAATTCCGCAGCTGCTGAACCTTTTCTCAATGGAACAACAAGTAGCTATGTAGAGGATATGTATAATTCGTGGCTACGCGATCCAGCGTCTGTTCACACTGTTAGTAAAAAAAACCATATTTTGTTTTTTATTAGATTGTTTGAGTTAACGTACTGTGTATTTCTTTAATAGTCTTGGGATTCTTTTTTTAAAAATAATGCGTATGCTCCACCACCAAACCATGCTCCAGTCGAACGAAATACAGTACCACTATCAGCCTTGACATCAGGAGGTGATTCGAGACCCGATGCTAAAATGATTGATGACCATTTGGCAGTTCAAGCTATCATTAGAAGTTATCAGGTATGTATTGAAAGTATTATTACATAGTTGCAAATAAGATCTTTATGCACTTAGTTCCCGACACAATTTTTACCCGTGTTTTTTTTGTTACTCCTTTTAAATAATTTTTTAGTATGCTCCTTGTTCAGTTCGTTATCACTGTTTAACATATTATTATCACTCATACTTGGTTTATTAAAACGATGTACATGTATTATAAAATCATATTATTTTCTTATATGAACATATTATATAAGCATGATATAAAAACACATGACGTGCTAGAAACTGACTAAAATGTTATCATTTTTATGTTTTTCTTCTTAAAGATCACTCAGTTTAAGTCTATATCAGTACATGTGTTATGTAAGCAACAAATACAAATTGTACATATGTATTTCATGGTGCACACCAAATATTACCTATGCTATTTTTAATCATTTGATTATGTTGTATAACATGAATAATGAAAATATTTGATAATTGGATTTGTGGTGAAAAAACAAGGCACATAATACAAGCCATGAGTGATATTCCGATGTACTATAGCAGTTAAAAAACATATGACACAACTTGCCGTAAAGGTCTTATCGTTGGACTTTGAATTTTGCAATTATTATAATTTTACGTAATTTGTTATTGTTGACGCTTTCTTCATATTTTATTTGAATTTATTTTATCCCCGCACAACTAAATATTAATAAAAATAACTGAATTACTAGTCTCGTGGGCATTTGGCTTCGGATCTGGACCCACTGGGAATTCTTAATCAAGAAATGTCTGTTAGTCAGGATGGTGTAAAACGTCGTGCAAACGAAAACGTTCTAAGGCAACATAATTGGTTCATGACTGGTAATTTGCTGAGAGTATACTTATTTCCAATCACTAATGTGAAAACAATATAATATTACAATTCATATTTCACTTGCTATACCTCGTATACAAAAACTATTTGAAATTCGGAGTCAAAAAACAAATACTTTTTTAAGATAACTTTTTGATATACATATGAATATGTATTAAATTATATAAGAATTGCATAAATGTACCCATCCACATTGGATAGTCAAGCATACGTTTTCTAACATTTTAACATTATGTGTTAGAGAGTTACTCCCTTTATTAAATACCACGTGTTTGAGCATGCTAATACTGTTCCATAAAAATCGTTCACATCTTAACACAAAATTCATAAACGTACGCGATAACCGCAGCACATTTCCTAATATATATTTCTAAAATATATAAAGAGCATATTTATTTTATTAACGACATTCTTTTCTGTTAGTGCTATCTTAAGAATAATATATTTTTTCCGAAATAATTTTATGCTTTTGTAATTCATTTAATCGTCTGTAAACATAATATAGATTCGAGGACATAACATTGCTCACCTCGATCCTCTTGAAATAAATATTGCTGAATTGCCAGATAACTCAACGACGCGGGCTATTTATGCTAATTTCAGTTTTGGTAAGTAAAAGTGAACCGTATTGAAAGGCCAATTATTTTCTCTTACGGTCTGGACCGTAATCATTGTAGAAATAATTCATGCATGCATGGCTTAAAAAATTAATATTAGAGAATCGAACGTAATTGCTATCTGTACCATATAGTCAGTTTAACATCTCATCAAACTAATATAATACAATGAACCATTTGAGGGCGTCGAAATCATTTGATGATGCAACTTGTATTTTCGTTGCTTAAAAGAGTGTATACGAGTATGTTTCCATTGCTAATATAAAAAACGTGACTAAAATAATAAAAACATAACATTTTTTTAATTATAATGTGTGTATACATTTATTATCTAGCACAGCTAGATGATGCCAGGCCAATAGTGTGTGTGTCTTTTATCAGACGTGGTTGATAAAAATTCGCAAATAATAATTGTGTACTTTCATTTATATGAATGTACAGAATTACGAACTTATAATGTACAAGTTCACGCAACTCTGCTTTTTATGCTGTGATTTTTGTTTGCTAATTACATATTTATATTAATATGTATGTATGTATGTATCAGTGCGTGGCGTCCATACAACCCGATTCCTACCGACTTACCTTTTAAAATTCTATCTTTCAACAATGGTTATCAAATAACAAGCAACATGAATCCTAATGAATAAACATACTATGTGTGTATTCCCTACACTGGCATACGCACGCACCATTCTACCCACCAACCCAACTGGTCAACCACAGTCAAAAAAAAAATTGAATGTCGCGATTCTCCAACTCAACATACCCATTCAAGAAAAACAGCGATAGTAAAGCAAAGTATTGACGGGTTATAAAATTTCTCGCTGGGTAGAACAAATTTGTTTTGTTTCCCTTTTTTTCCTTTATGTGCGTGTGTGTTTGACTCTTCTCTGTTCAATACACGGCAAATGCAAAAAAATAACTCTCTTTTCTTCGGGTTATTTTTTGATGAATTTTGTGTGTCGCTACGCTGCTCGCTGGGCTGCTGTGTCAAGTGTATTGAGTGGGTCAGGTGGAGGCAGGTTTCTGTTTCAGTTTAATTATTTGAAAAAATAACACGCTTTTCTCCGACTTATTGGTGAATTTTGTATTGTTTTGTATATACATGTTTGCACTGCTTTGTTAAGTAGGTATTTGTTAGGCGAGTTTTTTTTAACCTTTATAGACTAAACATGTTTCAGGAACATGTTTTCAATGTAAAATTCAACAAAACCTTAGCGTATTGTTGTGAAGCTAATTAGAACAAAATCAAATCAAGAACAGTGAAAAGTGTGAAAAGTTTGTTCATAAAACCCTTACATTAGTTCTGAAGGTTAAGGAATTGCGTTATTTTCAATTAAAGGTACGTAATTTCTAATTTTTGTTAGCTGAAACTGGCATTATTAAGTGTAGATTGTTGTTGACCTGATTTTCTGTTGGAGGAAGGAAATGATTTTAGCAAGCTGAATTTCCTTGAAAAATTAAAGTTATAGAGATAGGACGCTCTATTCCTTCTATGAAAATAGATTATACACGCAAGGATAGTTTCGTTTCTCATTTTAATGAATCCTTGTAGGTACCAAAAATATACTTGGTTGACTGGTAGTTGTAAACTGAATAAAATGTTTTGTTTTCCTCCGTGTCTTCTTTTTTTCTAATTTTTCTAATATTTTTGTTTTCTACTTAATACTCTTCCGAATTTATTGGTAAGACCGATGTCCTGTTTAATTCAATACAAAATAAACAAACGGATGTTACAGTTACTAAGCGAGAAATCGAGTGTTTTGAGTGTCTTGCCTTTGCTCTGAGTTCCTTAATAAATTTGAATCTATATTTGAAAGCGTTAACGATTGTTCTGAACCTCCACGAAAACCTCGGTTATTCGACACGACATTGATTTAAAAACTCACTACAAGCTCTTTTTTGTAGAAAGGACAATATTTTATGCCAACTAAAGACAAGATATAAAAAATCTTTCACGGAATGAATATTCTTGGATTTACTGAAAAAATCGAAATATGTATGAACGTTTTGCACTTTCAAATCCAGATGAAAAAATATCTTTTCTGATGAAGTTTTTTCCTAGAATTTTCGATTTAACTGCTTTGAAAAACGAACTGAAAGTTTTGTATACAACTTCTTCACTTCGACAGCTTAACGTTCCAGCCCTTCATAAACATTTGAGAAGTTAAAGTGGTCTATTTTTAACACTTCCGATAACCGTTGCCTCCGTGAAGAGATCTTTTTCAGCTCCAAAAAGAATACAAACATATTTAAGAAACTCTCAAGGAGAAAACATGCTCTCCGATTTGGCACTTATATCGATAGAAAAGCACCTGACTTTTATGAGAGAGTTCTTGCAGAATATATTAAAAAACTAGCTGTCCTGCCCGGCTTCGCCCGTGTACTAAAACAGTCGTGTTACTTATTAGGACAGGTAAAACGCTGCTCTTGCAATGTGGTTTTGTGTAGAAATAACGCGTGCCAAATCCGACATTTTGATTTTTAATTTTAACTCCCAGACGTTGTTAAACTCTTTCCCTTATGTTACACGATGAGTTTGAGTTAAATCTTAATCTTTACTTGATTAATGATTTACTGGAGTAAAGGAATGTACAGAATCATACTTCCGCTTTCACAATATAATTTTATGTAGAATATATTTTTATTTAAGTACTAAAAATTGATGATCTGGTGAATTCGTATCACCTAAAATTAATTTGATTGTAATATTTCATAAGCGATTATGAATCCCCAACGCTCCAACTCCAATTCATTGAGATCGGCAATATTGGCACTGTGTATGGTTTGAGTTTCATTTGATTACTAAATGAAACCCTTTAATTTAATGGCCCAAAATCTATTTTATAAAAATGAATGTATGTATGTTTGTTTATATTTTAAAGACTCGAAAACTACCCAACCGATTTTGGTAAAATTTTCAGAGTACGTTTTTCTTAATACATGTAGAATGCAACACAGCATCAGTGCGATTACTCAACAACTGGTGGTTTTGGTAACTATCATACAACATTTGGTAATTTCAGGTGAAATGTGAATATGAATAATTTTGGTCAATTAATATGGACAGACAGTCAGATTGATACACAGTCAGAAAAATAGACAGACAGACAGACAGATACACAGTTAGATAGACAGATAGATAGGTAGACAGAGACAGACAGACAGACAGATAGATGGATTGTCAAACATACAGACATACATGCATACAAACAGACAGACAGACAGATAAAGCTAAGTTTTTTAAAAAAAAAAAATGTTCTTAGCTTTTAAATTGTAAGTTTAATTAAGATTCAATACTTTAAGTTAGGTTACGTCGAAAGACATAGTATAAGTATTAAGTTTAGCTTAGAGTGCCCATGTGGGGCCAGAGTACGATAGTTAAGTTAGTTAAGCTAGTTTTAAGCACTTTTGTCTAGCATGTAAGGAATACTTGAATTAACAAATAAAAATGCATTAAAAATGAAATGAAAAATGACAGACAGATAGATAGATAGACAGACAGAAAGACAGACAGACAGATAGATAGACAGATAGACAGATAGACAGATAAACAGATTGATAGACTGACACATAGAAAGACATACAGATAGATAGATAGATAGACAAATAGATAGATAGACAGACAGACAGATGGATATTGTTAACAGATAATAGAACAGCTTATAAAGTTGTGATTACATTTTTTTTTTGTTTTAAATGACTTGTATTTCAACGTAGATACTATACATAAAAAAAAAATTAAAAAAAATTCAAAGTTTCCATACAAAACCCAAATTCAGATTTCAGATTCCGGCTTTTCCTTTGAGTTTATCTAAATTTTCTTTTCTCATAAACCATCTCTGAATCGAGTTAAAGAATCATCCAAATCTGTTGAGCCGTTCTCGAGTTTTAGCGAGACTAACGCACAGCAATTGATTTTTATATATATAGAAGAATAGATATCGTAGAAAAGCCTTGAATACAAAAAAGAAAAGGTCAGTTTAGCAATACTTTTCACAGTTTTTGGTAATACCATTGTATATGGAACTCATAGTAATATCATCAAGCAGTATATTTTAACTGGCTGTCTTCTCACCAGGTGGCGCCTTTTTTGCCAAAAACCAAACGAAATTATCTCTCAGAGAAAAAGGGAAAGAATAATGAAAACATAAAGAACACAGAAAAATAGAGAATGTGAGAAATCGTGTTCGTGTTCGTTGAAGGTACATAATGCATGTATGTGTCATTCATTCAATGATGCTATATAGACAGCTGTGATATATATACGATTTTCTTATTTCATTCATATGTTGAGGTAGGTCGGAAGTTTTTTTTTGGAAATCTTCTTTATATTTACATTTCGCTATGAGCATGAGGAACTTGCAACGTTGCAACATTTGAATTTATCGCATTTCGCTATGGGCATAAGGGATTTGCAGCGTTGCAATATTTCGGATGTGGATGAGTAGGTGCAGGTGCAATTTCTAGTGGAGCAAGTGACATAATATTCAAACGAACTATAATGCGTCGTTTGGTTGCGGTTGGCCTTCGTGGAGGAATTTCACGCAAGAAGTCTTTAGTAACCAAATGGCAAAGAAAACGGCGGGTGGAATTTGGCAAAGCACATGCTTTATGGGCATTGAGCAATTGAAAGTACATACTGTGGACCGACGAAACAAAGATCAATCAATCGTATAGATCAATCAAACGTATAGGTCCGGATGTCAGGAAGTGCGTATGACGCAAGAAAAATTCTACTGTTGATCTTAAATACATTTTGCCCATTGTTAAGCACGGCAGAGGATTAATAATTGTGTGGGGATGCTTTTCCTGGAACGGGGTCGGGCAAATTCATAGAATTAATGGTACACTGAATAAAGAAAAGGATGTCGAAATTCTGCCAAATGTCATATTAGCGTGGACAGAAGAATATTTACCGTTTTTTTTGAGTTTTCAACAAGACAATGACCCCAAACATACCCCGAAACTCACGAAAAAGTTCTTCGAAGACAATTCTTTAACAGTTCTCGATTGGACATCGTCAAGTGCAGATTTGAATCTAATTGAGCATTTGTGGGGCAATGTTAAAAGGCTGTTTGCGCGCAAAATATCACTCACTTTGAAGAGCTCTTCGAACAAGTCATGGGAGGTCATTCCAGTCCAAATATACAGAGTTTGAATTAGCTCGATGCCACCTCGATGTCAAGCAATATTGAAGCAAAAAAGTTTTACCACTAAATCCTAATGGTAACAGCCCAAAAAAACTTGATCTATGTATATTTTATTACATTTTTTCAATCGTTTCTAATTAGATGTCCCAACTGGTTACTGTGTTTTCAAACTAAATGACCTGCTAAAACTTAAGTAAAAAACAAACCATACAAATTTATTATTATTGTTTCTTTAAATACATGTAGGATAATAATTAAAATAAATATCTCATCTATAAAAAACCTATAATCACACCGGCGTTTCTAATTAGATGACAACAGCTGTATGTCGAAATTGAAAAAATGCAAATATGCATAGGAAAAAAAGCATAAGTAAACATTTTCTATACATCTTTCGACACAGTGCATGTATGGTTCTCCAACGGTTAAGGAAACTTTCTTAAGCTTAACCCAGTCGCGAATGACATGCAATCCAGAACTAATTCTAGAAGTCCTTCTGGGGAGTCGCAACTACTCTTCTCAACTCGATTACAGCAGATGTAAAACAGGCATTACATTTACCATTGCATGTCATAGGATGGAAGCCATCACAATGCCCTATTATTTTCTTAAGCAAAGATCAATTCCATTCTGCATTACTCTTCACTAGTTTGGTAATGCCTTTCATTTTATTAGCTTTAGGTTCGATGAAGTATTGCATATTGCATTAAGGAAGGAATTGTTTCATAATTGAAACATTTTATTGCTCGCAATGCGGCCTAATTTAGTACTTATGCTCTTCTAGAAGTAGTTCTAGGGGTATGGCCTTGCATATCCCTGACTGGGAAGTAGGTAGTTGTATAAAAATTAGTGTTGAAACGAATAGTATATTCGGTCTCAGGCCGAATACCGAATAATCGGCCATGAGCGTGGCCGAATAGCCGAATATTCGACCAAACTATTCGGCCACATTAAGAAGCCCTGAAAAAGTACGAACATAGTTTGGATGAATATGGTTTGAATAAACGGCGCAAACGATAAAATCATTCAACTCAAACTTCATTATTTTTGGGACTTAACACGATTCCCATCGCTCCATTTGGCTCGCGTTCTTCCACGAAAAGTTCATTTTCACTCGAACATCATGCAGAGTTAACAAGTCCACTACGAACATGAAGAGCGACTTTGTTAGATCCCAGGTTTAAAACGATTTTCTTCACCAATCAACTGTAAAAATAAAGAGTCCGAAAGTACCTCCTGCTTGAAGCTTTAGTTTCAGAAAATGACACCAGCAGCGATGAAACCACAAGTTCTTCTCCCTTCCAGCCTAAACGTAAGAAAACCGACGAACCTGGGCAAAGCATCCATACATCTTTCTGGGAGTGATATGACGAAGTAGTTACTTAGAACCTTACTAATAATGACAACGGAAATAGCATCGAAATACTTTAGACGTCAAAAAACACCATATCAAGTGACCTTGATAAATACTTGGCCATAAAAACTTTGAAGAGAAATGATAATCCCTTTGCCTGGTAGTCTGCACATAAAGCTGAATTTCCCCAATGTTTAGTCAAACTCGCTGCTAAGAAAGAAAGATATAAAAAGAAACCGTTGATATTTCTGCACCACAACTTACCTCTTATAAACTTTTATTATGATTAGTAGTTTTGTACTAAACAAAACATGCTAGGTATTGAATATTAATTTTCAATGTTTATTTTTCTGCTACCTATCTTAATAAAGAATGATAAATTTTATTTTATATCTTTTTATTATTATTAGCTTTAAATAAGAAAATACCTCATTTGTTTTTGTTCTAAAAGTAAAGAAATTATTAAAATTTACTTTGTAATGTAATGTTCCTTGCTATTTTCTACTCCTATTTTTAGGTATTCGGTATTCGGCCGAATAGTGAAAATGGGCCGAATAGGCGGAATACCGAATAGTAACCGAATATTCGTTTCAACACTAATAAAAATCTTTTCTTCCCATCTTTGCAACGGAACTCAAAAACTTTATTATAGGTAGGTACCATTCTGATGGATATATCTATCTACATAATGTAGTTTTTTTTTGTAAACGCAAGTCGAACCTTTCGTCTGCTCTCCTGTAAAATGGTAAAAAACTACTTTTGATGTTTTTACTTGTTTCCACAAATTTGTATACCTACATACATATATTTACGCAAGCCACTTTTTACACTGTACATACATATTAATTTCTCATATTTCTTTAACCTTTTATTAATTGATATTTTTTGTATATATTATACGTGGGGTTCTCTATTTAACAAAAAAATATTTCTGAAGTAAATCTGCAATACACGATATAATTTTAGGTAGACATTCCTAATTTACGTTTGCGGGTGACTAATTTTTCTTCGACTTACCATTTGAAAATATCCACGCCACGCCACTGGTATGTATGTATATATGTATGTACCAGCTGTAAGCAAGTAGACCATTTTCAAATATCAACTGAAGAATATTGTTAAGCCGAAATATCGAAAAATATTTCGAGAAAATCAAGCGGTAAATAAAGTTTGTTTAACATTTAGTCATCTTTAGGCAGGGATTTAGCGTGAGACGAAAACTGATAACAGGACCCTATTGAGCAGTATTAGGAAACCTTAAGTTAAAATAAATTTGTTTAAATGACGAAAGAACATACATATGAACGCAAATCCATCTGAGAGAAAAAGTAAATAAACAGACTCCAATTATACAAATACATCATTAGGTTATGTCTCTTGTATCTTTATAATTAAATGGCTAGTGCAAGAGCTTGTGATTCCTCCTGAGAGTTTATTTCTGCACCGATTTCAATGATTCTAACACTGATCAAAAGGTTATCGACTGAACTTTTTTCATCAGTATAAACAATTTTGAAAAACTGCATTAATTAAAGTTATTAGGAAAAAATATTATCACCTATACCTACCTACGTTCTCTTTTTAACAAAAAAAAATAAATAAAAAATAAGCAATGGTTTTTGAAAATTCTTACCAGTAGCATACATGCCGTTGTTTTTTATAACATGCACTGTTATTTACTTACTTAAGTTGAGCTACAGCTCGGGATGAACCAGGGCCTGCCGTGCGGCGTTTTTCGAAGATAGAGCAAAGCGTCGACAAAAGAGCATAGCAGTGATTTAAAATATGTTTTATTTCTCAGCTATCATCGCGTTGATTTTTCGTCGATTTTTAAAATACTTTACGGTTTTGATAATGAAAACTTTAGAGTGGTTAAATGAATGTCTTATTGGTAAGTCATGAATGCCTATATGATTTTAATCGAACGAACGAATTGTTTCCTAAATTCATACACATTTTACGGCATTCAAACCTATAGTAACTTGGCTTTTCCGATAGTTGACCACAGGTCATATGTAGGATTCATTAATATATATAGTTGTTTTGACTAATTGATAAGTACGGTATGCTCATTTCAAATTCGCACAAATTGCATTTGGCTAGTGGGAGAAGCTTCGCTTGTCATGGCTGTTTCTTTTGAGTACTCTACGAAATAAATAGCCCAACGAGATTGTTTACAAAAAAAAAAAAAATTAAAGAAACAGTACCTTTTTTTCTAGCTAGGTTTTCAGAAACAATAAAATTCAAAACATTTGGTGGATCCATTCTTACAAGCAAAAGGAAAAAATGAACTTTTGCTTGTTTCCTTCTAACTTTGTTCTTTGCTCGTTGCTCTTTGCTCCTATGCTAGCCTACATCGTTGCTCTTTGCTCGTGCGATTTTTGCAGCTCTACACTCCACTCTGTAAGCACACAAAGGAAACTTTTTACGGCGATAAAACTGGAACTACACGATTGCGGACAAGACAGCATATGCCTTCAATGGTTGAAGAAACTACCGGGTTATGACAATTTTAGGTATGTTAGGACAAGACAAGATAACCTGACGAGAAATACAGTACATATATGTCCTTCCATATTCCGGTATTAATTGTCCTACCAGAGACAAATTTTAACTTCACTGTGACGAGGGTAATCATTTTTATCTTTATACAAAATTCGCACAAAATAATATAAAATATCTCTCAAAAAGCCGGAGCCGTGCGTGTGTCATTCTAGCGTTCCCCACCGAAAATCATGTGTCCGCGAACGTGATAATTACGCAAAGGCACACTTAACAGTTTACATTTTGGTTTCGTTTCTTTGCAAATTGTAAAGAGGAGAACGAAAAAAAAGAAATAAAGTATTCAAAAAGTTTCCCATACGTAGATATGTTTTGTCCATTTAGGAGAGAGCGACATTCTATTGCGGTAACGAAAATTGGTGTCCGTGTCCGGTTATGAGAGAGTCCGGTTATGGGACAACTTTTTGTATGAAAAATCGTGTATTTATTTCCGTTCTTTGAAATCTGTCCGGTTATAAGAGGTGTCCGTAAGGAGAGAGTACACTGTAATTGCCAGAGCTCCAAATTTGGAAAATTTTTAATCGGAAAAACACTTCCCACACATTCACATGCAACAGCATTGCAATACTTTTTTGTTTGCAAGATCAATAAGAGATGGGGCTGTTAGTCCACTTGACATTGCGCAATTTGAGGTGTCCTTTTTGCTTCGGCAACTCATAAGCGCACGAAATCACTTTGGATATTCTATGCATACTAGATGTACATAGAATTTTGTCAAATAGGTAGGACGGAAAATCATTCACTAAATCAGTTGAAATCAAAACGTTCAACCGAGAAGAATAATAATTCGAGAAAATTCAAATACATAGCTCAAGAATTATCAGATTTTCAATATTCAAATTGTGCCAAAATCATTCGTGAACGATTACTTTATCTCAAGCAAGTGAAGTTCAGCGTGATTTTTATGATTGCTCAGTCATCAGCTGATGTTTCGTGATTTTTCCGGTGATTGAAGTGGACATTTTAGTGATTCCGGTGAATTTATGGAAAATATTCAACGTTTCTAAAGTTTTCAGTGCATTTGCAACGTTTGTCGACTTTGGCTGCTATTATTTCTATCTTAAACCAGATTATCAGATCAATTATCTGCCATGTGAGTAACCTTACTGTTGGCATACACGGGCGGATCAGCTAGTATGGTATATGTCACGAGCGAACTTGTATTACTTTTCATAAGAAATGTATCGACACCAAAGTATCTAGAAATATTAAACCATAGTATTCTGAGTGACAAACGAAAGCTTTTCTCATTAAAAGAAACTATGTATTGCGGAAACTTCAGTAAAACTTGAATTGCAGTCTATCGCATCACATAGCTAGCCTCTTGAATACCCCAGTATCCACTAGGGTTAGATAGGGTTTTGAGAAATGAGGTTTGGTTGTGGATAAGGCGACGAGGGCAATACGACCAGAAATTTATTTCGAATTAAATAGTATTATCTGTTCGAATTACAAGTCTTAACACACCTTATAAATCGTTGTTACACAGAATTGGTGTTAATCGTCGGGATATAATATCAATAAAAATAGGTTTAAAGAATTTGTATTAAAAACCGCACATCTGCTAGTCAAGGAGTTTACGTAGTATAATATTACTGCTTCCGTCCATAAAGTGGTCATCGATGGTTTGGATGTTATAGAATATACTTTGCTATATATGAGGGAGCATTTCGAAAACGCAGCTGATTCAAAGAACAAATATATCTAAGCGCTAAAGGCGTTACAGTTCTAACAAATATTACACAGGCTTTAACTTAAATCAAACCTTTCACTAACAGAACTTCAGAAATCTAATATATAAATCCTTCGGGGTGCAGCTCGATGACGCTATTACTCGATAACCGCTGGGCCGATTTTCATGATTCTTTTTTGTTTTATTTGTATTGCTGTACTTCAGGTTTATGCATAAATCTGGATCCGCTAGGTGGCGCTGGAGTCAAGTTATTAACAAAATCTATATTAATTGACCAAAATAACTCATGCTCACAATATATGTTGGTATAGTGCCAAAACAGAAACCTGCAAAATCTGGACCCGATAGGCGGCGCTGGAGTCAAGTTATTAACAAAATCTATATTAATTGACCAAAATGACTCATATTCACAATATATGATAGACAAGCAGAGAGATAGACAGATACACAGGCAGACAGACAGATAGACAGATAGATAGACAGACATATAGACAGGCAGGTAGACAGACAGACAGAGAGACAGAAAGATAGACAGTCAGACAGACAGACAAACAGACAGATACACAGACAGACAGACAGACAGATAGATAAACAGACAGACAGACAGAGAGACAGACAGATAGATAGATAGATAGATAGATAGATAGATAGATAGATAGACAGATAGATAGACATTTCATTTTGATTTTTGTACATTTATGAAATTATTCAGCTTATAAGTTGACACAACATATATCAACTTTGAGGCGGCACGAAGTTCGCCGGGTCAGCTATTACAATATAAATACAAATCTGGTTTTGCTATGTTTTGAAAGTTAGTGCACAACGAAGGAAAGGAAACTGAAATGTTTTCATAGCAAAATTCTGTAATCTTTTTTGATTAAATTTTCTTAGACCAGTCTTAGTTATGTAATAATAGTTTTCCGTTAGAACAAAGCCACGAATAAAATATGTAATTTAAAATATTAAATCTTAGTTAAATTATGTGGTCTTACTTCTGTGTGTTATGTATATTTATGCAAAAACATATTCATTCAAATGTGCTTAAATAAAAGTCGCCGAAATCTGACTATTCATCGTTTTTTTTTAAATTATTTTCTGTGGATATACATATGTATATATGTATGTATACGAAAAAATACATTAATATGTGTATTTCTATAGGCACTATATATCTACATATATTGTTTTACATGTATGTTTGATGAATGTCCTGTTAAATTTGTTAAAAGTATGTTTTCGACCTAGCATGAATTGTCCTCCGAATTTCAAAGTGAAGTGTTTTTGTTTATTTTTATTTTAAGTTTAAGGAGTGAAAATTAATTCAAACTTGTTTGTTTTATAAATATTAAGGTCAAAATGATATGGAAAGGAAATTCAAACTTCCTAGCACCACATTCATTGGAGGTGACGAAACAGCTCTGTCGCTTAGGTAAGACCAAGAATGTTGTTTTAATTCAATAGTTTCCTAATCATATCTTCTTTTACAGGGAAATTTTGAACAGACTGGAAAATGTGTATTGTAACAAAATCGGCGTCGAATTTATGTTCATTAATTCGTTAGAGCAATGTAATTGGATCCGAAAACAATTCGAGACACCTGGTGTGCTGAAATTTTCTCCAGAGCAGAAACGTTTAATCCTCGCTCGCTTAACCCGGGCTACTGGGTAAGCATTCATAGCTACGTATGTATGTAAAGATCGAATTGCTTTAACTATTTGAATTTATTTGAAGGTTTGAAGCTTTTTTGGCCAAAAAGTACTCCTCAGAAAAACGATTCGGTCTTGAGGGTTGTGAGATGATGATTCCTGCTTTAAAGGAAATTATTGACGTGTCGACAGAGCTCGGTGTCGAATCTGTTATTATTGGTTTACCACATAGAGGTCGATTAAATACCCTGGCTAATGTTTGCCGAAAACCACTTCATCAAATATTTACGCAATTCGCTGGTCTCGAAGCTGCTGATGACGTATGTTTGTAATAAAATAAATAAAATATTATTTGATTATGTAATGATCATCCTCTAGGGCTCGGGTGATGTGAAATATCATTTGGGAACTTATATTGAGCGTTTGAATAGAGTAACAAATAAAAATATTCGTTTGGCTGTCGTTGCCAATGCATCGCATTTGGAAGCAGTTGATCCGGTGGTACAAGGAAAAACACGCGCAGAACAATTCTATCGCGGTGACAATGAAGGCAAAAAAGTCATGTCTATTCTAATTCACGGCGATGCTGCATTCTGTGGTCAAGGTGTTGTGTATGAAACAATGCACTTGTCAGACCTGCCAGACTACACAACACATGGAACAATTCACGTTGTAGCTAACAACCAAATTGGCTTTACCACTGATCCGCGTTTCTCACGTTCCTCTCCTTATTGCACAGACGTTGCCCGTGTGGTTAATGCCCCGATATTCCACGTTAATGCTGACGACCCAGAAGCTGTTATGCACGTTTGCAAAGTTGCTGCTGAATGGCGTGCAACTTTCCACAAAGATTGTGTTATTGATTTAGTTGGTTACCGGCGCAATGGACACAACGAAATCGACGAGCCGATGTTTACGCAACCATTGATGTACCAAAAAATCCGCAATCATAAGAACTGTAAGTATTAGTTTTTTATCTATCTATACACATTGGCGCAAATTCATAGTCAACCCATGAATAGTGCCAATAGCCGACTATAGTTACAGCCGGCACTAAAATAAAAGTTCATAAACACATTTTTGCCTGTGTATTAGTTAGTATCGACTTTGGTACGTTTTTATAAAGTGATTTGAACGAACAAACCCAAACCTCAAAATATTATATGAGAAATTTAGAGCCGACTATAATTATTTAAAATTACATTTGGCTTATTTTAAATTTCAAGCTGGCTATAAGTTTAAAGTCGACTAAAAGGTGACTATGAATAGCAAAAAGTATATTTTAGGTTATGTAGGTGAATACATTTTTTTATTGTCGGCTTTGTCTGACTAGATTAGATTAGATTAGATTAGATTTTTATTTTATAGCTTAAATATTTGTTACAATGTTAATTACAAAAAATCGGTTGGCATGGCTTTGCCGTCTGCCTGGTTGACAACAAAATTTAACTTTATAAAGTAGAATAAACTCAAATATTATAATATGTTAGGGGAGTACGTTCAAGTATTAGAAATTTCCGTTTAGAATCCGCTCTCGATACTGTAATGCAATCTTGCAGTACCTGGTTAGTTTTGTAACATTTATTTCATTAAGAACCTTTTGGACTTCGCGTTCCGATAGAGTATCGCTTTCAAAGATTTCCCTCCTTGTCTCCCTGAGGATTGGACATCTGCCAAGGAAGTGCAAAACGTCTTCCCTCTCTGCCACACAGGCTACAGAGTATCGGTAGATCATCCCTGTGTGGTATATAATTTAATTTTAGGAGCTCTCCACGTAGCCTCAGCACCGTCGCTATTTCATCAATACTGTGCTCATCACGGAAATAGTTATTCTGTTGTAGATTGTGGCAAAGTCGACTGTATATCATTCTATGCTGCGACCCAAGCGCACTCTCCACAAATTCTGCTCTGGCCTGTTCATCCACACCTGTGATGAGTTGGTATAGTTTCGACTTCCATTCCGTGGTATTCTCGAGATCTAGCTCTACTCCACACCTAGTTGCTAGCTCTATCCATTCCTTGTACCATCCCGTTTTGTGCCGTATTGTATGAAGCGCTGCTTTTTTGGTAGTCGATGGTCTGGCATTTTCAGAACTTTGAGAACGTAATCAACCTGGAGTTTTAGTGTTTTCACGAACAGTGGTGATAGTCCTGTTTCCAACATGAGCATATAATTTGGCGTGTTTGGTGGAAGATGAAATGCTCTCTTTAAGTAGTACCGAAGTAACTTCTCAACTGTCTCATATTGCCTGTATCCCCAAACTTGTGCCGCGTTTAAAAGGGTAGATTCCGACACAGCTTCAAACACTTTATATTTGCTACTATGGGCAATGTTTTTGTTCATGAAGCATTTTCTCCAGACTGTATTGATGGCTGTTTTTGACTTCTCTAGTTTTTCCTTAAGATGTCTTTCCATATTAAGGTTTCTGGTGAGATACACACCAAGGTACTTATACTCCTTTACCACTGCAATTGCTTCTCCATTAAAGTGCCATTTCTCGTTTGAGCAGATTCGGCTTTTGAAGATCATTATTTGCGTCTTGTTCAAATTAACCTCCAGATTCCACATATTACAGTTATCATATAAGCGATTGATCATCAGCTGCATAGATTCGGGCGAGTAAGCCAGCAACACTATATCATCCGCAAACATAAGGGCTTTAACCAGTAGACCCGCATACTCTACTCCTCCAGGCAGCATATTAACTAAGTCTTCAATGAAGAGAGCAAATAAACTCGGGCTCAAAGCAAATCCCTGTCTTACTCCAGACCACGATTGGAACCATTCTGATAAAGTATCGCCATTCCATACAGCAGCTTTAGTATCAGCGTATAGGTTTTGTATAGTTCGACCAAACTTATGTGACATACCCATGCAGTAAAGCTTGTAGAGTAGCGTATTCCGGTCCACTGAGTCGAAGGCGGCCTTAAAATCCACAAAGAGTGCATATAGTTTCTTCTTCCTCAGTAGAAATGACTCTACAACACCCTTTAGGACAAATATATGGTCAAGGTGGAGTAACCTGGCCTAAAACCCGCTTGGTATTCTTTCAGCTGCTTATTTGCGTATATCCATGCTGTGAGTCGACTGTGCAGAACCGCTGTAAAGATTTTGTAAGATGCATTCAGGAAGGAAATACCTCGGTAATTTGCAGGATCCATCTTACAACCCTTTTTGTGGATTGGAAAGATAAGCGCTTCTTTAAACCTATGCGGGATCATTCCATTATCCATGATGACATTGAATAGGTAGGTCAGTCTGTTTTTAACCTCATTGGTGCCATACTTGTAAAATTCAGAAGGGATCCCATCCGATCCTGCTGCTTTGCCATCTTTCAGTCCACTAAGAGCCGCAACAACTTCCTCAAAAGTTATAGGACTATCCAAAATATCGTTCTGGAAGCAGGTGCAGCGTAGTGGAAGCTAAACCTAATGGGCGATGGGTTCCACAACATATAAAAATGTGTTTGGAGGATGTTCGGGTGCAGGTTCCTGTGTATTATGTATCTTCCACCATTTATTCTCCTGGCTACTTTCCAAAATTCTGGAGAGTTACTACATTGAGCCAATCTTCGGGCCTCTAGCTCAAGTTTGTTTTTCTTTTTTTCCCTGCAAAGGGCCCTAAACTCTTTATTAGCTTTAAGATACATATTTTTTGCAGCATCATCGTTGAGGAATCGGAATAATTTTAGCCAAGCGAAGGATACCTGTCTCGCATTTTTACACTCTTTATCAAACCACGATTCCCTAAAATCGTTTTGAGTAGTCCTCCTGCGGTTGCTAGTTTGGTTCAGATCCTTGATAATTCCTTCAATTATACTGAGGTCAACTGTCTGATGTTCTTGTAGTTGTTCATCTAGTTTCCTTCTTAATAAAACACCTTTAGAGTTGCTCCATATTAGCTAAGGGAGGGTACTCATTTCTCTGACATCCATATCGGGAGAAACCGTGTGTGCAAAAGTGACCGCAATTGGAAGGTGATCCGAGTATGGAACTCACTTTATTTCCAGATCCGTTATGTGGGCGCTCCACTCCCCTCCTATAAGGCAGTAATCAATGACGGATGTCCCTTGCCTTCCCACAAACGTGAAGTTACCACCCTTATCGCTTTTGGTCGTTCCATTTAGCAGCCGCAGTCCAAATGAATTACAGAAATCCAGCAGCTTTTTACCTTTTGCATCACAAATTTTATCTTTGTCTGACTATGAATGTGCGCCATTATATGAGAAATTTATAGCCGACTCTAATTATTTAAAGTGACGTTTGGCTCATTTTAAATTTCGAGCTGGCTATAAGTTTAAAGTCGACTATAAGGTGACTATGAATAGCAAAAAGTACATTTTAGGTGAATACATTCTTTTATTGTCGGCTTTACCTGACTATGAATTTGCGCCATTATTTCGTTTGATTTTAAAAACCGTTAAGAAACGTTTTAATGGCTTCTTGAACCTCCTCCACTGTAGTTAATTTGTCTATGTTCCTAATCTCAAGTGTTTTTTTTTTTTTTTTTGTGGTCAAGGCAGCGGTCTCCTTATTTCCTAGAATTGCTTTTGGGGATCGCCCAAAAGTCTCTTTATCCTTTGTCTTCTGACCGAGCTCTGGAAGTCCATCCCGAATTTCGTTTGGCGTACTGTTTTAACGAAAGTTACTGTGTCCTCCGGGTTCGTCTTACACTGCATCTGCATCATTATATCGTATCGCCCTACTTTCTAACCATCGCTTCTGGTCGAGATTTCCGATGCCTCTTCTTCCTAATTTTTCATTGTTTGCCGCTTCTTTAGGTTTCCCTGGGTGTCGTATTTTTTGCGTCAATTGGGTTGTCATTAGTTGCTTGAATTTCTTCTTAAACGTTTGGGTGTAGCTGCTTTCTTGCTCGCCATTTATTGCGGAAGTTCCTTTCTGAGCGAACCTTGCTGGCCTACTTTTTGTGACTCGTTCCATTTTGCCGATGGATGTAGACTTCATTATTTTGTTCGTCCACTTACTTCACTATGGTGCTGGTTGGTGGTCTCTAGATGACTTTTCAGGAACGGCGTTGGTTGAAACTGTGTGCTTATTTGCTTTGTCACTCTCACCTATTGTTATGGCTGGTGACATCCGATTCGCTCTACAACCTTTAGGTTCCACTTCATGTTGTCAAGTGATTCTGATATTTTTTTAGTGCAAGCTCCCTTCATAGATTTGATGACATCTCTACATTTCTGTATCTGCCGTTTAAGAATATCATGTGGCTTATTTTCTTCTGCAATTCTTGAGCGCCGGTTTGTTATATGTGCCTTTTTGTTCCCTGTCGAGAAAATAGGGAAAATATCCCGTGCTGCTGGCAGTGTCACTGGTGGATGTGCCACTCTTACAGAGGCTTTCGCTGTTGCTGGTGGCGTAAGTTGCAGCCTTGAAACCTTCCTGAAAGGGTCACTACTCGGTTTTTTTTCTTTTTCAGCTTCTTCACGTGTAACATTACATTCCATGGCAGCGAAGTGGCTACGTTATTGGGGTCATAGGATGACGACGTCTCGGGGAAGTGTTATTATGCAAGTGTTCCGTTTCAAAGTGAAGTAGTAGTAGTAGCATTGTATTTGTATTCCTAAAGTAATGACAAGGAGGTTTGCATGCTCTGTCATTAGATGCCGCTAGTTGTACTAACATAAGAAAATATCTAAAAATTAGTTGTTTATTTATCGTTCTTAATTACATATGTTTTGTGAAAAGAAAAGAAGCTATTGAACTAATGAATGAATCGGAAAAGAGGGTGAAAAGAGCAAGAGATAGCGTAAAAGCATAGTTGAATTCACGAATTTACTCAATTGCCGTGTGGAGTATATACATATGTATTGATTTACCTTTTAATATGTTTCAGGCTTGGATTTGTATGCTGACAAATTGATCGCAGAGGGCACTGTTACAACTGAAGAAGTTAAATCAGTTCACGATAAATACGAAAAAATTTGCGAAGAAGCGTTTGAACTAGCTAAGAAAGAAACACATATTAAGGTAGGATATACATACAGTATTGTTCGAAACCTAAGCAACTTTTTCCTCTGAATTATTCAAAGTCGAATATTTTTGTACTAATTCGATTTACTACAAAAAGGATCATTTTTATTTACTACATTAAGTACTGAGAAAGTACATACAGTATTGTTCGAAACCTAAGCAACTTTTTCCTCTGAATTATTCAAAGTCGAATATTTATGTATTAATTCATTTTAATAAAAATAACATAATTTTTATTTACTACATTAAGTACTGGGATAGATATAGTAAAAACAAAAATCCAAAATCAATTCATTCAAAATAAATAAAAAATTAAATACAAATTCATCTCAAAATATAGCTGTTCGAAACCTAAGCAACTTCGACGTAAACACAATTGTTCAGCGAGCAACGGTATCTTACGGTACTTTTTTTGATAAATTCATTGCAATTTTACATGCAACGCTTTTTGTTTTAGTTAACTTAAAGCATTTGTCTTATAAAGAAATTCCAATTTAACACTTTTTTTTTTAAATTAATCTATTAACTAATTATGCCGCGTACACAGTATGGAAAAACGTTTCAATCTAAAATTATTGAATGCTGTGGTATGCGTAAATCCCAGATCTCAATTGCTAAAAAGTGTGATATCAACAAGTCTATTATTTCACGGCTTTTTAAGAAATATAGCGCAACTGGGACAACCGGAAAAGCGCATTTCAGTGGACGAACTCGTAAAACATCACGTCGAACTGATAGACAAATTGTCGATTTGATCCAAAAGGACCCTTTTATGTCATCGAGAGACATTGTGAATGAATTGCAACTCAATATGAGTTCCAGCACTGCAAGAAAACGTGTACTTGAAAACCACTTAAAAAGTTATTGGCCATTTAAAATGTTATTGTTAGCAAAGAAGCATTTAAAAATGTAGGTATATTTAAAAGAACTTCAATTTGCTGTCTAGAACTCTAGAATATTAAAATTGTATACATTTGTAAATTAGATTTAGCAAAAGCACATATTAATTAGTCCCCAGACAATTGGAATACTGTTTTAGTTTTAGTGATGAATCGGAGTTCACTTGTTTAATTCAGATGGTATCTGTCACGTTCATAAAGGAAAGAGTCAAAAGCTGAATCCTCGGTATTGCAAAGGTACAGTAAAGCATGGAGGAAAAGAATAATGGTATAGAATTGCTTTTTAGCGTTTGGACTTGGACTATTTCATTAAAAAAAAAATTAATGGATCGATTTGTCTATAGAGACATCTTAAATGTGCAAATGTTACCATACGCCAAATGGAACATGCCACTTCGATGGGTGTTTCTACACCACAATAACCCGAAGCATTCATCGAAAGTGGTCAAAGAGTGGTTATCAACCAATGGGATACAAGTTTTGGAGTGGCCGCCCCGATCCCCGACTTGAATCCCATTGAAAATCTCTTTGGCATCTTAAAGCGTAGAGTTGGGACTCAGCGCTTCAAAAATAGGGATTAGCTCATGACATGTTTGAAAATGAATTGGAAATTGATACCAGCGTCCACAGTTAAAAACCCAATTGAATTTAAGCCCCGTAGATGTGCGAAGGTAATCAGAAATAAAGGTTATCACAATGAATATTAAAAGTTGCTTATGTTTCGAACAGCTGTATTTTGAGATGAATTTGTATTTAATTTTCTATTTACTTTGAATGAATTGATTTTGGATTTTTGTTTTTACTATATCTATCCCAGTACTTAATGTAGTAAATAAAAATTATGTTATTTTTATTAAAAGGAATTAATACATAAATATTCGACTTTGAATAATTCAGAGGAAAAAGTTGCTTAGGTTTCGAACAATACTGTATGTACTTTATTTATATTTATATCCCCTCGTCCGTCAAACCTTGTTAATTTATTTCATTCTTTGAAAGAGATCTAGTAAAATTAAATTAAATTTCAGTACAAGGATTGGATTGATTCTCCATGGTCTGGATTCTTCGAGGGTAAAGATCCCCTTCGAATATGTCCAACTGGTGTTAAGGAAGAAACTTTGGTTCATATCGGAAACCGATTTTCAAGCCCACCACCAAATGCAGCTGAATTTGTTATTCATAAGTATTAATTTCTTAGCGGTGTTTGTGTTGTGTTTGTTATATTAAGATTATTTTTAGAGGATTGCTGAGAGTTTTAGCAGCTCGCAGGGATATGGTAGACAAGCGTACTGTTGATTGGGCTCTCGGAGAAGCTATGGCTTTCGGATCTCTTCTTAAGGAGGGAATTCATGTTCGTCTCTCTGGCCAGGATGTTGAGCGCGGTACATTCTCTCACCGTCATCACGTTTTACACCATCAGTTGGTTGACAAAGCTACTTATACATCACTCTGTCATTTGTATCCGGATCAAGCTCCTTATTCGGTATCAAACAGTTCTCTTTCGGAATTTGCTGTACTGGGCTTTGAGCACGGCTATTCGATGACAAATCCTAATGCCCTAGTCCTCTGGGAGGCGCAATTCGGTGATTTCTGTAACACAGCCCAGTGCATTATAGATCAATTTATTGCAAGTGGACAAGCTAAATGGGTCCGTCAGTCTGGATTAGTTATGCTTCTACCTCACGGAATGGAAGGTATGGGCCCAGAGCATTCTTCGGCAAGGTTAGAACGTTTCCTTCAACTTTCTTCCGACGATGCTGACTACTTCCCACCGGAATCCGAAGAATTCGCTATCAGACAATTACATGATATTAACTGGATCGTTGCAAATTGCACAACTCCTGCAAATTACTACCATATTTTGAGAAGACAAATTGCTATGCCGTTCCGCAAACCACTTATTATTATGACACCAAAATCATTACTGCGTCATCCAGAAGCCAGAAGTACATTCGACGATATGTGTGAGGGAACTGAATTTAAACGCATAATTCCCGATGGAGGACCAGCAGGAGAGAACCCAGAAGTCGTGAAAAAAGTGGTATTCTGTTCTGGAAGGGTGTACTACGACTTGACCAAAACGCGGGCTGACCAGAAGCTGGAAAACGAAATTGCTATCGTTAGAGTTGAACAGGTAATTTAAATATTTGTTAAAGAGAAGATAATCTGAAATAAAATTGTTATATTAATGAATGCACCAGATATCTCCGTTCCCATTCGATTTGGTAAAGGAACAAGCGTCTAAATATAAAGATGCTGAACTAATTTGGGCCCAAGAAGAACACAAAAATCAAGGACCGTGGACATACGTGCAACCTCGTTTCCTCACAGCCCTCAACTCTTGTAGGGATATAAGGTAATTCGTTATATTTCTTTATATATTTCTTTTTTTAAATAGACATACTATACATATACCTACATGTATTACTAGGATTTGTTTTTTCGATTTAATTTAAATTCAACTTGAAATCTGCTGGCATACTACGCCATGTATATTCTCAGCATAGTTTTTTATTTAAAATTAAGTAACAATATCTTCTGGCGTATTTTCCTCCCTTTTTTCTTCTATTAGTATTCAATTTAAAACTGCTGCACAATTCATTGGTGGCATGGCTTATTTATTACAGAGTATTGTTTTTTTTTTTTTTTTGGTTTTGTACTTAATTTATTGTGTGCCGATTTGATAATTAGTTTTGTTTCCGAAATAACTGAATACAAACTGAAAATGTGTTGTTTTTCCAAATGTTTTAATTTTGTTTTGAGCCCACCGTGAAATGTACTTGAACTTATTGTGTTCCAGCCCGAATGGTGAAGATGTTTCCCCATCCATTACTAGCAATCACAATAACCCTAGTGCTAACAGTGCATCGTGGTTGAGTCGTGTGTTCGTCCAAAACCAGTCATCTACACAAAACACCAACGATTCATATAATGCCAAACACTTCGATTTGAAATTCGATTCACGCAAAGATTTTAATAGACCCTCAGATGGAAATGCTGCTAAGTCCTGTAACACAAAAATTGGAAGAAAAATTAGGTGAGGGTCGGGGATCTAAATCGCAATAATTCGATTTTTAATTGGATGTTTTTCGCAAATGAAAATACCTTCGTATTTCATTTGGCTTATAAAAAGAAATATTAATGCATTTAACCCTGTTTCTTTTTTTTTTGTAATTTCGTTCACCTTATCTTACACTTTTGTTTTTGAGATATGTTCTCATTTTTATTTTTGTGATAGTATCGTACATAATCATCAGTTGTATTAATGAAGTGCATTTAAATCTAGTTAATATCAGAGGAAATGGTTTATATGAAGTGTGCGGGGATGTTATGTTAATACCATCAGAATTGGTTCATTTCGTTATCTTATTTTTCATTAAATAAGTTATTACCGACATGAAATCCCCACTCATAATGTTTAAACGCTTTCCAAAATATGTACAGTATATACAAAACTAACAGTTCATAATTTTCACTTTTAATTTTAATTACATATCCCTTAGTTTTTGTTTTGAGTTTCTAATAATATACATACATACATGCTAAGTAAATAAGTAAACGTTAACATTGTTGAATAGAATGTCAGATTATTTAGACTAGTATCATATTGGTTGTACATAATTTGGATTAATAAACTAGGGCAATACCAAGATCATTGTATAAAGTGTCATAGTAAATAGCTCATCATTTCTACAATATACAATGTGTAAATTACTCGTATCTTTTGTGCTTGAATGTTAAAGTGCGTTTAATGAATGTTCAGATACGAGATGTTCTAAGTGAATGCGTTCAAAATTTTTTTGTAATATAAAAAATTCCACTAACCGAATTTCAGACATGTGTAGGTGCATATGTATAAAGGAAATCAAAAATTACCTTCCTTGCAGGTTTCCAGTCGAATTTTTTGTGGCAAAAACTTTAATTTTTGAACACACATATTAATGTATTAACATAACCAGCTAACAGTATATTTAGAGTAGAGTAGAGATTGTTATAAATGGATTTTGTGTAATTAATTGGTTTGATCAAATCGGAGTAAAGTGTACTCTATTAAACGGGCTTGCGGTCAGTCTAAGGAACTTTATTCTTCTATATAAAATAATCTTTTGAAAATCTTAGAATAATTCAGAAATTATGGTTTCTTTCATACGTTTCTATTGCACCCTATTTTTTTTTATTATTACCGTGGCTCTACCTAATACATAAATTAGTTTTTGTTTTCGATCGAATTCTCATATACAGTATTGTTCGAAAGCTAAGCAACTTTTTCCTCTGAATTATTCAAAGTCGAATATTTATGTACTAATTCGATTTAATAAAAAAATTATCATTTTTATTTATTACATTAAGTACTGACATAGATACCCCGTTTATATGACAACTCACTGCGGCTGAATCGATGCGCTTTGGTTCAATCCGCTCATATAAACACCACTAAGAACCGTATTGAAATACTCAATCCGCATTCGTTTATTCCTGTTTATAAACCGCATTGAAAATTTGAAACCGAAATAAACACTTTCAAATCGCTTTGAACCATTTTACTCTCTCGCGCTCTCATCATTCTCTTGTCTGTCATCTAATGTCAGGCAATTAAATTTTTAATTAATTCATTTTTATTTTATCAGTTCAATCAGCTGTTTATTAAACTCTCCATTTTCTCACGTTTATTTTGGATTCGGTTTTAAATAATTTCACGTAAACACCAACCTTTCTATGCGGATTGAACCAATGCGCACCGATTCAATGCGCATTGAGTTGTCATATAAACGGGGTAAGATATAGTAAAAACAAAAATCCAAAATCAATTCATTCAAAATAAATAAAAAATCAAATACAAATTCATCTCAAAATACAGCTGTCGCGAAACTTAAGCAACTTCGACGTAAACACAATTGTTCAGCGAGAAACGATATCTTACGGTAGTTTTTGTTAAATTCTTTACAATTTTATATGCAACGCTTCTTGTTTTAGTTAACTTAAAGCATTTGTCTTATAAATAAGTTCCAATTTAACCTTTTTTTTCAATTAATCTATTAACTAATAAAGCCGCGTACACAGTATTGAAAAACGTTTAAATCTAAAATTATTGAATGCTGTGGTATGCGTAAATCCCAGATCTCAATTGCTAAAAAGTGTGATATCAACAAGTCTATTATTTCACGGCTTTTTAAGAAATATAGAGCAACTGGAACAACCGGAAAAGAGCATTTCAGTGGACGTACTCGTAAAACATCACGTCGAACTGATAGACAAATTGTCGATTTGATCCAAAAATCTCAATTGCTAAAAAGTGTGATATTAACAAGTCTATTATTTCACGGCTTTTTAAGAAATATAGAGCAACTGGAACAACCGGAAAAGCGCATTTCAGTGGACGTACACGTAAAACATCACGTCGAAATGATAGACAAATTGTCGATTTGACCCTTTTATGTCATCGAGAGACATTGTGAGTGAATTGCAACTCAATGTGAGTTCCAGCACTGCAAGAAAACGTGTACTTGAAAACGACTTAAAAAGTTATTGGCTATCTGAAATGTTATTATTAGCAAAGAATCATTTAAAAATATAGGTCTTTTTTAAAAGAACTTCAATTTGCTGTCTAGAACCCTAGAATATTAAAATTAAAACATTTGTATATTAGATTTAGCAAAAGCACATATAAATTAGTTCCCAGACAATTGGAATACTGTTCATTTTAGTGATGATTCGAAGGTCAACTTGATTAACTCAGATAGTATCTGTCACGTTCATAAAGGAAAGGGTCAAAAACTGAATCCTCGGTATTGCAAAGGCACAGAAAAGCATGGAGGGAAAGAGTAATGGTATGGACTTGCTTTTTAGCGTTTGGACTTGGACTATTTCATGAAAAAATATAAATTAATGGATCGATTTGTCTACAGAGACATCTTAAATGAGCAAATGCTACCATACGCCGAACGGAACATGCCACTTCGATAGGTATTTCAACACCACAACAACCCAAAGCATTCATCGAAAGTGGTCAGAGTGGTTACCAACCAAGAGGATACAAGTTTTGGAGTGGCCGCCCCGATCCCCGGACTTGAATCCCATTGAAAATCTCTTTGGCATCTTAAAGCATAGAGTTGGGACTCAGCGCTTCAAAAATAGGAATTAGCTCATGACATGTTTGAAAATGGAATGGAAATTGATACCAGCGTCCACAATTAAAAACCAAGTTGAATCTAAGCCCCGTAGATGTGCGAAGGTAATCAGAAATAAGGGTTATCACAATGAATATTAAAAGTTGCTTAGGTTTCGAACAGCTATATTTTGAGATGAATTTGTATTTGATTTTTTATTTATTTTGAATGAATTGATTTTGGATTTTGGTTTTTACTATATCTATCCCAGTACTTAATGTAGTAAATAATAATTATCTTATTTTTATTAAAAAGAATTAATACATAAATATTCGACTTTGAATAATTCAGAGGAAAAAAATTGCTTAGGTTTCGAACAATACTGTGAATATTCGACTTTGAGGAAAAGTTGCCTAGGTTTCGAACAATACTGTATGTATGTACATAGTTGAGTTCACCTTATTTAATAGGTAGCCTTATATAATGTAATATGATGTTTTAAATAAAAAACTAACACCAACACTAAATGATGAGCTTAGCCTGTTGATGCATACTTTGCTCTGCTAGTGGTTGTTGGTTGTATTAAGCACACAACGACACAGATCTTACAGTAAGAACAAAAAGAAGGGTAATTTAACTTCTCGTGGCATTATTATTACTTATAGTATACTTCTGTACTTAAGGTATAAATTAGGTTATGCTCAGTTTAATGATAGCTCACCGATGGCAATATCAATTCAGTTAGAATTTTTTACAATCATTTTCTTTTGACAATCTTTAAGAATTATTTTCTTATCCATTAGTCGACTATATCCGTGATTTAGGGCCCAAACTAAACAAATTATGTTGCTTCCATTAGTAAATTATTAGGTTCGTCATGCATATTGATCTTATTGCATATGATGTTACATTTTGTGGAGAAACCAGTCATTTTAAACACTTCTTGATCAAATTATTTATTTGAAGTTTAAAAGTTGCTAAATAGTTTGAAAGGGCCATTTTTCTTCCTTTATAAAATTATTAGTTTGTTCAATTTTTTTTAAACTGTTTAGTTTTATTTCATTGTTTTAAATGAATTTACTAAAGAACTGTAATTTTAAGGAATAATGTGTGTGCACGCTTTTTTTACAGTAAATTACTTTGCATGTCTTTTATTGAAATAAAAAATGAAATGCGCCAAGAAATATAAAGAACCTTTTTTGTTTTTGTTACGAATTGGCTACACAATTATAATCCACCCCATTCTTGGCTGTTTTAAAATCTAGCAATCCAAAATCGCTGTGTTTACCATTCATATAACATACATTCATTTAACATAAGGCATGTTTCCAAATAAATATATCTCAAATATTTGTCTTTTTTTTTTTCTTTTTCTTTTTATTTTTATTGTACGAAATAAATTTTACACATCATGGATGACATCACACAGCTATGTAGGCCGCCCGACTGGAGCATCGACCGCCACTGGATCAAAGGCACAGCATACCCGCGAACTAAATGCTCTGTTAAATGATGCTATGTCAATCTAGATATGTCAAATGTTTGCTGAAAACTAAATAATGTAAAACTCATAGCAGTGTTAGATATAGCTGACTCAAAGTTTATAGTATATGACCACAACGGTTTTCGTTTGTTATAAACAAAGGCGTTACTTTATTATTTATTAACTTATTATCTCAGTCGAGGTTAGATTGTTGTTATTAATTTTCCTACAGTTCACAAAGAATCGGTTTAAAGTTTATGGACATGTATTTAATTTTGTTTTGTTTAGCGAGAACCCTTAAATTACTTGGGTGGTGTTTGAATGCGAGTTTTGCTTCTAAACTAATATATTTAAATTTGTGTTAAAATAGAATGTAAACAATAAAATCTTGATATTTAAAATGCTCTTAAAGAGTTCTAAACCAATTATATACCTAACCGAAATATTTTTGATAAGCTCAGAATCTACTTTTGTTTCATTCAACTGTGACTAATAAAAACAAAACGTATATCGCAACCGTATTTGTTTTCAAAAAAAAAACTAATTTCATAGTATCGGGTAAAGCTTCTTTGTGTTAGCACTGTAAGATAATATCAAAGCGAAAAATATATGTATGTGAAAAAGATACAAATTTTGCGTACTAACTGAAAACGAAATGTTAAAAAAAGATAGTAGCCCCTGGTTTGTTATAAAGTACACACACAACTAAAACGTGATAAAGATCGATATTGATTTTTTTAATGTAATGATTGTTATTTATTATTAGAAATTAACAAAAAAAAAAAAAAAAATGCACTTACTATTATACCATCATATTTTTTTATTTCTATTGAAATAATGAATAGAAAAATGCCTATATACCAACAATTCTATACTTGCACCAAATGAATTAAATAAAACCAACTCAAATAAATTTCGATTCCATTTATCAATGCAGCCGTGGATTTCAGGTTCACATTATCAGCAGAACCAGGTGCGTATTAGTTCTAGCGAAGATAATAAAGGGTGACCCAGTTACTAGTTTTTGACACTGTTAGGTCTATCGCGGCGAAACAATTCACAAGAACACAGTATCATATCTTCGCGGTACGAAATGAACTTTTTTACAAAGTGAGTGCTGTTGCCGAAACAGTGAGAATTTTTAAAAGAAATTCAGATAGAAAAAATTAACCAACCGTGCCGCAAGCTTGTGAAGAAAGTGAAATACTCATGCCGATTATGGAATCCGTCGGATCAGATGCGGCGGGAGTTATCCTCCATTTTTAGTTTCTCGTATTACTGAAAACCTCGGTAAGAAAGTGAACGGCTGTCGGTTATAAAATTGTCATTACCGAAAATCCAGTTTATTCGCACTCCATACAAAGTTTGATGAATTTCACCCGCGCGAAAATACCTGTGGATGGCAAGCGAATGCAATCAAAAATCACAAATGATTTAATGCTAAAAATGGAAAATAAATAAAAAACAAATTGAAATTAGATCAGTACCATTCTGGCAAACGCCGCGTATAGACGTGTGACTTCGTAGTGCGAGAGTGAAAAAAAAACTTTGTTTACACTTAAAGTGTCAATTTTCTGCCGCCCACGCGGCATTTAAGTGCCGGTGCACACTTGCGTTTGCCTAATGCCGATTCTTTCGAGCGTGAAAAACACGCAAGTGTGCATTGAATTTGAAAAACTGCGGTGCCGCTGCGTGCACGCGCGTTAAAAAACGCAAGTGTGCACCGGCACTAATACTTTACTTCAAGTGAATCAATTCAATCACAATCAATTTTTCGGTGAAAAGAAACTTTTTTTCAATCCAAAATGAAAGTGGGTACGGAACCCCCTAATAAAACCCGGTTTTTAGACCCCGAGTTCTTTCTTAACCGGAATACAAAAATTAAAAGAAAATTACTGACTCTGATTATTTTACCATCAGTAAAACTGTTTTCTGATTTGACACTTGAAAATGCGATTGTGGTGTGGAAACAAAAATCCAAGGAATAAAAAATTATAAATAAATACTATTTTGGTTTTACTTAAAGCTTTTGTTTTGCAATATTTTGCATACCAATGTCGTGTTTCATTTATTTTATTTATAAAGTTCAACCTTTTTTTAGTACATATTCACATTTATTTCCATTAAAATTTTCTTGTTTTGGTCGCATGTTTTGTGTAATGATCTGTATATTCTACGTGTGCCAGATGTTAGTTCATCATTTGTTTGTTTCTGCACTCTCAACGTTCAAAGTTTTTGGTAGTGACCAGGTCAACTCTGTGCCATCGCCATTCTTTTGAACTTTTGCCGCCTCTTCTTCTCCCGTTTGCATTGCATTGCATTGCATTCTGTCCAGTTTGGTTTTGGCCGAAAATAAGATCGATCCAATGGTGGATGTTATGCCGCACTATTTCTGATTCCATTTGTTTGTTTCTGCAATTTCAACGTTCAAAGTTCTTGGCAATACAAAAAAAAATGCTAGCCAACCCCACAGCAGAAGCACCAGACCGGCAGCGATTTTCTCGCGGAGCTGATTCGATCCGCTCGTTTTCAATGATCAAGTGAAAAGGTGTTCACATTACCAACAAGTGGACGATTCCCTTCGAACGGATTCAATGATACAGATTATCGAAATTTCGTGAATCATTCCCCCCGGCGGATTTAATGATAGGGGTAAATATTCCCGCTATATTGTTATTTCAGGAATGGAAAAGATAGGTGAAAACTTCCGACTTTTTAGAACCCATTCCAGATAAATCGCGGCTTAGAATATATCTCAAAAGACGTTCTGGACGTCAAGGCCATGCGGTCAGGTGACCTGTTGGTCAAAGTCTCTAACCTTATCACAGCTTACAAATTCTTTAAAGCCAAGTTAGTCGATTCCATCCCAGTAAAAGTAACTTCCCACATTGGGCTTAATTCGGTTCAAGGTAGGATTTTCTCCCGCTATTTGGTTGACATACCCAAAGAAGATCTACTGAAAGAGCTTAAGAAATCCAAAGTAATGGAAGTCAAGAAAATAATTAAAAAGGAAAACAACTTTCGTCGACCTGCAGGTATAAAAATGTTGGTGGGTAAACTGCAACCTAGAAGAATACATCCCAAACCTGATGAGGTGTATCTCCTACCAAAAATTGGGACACACAAAAAATCGCTGTACAAACGCGGCGACCTGCTAAAAATGTTGCTTCCCTCCACCGCATGACGGATGTACACATGTATTTGTATTCTGTGTAAACTGCAAAGAAGACAACCATACTTCATACGATCCTGCTTGCCCATCATTCCTTATTTATAAGTCGGTCAACAAAATCAAAGCCGATAGACGCTGCACGGTTCGTGAGGTCTGGCAAATCTTTAACGATAATCCCGGCCTACATCAACTGCCAGCTCCCAAAAAAACTAGCGGACCAAACCCCACTATGGCTGACGTCATAAAGAGCCGCATCTCAACCAAGAAGAACACCCAAAACATATTCATATCAACCCCATCACAACCCACTACCCATACACTCTATCTTCCCACAATCCAACACCAATCAGGCTTACTAATAAAAAATAATATCCCAACATCTTCTCACATAACATCCTCTAATCAGCTTATTCATCAAACACTTACAATCCCAGGGAAAAGACCTTTAATCATCATTAACATATATAGAGAGCGAGATGTTATAGTAACACCTGACCACCTTGAAGACATCCCCAACATAAATAACTCCCAACATCTCATAATGGGAGACTTCGATGCCTCCAATACTATATACATACCAATACCCCCTTTTCCACGAAAAACACATTCACCGCTCATCAGAACAAGTACATATAAAAAAACATACAACTCGCTTTGCAGCAAGCTGGGACTTATATGAAACCAAATTTCATGCACTCTCATCTGCATCGCCGATTTCTCCAAACATCAACAAGGAAGCCGCAAGGATAAAAAAAAAATCATCAGAACAGCCGCAGCTAGAACCATTCCTATAACGAAACAAAACAGGAATACGAACCTCATCTGGCTTACACAAGAGATTAGTAAGTTAGTTAAAGAAAAAGAACTATCTTGGTCTAGAGTACGTCAAAGCCCCACAACGATTAACTGTTTACAGTATAGAAAGTTAAGTGCGAAAGTTCGAAGAGAATGCATTCAAGCTTAGCGACATTCCTGGGATAAGTTTGTGAACACCATGGACCTGACAATAGACTCAAAGACTTTACGGGACCGGATAAGGTCTCTACGATCCAATAGACCCCCTGACAATTTCCGCTCAATCTTAGAAAATGACATTCTACAAAATAACCCACAGATCATAGCTAATACTTTTTCAGAGAAGTGGAAGAACTACAGCGCTGACCATTCTTACCCTAGTAGGTAACGTCATTCGGAAAAAATTAAACTTCAATATTAACGACCTTCCTACCACCGAACATCATACAAGTTGTCTAACAGACAGAATAACAACAATAGAGCTCAGCATGACTCTTAAAATGGCCAAAGGAAATACGCCAGGCAAAGATAAAATAACATACAAAATAATATCGCCCTATCTCACTTCTCCCCGTTCTCAAAGATTTTTGAAAAAATCATTGCAAGACGAATAGTTTGGGTCATAGAAGATAAATTAAGTTTAGCGCAACATGCATTTAGACCTAACAGGGGTGTTTACTCACTACTCCACCTCTTAGAACATAGAATAGTAGAAAATCTAGCAGCAGCCAAGCACAACATCTTGCTCTCCGTTGACTTATGTCGATTTCGATTGGGCAAAAAAAGCACTTTTTTATCTCGAGCAATTTTTATCGCTCTAGTACAATTTTCATTTTCTAACCTACCAAAAAAGCTTTTTTTTTTTGCTCTAGATCAATTGTTGTGAATCTCGGATTCAGCTCGAGATTTACACCTACTTGCACTAACGCCAGCAGATTTTATATGAAATGTCAACGCAGTACATCAAAATAAATATCAATCAACAAAAATAATTATCAGAAACTGTGTACAATATTTAGAAAATATAAAGAAAGTGTTTTGAAATTGTATTTATTATTTTTCTGTTTCTTATTTATTTTCTTTTACGAACAAGATCTGAAATGTCATACTGATACAATTGCAGAATAACAGATCAATCTCGTTTGTTTTCCAACCAGCACGGAAAATCTGAAATCTGAGAGCAAAATCTGAAAAGCCCCATCGAAAACGACATTAGAAAAGGCGTTTGAGCGAGTAACAGCAGCCCCAGCTTCATCAGTGGGGGATTCCAGAGAGATCGTAAAGGTAGTATTGTCATTTCTCACAGGAAGAAGCTTCAGTGTAAAGCGATGTACACACCAGCCGTGTTTTATTATCCCCGTGATCTGATCCGGATCAGATCAACAAATAAGTTTGTGTGCATTACAACAACAATCCGAGATATTAGCCGTGTTTTATTATCCCCGTGATCTGATCCGGATCAGATCAACAAATAAGGTTGTGTGCATTACAACAACAATCCGAGATCTTGCTTCTTGTCAAGATCAGTTTTCGTGATCCAAAAATTAAAAAATTAGTTCGACTATTTCTCACTATGGTGCACTTTCGTTTGTGAATGTTGCTGTATTATCGACAAAACGCCAAGGGTAAATGTTGCCAGATAACATAATGATATCTTGGCAGTCTGTCATTACTCATTGCCATAACTTTTACTATGTAGTCTCAGTGTTTCCAAGAACATAGGCGGTGCACCAGTCTCTAGATGCAGCATATAATTAGGCGTAGCACTTGGTAAACGAAATATTCGCTTTAAGAAATACCTAAGAAACTTTTCTATTTCAACAAAGGAACAGTATCCCCACACCTGCGCTCCATATAAAAGAACTGAAGCTGCAGTTGTGCGAAAGAGTTTCTGCTTCGAGCTATGGCTTAAATACTTGTTGTTGATGCAGCGACCCATACCGATGAGATTGCTCGTTTGGCTTCAGATAGTTTGGTTTCTAGATGTTTCTTCATATTCAAGTTCGAAGACACCAAAATTCCTAAGTATTTGTATTCGCGAACAACTTCCACCATTTCTTCTTGATACGTCCATCTTTCACTTTGAGAATATCTGCCACCGCCGCCTCTGAACACCATTACCTTCGATTTATTCAAGTTCACGCTAAGGTTCCAGTATTTGCAGTAAACGCTGAGCCTATTCATCATTAGCTGCAACCCATCTACAGTGTCGGAAAGAAAAACGATGTCGTTTGCATACTTAAGAGCCGGAATTTGTATGTTGCCAAACTCGATTCCACCTTTTACAGTATCTGATATGTCGTTGATGAAAAGGATAAACAGTAACGCACTTAAGATACATCCTTGCTTCACTCCCATCGTTGTTGTGAATTCTCCAGAAATGGACTCCCCATCCCATACATACGCCACATTATTTGCATATATTGTTCTTAAAATGTTGATTATTTTCGTTGAGAAACCTATATTATACAGTTTGTAGATCAGAGCATCGCGCGCTATGGTGTCGAAAGCCGCTCGAAAGTCAACGAAAAAGGCATATAGTTTTTTATGTTTCTGTTTATATATCTCCTCAATATTAAGTAATGCAAATATTTGATCGACTGTCGAGTAATTCTTTCTAAATCCTGCCTGAAACTCCTGCAAAACTTTTTTATTTTCAACCCAGCAGGTAAGTCTGTTGTATATAAGGGCGGCAAACAGCTTGGCAGAGGTGTTCAGGAAAGATATTCCTCTGTAGTTTGTAGGATCGTTATAGTCACATTTTTTGTGCAGTGGATAGATAATTGCCTTTTTAAAACTTTCTGGAATATTTGCTGATTCAAAGATTCTATTGAATTCCCCTGTAAGCGCAGACATGAATTCATATGTGCAGTTTTTATAGAACTCGTATGGAATTCTGTCATCTCCGGGAGCCTTTCTCGTTTTTGCTTTATTAATGACTTCTTTGATTTCTTCTAATGAGAACGGGGTATCTAGGAAGTCATCGATAATTAGTGGAGCTGCATATTGGGGTGGTGGTGATATCTGTGGGGAATTAAGCAGATTGTTAAAGTGGTCCATTAGCTGCGTTGCTTTAAGCGACGAGGCGATGCTATTCGTTTGTCCGTTTATATATTTTACAGCTTTCCAAAATTCCGCTGAAGATGTGGAGTTGTTTATAATAGCAATACGTTGCTGTTCAAATGCTGTCTTTTTTTCATAGCAAATGCGTTTGTAGTTCTTATTTGCTTCGCCATAAAGTGTCTTAAAGATGCTGGTATTATATTCCCTAAAAAGTTTTAGGAGTTTGAAAGAGTTATTTCTAGCTCCCAGACACTCATAATCAAACCACTTTTGTTTTGGGATTTTATTTTTTCTTATGGGCAAGTTCGGATCTGCTTTTTTAATCATTCTCGTAAGGGCATCGACATCCGGTAAAATATCCACTGTGTGCAATCGCTCAAGTTCAGCATTTAATTTACTGTGATACATATTTCGCGTTCCGTCATTCCACACTAGTTTTGGTAAGAGTCCTAATTGCCTTATACTCCTCTCATTCGTAGGCCTAGATACCAAACAATTAACTTCGAGTGGCATATGGTCCGAGAAAATCTCCATGCCTATCCGAAAATCACTAAGGAGGAAGTTCCAATTTCCAGAGATGCAACAGTAGTCAATTACTGAGCATGCCTTTCCACGGATAAATGTGTAATCTCCGCAATAATCGCCTTCACAACTTCCATTTAGAATACTGCAGTCGTATGCATCCGCAAGATCAAGTAATTTTCTATCCTTATGGTCACAAATTGCGTCTTTGGAAGTGCGGTTTATGCGCATTGTGGGTATTTTGTAACCGCTCACAAAATTATTTTGAGAAAGTCCTAGCCGACCATTAAAGTCACCAATGAGCATCAAATTTGTTTCCCTTAAGTTCTGTAGTACTTCCTTAAGATTTTCATAATCGCGTTGCCAGTGACTAACATTCAAATAAATGGGAATTATGAATAACACGCTGTTATTCGTTCTAACATCGAGGACATACGATTCTTCCACTCTTTTAAAATTAACCTCTGCGTTATAAGACCCTTTCGATAACCATACAATTCTCCACCACTTCCTCTCCCAAATGTTGACGATTTAATTGCAGGTATCCACTTTAATTCGTAATTTAAAAATATTTTTTCAAATCTCTTCTCTTCATTTTCTAATACATGGGTTTCGTACAATACAAAGATGTCGAATTTTTTGACATAATTAAAAAAGTTTGTAAATAATAATTTATTCTTTAATCCAGCTACGTTATAACTTAAAATACTTAATTTAATATTATTTCTATTCTGGTAGACTTTGTGTCAGATCCGGATCAGATCAACAAATAAGTTTGTGTGCATTACAACAACAATCCGAGATATTAGCCGTGTTTTATTATCCCCGTGATCTGATCCGGATCAGATCAACAAATAAGGTTGTGTGCATTACAACAACAATCCGAGATCTTGCTTCTTGTCAAGATCAGTTTTCGTGATCCAAAAATTAAAAAATTAGTTCGACTATTTCTCACTATGGTGCACTTTCGTTTGTGAATGTTGCTGTATTATCGACAAAACGCCAAGGGTAAATGTTGCCAGATTAGAATATAAAAATATTATTGGCAATCCAAATATCATTAATGTTATTTTGTTCGAATAAATTAATTTTTATGCTCATAGTCATAATGATATCTAAGCGATGTGAAACTGAAATTATAGCTGCAAAATATTATTCTCATTCGGTATCTGTTAATCAAAATTAACAATTTCGTCCTAAAAAATAAAACAAGCGCATTCAATTTTCATTTAAAAGAAAATATTCATTCGCATGGCAACTTCGCACTAAATGTCGAAAATTAACTTAGCTTGTACAATCACCACAATTGACATCTGTCATCTGTAGAGGAAAAATTGTGCAAAAAGATCTCCTGCAAAACTTATACAAAAGAGAACACAAAACGTGAAAATATTTGGTAAACAACTGAAAAAAGTGTAATCTAAGAGGCCGCATCCTCAAATAAAGTGGTAACTCAGAGTAAGTTGTAGCATTTAAGTCCATACCTGGTAAAACTAAAATCCATCACAAAGCTAACCTCACTAAATGAGCAAAAGAGCCGTATCGGAAACTTCTCCAGAACATCATAGGAACGAAAAACGTCGCCCAAGTTTCAGTTGTAATAAGATTAACGCGGAAATGGATAAATTAACTGGCATCAGCATTGAAACCCTAAAAAAATTGCTCGATAAAAAAAACAAAGAACTAGTTCAGGAACTTCCATCAAAATCCGACTTTCAGCTTCTATGTGCAGAGTTATCCGGCTTAAAGATCCGCCAAGATGAAATATCGGAAAGAGTAGTACAACTAGAGAAGCGAAATGAGTTTCTAGAAATTCAGCTAGATAAGCTTATACAGAAAAATACTGAGTCCAACGTCGTGGTGCACTTACCTGCTGAACCGAACACCGACATGCAGGAAAAAGCAAAATCCATCTGCGCCGGATTGTTGGACAAGAACGAAACATCCAACATTGTGGAGTCTGCGAACAGCGTCCGAACTAAAGCTCCACACAGTTCTACGATCATTGTAAAGATGTCGTCACTAAAAGGAACCAAAATAAGCATTCACAAAGATCTACCACTAAATGTGGGAAAAAGAGCAAAACTAGTACCAATTATGCAAGTCTTACGCAGAAAGAAGACTGAGGTCAAAACTGTCTTAAGAGACGATAAATTGTACGTCGCGGATAAACAATTCACTTGGGATTTCGCGAAAGGGTTGAAATGCGGCGAAAAATGCGGGTTTGAAGTTTTAAAGAATTTAGTTGGAGACATTTTACAACCGAAACAATTTATGAATGAACTTGTAAACAATGCTCGTGAAACGTCAAATATGTCACAAAATGTCAATGCTGCCAGCGCTATCAAAAAAAAAATGTGATTGCTAAGAACCGTTTGGGTGGACACGCAAGTACGTCTTCACATAAAGCTTGATACACAAAAGTCTACCAGAATAGAAATAATATTAAATTAAGTATTTTAAGTTATAACGTAGCTGGATTAAAGAATAAATTATTATTTACAAACTTTTTTAATTATGTCAAAAAATTCGACATCTTTGTATTGTTCGAAACCCATGTATTAGAAAATGAAGAGAAGAGATTTGAAAAAATATTTTTAAATTACGAATTAAAGTGGATACCTGCAATTAAATCGTCAACATTTGGGAGAGGAAGTGGGGGAGAATTGTATGGTTATCGAAAGGGTCTTAATTACGCAGAGGTTAATTTTAAAAGAGTGGAAGAATCGTATGTCCTCGATGTTAGAACGAATAACAGCGTGTTATTCATAATTCCCATTTATTTGAATGTTAGTCACTGGCAACGCGATTATGAAAATCTTAAGGAAGTACTACAGAACTTAAGGGAAACAAATTTGATGCTCATTGGTGACTTTAATGGTCGGCTAGGACTTTCTCAAAATAATTTTGTGAGCGGTTACAAAATACCCACAATGCGCATAAACCGCATTTCCAAAGACGCAATTTGTGACCATAAGGGTAGAAAATTACTTGATCTTGCGGATGCATACGACTGCAGTATTCTAAATGGAAGTTGTGAAGGCGATTATTGCGGAGAGTACACATTTATCCGTGGAAAGGCATGCTCAGTAATTGACTACTGTTGCATCTCTGGAAATTGGAACTTCCTCCTTAGTGATTTTCGGATAGGCATAGAGACTTTCTCGGACCATATGCCACTCGAATTTAATTGTTTGGTATCTAGGCCTACGAATGAGAGGAGTATAAGGCAATTAGGACTCTTACCAAAACTAGTGTGGAATGACCGAACGCGAAATATGTATCACAGTAATTTAAATGCTGAACTTGAGCGATTGCACACAGTGGATATTTTACCGGATGTCGATGCCCTTACGAGTATGATTAAAAAAGCAGATCCGAACAAAAGTGGTTTGATTATGAGTGTCTGGGAGCTAGAAATAACTCTTTCAAACTTCTAAAACTTTTTAGGGAATATAATACCAGCATCTTTAAGACACTTTATGGCGAAGCAAATAAGAACTACAAACGCATTTGCTATGAAAAAAAGACAGCATTTGAACAGCAACGTATTGCTATTATAAACAACTCCACATCTTCAGCGGAATTTTGGAAAGCTGTAAAATATATAAATGGACAAACGAATAGCATCGCCTCGTCGCTTAAAGCAACGCAGCTAATGGACCACTTTAACAATCTGCTTAATTCCCCACAGATATCACCACCACCCCAATATGCAGCTCCACTAATTATCGATGACTTCCTAGATAGCCCGTTTTCATAAGAAGAAATCAAAGAAGTCATTAATAAAGCAAAAACGAGAAAGGCTCCCGGAGATGACAGAATTCCATACGAGTTCTATAAAAACTGCACATATGAATTCATGTCTGCGCTTACAGGGGAATTCAATAGAATCTTTGAATCAGCAAATACTCCAGAAAGTTTTAAAAAGGCAATTATCTATCCACTGCACAAAAAAGGTGACTACAGGATCCTACAAACTACAGAGGAATATCTTTCCTGAACACTAAGGATGTGCAAAAAGTAATTATTCGATATTTATTATTCGTTACTTGAAATGAGTACACGTAACGAATACTCATTTTTCAGTATCCGGTATTCAGTAATCATATTCAACTCGGCTGTATTCTCATAATTCACACACGCTATCCGTTTCTTTTCTCTGTTGGTTCGTGTCATTGGTTTTGATTACTAGGTACTCAAAATACTGCAAAAAGTATATGAGTACTGAATACTGATACGCGAAAAGTAATCAAATGAGTATTTGAGTACTTTTCATTTGTGGATTGTGGTGTGTATTGCAGTGACTCAGGCAGATACAGAAAATAAATTCACATATTATATAAGTATGTATCATGTATGACTGTAGGTAGTTAGCTTTTGTCTATTTTGGAGCTACAAGGTGTTGAAAAAAATTACTATGGGGAAAGGTTCATTGGTCCATGTTATGAAAAAAAACGTATGGGAGGGGCGGTCCATCTTCAACACCCATGGAGCTACAGGGTGCTGAAAAAAGTTATTATGGAGAACGATCCATTGGTCTATGCTAAGAAAAAAAACGTAGGGGAGGGGCGGTCTATCTTTAACATCCACGGAGCTACAGGGTGCTTAAAAAAGTTCCTTCAGAGAAGCTGGTACCAACAATTATTCAATTATAATTTCTGATGCATTAAGTCCAGAGCAACCAAAGTGGGCTTGTTCGATAGACAATTATTGAATGTTTAGTACAGTTACCCGCGGTTTTTACCATGGCATTTCATTTTCGAGTTATTGGTCTTCAAACACTACTTTTTTACATTTTTTTTAGTAAATTTTTGTGAAAATCGCATTTATCTCGGGAAGTGTGCTTATAATTACATAATTTTATTTTGCATTTTGGTGCGCCATAATGATACCTACAAGCCCACTATACAAAGTTTTTACCTGGGGCATATAGTTTTCCATGTACATATGTATAAAAGTATTTCAGCACAAAGAAAAAATTTCTATCAAATGCTATGAGTCTGACAACGTCTGGCAATGAATTTGTAGATTTTTTGTCAACAGTCATCTACCAACCGTGTGAACTGACAATTTTTCATCTGACAATATTGTCAGAGAAAACATTGTCAGAGTATTGTCAGGCCAACCGCCTGACAATAAATTGTCAGGAATTGGGACAAAACCTGGCAACCGTGTGAACTGGCAATTTAACATTGTGAGGTAGTTTGTCATTGTCAGTTCATTCGCAGCTAATTGTTAGCACATTTATAGACCTGACAATATTGTCAGATCTGGCAATCGTCTGAACACAGCTTTAAGCTACCTCCCAAAAATTTTTTTTTTTCAATATGAATTACATTACATTACATTACTATTACATTCCATTACATAAGCTACTCCAGCTTATTGCCACAGATATATGGACTTCTAGCGAAATGTCACTTTTTTACAACGTCTGCGGAAATTCCAACATAACAAGCGCCACGTGTTGGAGTGGATTTGTTTCAGTTGGTATCTTCTGCCTGAAGGAACTTTTTTCAACACCCTGTAGCTCAGAGCGTGTTCAAGATAGAAACCTCTCATACGATTTTTTTCATAACATAAACCAATACGAACATTTATAAAATACGAAAATATAGTATTTAAAAAGCCTAAATAGATGAATTATAATTTGTTTTAAATCAACGACCGATTTTTCTTATAGCGCTTCTTTGATTATTTGTTGCATTCATCATCGTCTTCGGAGCGATATTTACTAGGCGTGTTTTTGTTTAGCCTATATAGAATAAAAAAAAAGTTTTCAATGCATAGTACAACTAAACATTAGCCTTGATAATTATCCAGTCTAAAGTTCTGTTGTATTTTATATGGAAAACATGTTGCTGAAACATGTTTATTCTATATAGGCTAAAAAAAAAAACACGCCTACTATTTGCTCTAAAAAAATACAGACTTCTAATTGGGAAACCAAGTACTAAGTACCGAATACTGAATACCGAATACTGAAATGAAAGTAATCAGTACTCATTCGTTACCCATAAGTAATCAAATTGCACATGACTGCTGAACACCTCTGCCAAGCTGTTTGCTGCCCTTATATACAACAGACTTACCTGCTTGGTTAAAAATAAAAAAGTTTTGCAGGAGTTTCAGGCAGGATTTAGAAAGAATTACTCGACAGTCGATCAAATATTTGCATTACTTAATATTGCGGAGATATATAAGCAGAAACATGAAAAACTATATGCCTTTTTCGTTGACTTTCGACGCCATAGCGCGCGATGCTCTGATCTACAAACTATATAATATAGGTTTCTCAACGAAAATAATCAACATTTTAAGAGCAATGTATGCAAATAATGTGGCGTATGTATGGGATGGGGAGTCCATTTCTGGAGAATTCACAACAACGATGGGAGTGAAGCAAGGATGTATCTTAAGTGCGTTACTGTTTATCCTTTTCATCAACGACATATCAGATACTGTAAAAGGTGGAATCGAGTTTGGCAACATACAAATTCCGGCTCTTAAGTATGCAGACGACATCGTTTTTCTTTCCGACACTGTAGATGGGTTGCAGCTTATGATGAATAGGCTCACCGTTTACTGCAAATACTGGAACCTTAGCGTGAACTTGAATAAATCGAAGGTAATGGTGTTCAGAGGCGGCGGTGGCAGATATTCTCAAAGTGAAAGATGGACGTATCAAGAAGAAATGGTGGAAGTTGTTCGCGAATACAAATACTTAGGAATTTTGGTGTCTTCGAACTTGAATATGAAGAAACATCTAGAAACCAAACTATCTGAAGCCAAACGAGCAATCTCATCGGTATGGGGTCGCTGCATCAACAACAAGTATTTAAGCCATAGCTCGAAGCAGAAACTCTTTCGCACAACTGCAGCTTCAGTTCTTTTATATGGAGCGCAGGTGTGGGGATACTGTTCCTTTGTTGAAATAGAAAAGTTTCTTAGGTATTTCTTAAAGCGAATATTTCGTTTACCAAGTGCTACGCCTAATTATATGCTGCATCTAGAGACTGGTGCACCGCCTATGTTCTTGGAAACACTGAGACTACATTTCGACTACATAGTAAAAGTTATGGCAATGAGTAATGACAGACTGCCAAAAGTTGTACTCAAGAGTGTAATAAGAAGTAGAGCAAGCTTCATTCAAGAATATGAACGCCTTGCATCAGATTATGGAGAAACCATAACGATAACACCCGATGAGCAACCTGAACATCTAAAAGCACAACTCAACGTCTTATTGCAAAAAGTAGGTCGAACTATGTATGATCGATTTGTAACGGAAGCACAGTCTTCCCAGTATAGGACATATTACAGCAAGTTGAAATACGATCTAGCAGAAAAAACTTACTTTTTAAACTGTAACTCAATAGAAAAGATCAGCGTAATTTTTAAAATCAGAGGAGAGATATTAAATTTGAATTTCATTCCACACCGTCCAGAGCTACCTGTCTTGTGCAATCTTTGCAATATGAAGATACGAGAGGATATATTTCACTTCCTTGCAATATGCCCAGTTTTAAAAGAAATTCGATTGAGATTCTTCGATTCGTATACCCTGGAATTAGGTGAAGCAATTGAAATCTTAAATGGAGTCCGAGGCTGGGATTTACTTTTCAACTACTGTGCAAATGCTCTTCGTTATAGAAAATGTATAGTTGAAGAAGATTTTTAATGTTTAATGTATATACATATTGCCTTTTTCTTTGTTCTCTGTTAAAAACAAAAATAGAAATGTAACTATTGTCAATCTGGTAGACAGCCATAGGCCAAACCATAATAGACTTAGAATTATATTGAATGTTATGAATTAAAAATGAAAATAAAAGTCATATAAACTAACTAACTAACTATCACCACAACACAGAACTTTGATCTAGTTTGTTTTATTATTCTGATCTGATCCGGATCAGATCACGGGGATAATAAAACACGGCTACCATCATACAAGAATGTCAGCTTTAAATGATAACACGCAAAACTGGTAATGTGTACGCTCGAAATTCGGGTTGACACTCAAAAATGATGCTCACGAAATTGTTTGCTACTGAGTGGCACTCAGCGGCCATCTTTGTTTTTCTTCGATTGTGTGTATAGAAATCTCGTCATCCAAAAAGCAAACCCAAGTAGAGAGGGTCGAAAAACAACAACAACAACGATGATTTGGATTGTCTTACAAAACTTATAGTAGCCGTGTTTTTTATTAAGTGAGTACATACTCACTTTTCAATCTACCCGCACTACAAAAACAAATTCGCTTGCTATTGAGGCGCCGATTATTTTCGAAAAACAACAACAACAACGATGATTGTCATACAAAACTTATAGTAGCCGTGTTTTTTATTAAGTGAGTACATACTCGCTTTTCAATCTACCCGCACTACAAAAACAAATTCGCTTGCTATTGAGGCGCCGATTATTTTCGAAAAACAACAACAACAACGATGATTGTCATACAAAACTTATAGTAGCCGTGTTTTTTATTAAGTGAGTACATACTCACTTTTCAATCTACCCGCACTACAAAAACAAATTCGCTTGCTATTGAGGCGCCGATTATCTTCGGCGCTGATGGAAAAATAAAGAAAAGAAGATTAACAATTAAAATATCTTTATTAGGGTTAATAAAACACGTCCCTCCACGATGGCAGTCAGAAAAAGAAGAAAGAATCTAAACGTCAAGTGTATGACATTCACTCCAAGCCCTTTGTGGCCTATTGTACCACTTGAAGTAAAACACGATTGATCACGTTATAAAATATACTGGCGCAAAATTATAGTCGATTAAAGTACACTTTAAAATTATTTTAGCACGAAACTAAGCGTTTTCATAAGTATAGTCGTCATAAAGCCCACTTTATCGTTAGCGCCTCGTATTAAAGTTAAAATCAACCGAACTTCGTATTAAATATTTAATATGGAGCTAGACTACTACGTTTTTTTTTATCGAAACTGTTACTTTTATGTGTGTTCGATTAAAATTTCTCATAGGAACGTTGCGAAATAGAAATTATTTAGCAGCATACTAAAAAGTGTCTATTATTGAACAAAAATTAATGTATGCTTTTAAGTTTAAAGTTGCGTATAACTAGTACGGAGTTAAACTGATAAAGTGGGGGTTGACTACAAATTTGCGCCATTGTATTTTAAAGGAAATTATAAAAAGTAAGAAATTCACGAACAAACCGTTGCGAAGTTTAAAGATGGAATGATGATATCATTTTTGCCTATGGCGCCGGTAAAAACTGTCTGCACTTCTTTGCGCCTGAGGCGACGCGTAGTTTCCAACGTGGGTATTATAGAAAGAGACCGCCACAGATACTCTCCCCCCAGTGACGTTCAAGATAGAAGGGAACGAAACATTTTTGTTTTTCTGTGAATACGTTTTGACAGCTGTACTGATGTTTGGATTTTTTGGATTAAATTCTAAATTCGAATTTTCTGAAGATGTTGCTATCGGAGTGGTGGATTTAATTTTTGGTAATTCTGGATGCACGGTTGTATGTTGTGTTTGTGTATCTTGGTCCTCTTTCACAAAATATGCCGGTTTGAGTCTGCTTACAGATACAACTTTATCAACACCATTTATTTTGATTTGGAAGAGATGGTCATTGATGCGTTCTACAACTTCAAAAGGTCCAGAATAGGGTGATTCAAGTGGACGTTTCACAGCATCGATCCTGAGGAATACATGCGAAGAAGAATAAATATTTTTCATTAAAAACATACGTGCTTTGACATGGTGTGCTGTTGGTGTCGGCCGTAGTGCTCGGATGTGCTCACGAAACTTCTCAAGGAAAATTTGAGGGTTAGCCGGCATGTCCTCAGAGATGAAAAATTCGCCGGGTACACGTAGATTTGTACCATTCAGAAGCTCTGCAGGCGAAGCACGTAGATCCTCTTTGTAGCAGGTGCGAAGTCCAAGGAGCACAGTTGGAAGCGCTTGTGGCCAAGGAATTTGAGCGTTTCACATCAGGGCTGCTTTCAGTGTACGGTGCCACCTCTCGATGATACTTTTCGCTTGCGGGTGGCATGCTGTTGTTCTTATACGATCAGCTCCAATCATTCTTGTCAAGGCCCTGAAGAGTGCAGACTCAAATTGGGAACCTTGATCAGTGGTGATTGTCATAGGTGTGCCAAACTGTGCTATCCAATATGTGACGAAAGCTGTGCAAACCGTATCTGCAGTCATGTCTTTCAAGGGCACTGCCACCGGCCACCTAGAAAATCGATCAATGACAGTTAAACAATACCTGAGATTATCCACCGTAGGAAGTTCGATCAAGTCTAGATGAACGTGATTGAAACGACTATCAGGCACATCAATTTTAGTTGAGTTGAGGTGATTGTGGAGTTGTATTTTCTCTTAAAGCAAAAAACCTACTTCTTAGCTGACAACACTTCTTCACTTAAGTCAAACTTAAAGTTAAGAAAATGTAAATTGTATTTATTTTTGTAGTCAATAAATCTAATCTAATCTAATCTCTAATCTATTTTCGACCGCTGGCAGGGAATGCAATTTCGAGACCATTCCAGTGCGTCCTTCTTCATGCCAGGCCATAAAAATCGTTGTTTGAGTTGGCGACATGTGATTCGACCACTAGGATGAGACAGCCCATGGATGGTGTCGAAAGCTTGTCGCCGTAGAGAACGACGTATGTACGGCCGCACGGACCCTGAAGAGATGTCGCAATAAATTACAAAACTACCATCGATTGACAGTCGTTGAAGCTTGAGAGAAGTTTTGTTGTTGAGTAGCTTCTGTAATTCGTCATCACCTTGTTGTTCATCTTGAATCCTCTCAGCAGTTAATACAGTTGGCATGGAAATTTCGTTGAGTCTGGACAGGGCGTCAGCTACTACATTTTCTTCTCCCCGGAGATAGACAACTTCAGTGCTGAACTGCGAAATAAAGTCGAGTTGAGTGAGTTGTCGTGGTGATGCTTTCTCCGCTCTTTGGGAGAAGGCATAAATAAGTGGTTTGTGGTCGGTCTTTATGATGAACTGACATCCTTCAAGGATGTGACGAAAAATTTTTACAGCAGCGAACATAGCAAGCAGCTCTCTATCGTACGTGCTGTATTTGACTTCGGTTGGGCTGAGTTTCCTGGAGAAAAATCCGATTGGCTTCCATATGTTGTCTTCAAGTTGCTCCAAAGCTGCGCCTATGGCGGAGTCAGAAGCATCAGTAGAGAGTGACAATGGAGCATTTTGTGACAGGAAAGCTGGTCGAGCCGCTGAAACGACACAATGGTTGCATCATTTTAAAGCCTCTTCAGACTCAGGTGTCCAAATTACTGTGCGCTTGTCGTTCTTTTTGGCGTCCTTGAGGTACATGTTGAGTGGCGCTTGTAGATGAGCAGCATTTGGAATGCATTTTCGATAATAATTCAATACCCCAAGGAAACGACGTAGATCTGTGATGGTATCTGGTTTCGGATATGCGAGGATCACATCGACTCGTTCTGATGGAGGTCTATATCCGTCCTTGTTGATTGTGTAGCCGAGGTAAAGCAGTTCTTTTTTACTGAACTCATACTTGTTTACATTAATAGTGAGCCGGTGCTTTCGTAGGATGGTGAAAACTTGCTGCAGATGTTTAATGTGGTCTTCAGGTGTGTCAGATGCCACGATGATGTCATCTATAAAACAGCCAACGAAGTCCAGCCCCCTAAATATTGTGTCCATATGGCGTTGAAATGTTTGAGTGGCATTTCGTTAACCAGGTGGCATACCCAAAAAATCAAACAGCCCAAAAGGTGTAGTGATGGCAGTTTTTGGGATGTCTTCTTCAGCCATAGGTATCTGGTGGTATGCGCGCACTAGGTCGATCGTCGAAAATGTGCTTTTGCCATGTAGCCGTTGAAATAGGTCTTCGATGAATGACACAGGATAGCGATCAGGAATTTTTTGGGTGTTGAGTCGTCTGAAATCACCTGTAGTACGCCATCCACCATGTTTTTTAGGGACCATGTGTATGGGGCTGGCCCATTGACTGTTTGATGGACGTATGACTTGATGATGCAGTAGAAAGTCGATGTCATCTTTAGCTGCCTTGTACTTTTCACCAGCTAATCGGCGAACTCGTTCTACAACAGGTGGGCCAGTTGTAATAATGTGATGGGCAACAGCGGAGGTGGCAACCGTGGTTGGTGCTGTAGGTGGCATGGTAATGTCGATGAAATTTTGGAAGAGTCTCGCAAATTCTGGGTTCATACTGAGTAGCGAGTGTTGATCAACAGTGGAGATGCCATGTTCCAAGCTTTCAACAACTATGCCGGGGGTGTACAGTGAAGTGAGTGGATCAACAAGGCGATTTTGTTTGAGATCTATAAGTAGACTGAAGTACACGATGAAGTCAGCCCCTATGATTGCTGATTTGACGTCAGCAATGATAAAGGACCATTTAAATGCTCGGCGTAGTCCAAGATTGACAGTTAGCCATTGTTGTCCATACGTGTTGATTGTTGATGAATTAGCTGCGTATAGTTTATAGAATGTTGGTTCTAGTTTTCGTTTGAGTAAAGTCCGTGGAAATGACGGAACCAGAGTCGACGACGGAACCAGAGTCGATGAGGAAAGTTAGGTTAGTTGTTTTGTCGTAGAGATGAAGACGGTATTCTTTAATTGTTTTTAGAGTTGAAATTGCTGCTGTCGCCAACCACTTCAGCAGACGACAGCATAGCTAGTTTTCCGTGTTGGTGGTGGGTGCTTTGAAGGCACATGGCGGCACGCATCGATGAGCCTTTGCACCAAATCTGCGGTGGTAGTGGCACTCTTTAGAGGAAGTTGATCCTTTAGCACGTGAGCGAGAGCGAGAATACCTTTGAGGAGTAATACTGAGCTTTCGTGATAGCTCTTTGAAGGACGCTGCGAGCTCGGAAATGCTCTTTTCTAGATTGAACATTCTTTGCTCCATAAGTGCTGCATCGTGATGCTTAGTAGGCTTAGGCTCATCGCTGTGGCTAGTGGCCATGACGTAAGAGTTCGTGTTATTCTCCAACAAACTATCAGCAACATCAGCCACTTACTGCGCAACAAATCTTCCGTTGCTCTGCTACCACCAAGAGTTCGCATGGATCGCAACAGTTGTGAAGGTTTTCGATCACCTAGTTCGAGCTCTGTGAGAAGTTTGTGAAGTTGTCGTTCCACAGAATCTGTAAAGCGTTTAATTAGGTTTTCTTTAAGATGAATAAACTTATCTTTTTCTGGGGGGGCTCTGATTATGTCAGACACCTCCTGAAGTACATCTGCATCCAGCGTGGCGACTACTGCGTAGTACTTGCTGGAATCAGCTCGGATGTTACGAGTCCTGAATCGTGCCTCCACTTGTATAAACCACAATTCAGGATCAGTTTTCCAAAACGCTGGCAATTTGAAATTGGCAACTGCGACGATAGAGTCGTCACTATTGCGGCCTTGAGCCACGGGTTGAACATTATCAACCAGGACCGGTGGCGGTGTATTTCCACGCGACATTTAAAAAAAATATTTAAAGTTTTTTGGTTTTAAAAGAGTTTTATAATTTAAATCAATGTGATCGTCGGGGTCACCATCTGTGGCCTATTGTACCACTTGAAGTAAAACACGATTGATCACGTTATAAAATATATTGTATTTTAAAGGAAATTATAAAAAGTAAGAAATTCACGAACAAACCGCTGCGAAGTTTAAATGGAATGATGATATCATTTTTGCCTATGGCGCCGGTAAAAACTGTCTGCACTTCTTTGCGCCTGAGGCGACGCGTAGTTTCCAACGTGGGTATTATAGAAAGAGACCGCCACACCTTTGTTGGAGCTAGCGCCCTCTAGTCGCGGACTATGAAACCACGATTAGTGCTGCCATGGTAGTTGCTGCCGTAATTAGTGTTGCCACGTTTGAAGTGGTGGCTCATTCCCCCGACGCTAAGAGGTTTTCGGCTCTTGGCCGAAAACGCTGCAGTTGTGATGAGTGGGCTGCTGATATGCTGGTTAATTGGTTGCCCATGATAAATCCAATTCGGAATGTTTCGGGTCCAAGTGATCGAAGAATGACATATGGTCCGGTGTTGGTTGGCGATAGCTTGTGCCGTGACGGGTGGTTGTTGGCAATCCTTCGTACAACGAGGTCACCGATCCTCAGGCCTGATGACTGGTGAACTAGGTCATGTTGCTCCTTACGTATCGCCTTAGTTGAATCTTCAGGTGTGTCAGATGCCACGATGATGTCATCTATAAAACAGCCAACGAAGTCCAGCCCCCTAAATATTGTGTCCATATGGCGTTGAAATGTTTGAGTGGCATTTCGTTAACCAGGTGGCATACCCAAAAAATCAAACAGCCCAAAAGGTGTAGTGATGGCAGTTTTTGGGATGTCTTCTTCAGCCATAGGTATCTGGTGGTATGCGCGCACCAGGTCGATCGTCGAAAATGTGCTTTTGCCATGTAGCCGTTCAAATAGGTCTTCGATGAATGACACAGGATAGCGATCAGGAATTTTTTGGGTGTTGAGTCGTCTGAAATCACCTGTAGTACGCCATCCACCATGTTTTTTAGGGACCATGTGTATGGGGCTGGCCCATTGACTGTTTGATGGACGTATGACTTGATGATGCAGTAGAAAGTCGATGTCATCTTTAGCTGCCTTGTACTTTTCACCAGCTAATCGGCGAACTCGTTCTACAACAGGTGGGCCAGTTGTAATAATGTGATGGGCAACAGCGGAGGTGGCAACCGTGGTTGGTGCTGTAGGTGGCATGGTAATGTCGATGAAATTTTGGAAGAGTCTCGCAAATTCTGGGTTCATACTGAGTAGCGAGTGTTGATCAACAGTGGAGATGCCATGTTCCAAGGTTTCAACAACTATGCCGGGGGTGTACAGTGAAGTGAGTGGATCAACAAGGCGATTTTGTTTGAGATCTATAAGTAGACTGAAGTACACGATGAAGTCAGCCCCTATGATTGCTGATTTGACGTCAGCAATGATAAAGGACCATTTAAATGCTCGGCGTAGTCCAAGATTGACAGTTAGCCATTGTTGTCCATACGTGTTGATTGTTGATGAATTAGCTGCGTATAGTTTATAGAATGTTGGTTCTAGTTTTCGTTTGAGTAAAGTCCGTGGAAATGACGGAACCAGAGTCGACGACGGAACCAGAGTCGATGAGGAAAGTTAGGTTAGTTGTTTTGTCGTAGAGATGAAGACGGTATTCTTTAATTGTTTTTAGAGTTGAAATTGCTGCTGTCGCCAACCACTTCAGCAGACGACAGCATAGCTAGTTTTCCGTGTTGGTGGTGGGTGCTTTGAAGGCACATGGCGGCACGCATCGATGAGCCTTTGCACCAAATCTGCGGTGGTAGTAGCACTCTTTAGAGGAAGTTGATCCTTTAGCACGTGAGCGAGAGCGAGAATACCTTTGAGGAGTAATACTGAGCTTTCGTGATAGCTCTTTGAAGGACGCTGCGAGCTCGGAAATGCTCTTTTCTAGATTGAACATTCTTTGCTCCATAAGTGCTGCATCGTGATGCTTAGTAGGCTTAGGCTCATCGCTGTGGCTAGTGGCCATGACGTAAGAGTTCGTGTTATTCTCCAACAAACTATCAGCAACATCAGCCACTTACTGCGCAACAAATCTTCCGTTGCTCTGCTACCACCAAGAGTTCGCATGGATCGCAACAGTTGTGAAGGTTTTCGATCACCTAGTTCGAGCTCTGTGAGAAGTTTGTGAAGTTGTCGTTCCACAGAATCTGTAAAGCGTTTAATTAGGTTTTCTTTAAGATGAATAAACTTATCTTTTTCTGGGGGGGCTCTGATTATGTCAGACACCTCCTGAAGTACATCTGCATCCAGCGTGGCGACTACTGCGTAGTACTTGCTGGAATCAGCTCGGATGTTACGAGTCCTGAATCGTGCCTCCACTTGTATAAACCACAATTCAGGATCAGTTTTCCAAAACGCTGGCAATTTGAAATTGGCAACTGCGACGATAGAGTCGTCACTATTGCGGCCTTGAGCCACGGGTTGAACATTATCAACCAGGACCGGTGGCGGTGTATTTCCACGCGACATTTAAAAAAAATATTTAAAGTTTTTTGGTTTTAAAAGAGTTTTATAATTTAAATCAATGTGATCGTCGGGGTCACCATCTGTGGCCTATTGTACCACTTGAAGTAAAACACGATTGATCACGTTATAAAATATATTGTATTTTAAAGGAAATTATAAAAAGTAAGAAATTCACGAACAAACCGCTGCGAAGTTTAAATGGAATGATGATATCATTTTTGCCTATGGCGCCGGTAAAAACTGTCTGCACTTCTTTGCGCCTGAGGCGACGCGTAGTTTCCAACGTGGGTATTATAGAAAGAGACCGCCACACCTTTGTTGGAGCTAGCGCCCTCTAGTCGCGGACTATGAAACCACGATTAGTGCTGCCATGGTAGTTGCTGCCGTAATTAGTGTTGCCACGTTTGAAGTGGTGGCTCATTCCCCCGACGCTAAGAGGTTTTCGGCTCTTGGCCGAAAACGCTGCAGTTGTGATGAGTGGGCTGCTGATATGCTGGTTAATTGGTTGCCCATGATAAATCCAATTCGGAATGTTTCGGGTCCAAGTGATCGAAGAATGACATATGGTCCGGTGTTGGTTGGCGATAGCTTGTGCCGTGACGGGTGGTTGTTGGCAATCCTTCGTACAACGAGGTCACCGATCCTCAGGCCTGATGACTGGTGAACTAGGTCATGTTGCTCCTTACGTATCGCCTTAGTTGAATCAGAACGCCTTGTAGCTTCCGAACTGGCTTCAGCCGGGGAAGTGTCATCCTTAGCGGCGTCCGAAGATATACCAAACTGAAGGAATTGTGGTGAGAACCCAGTTGCGCTGTGTGGTGTACGGTTGTAGTTCGAAACCACTTGTGGTAGTAGTTCCTTCCATCTTCTTGTTGGTGAATGATTGACAGCTAAGCGTAATCCGCGAACAATGGTGTCGTTAGCTTTCTCACACAAGCCATTCCCCTGTGGATGATAAGGTGACGTAGTTTGGTGTTTGATCGATGATACACGAAGAAATCGACGAAATCGCTTTGAAGTTAAATTTGGTCCTCTGTCGCTGATAAGAACTTCTGGCGTTGGAACATTGGCACAAATATCGCTGATGACCTGGATTAAGGTGTTACTCGTGTTACGCCGAGTTGCTCTAGCCCAAACGAATCTCGAGTGATGGTCGATAACGAGTTGAATATACTTTTCTTCGATGTCAGAAGAAGACGTACCCATGACTATGGTGTCAATCGCCCAGACCTTGTTAGGTGCTTCTGGAGTAGGTATCGGTTGGAGCGAGCCGAGAGCTGGACGGTTGCTTGGTTTAACCAATTGACAGGTTGCACAGCTTTGCACATAGTCACGCACATCAGATTTCCACCAGTAATGTCCACAAACAAGTTGTTTAGTTGTCGCTATTTACGGATGACCATGTTCATCGTGATAGTGTTGCAGAAACTTCAGCCGAAGATTTTGTGGAACAACGTATTGTGTTATACCTCGATGTCGGTGAACTTCAAAACCACAGGTGTCTATAGTGACAGTAGGGTCATTTGAAGGGTTTTGTTCCTGAGCACGCTTAAGTTCAGCCGTTTCGATGAGCAATGAAATCGGTTGTCGGGATAAGGCGTCCGCAGCTGCGTTTAGTTTTCCAGGTCTATGGTGTATGGTGTACGTGTAGACAGAAAGACGAACTGACCATCTGAAAAGCCGATTCGATGGATTCTTAATTTGGAAAAGCCACTGTAGTGCTGAGTGATCCGTATAGATGTCGACATGTCGCCCATGAACGTATACATGAAAACGTTCCATCGCGTCAACAACTGCGAGGCATTCTAGCTCCGTTGCATGATATCGCTGTTCGTGAGTGTTAAGACGTCGTGAATGGTATGCAACTTCTCGCTTCTGTCCATCATCTCCATGTTGCATGAGGATGGCTCCAAGGCCTATGGTACTGACATCCGTGTAAAGGAAGACGGGTCGATCGCCTCTAAAGATAGCGATAACTGGTGTTGTTGTGAGGGCTCCTGTAATTACATCAAAGGATTGCTGCTGCTGTGAGTCCCAGTCGAATTTTACATTCTTCCTTGTCAGCCGGGTAAGAGGTTCCGCTATTGTGCTAAAGTTTTTGATGCGTCGTCGGTAATAATTTGCTGAGCCGAGAAACCGCTGAAGTGATTTCACATCCGTGGGAGCTTCGTATTCTTTGACTGCCGTAAGTTTTGTCGGTGATGGCCGAATTTTTCCGTTGAAGATGACATGCCCCAGGAATTCTACTTCAGCTTGAGCGAAGCAGCATTTTTCACGCCTAAGTCTCACGTTCGCTGTAGTGAGGCGCTTGAAGATTTCCCGTAGAAGGCTAGCATGATCGTTAATGCCGTTGCTATAAACGGTATAAAAAACCAGAGGTGTGTACTGCAATATTCAAGGACTTACAGGAAATTTAAATGAAGCTGAACAGTGTTTTGTCAATGCCAAGTTTGACTTTATTATTATGTCTGAAACACACGTAACTAAAAGCATCAAAGACAGCGATATTGAAATAGATGGTTATCAGCTAGTACGTTGCAACAGCGAATCACGTCATACAGGCGGATTGTGTATATACGTAAAAGAATATTTCAAAGTACAAATAATCACACAAGAAAAGATTGTCCCCGAACATATATACTGGCTAGTCATAAAAATAACAGAGAATAACCAATCTATGTACCTAGCGTCAGTCTACCGGTCACCTAGTTCGTCATGTAGAATATTCTGTGATAAATTTAGAGCTTGGATAGAAGATCTTGGTGATCTCAACCGGCAGTTTATATTAGCAGGAGATTTTAATATTGACTGGCTGGATACATCAAACATTTATGCAAAAGAGATGAAAAAAACGATAGAAATTGTAAATATGTGTCAACAAATCATACAAGAACCGACCAGAATCACAAACGAAACACGTACACTAATTGATTACGTTATTACTGACTCTACCCCGGCCACAGCCAAAATCGACCTAGAGCTCAAAATTGGAGATCATGAAACTCTATTAATAGAATATGAAATAAAGCAAAAAATTGAAAAAATACACAAAGAAAACAAAATCAAAGTTCTGCAATACGACAAAACCTCATTTATAACCCAATTGAGAAGAAGTGAAATGGTTTTCAGAAATTGCGACCCACAAGTGGGTAGTAAAATTCTAAGTGATGAATTGATCAAAGTCACAAACAGCATGGTAGTTTCCAAAAATGTTTCAAAAAGTTGAAATGATTGGTTTAATAACACTCTAATGCAGTTAAAACGCGAAAAAATTCGGAGTTACCAAGAGTTTATGCAGAACAACAACAATGAAACATGGAACAGATACCGAGAGTGCAGGAACATATACAAAGCTGAAATCGTTAAATCAAAGAATTCAAACATCAAACGAAAAATTGCGAATGCAACTGACCAAAAAACAATGTGGAGAGCCATTAAGTCCCATGTTCTGAATGAAAAAAGACAGTGTATCAAACATATCTACTTTAACAATGTAAGCATAACAAAAAATGAAGAGATAGCTGAAAAATTCAATGAATATTTTGTCAGGAGTGTTTCTGAAATTAACGAGTCTATACCATATGTCCAGTACATTCAACGAAATAATTTTACTAATGCAACGTTTAAATTTAAGAACGTCTTAATAACAGAAACAAATGGTATTTTAAAGTCACTGAACAATAAAAGAGACTTTAATTTTTTAAACGCGAAAATGCTATTGGATGCAATTGACACAACTGGTCCAATGATGGTAAAAATCGTAAACCACTCAATGCTAACAGGACTCTTCCCTGATACATGGAAAGAATCAATTGTCACCCCGACCGAAAAAATAAAAGGAACTGATAAATGTGAGAACTTTCGACCAATCAACGCTCTTCCTGTATACGAAAAGGTTGTTGAAAAAATAGTTCATACACAACTCGAAGAATACTTCGAAGTTAACAATTTATTTATGGAGAACCAGTCAGGATTTCGAAAAAAACACTCATGCGAGTCAACGCTAAATAATGTTTTAATAAGCTGGAAAGAAGAGGTAGTTGAAAAAAAGTTCGTGATTGCTGTTTTCCTTGATTTCAAAAGAGCCTTTGAGACAATCGACCGAAGTATACTTTTGAAAAAACTTAGCGGATATGGTATAAGAGGGAAGGAACAGGAGTGGTTTGCATCCTATCTATCGAATAGAACACAAAAAACATCAGTGAATGGCATAATTTCCAACAGCATTGAAACAATACACGGAGTTCCTCAGGGATCGATTCTGGGCGCGCTGTTATTTATAATTTACATAAATGACATTAAAGAAGTTCCTCGAAATTCCCAAATTGTGCTCTTTGCCGATGATGCACTCATTTTTATATCTGGAAAAAATGCGGACGAATGTGCGAAACTAATTCAAGAAGATCTCAACAGAATCAACGAGTGGTTGAAAGCTAACAAACTAAAATTGAACGTAGCAAAATCGAAATGTATGGCCCTAAAACATAACGTCAACCTCAACTTGGAGATGGACAACGAAAAAGTAGAGCAAGTAAATGTAATCAAATATCTAGGCATAGTTATAGACTACAAACTTAAGTTTGATATTCATATTGATTATTTAGTCAAAAAAATTGCAAAAAAGAATGGATTCTTTAACAGAATTAGAAACAAGTTATCTGTAATATGTGCTATTAATGTCTATAATGTTATGATAAAACCCCATTTCGAGTATTGTTCATCAGTTTTGTACCTATGTTCTGATTATGTTCTGTTAAAGTTGCAACGCCTACAAAATAAATCTATGCGTATTATACTTAAATGTAATCGTCTTACACCAATAAGAACAATGCTTAATATGCTTCAATGGTTAAGTGTAAAGCAAAGAATTTTTGTTAATGTACTATGTTTTGTTTTCAAAATTAAAAATAATCTGCTACCTAAATACTTAAGTAAATATTTGAGATATGTGGGGGAGTCCCAACCATATAATCTAAGAAATAGAGAAGACTTCAGACTACCTAATTACATTGAAAATGTTACCCAAAATAGCATTTTGTATAAAGGCTGTAGGTTATTTAACACACTTCCGGACAGAGCAAAGAATGAAACAAATTTAAAAACATTTAAAAGATATGTAAATGAAACTATAAAAAGTAATTATCCTTATACAAACTAGTGGAATTAAAAAAAAAAAAAAAAAAAAAATTGTATATATAGATTTTAAGTTTGAATTGTTAAAAATTGTTAAATTGAATTTTAGCAGAACTCTGCTAAAATAAACATACTAAACTAAACTAAACGATGATATCGTCTAAATATGGAATGACGCCGTTAACAACCAAGTCTCCGAGAACCTGACGAACAATTCTCTGAAAAGTACGAGGCGCATTTTTGAGGACAAATGGTAGTACAAGCCATTCGTATTGGCCATCTGATGTTACGAAAGACGTCTTTTCGATGGAATCATTATCCAGAGCGACATGCCAGTACCCCCATGCCATATCGAGGGTTGATAAGACGTGCGAAGTTGACAATTGGTCGATGATATCTTGAATGCGGGGAATAGGTTCCCTTTTGTCTACGGTAACTGCATTGATTCGAAGATAGTCAATGCAAAGTCGACGAGTCCCGTCTTTCTTAGGAGCAAGCGTAACTGGGGAAGCCCATGGCGAGGTTGACTTCCGGATGAATCCTTTCTGAAGGAGAGTTGTGATCTTTTGTCTTATTTCTTTAGCTTCTTCATCTGAATGATGGTATGGACGTTGAGCAATGGGCTGTTACTGTGGTAACAGTCGAATGTAATGCGAAACATCTGGGATTCGCCCAACGTCGTTGCTCTCTGTGGCGAAGAGCTGCCGGAAATCACGCAATATCTCTTGGATTACAGGATTGACTGGAGCAAGCGGTGATGCTGTGAGGCAAATGTGTGAACGCTTGTCGATAGGATCCGTGCTGTAGACTAAATTGCGAGTGAAATCAAGTTTAAGACCAAACAGCTTACCTGTGCTGAGGCCGATAATGAAGTCGTGAGGTGAGTTTTCTAAAATGTGAGCTGTGACTCTCCGAATTGTAGAGCCGATTGTGAGACGGAGTGCGAGGCGGCCGACGGTTTTTGTGTTGCCGTTTACGTGCGTTCTTTCAATAGTTGAGTGCGGATCTGGCTTTAGATGTAGTTTTTCGGCAAGTGATGAGCTAATAACATCAATGGTACTGCCGGAGTCGATTATTGCACGTGTTGGTAGGTCATTGATCGGCACCGCTATATCTATTAACGACGGCCGCCCAGGAAGTTTTCCTGGACCGAGTTGTTGTCGGTATTTGACATCTCGGTGTTAAGTGTTGTTGCTGGTTGATCACTATCTGTTGATAGCTGTCTTCTTCGTGGACACTCCCGATTCCAGTGCCACTGTATTTCTCCTAATTGCGCACAATGACGACATGGACTTGGGGGTTTCTGTTTCTGTCGTTGTCTGAAGTTGCCTTGAGTGTTAAGCACAATTTCTCGCTGCTTTTGTGGCATCAGTTGTGGCTTCACCTGGGACGTTGACTTTCGTCCAACTGTTGCCTCCAGTTGGGGTGCAAGTCATTCGACTGATGTTTTTGCCTTTGCACATAGCAGAAACCCGCGATAGCGTTGAGGCATACCTTCTGTTAGTTGTGCGACGACATCATCATTAGATAGTTGCACGTGTCGCAGAAGACGCATTTTGTCCTCGTAGTAAGTGGTAACGGTCTCTGAAGTCTTAAGAAATCGATGGTGCGCTTCGACAAGGGGGTTGGCAACCGCTGGCCCGAATCGTGAAATAAGTGCCCCTCGAACTACTTGCCAAGTGAGGGCCGACATGTGTGGTGCTACATCTGACGCGAACCAGTTGAGTGCATCGTCCACTAGATAAGCCATTAGTTCGAAAATGCGTTCTTCATCGGATTTGCCGCGTGTTACCACTTCAAAGAGATTACACCAAAGATCAGCTCTGATGATGGTTTTATGTCCGGAAAATTTCGCTAGTTGTTGGCGTCCATTGCAGCCATTCGAAATCCCTGAAGTGGGGGTGTTCTGGCCTCCATCGCCGTATATAACCGGTGGTGTCGTGTTCATAACGATATTACTATGCGCAGCCGTATCTTCCGGTTCTGTCATACGACCGTCGGCGTCGTGTTCTAATTGCTAATATGGTCTGCCTGAGCGTAGAATTTTGAAAAGTTTTCCAGAGAGTCCGCCTGATGAATGCTTAGACACATGCGCGTGTATTTGCCGGCCGCGAATAACTCTGGTTGTCGGTCAAAAGTAATCCTCTTTTTTCGAAGTAATCCGATTTATAATTTAAAATTTACGACTGTTAGAGGTGATCCTGTCCACAGCGCCAAATGAGGCGCCGATTATTTTCGGCGCTGATGGAAAAATAAAGAAAAGAAGATTAACAATTAAAATATCTTTATTATGGTTAATAAAACACGTCCCTCCACGATGGCAGCCAGAAAAAGAAGAAAGAATCTAAACGTCAAGTGTATGACATTCACTCCAAGCCCTTTGTTGGAGCTAGCGCCCTCTAGTCGCGGACTATGAAACCACGATTAGTGCTGCCATGGTAGTTGCTGCCGTAATTAGTGTTGCCACGTTTGAAGTGGTGTCTCACTATAGCCGTGTTTTTTGAAACGTAGCTAGCCAGTAGTTGCTAGCAAACTTAAATTTCACACGTAAAACAAATACAACAACCAGCTGGCTACAACTCTTGATTTTATCCGCAGCCAAAAGCAGCTGGCTAGGAATGTTGCGATATCTCATGGCAAGGTGGCGCTTAAAGCGATTTGTAGAACATTTGACAGACTGCCGTGTGCGAAAATTTTATAATTTCAATTACTAAATGATGTTTCACAGAAATAATCCACTATATTATGATTTCACATCACTTTATGTAAATTACCGAAATTAATTGTTTTCACAACAAATAACAAAAAATCGATTTGGTTGAATGCCGAATACTTTGACAGTTCACACTTAACAGCTGATCGAAATCCCACACATATGAGCGAAATCACATACACCAACTTGGAGGTAAGTCAGCTGGGTTCCGCTGGCTGGGAATCGTTTTAATGAACGACTGGCTAGCTACGTTTCAAAAAAACACGCCTTATAACACTAGGTAAAATTCTCCAAGTAAACGCTTTACTTGGTACAGCAGTTTCAGACTCTGAATACCAATGGCGCTGAAATCGGTTAAAGGTTGGAGGAAAATCTGTTTTTGGCATTTGTAATTGGATGTGTCCATAAGTTTTCCTTTTTTTTTTAAATGAAGTTGATAAATGCAGTGTTTTTTCTGATTGGTTAAAATACATTTATTTTATAAATATTTTGTTACGAAATAATGGTCAGATATTTGTTCGTGCTGTATTGCATTGAAAGCCTAAAAAAAATTATAATAATACCTTTATACATGCAAAACTATAAGCCCTTTGTATGGTGAATTTGTAGGTAAAGGCTAGTATGGTGCTCGCGCTAAACTAAATTTCCGCTGGTCTCCAAAAATTCAAACGGAAATCGAAGATAAATTTTGTTTGTAGATCTGGCTGTAGAAATTGAGAAATGGTTGTGAAATTTGATAAATCCACCCTTGTCATAAACCTTTTTTTTCTGTGCTCCTGATTGCTTTAATTTTTTCTTTGACATCTCCCGATATTGCCTTTTCATTTTCATACTCGTGCTTGAATAAACAAACAACATCAGCAGTATACATGCACTTATTTACCTCTTTTTACAAAAATCCTCGAAAAATTCAAACAGAATACTTGATTTTTGTATTAAATTTCTATTTGAATTTAAAACGTCAAAATTCCGCCGCTAAATAAATGTCCCGGACATTAAATGGTTGGGTAAAACTCTGTGGAGACATATCCTATACAACTACCTATTTAGCGAGCATTTTAGTATGAGCACCGTACGCTCAGATAAATTTATCAGCGGAATTTTATCTTTGCGTTTAGCAAGGACAAATTTTGTTTGAAAAATTTAGTTTAGCGCGAGCACCGTACTAGGCTTAACATTATGGCGCACCAAAATAAGAAAAAAAAAAATAAAAATTATTAACACACTTTCCCGAGATAAATGCGATTTTAACTTAAATTGATTAAAAAACAATGTAAAAAAAATTGTGTTTGAAGACCAATAACTCGAAAATGAAAGCTGGAATGGTAATAGCCATGGGCAGCTGTGATAAACATTGATCAACTGTCTATCGCACGGACGTCTCGCGCTTTGATTTAATACACCAGAATTTAAAATTGAATAATTATTGGTACCTACCTACTTCTCTGAATGAACTTTTTTAAGCCCCATGTGCATAGCTTCGTGAGTGTTGAATATAGACCCACCCTCCCATATGTTTTTTTTATAGCATGGACCAATGAATAGTTCTCCGTAGTACCTTTTTAAATCATAAATCCCTTAACCAATTTACTGCCAGTGAATTGTAAAACAAAAAACAAAAAAGGTGTGTGCTTATGAACGTAGCCTCCTTAGATATCAAGCAAAAAATATGAAACAAAAGTCAAAAACTCATATTAAATATTTGAATATTTGATATTAATATATTAATTAAATACATATGCATCTATATTTTCAAACTATTGACCATCAAAACGTTGGAAAACATAAGGCGTGTTTTTTTTCAAATCTATATAGGCTTATCGGAAAATGAGAAAAAAAACGCTGAACAGTGACTTGGCAGGACTATGCTAATTGACATTTGACAGTTTCACATCGGCATTTTTCTCCTTGAAAGTAAGGCCGGTAGTTATCAAGGGCTCATCAGTAAGATGGTGGATAGAATTTTTTTTCGTCAAATTTAATTCAATTAAATAGTAAAACAAGAAACATTATTCACTCAATTCATTATAATTTTCTTTTCCTTCTCGGATAAATTCGTATTTCTTTCTTTTGTACCCATTTTAAAATGAACAGAAATAATTTAAATTTGAAATGACAGCAGAGTTCGGCTGATAGCTACCGGCCTTCATATTTCTCCGTCACTTTCATGTCATAATTGACATTTCGATAAAAATTTCGATAACTATCGACGAAAAAGAGTTTGGTAGCACGTTTTTCTATCCAGGCTAAGCACCTAAGACTGGATAATTATCCAGGTTTCGTAAGCCTATATAGGCTTAGTTGTTAGTGTAATTAACATGGAAAAAATTTTCTAAGCCTATATAGTTTTGAAAAAAAACACGCCTTTAGATAAACAATTTAATTTGACATGCATATGTCAAGAATTTATAGAAATGTGACAATTTAAAAATCACAAAACACCTGTACAAAAAGTGAGTATAGAAGTGAGTATACCCGTTTTTTTATGATTCCAAAAGTGAGTATGTACTAGCTCTAAAAAACAACATGGCTAGTGTGTACGCACGTTTCATAATTCAAAAACGATATGAGTTTTGAGTGACACTCTTGTATGATGGTGTGCACCTCGCTTAAATGTACATGGCTACAATTCACCACTAGTGCGTGTAGAAAATGGAGTCCCACAAGGGTCCCCACTTTCTGTAATTGTATACAACGCATATATAAATACCCTAATCTTTGAAAAGTAGAAGAAAACAGTAAAATTATTTATAACTTCATTTTTATTCGGAAAAGGAAACAAAATCTTCAAAAAACATTAGTAGATAAATAAATTTTACTTCATATGGTATGGTGTGAAACAGGCTTTGCATAAAGGCTCCTGGCTTTCCATGCAAATTGTCTTTGACCGGCTTTTAACTTTGTTTGCTGCATAAGATAGACATCTCCTGCGGTTCAATATGAGTGGGCGAAAGCATGCTAACATTTCCCGGTGCTTTTCTTTTCAATGATCGTCGACCAGACCTTGTGGATGGTGGATCTAGTTACCGTTGCAGTTTACTTCCCGTCTTCAAGAATTTGTTCCGCAAGAACCATCAAAAAAGTTATGAAAGTAATCTTTTTCGTTTTTGGTTGGATGTCCCTGATTTGGCAAGGCCGACTTGTAAACAATACCTTTTTAGGTTGAAATTCACCGAAAGATTGAGACCAAATGGATGTAATATCAACATCTATCTCGTGCTCCAGTTGTTCTTCTGGCATTTGTTCTTTGTTCTTCCTCAGACTCAAAATTTTCATTCGATTACCTTTATGACTCCTCAGGCTCAGAGGGACAGTATTCACTTTCTGAAGCACTAAAATCATCATTGCTGCTATCATCATTGCTAAATTGATCAAGTAGCTGTTCCATTTCCAATTATACAAAAGAAAGAAAGAAAGAAATGATGATGAAAGTCTTCTTTGCCTCGACATGCTGTATTACTTCTGGAAGATAAGAACCCACACTTGAAATCTAACAATACTGCTGGGACAAATATATGTCCCACTCAAAAACACGAACGGGACAGACAGATAGATAGATAGATAGACAAATAGACAAACAGTCAGACAAATATATATCTCGGGCTTGGCAACACCGAATTTTATGATTATTTTTTTGTTGTAAAGGTATTCTTTTGTATTATTTTTGACACCTACAATGAAGCGTTAGTGCTGATTGAAGATTTGTATTTGCTTATGAGTGGCAGACTATTGACTGAAATTCATATGACATCAGGCGTGTTTTTTTTTCAAATCTATATAGGCTTAGCGGAAAATGAGAAAAAAAACGCTGAACAGTGACTTGGCAGGACTATGCTAATTGACGTTTGACAGTTTCACATCGGCATTGTTTTCATTGACAGTAGGGCCGGTAGTTATCAAGCGCTCATTAATAAGTTGGTGGATACAATTTTTTTTCGTCAAATTTAATTCAATTAAATAGTAAAATAAGGAACATATTCACGTAATTTATTATAATTTTCTTTTCCTTGTCGGATAAATTCGTATTTCTTTCTTTTCTACCCATTTTAAAATGTACAGAAATAATTTAAATTTGAAATGACAGCAGAGTTCGGTTGATAGCTACCGGCCTTCAGATTTCTCCTTCACTTTCATGTCATATTTGACATTTCGATAAAATTGTCGATAACAATCGACGAAAAACAGTTTGGTAGCACATTTTTCTATCCAGGCTAAGCACCTAAGACTGGATAATTCACCCCTGTGATGAATTCCGACCGGTTTGAAAACGGACGGAATTACAAGGGAAGAATTCAAAATTAACGGATTTTTCCGAATTCATCCCTTGTAATTTCGTCCGTTTTCAAACCGGTCGGAATTCATCACAGGGGCGATTATCCAGGTTTCGTAAGCTTATATAGGCTTAGTTGTTAGTGTAATTAACATGGAAAAAACTTTCTAAGCCTACATAGTTTTGAAAAAAAAACACGGCTATCGTCAAATCGTCAAACTACAGATGTATTGAATCGTGTATTAGAACGTGCTTACGACACGACAACTTTGCTCCAACAAGTACAAAAAAATGTTCCACTGTTGCATGAACAGCAAAAGAGTGCTTATGATCAACTGATGAAGGCTGTCAATGGTGGACTATTTTTCCTTGATGCACCCCGCGGAACTGGGGAAACGTTCCTGATATCAATGATATTAGCAGCAATATGTGCTCAAAGTGGAATTGCGTTAGATCTCGTAACTACAGGAATTGCTGCAACACTGTTGGAAGGCGGAAGAACGGTACATTCAGTACTGAAGCTTCCGTTAAACATGCAAATCAACGAAAATACGGTTTGCAACATTTCAAAGCAATCAGCAATGGCAAGAGTGTTGAAAACTTGTAAACTGATCATATGGGATGAGTGCACGATGGCTCACAAACGATCAATCGGTCGCTTTGGTGGTGTGATGATATTGTTGGCGGACGACTCCCGACAAACACTTCCCGTGAATCCGAAATCAACAGCGGCGGATGAATTAAACGCGTGTCTCAAGTCATCGTATATGTGGCGATACGTTAAAACCATTCCAATGAGTATTAATATGCGAGTGTTCCTGCAACAGGATATAACCAAAGAAGTTTTCTCCAAAGAACTGCTGAGAATCGGAAATGGACAAATTCTGGTAGATACTTCAAGTGGTTGAGCGCACGCGCAATTCTAGCAGCGAAAAATATTAATGTCAATGACTTGAATTGGACGATTCAAAATCAAATTTTGGGAGAATTGCGTTCATACAAATCGATCGATCGCGTTGAAAACGAAGACGAAGTCGTCAATTATCCAGTGGAATTACTGAACTCTTTGGATTTTCCCGGCATGTCGTCATTTGCGTCTTAAAGTTGGATCTGTCATCATTATGCTACGAAATCTTCATGCCCCGAAACTGTGTAATGGAACCCGACTGATTGTAACGAAGCTACTGAAATATTTGATAGTGGCAAGGATTTTGAAAGGGCTGTTCAAGGGAGAAGAATGTCTAATTCCGCGAATTCCCTTGACTTCAAGCGATTTGCCGTTCCAGTTCAAACGCATTCAGTTCCCAATGAAACATCATACGTTTGCGATGACCAAAAACAAGAGCAATCGCTGGAAGTGTTCTGCATAAATCTTCATATACGCTCCGGATCAGAAAACAAAAAAATTTTGTGTATCATGCAGCCTTAAATTAAATATCATTCATCAATTTATCATCATCGTTCTATTCTTTTTTTTTTAGATTTTAATAAAACGATTAGAATTTTTAAAATTAGTACTTGATTTTATTCTATTTTCACCAAATATTGGACGGGACGAAGTCCGTCGGGTCAGCTAGTTTCCTATAAGATTTTATAGTTTCATACGCAAAAAACTTACCTTTTGATTCGGAAACTTATATTTTTACTCGAGAGAATCACTTTTTATAAGGAGTTCAACTAAAATTCACCAAAACACTTCACTGAAAAATCCAAATTGGAAGTAAAAAACACACGCGCGATCACGTTTGACAGAAAACACCGTTATTTAAGGCTCATGACTACGAAATGGGACAGATTTGAACGTTTTACTGCGTACAGCTTAGAATTCAGTACACCTCCAACATTGAGTGGGACTTAAATGTCCCCACAGTATCGAAAGGGTTAATGTACACTTTTGCACTGCTTGGTATAAATCGGCATTCGAAAAGTTGAAACATTGACAGCGAATTGATAACGTAGTTTGCGGACCGATAAAGCAGTTCATCCGGCGGTTTCCATAATGGTTTTTGGATGAAATGCGGATCGGATGTATTGCCGGGGAGTACGATCCGCCGGATTCCATAATCGGCATGACTAATGGATATCTCAAGTTATTCGTGTGTTTGTTCTGTGTCTCTTTTCAGCGAGAATATTCCTGCGGTTGCAGGAAAAGCTTCTTTGAAGATGAAGACGGCAACAACGTAACAGTCCGTGGGGAGCGCTGCAGATGCATTATAACTAAGGAATCAAGGAAATGAACTTGGACTAACTCTTGTTCCCAACAACTGATCTTTGGCCCATTAAGTTCAACTAGTGGACCAGTGCGAGAAATCTCGCATGTAGAAACATTGCGTTTATGGCTTACCAGAAAAAACAGAGAATGTAGGCATTGGTGATCAATTCCGACCGGATTGAAAACGCAAACCGATTTCAAAAACGGACGAAATGAAAAAGGGTGTGATGGAATTCGCCCGAAATGAAATAAATTTGAAATTGAAGGGAAACCTATCGTCGTTCGGCTGCCTATTTGCGTACGCAGCGAAAACAAGGGTTGAAGGTTGAACAGACAACACCAAATAAAAGGATTTCAGTTGCAGTAGGATTGCTGCGCAGAACGATTGTCACTGAGACGGCGGCATCTTTTTTATTCACTCACAGTAGCGAGTATTCATATCTTACAGCCAATATACGCACCAGAAAACTGCGTATTGATACGTAAAGTAGTAAAACTTGTCACAAAGTAAATTCCCGCAAAAGGGTAATAACAAAAAAATAAAAAGGGATCGTGGCAAGACATACTCGAGGAAAAGAAAATATTTGAATCGAAAAAAAATCCTGCCTTACAAACTAAAGAAAAAAAAGGCGTGGGTACCAGGTGGTCGTGAAATTTGATGTGTAAACATACGTTTGTGTGTGATGGCGGATAAACAGATCTCTCTAATACAGAAAACGCATTAATACTAAGTTTGGTTACCCGTGACGGCTAACGGCGAAAAATTTGCCCATACCGAGAGCTAAGATGTTTACACATCAAACAAATTGTAAATACAAATTTGTGAAATAGCCCACTGGAGCAGATAGAGAATTTAAAAATTTGACCAGAAAGCTGGATGTTACATTTCTTGGTCCATAAGGGTTGATTTAAATGTATTCTGCATTTTGACCATCAACACATGCCGATATCTCGCTATTATTATAATTGCTGATCATTCCGAGACGACAAAATACTCGCTCACAAAGCCAAGAATTCTCACGGTTTGTTAGTTGCGATATATAACATAGGTCGAAGGGATCACATCTCTGGTCATGTAAAGAATTTTCTGGGATTAGACCTACAGAAATACCTTGACGCCAAAATACTGACTTTCCTATTTAATCTTAAAGAAAGCCAGACCCCAGAGTATCTTTTCCAAAGATTACAATTCGCATCTTCCACTAGAAGTAGAAGTCTCATTCCACCAATATATAACTATAACGTTACAAAGAAACAGTTTTTCGTATATGCCGTAAGACTTTGGAATTCGCTTCCGGTTTATATCAGGAGATCTTCAGGCATACGCGACTTTCAGAGACAACTAACGCAACACTTTTCAACATAGCTAATAATAATTAATGACATAATAATTATAAATAAATAATGACTTAATAAAATATAATAATAAATGACCTAATAAAATAAAATAAAATAGACAATAACTGATTTTGGGTTTTTTTTTTTAGGGATTTCTTTCTTTCTTAATTCAATCACTAGACTAATAAAGACTTAAGACTAATAAAATTTAAAATTTACTCATAAATATGTACATATGTTTGCTGTTAATTTATTGTTGTTTTTCTATTGATCTTAAGAAATTGTTATTGATATTATAATAATTATCTATTTTTGTTTCAACCTTTTAATAATGTTACACAATTAAAAGATTATATTGTATCTACGTGTAAACATAATTTCTAAATAAATAAATACAAAATACAAATATGTATCATCGTAAACGGATGAGATAAGTTCTTCGGTAGAAGACACTGTTTGGCACAAATAATGTGATAAATTTACTTGGCCATTTTCTTTCGGAACCGTTCCTCCACCAATTTTAAGTAACAAATCAGAGAAATATTATGCGATTGAATTGATGGTCAAGTACATTTGAGTAACACTGGACCAGAGACTTGCGTTTTTCAGTCAGGCGTTTACTTCGTCAGCTCTTGTACTTCGTGCCACTACTGATAACGTTTGTCTTAAGTCTCCGCAAAATAGTATTGTAATGCCGCCCATCGGTCTATCATTTTGTCGTATATCCTGTAAGATTCTGTTAACAGCTTCCACTGCCTTACGGTATGCCATAGTGCATTCGTCCGACACAATTAGATAACAGTCACGTAAAACCCGAGTTTTATCACTATTTCAGGGAATGTTGTAAGCTAGACTTTCAGTGGTCTAATTGTATGGGCCTTTTAAACATTGCATTATTAGTTTTACCACCGGGCAGAAACGTAGCTACTATCCCTGACGACGCCACTGCCAAGGGCAATATTACCTTGGCTTCGTACTAATGAACAACAAATACTTCCAGTATAATTTCCTAATAGAAAATATATATACATACATATATGGACCAAAATTAACTCTTAAAACAATAGGATTTAATTTTGGGTAGAGTACTTGTTTTTGATTTTAAATTTGTTAATAATATTTATAAACTGAAAATGCAATTCACTGCTCTAGAAAATCCTCTTTCTTTTGACACCTCATTTGTTAAGATTGGTTGAGTCGGAGGGCCGCAAATTGTGATAATGATTTCAGAACATTGAAATGCAAAGCATTATGAACATGTTAGAGTGCGAGTTACATGCTGCATCAGTAACCTATACATATGTACATAATGTATGTACATACCTACATGCATATATACATGCATACTGCCAACATCAAGCTTAGCAGTAGCGAGATCCCAATTATATGAAGATCGGGAACAACAAGTGCCGCCGTTGTTGCTGACCAAAACAAGTGCAGGTGCTGTTTTATATTTGTTGTTCTAAATTATGTTAAATGTAAAATGATGAATAAATGTCAGTTGATAATTAGTCTTGTGCAATGCGTAACGTGTCGTCTATGTTTTGTATTTATTTTCGTTTTTTTATAAATGTCAACAAGTTTAGTGTTAAGTGTATTAATAAAGATATTAATATCAAAAACTATTATGTTGTTTGTTTTTTTTTTTTTTTTTTTTTTTTTTATAATCTACACACGCTAAAGGGGATATGAATACCCTTTTAATGTTTGCACACAGCGCGAGCACATGAAGGACGAGAACGAGACAGACAGATCGACGTAGTGGTAGGAAACTCAGATGATAGGTTTCATTTTCAACTAACTCTATGGGTGGTGTCCAGGATAACTGGAGAGTTGTGTATTATTTTTTTTGTACTTGCTTATGATTCACAGGAGTTTTTTCCAGATGTTTCTTATTATAGTTTTGTGCGATCAATTTCTTCAGTCATATTCAACATCCTACTGCCAGTGTTATGCCTTCGCAGTAGGTTTCGATACTAACTTCTGAAACTGACCAACTTATCTTTATTTCGTGAGAAATAAATGCTTCGAAGACATCTGGATTCGAACCGTGAACCTTTCGCATGACAAGCGACGACGACTACCACTACGCCACGACCACCCACGCACATATACTCACACATCACACTATTGCAACGAAACCCACTGCTGCTCGACTGCTGGGCAGGCTTGCCAGATTGTGCGATATATCGCAAAACGTGCGATTATTTTTTTTACTTTGCGGTGTAAAATTTGATTTTGCGATATCTTATATTTTGCGCGATATTTGCGGTATTTTGTGTCATTACTAAATGAAGCATGTATCCCATGAATACGTAGAATCGCAGTTATAACCGATTAAATAAAAACATTTAGCTTGAAATTCTACACACTTCAATTAATTCCATTCCGTTCAAACTTCAAAGTACGTCTTCTTCTCTGAAGACCAATGGAATTCTAAAAAACGGAATGCAAAACTTGATTAATTATTTAGTTGACAGTTCACATGTCACAAACGTGATTGTACTTTCTATTTTCGCTTGGGATGGTTTGAGAATTGTGATTGCAAGATATGTATCTAGACAACAAAGCTATTTTTAAAGAAAAGAAGAGTTAAAACAAACATATATTAATGGAAGACTTAGTGGATGATTTATGTAAGTAGCATTAGTTACAATTACGATCGAGTGGGTTGACTAAAAACCAGAATACCCAATCTCGATCCGTCTGTGGTGCCAATGCAACCCAACCTTTCTATATCTGCCAGTGCTGCCAATACAACCCAGTCAGTTACTCGTTACATAGGCCGTGTTTTGTTATCCCCGTGATCTGATCCGGATCAGATCAACTCATAAGTTTATGTGCATTACAACAACAATACGAGATCTTACTCTTTAGCCGTGTTTTATTATCCCCGTGATCAATAACAATACGAGATCTTGCTTTTTATCAAGATCAATTTTCGTGATCCAAAAATTAGTTCAACTATTTCTCACTATGATACCCTTCCGCTTGTGAATGTTGCTGTATTATCGACAATTGTCAATGGTAAATGTTGCCAGATTAGAATATAAAAATATTATTGGCAATCCAAATATCATTAATGTTATTTTGTTCGAATAAATTAATTTTCATGCTCATAGTCATAATGATATCGAAGCGATGTGAAAATGAAATTATAGCTACGAAATATTATTCTCATTCGGTATCTGTTAATCAGAATTAATAATTTCCTCCTAAGAAAATAAAACAAGCGCATTAAATTTTCATTTAAAAGAAAATATTAATTCGCATGGCAACTTCGCACTGAATTTCAAAATGAACTTAGTTTGTACAATCACCACAACACAGAACTTAGTTTTAGTTTGTTTTATTATTCTTATCTGATCCAGATCAGATCACGGGGATAATAAAACACGGCTATAGTGTAATAAATTAATTTTTTTCAAGTGGGTTGAAGAGTTCCAACCTGAACCAATACCAACAGAAGATGCAGTACAGTTTTGGGTCAAAATAAGCAATGCAAAAAAAAAAAAACAAATGCCGTTAAGGTATCTCAATTTTTGGAGCTTAGTCAGTTTGCTTTAAGTGCACTTTCTTTGTCAGCAAGGAATGGCTTAGTGGAAAAAGCATATTCAAGCATGAATGCAATTAAAATAAAAAACCTTGCTAAGATTGAAGTTACATTTCAAGAACCATTGATGTGCATTAGAATTCATTCCAATTTGAAACAAATTTTCTGCACCAGTTTTAAACCAAACCCAGAAAATATTTATTCCTTCGTTTCCTTCGTTGTCTTCTGTTGGCTAAATGTATAAAAAAAATTAAAGAAGTTTTTATATGTTCTTATTATTAATTTTTAGCATTTTGCGGATTTTGCGAATATTTTTTTTTTGATTTTGCGGTTTTTGCGAAAAAAAATTAAAATTTTGCGTTGTGAGCTTATAAAAATCTGGCAAGCCTGCTGCTGGGAGTGATCTCCACTGAAAGAAAATTGTGGGCGATGCTTGGAATAATTGTTTTGAACATTGCTCAGCTTCAGGACAACGCAGGAGGATGTTTTATATCTCAAATGAATCAGGGACAAATCTACTAATTTCACCTATTTTTCCATCTGATAAGCCATTATTGAGTTAGGGCTGAATGGTTATAATTTGCCTTAAAAATATGCAATTTGTTCACTATTTTCTAAAAACCATGCCATTTTCCGGGATAAAAATTATAAAAGTTGTCGAGGAGGAACTTAAGCAATCACTATGTCAATGCTTCATCAAAATCCGTCCAGTGGGTCCCGCGTGATGCGCGTTCAAACAGTTTTTAATCTACAGTACTAGGAGAATCATATACAGACAACGCACTAATACCAAGTTTGGTTACGCGTGACGGATAACGGCGAAAATTTTGCCCATACCGAGAGCTAAGATGTTTACACATCAAACATTAGATTTGTCCTACTTTAAAAAGTAAACAAAACATTAAGAGATGTGCTAGGTGAAATTGTTCCCCTACGAATTTCAACAAGAATCTCTTATTCTGTTTCACCGACAACAACAAATTGGTCCGATTCGCTGTATTGGTAAAACCATTTGCCGAATCACGATATTTTGCCATGAAGTCTATCATTACTTGGTTTTGGTTGGCATTTGTATGTTTCCCCCTAAATTAGGAAGAAATAATTAATATTTTATGTATAAATCTTCTAAAACCTACATTTTGAGTCGTTTCAATTTCACCAACAAAAAACCGAACGAATTGAAAACGTCAAATGGTTTGCGTTTTTGAATTCCGACCGATTCTCAGCACACCCATAATTCGTTCGAATTCGATGAAATCCGAAAATCATCACACCAAAACTGCGAAAAGGTAACGGATTGGATTTCGACCGAAATTCAACACAGGGGTGATTATTTACTTCACTTTCTGTGAGGGCCAAATTTGGGAATCGATTTTACACCCACTTCCAGATATATCCCATCATGCTGAAATTTTGCACACGTTTATAAGTCCGTATACAATACAATATGCGTTACTTGATGACGTTGTAAATCTAATATGGCGGATGCTTTTTTAACTTCAATTTCTTTGAAATTTCTGTGAGGGCCAAATCTGGGAATCGATTTTACACCCACTTCCAGATATACCATCATGCTGAAACTTCGCACAAGTGTATAAGTCCGGTTATTTGATAACGTTGTAAATCCAATATGGCGGACGCTTTTTTGATGTGTTAACATCTAAGAGCGAGTTATCGTTATAAATAAAACACAACTTTTTATAAAAAATATAATTTTTATTTACTAAACGGTGGTGTGTCGACTCTTCGGAGTGATGACTTCTTAAGAACTACTTTTCTTAATTCTAGTTTACAAAAAATTACCTTTTTTAAATTAATTACAAAATAAGATTTGCCACGTCATCAATAATCTTCCACATTCCATTCTCACGGTACGATGTTTGCGCCGATACTTGAATCGACACCTGAGTTGACTTGGTACTTCTGCTTGATCAGCTCGAAGTCTTGGGAAGTATGCAGAGCATTTGAGCTCATGTCTGGAGCGTTAGCATTTTGGAGTGGAGAACTGTGGGAGTGTATTGATAACGTAACTCCCTAGATTGAAGATTCTCCAGAATCGTTTTTATTTTATAAGATTTAAACAAGTACCAATATTATTTTCGTGCTTAAGAATAATTTTTTCGAAATTTAATACATCCTTTTTTACAGTTATGTTTTGATTTTGAGGAATACTAAATATTTGGATTATTTTATTTACATTATTACTAAATTGAGAATTATCGATTTTAACAGAACAATTTACGAAATTTATTAAAAAATTGCCAGTCATTATGAATTTTCTTTCGTCACAAGTTAGTGAGTTTAGTTTTTTATCTATTACATGATTTAATATTAAAATATCGTTGCCAATTTGAATTATTTCTTCTTCCGGGCTCTTAATTAGATTACAATGTCTTTTGAGAATACAATTTTTACTAGGATTTAACTCTTGAATATTTAAATCTCTTTGAAATGTATAAGTTTTATTATTAACTAGCTGTTGCCTGCCCGGCGTTGCCCGTGCTAAAAATCAGTCGCGTCATTTGATTGTAGTACGATAGAAAGGAAGTAGTAGGAAGCGATATTATTTAAATTAAAATTCTAAAGAATTCTGAAGCCAATATATTATTATCTGAACTAAGTGGTTGTTCCCTATAGATGAAACGATTGCATAAAAAATTGATGGAAATGTAATATACCTGTGTACAAACACGTCTACACACATATGTACACAATATGTATTTTATGAGCATCATCTTGTCTCTTATAGTTGTACTTAATGTTCATATTTAAAGTACAATAGCATTATGTAAACGCCAAAGATATTACGCTTTGTTGTAAGCATTGATCGTGGAGTAACTGGTGAAGTTTGTCTGAAACCACCAACTATTTACTAATTTTAAGACTCAACATCGCCTGCCTACCCCTACTACAATATATGTACTTGTGAATTGAAATAAAAGGAAAAACTTTATTCTAAGGTATCCACTGACTTAACCTTAAGGTAACCAAATATCGCTGTAAAGTGACAAAAAAAAGAAAGTAAAAAAAATCGTGCTTTTCCCCCTTTCTATAGATCTAGATCCGCACGCTGATGAAGCAGAAACACAACTAACTAAAGTCGGTAGCAAATATCAGCAAAATCATCCCTCCTCTACTTTGTGTCACAATCCCAAAAAGGAGCATTAATTATTAACACGAACAACCCTCTCTCAACAGCATGGCGATCAATGGCAATGGTTCACCCCTCATTCAATGCGCGTATGGGTAGAAAGAAAATGAAAGAATAAGCGATAGCGATGGATTTGTGGCGAAGAGAAGAGCATAACATCTACAGAAACAACCCTTTCCCAACAGAATGACGATCAATGGCAATGGTTTACCCATCATTCAATGCGCGTATCGTCGTATGGGTAGAATAGAAAGAAAATTAAAGAATAAGCGATAGCGATGGATTTGTGGCGAAGAGAAGAGCATAACATCTACAGAAACAACCCTCTCCCAACAGAATGACGATCAATGTGCCTGGCTACACGATCAATCCCATACCGATTCTTTTCAGTGAGACTGGTATATTTTATGTGAGTTGAAACGAGAAGGGTTGATTTCACCAAAAGCACACCGAAAATCCGATTTGATAATAATTCTCGGTGGAAGATGCATGTTCTTTTCTCAAAGCGTTTCATTTCTCATACATTTTTTCATTTGCTTCCGACCGTCGGAGGGTTCACATCACGGAAAACTCAAAAAAATAATTCTCTGTGCAGGACGGAGCACGGCGGTTGTGTGTTCTGTTTTCAAAGCGTTTCCCTCAACACATTTTGCGTGTAGCCACGGGGAACTTTTAAATACCTAGTATGCCATTGACCGTGTAGCCAGGGCCAATGGTAATGGTTTACCCATCATTTGATGCGCGTTTGGGTAGAAAGAAAATTAAAGAATAAGCGATAGCGATGGATTTGTGGCGAAGAGAAGAGCAAACATCTACAAAAACAACCCTCTCCCAACAGACTGACGATCAATTACAATGGTGTACCCAAAAATAATGACCAAATAATAAAAGCGGAAATTGGAATAGCTCGAATTATGGAATTAAGGAATTGTATGTTTTGTTTAAAAAGTAGCCTAATCTCTAATCCAGGAAGTAGACTATCTATTCCCGAAAGTTTCATTCAAGTCTGTTAAACCGTTAAGGTGTTATAGAGCAACAAACATCCAAACATCCAAACATCCAAACATCCAAACATCCAAACTTTCACATTTATATATTAGTAGGATTCTAACAATATATTCCAAATCTTCTTCAATTTGCTCATTATTTGGATTGGAGATGGGAATAATTAGTTTCTTATCTGTTTTTTGTACTCCTGTGGGTATTTTATGGCGAGAATAACAGCATTGTTGGTATACCGGGCTAAGCCAGTTCGAATACCACTTACTTTTTGCAGGTCGATTTGGTATTTTTCAATTTCTTTGTTACTTAAAATATTTGGGTGGACGATCCCTAATCTAGCAGTAACGACATTGTCTTGAATTTTGTCAATTTGGTCTTCTAACATAGATATTCTGAACTGTTGCTCTAGATATATCTCTTCTTCTATTATATGACTTTCAGCATTTTTTATATTTTCTAATTCACTAATGATCTTGTTTCTATCGGATTCTAAAAGATTTTTTATTAAAGTTAATGAATCATTGGAATTCGCATTAATTTTAACTTGCTGGTTTCTATTGTGTTATATTTGTCATCCTTGATAACATTTAAATGTGCCTCAATATCTTGCTTATCATTTTCATCAAGGGTTCCAAAAAGCCATTTTAATCCTGTACCTACAATATTAACGAGGCCTCTTTTATTTCTATGAGTGAAAAGTGTTGAAACTTTGTTTTTCATTGAATACATTTTATCTATGAGTGATCTCTTATTGGTTATGTTTAATCTATTTACATTCTCTTCAAGTTCTAAAACAATATTCAAAATATCTTGTGGGTAAATAATATGTAAAACTATATCAAACTTACAAACTATATCAGCTTCGTCTACTTTTATTTCAGCAAATCCGGATTCTGTTTCAATTTTCTCAAGGATCAATTCTACGGAACGTTGAGGTAGAACTGCTAGGGCCAGTATCAATATTATTATCACCTGCAAATTTAAGTGGTCTTTTAATATTGTTTTCATGAACGCCCTGCAAATCATATTTTCTAAATTTCGGCTGTTCTTTGTGCCTTAAGCTAACGTAATTTTTAATAAATCCTTCTCTCCTATTTTCTTGATAATCCTCCGTCCTCCCTATCTTTGTTGAGCTTATTTATAGAGCTAATTTTTCTTCCATTGATTCTTTCCTTAACTAGTTTTGTATCTACGGTATGGTTTTGTACAGCTATTGGCGTAGCTTTTATTGCGGAATGAAATGTGTTTTTATAGTATTCTACGGCTTTAAATATCTGTTCTCTAATTGGAATTTTATTTTCTACATTAAGTGCTCTGATTCTTTCTGTTAATGTATTGTTCAACCTTTCCGCGTCAGCATTTCCTGTGTGGTTATTTGGTTTGACAAAATGGATTTCAATACCTTCATCCCTACAAAATTGTTTAATGTTAATGCTATTGAATTCATTGTCGCAGACTAATTTTTTCATTTCGCCTTTAATTGAAATCAATTGTCTTAGCTTCTCTATTAATGTTTTATGATTCCTATCTTCAAGCGGGAAACAAACAGCATGTTTAGAGAATTTGTCTATCTATTATATAAAAATTAATGTGTGTATGTTCGAACCCTATACGAGGGCGCATCGCTCATCCGATTGCGATTAAACTTTGGTGAGGTGTTGTGCGCATATCAGAATAGATGATAGGCTAAAAATCCGCTCGCTAGGTGGCGCTGGAGTCAAGTTATTGACAACTTCTATATTTATGTACCAAAAAGGCTCATATTCACAATATATGTTGGTTCAGTGCCAGAAGAGAAAATTTTAAAATTTGGATCCGATAGATGGCGCTGGAGTCAAGTTATTACTAACTTCTATATTTATGGACCAAAAAGGCTCATATTCACAATATATGTTGGTTCAGTGCCAGAATAGAAAATTATAAAATCTGGATCCGATAGGTGGCGCTGGAGTCAAGCTATTAAATCTATAAAAATTAATGTATGTATGTATGTATGCATATGTTTGTCTTTTATAGACTCGGAAACTACCCTACCGATTTTGGTAAAATTTTTAGAATACGTGTTTCTTAATATAGAATACAACATAGCAATAGTGCGGCTACTCAAATACTGGTGGTTTTGGTACCTGTCATGCTAAAAGTCGTAATTTCAGGTGAAATGTGAATATGAATCATTTTGGACAATTAAAATAGACAGACAGAGAGACATACAGACAGACAGACAGACAGATAGATTGGCAGACAGACAGACAGACAGACAGACAGACAGACAGACAGACAGATAGACATACAGACATGCAGACCGACAGACAGACAGACAGACAGACAGACAAACAGACAAACAAAGAGACAGACGGACAAAGAGACAGACAGACAGGCAGACAGACAGATAGATAGACATACAGACAGATAGACAGATAGATAAATAGATAGACAGACAGGTAGACAGACAGATAGACAGACAGACAGACAGACAGATAGATAGACAGACAGGTAGACAGACAGATAGACAGACAGACAGATAGACAGATAGATAGATAAATAGATAGACTGACAGACAGAGAGACGGATAGAAAGACAAACAGATAGACAGATAGACAGACAGACGGATAGATTGACAGACAGAAAGACAGACATACAGACAAAAGTGGAAGACTTGGCTGGAGTAGTAGATATAGTTACAAGCAATCATCTAGACCCCTTCAAAAGGAATTTGCGTATCCAACGTTTGCCAAAAAAGGTGGGGTTATTAACGGAACAAGTGTGCACTGAAAGGCACGGAAAGGAGAGTCCTTTCATCGACCTTGTTAGAGGCACCCCAACACGACAGCAGCACGCTTCTATCCTGCCACTCGTCACCTGTGCACCACAAGCTGCAGCCCTAGTGGACGAGAACATAAGTGATCAACCAAATACTAGGGAACATAAAGAAAGTCATCGAGGGACTAGCGGACTACGTAAAAGACAGGAACAACGTCCATGATGAAATAAAAAAGATGATTAGACAACTTAGGACTGCATTTGCAGATTTAGAAGAAGAAACTAGAGCGAGCTTACCGTTAAATCGGAAATCACAAAAAGAAGAAAAAACACAGGCTACGCAAACGGAGGTACCTTTCAACCAACCCTCTATGGTTAGTCTATGCCCCCCGAAGAGATCCACAACTTCACCACCAGTGAAGCAACTCAATCTGACAGAGCCGATTTCGGCAAAAAGAAGAAGAGAAATCAATGACGACCCAATAGGGCAGACATCAAAGAAAGAGAAAGTAGGACCACAGTCTCAACAAAGAAACAAAGATGAAAGATCCCGAACACCCCAGGAGTCCAAAAAACCTATATGTGACAGGATTGAACAGACACCTACGCAGTGGTCAATGAACACTAGAGGTAAGGACAACCATCGAAGGCATACAGGGGAAAACAAGACAAAAACCCTAAAGAAGCAGAGATCAGATGCTATCCTTATAGCAACGCGAGGAGAGAAATCGTACGCGGATATCCTGAGACAAATAAAGAGCGATGCTGCCCTAAAGGAGATTGGGGATAAGGTAGCACGCATCAGAAGGACCCAAAAGGGCGAGATGTTGCTGGAACTCAACGAGAAGACAGACGAAAAGAGTTTTAAGTACAAGGAACTCATAGGAAAAGCCTTGGGTGAACAAGCCGAAGTAAAATCTCTAACACACGAAGTAACAGTGGAATGCAAGGACCTTGACGAAATTACGACGAAAACGGACATTTTGTCTGCTTTGAAGGAACAGTTTGAGATATCAGACCTGCAGCTATCGGCGGTTAGGAGCATAAGAAAGGCCTATGGAGGTACCCAAACAGCGCTTTTGAGTCTACCAGTGGAAGCAGCCAACAAGCTATTAAAAGCAGGCAAAGTTAAAATCTGATGGGTGATCTGTAGGCTAAGGGAGCCAATACAGCTGAAAAAATGTTATAGATGCCTAGATTTTGGTCATCTGTCAAGAGAGTGTAAGAATCCAGACAGATCAAAGTTATGCTTAAGATGTGGAGAAGAAGGCCACAAAGTGAAAGAGTGCAATAAAAAAGCCAAATGCATGCTATGTAAAGATTCAGGAGAACACATTGCAGGAAGCCGAAGGTGTCCGGAATACTGGAGAGCTGCAAATAAGAGCCGATGATGAAACTCATACAGCTAAATCTTAACCACTTTTTTTTTTTTTTTTTTTTTTTCCGAGGGTAGGTGAAAATCTTCCATAGACACTATGAGAATAGCAAGTGCGTGCTCATAGTAGTGTCAGATTCTTACTGACCAAAAACACCACCCTTCGATATAAATTTGTTAGATACTGCAACTAAGTTATACTACTTATCAAGCAATTTTTCTATCACGAAATATAAACGTTTGGCAGGTTACTTTCCAATGAAAGATCCTGCATGTTCCGCAATTTAGACGCGGTTAATCCTTATCTCGCCAAGTCGAAAGGTTTTGTTCTTTGTAGTCGGCGCAATAAATTGCTCTCATCCAAAATAAGTAGGACTGTATTATTAACATGTCCGATTAGTCGGTTTCTATGTTTTCGAGCGAAGCTTCTAGTTTCAGCTTCGATTGTCGGAATTCCGAGATCCCTGTGGATATCGTCGTTTCAAGCATACCACGGTGCTTGGACAATTTCTCTTAGCACTTTATTTTGAAAGGTCTGTAAAATATTGGCATTTGTTTTCTTGGTACAACCCCAAAGTTGTATACCGTAGGACCACACCGGCTTTAGCACTTGCTTGTATAAAAGCAGTTTGTTCTCGGTACTGAGGTGGGAATGTTTCCCGATCAGCCAGTACATTTCTCTATATTTGATTTCTAATTCTTTACGTTTCATTTTCACGTGCGAATTCCACTTCAGCTTTGCGTCAAGTGTCATTCCCAGGTATTTGGCTTCATTTGCAATGGGAATTCGGGCCAAATTTATAAAAATTGGCAAGTCATTAATTTTTCTATAAGTGAAATTCACGTGAACAGATTTAGTTCCGTTAAGGGCGATCCGCCAGTCCCTCGTCCATTCATTTACTTTATTCAATGCGTTTTGCAGTTTGGCAGTCGTTTCCTCGATTGTTTTACCTACTGCTAGGATAGCGGTGTCGTCGGCAAACGTAGCAAGCATAGTGCCATCTTCTTTCGGTATATCACGAGTATATAACAGATAAAGAAGCGGCCCCAGAACGCTTCCTTGCGGTACGCCGGCCGAAATTTTCTTGAGCTCTGAGTATTCGTTTCCATTTCTAACACGGAAGAGTCTATTTCCGAGATATGAATCCAAAATCTCGTATAGGTACACGGGGAGTACTTGTCGTAATTTGCATTTCAAGCCATCGTGCCACACCTTATCAAAGGCTTGCGAGACGTCAAGAAATACGGCTGAGCATATCTTTTTTCCTTCTAGTGCTTTTTCGATTACGTTAGTAATTCTATGCACCTGGTCAATTGTCGAATGCTTACTTCTGAACCCAAACTGGTGGTCAGGGATTAGATTATTTTCTTCTATAACCGGTTGGAGACGCCTTAGTAATATCCTCTCGAAAATTTTTGATACGACTGGAAGAAGCGAGAGTGGTCTGTATGATTTTACTTCATATGACGGTTTTCCTGGTTTTAAAACCATAATGACTTCCGCAACTTTCCATTGGCTCGGCACGTGTTTTAATCTGAGTGCAGCATTTATAATATGGAGAAGCTTAATAAATGCTCTTCTAGGTAAGGCTTTGAGAATTTCTCCGGTAATCAAATCATAACCAGGAGTTTTCTTAGGTTTTAGTTTCGCGATCTCACGTTCGAGTTCTCTAAGCGTTGCAGATCTGCGCGTTAAATCGTCAGATGGTGGAACTACCATCCTTGTGAGGTTGATGTTGTCATGAACCACTTGACCATCGTTCGGTTTAAAGGTTTCTTCCAAATGGGCGGCAAAAATATCCGCTTTTTCTTTATCTTCCCTTGCCCATTCATTTTGATTTATTTTAAGTGGCGGCGCGGGGATTTTGGGCCTTTTGGTGCCTTTTACGGCTTTCCAAAGGGAATAATTGGAATCTTTTTTCGCTGTTAAACTTTCAAGGTAAGAGCCTATCGCACGATTTTTAAAATCCTTAATGCTATTCTTTAACAAATTGCAGAGACGATTCAGATGGGTTTTATGCTGTGGAGCACGACTCTGTTGCCATCTTTTACGCGCTTTTCTTTTTTCCCTGATTAATTCTTTTATTTCAGAAGGATATCGTAGACCGTATTTGTCCGGCGTTTTTCTTGGATTGGGCGTATTATTCCAAGAGGCGAGCTGTACTATCTCAACGAAGCGATCGACTTCAACCTCAGGTTCATAGGGTGTCGTAAGCGGTACGCTCAGTTCAACATTTACTTCGATTTCGTTCCTAAAGCCTTCCCAGTTAGTTGTTCTACCAGTTAATTTCGCTGGCTCTCGGTTATATACTAGTTTTTCGCTCAATGTCAAAATAACTGGGGAATGATCAGACGACAGATCAAAGCTCTCTTCAACATTTATGTGGTTGTTAGATATTCCTTTCACCACGAAGAAATCGATCAGGTCAGGTATTTTCAAAGTATCAGCTGGCCAGTAAGTCGGTTTGCCCGTCGAATGAAAATCACAACTGTACTCCATACCTGCCCCATAGAGCATTCTACCTTTTTGCGAGATGTATCTAGAGCCCCAGAACGTATGTTTCGCGTTAAAATCGCCGCCAATAATGAAATTAGGTTTCAGCGATTTAAATAAGTTAGTAAAATCACTTTTTTCAAGCGCGGAACGCGGTGGACAGTAGATAGATGAGATTTTAATAGTACGCTGACTATTTTTAACTCGAATTGTGCACAGTTGCAGAGTTTCAAGCTCTATCTTTAGGTCTTCGCATTGTTCAATGCAGTCTTTAATAAAGAAGGAAGATCCGCCTCTCGCTTTGCCCGAAGGGTGACAAGCGTGGTAATCAGTATAGCCTTTTATTTTTAAATGCGATTCCTTTTTCACGTGAGTTTCAGAAATCAAGCAAATGTCAATATCTTTTTCTCGCATGAATATTTCCAATTCGTCAAGTTTTTGCAAAAGTCCGTTTGCATTCCAAGTACATATTTTTAACATTCTTTTTTCATTCATATTCTAGGTGAAGTACGCGTTTTCCGTGAATAACTCTCGAGCTTAACCAACCTATCGAGAATCATTTTATTTATTTTGCTTTGCTCTTCAAGTTTCGCGAGAATAATTGAGAAAACTTGAGAAGCAGGGTCCGTTGGGATTTCGAGGTTTTTTGATTTTTCGGATGCTGCAGCCTGGGCGTAGGTCTGCACTCCTGCTGTCCGAGGGCTATTACCCGATGTCTTTTCTAATGGCTTTTCATTACCATTTATTTTAAGACCAGAAGTCGAGGGCTTTTCTGCTATCACCGCCTTCTTCCGCTCTGTACCCGGTGGTATTTGTTTGTTTACGTTCTCCTGACCGATCTTACCATTTGCCTTAGTTAGCGGTTTTATTATTTTATTTTGAGCTTATGGAGTGTATCTCTTCGTTTTTGCAACTCCTTGGCTACTTCACAGCCTCTATAATTTGCCGGGTGCTTTCCCTTACAATTAGCACAGATTGCAGAGGCTTGCTTGTTTACTCGACAGTCTTGGGAGAGGTGATTTCCGGCGCATTTCACACACTGTGGTTCTTTTTTGCAATACGTTTGCGTATGATTGAATCCTTGGCAACGTTTGCACTGCGGAATTATTTTTAAATTTCTACGCATGGGCTCGATTTTGACCACGATATTCAATATGGTTTTAATTCGATAAATATCGTCGATACTATCAGCTTTATCGAATGTTAGCATAAAAAGCGGAAGTCCACGCCTTACCAAGATGTCCTTATCTATTTCGGATTGTTGCTTCTCCTTCTTGATGATATTAACGGCATCAAGAATTTTAAAGCCCTTGTCTTGAAGGTCGCTCATAATCTCTTCTTTTGTGCACGAGGGGTGAAGTCCCCTTGCTATAACACGATGTGGCCTTTCTGACTTGATTTCGAAAGTATACCACTGAATCTTATCGATATTAAGTTTCTGGGACAGTGCGCGATAGTCGTCATGGTCATCGACGTTAATCTTCCACGCATTATTCCTTAAAGATGTGACCTTAAATTTCGATGTTATCGTTCCTTTAAGGAGGCTATGCAACTTATTATATTCCGTTATCCCGACGATGTTTATTGGTGGCGGTAAACGAAATTGCGTTTTACGTTGATTTTCTTGCAGTTCTTTACGCTTTTCTTCGTTTAAGGGCACGACTTCGGGCGAAGAACCGGCTCTCCGTTTTTTAGTAGGTCTTTTCTTAGGGACCCGATTCGTTTCGCGTGCTAGCTCTTCTTCATCGGTGTGGTACTCCCGACTATCTAATAGTGCTGGAGCACATTCGCGCTCTTTCTGCGAGTGTGTGTTCTTTAGAACCTTATTCTCTTCTTTTAATAGATCTATCTCTTTCTTAAGATCTTGATAGAGTAGATCCATTTCGTTAAGCTTAATTCGGAGTACTTTATTTTCTTCCTCAAAGCTTTTATATTTCGCTAAGTCCTGATTTTCGCGCTGCGGAACTCCCGGCGGACTTTTTTTCCCGGAGTTATTCGATCTTGATGGAGGAGATCGAGATACCCTTGCACTTCTTGTGAAAGGGTCATTGGATTGCAATAAATGGCTCTCCCCAGAATCCGTAGAGCCGACCTCCGAAGAGGGTGGATTTTCCAGTAAAGATGGACTGCCACCTGGGGTAATTAATCTTTTTGTTTTGTCCATTGCATTTTTGTATACACTATATACTCGGTATACGGAGATTGGATTTTAGTCGCCTCTTACGACAGGCATGCCTACCTCGGCTATATTCTAACCCCTACCCGAAGGGGGTTAAATCTTAACCACTGTGAAGCGGCGCAGGATCTCCTGGCAAAATCCGTCCATGAACAGAGAGCAGAAGTAGCTATACTATCAGAACCATACAAAATTCCACAAAACACAGTATGGGCCGCCGACAATACAGGTAAGGCAGGAATATGGACTTGTGGCAACTATCCTCCCCAGGGAAAAATGGAACAAAAACAAGACGGTTTTATATGGGTAAAAGTTAAAGGAGTATCCATATATAGCTGCTATGCCCCTCCAAGTTGGCCAGACTCAAAATATGAAGAGATGTTAAACAAAATTGTAACCGAAGCAAGAAGCCAACATCCCGTTATCATCGCCGGAGATTTCAACGCATGGGCTACTGAATGGGGCTGTAGATCTACAAATGACAGAGGACAAGCACTGTTAGAAGCTTTCGCGTGCCTTGATATTACTCTGGCCAATACAGGTAGCACCACCACGTTCCGGAAGAACGGAAGGCAGTCTGTCATCGACATTACCTTCGCAAGCAGCTCGTTGATTAAACAAATTAATTGGCACGTAAGCGAGCAGTATACACACAGTGACCACCAAGCGGTTATATGCGAGCTAGTGCCCAACAATAACACTAACCCCATAAAACACCACAACATTGAATATGGATGGACAGACAAATCCTTCCATGAGGAACTGTTCTGCGAGATTATATGGGACAAAGAGATTCATGAAATTTCGGCTGAGGACGCGGCACGGGTCTTAGCGAACAGCATTAAGGAGGGATGCGATGCTTCGATGACAAGAAGAGCAAGGACAAACCAAAGACACCCAGTCTTCTGGTGGAACAACAGCATTGCAGAGCTCCGGGCCAACTGCTTTCGAGCCAGGAGAAAAACACAGAGATCTTTTGGAAGGCCTGAATATGAGGGAAAACGAGAAGAGTACAAACGCACGAGAAAAGCACTTCGCAACGAAATCCGAAGAAGTAAACGAGAGAGCTTCAAGTCACTATGCCTGGAGGCAGATAAAACACCATGGGGATCGGCGTACAGGGTAGTGATGACTAAAATCAGAGGCCATAAGATACCACAGGAGAAATGTCCAGATCTACTAAAAAAAATTTTCACAGCGTTGTTCCCGCAGCACATACCACGTGAAGAACATAGAAGCTATCAAATATCAGCGATACCAGAAGTTACCGTAGATGAAATACTGCACGCCAGCAAAAAGATAGGAGATAAAAAATGCCCAGGTCCAGATGGAGTGCCGAATAAAGCCCTTAAAGCAGCAATAAGGTGTAACCCTCTAATCTTTGCCAAAACAGTGCAACTATGCCTGGAACATGGTACCTTCCCCTCGATTTGGAAAAAGCAGAGACTAGTTTTATTACCAAAAACTGGAAAGAACCCCTTTGGAAGCCACATGGAATATATCGCGGAGAAGGCGTCTAAGGTATTCTCGGCACTATCGAGAATGTTGCCAAACATTGGGGGCCAAGAAGTAGCAGAAGACATTTATTGGGTAGAGTTGTTAGCTCTGCTCTATGCAGCTCCAATCTGGGCGGATGCGTTGAGCATTAAGAAAAACCGTTCGCTGATGACTAGGGTCTATAGATTGACTGCACTAGGAGTTATAAGTGCTTATAGAACGATTTCAAACGAGGCAGCGTGTGTTATTGCAGGCATGATCCCTATAGATATACTAGCTGAAGAAGCGAAACGAATTCAAAATGGTAGAGCCCAAAGCACCGAAGCAGAGGAAATAAGAAGGCAAGAAAGAGCAGTGTCATTGAGAAAGTGGCAGCAGCGATGGGATGTCTCAGAAAAAGGCAGATGGACGTACAAACTCATTCCGAGCATAGAACCATGGATAAGCAGAGGTCATGGAGAAGTGAATTACCAACGGACACAATTTCTGTCAGGTCATGGCGGCTATCGCCGTTACCTTCATCGCTTCAAACTCGAGGACTCATCAGAATGTCCTGCATGCGCTGGATGCGACGAAGACCCAGAACATGTGGTGTTCAATTGCCCAAGGTTCATTGAAGAAAAAGGAATCTTAGAAAATGAATTAAGTACTGAACCTAATACAGGAAATGTAATAGCGGAGATGCTGAAATCAGAAAGCAGATGGAATGCGATAGCAACTTTTTTAGGTCGCATACAAAAAGAGCTCAGACGGGAGGAGAGTCACAGAAGAGGCGACCAGGTACAAACAAGATCGACCGTTTAAAAATGGAAAATCCGCCCCGCGAAGTAATACCTGACAGTAGTCCCGCGGGGCGAGGATCTGAGCTAGCGGAGGTTAGGTTTAGTGAGTAAGAATCTCACACTACCGTATTTCATGGAGAATCGGTGCCTATGGAAGGTTCCCCCTACGCTTACCAAAAAGAAAAAAAAAGACATACAGACATACAGACAGACAGACAGACAGACAGGCAGACAGACAGACAGACAGACAGACAGACAGACAAACAAACAAAGAGACAGACAGACAAAGAGACAGGCATTCAGGCAGACAGACAGATAGATTGACAATCAGACAGATAGACAGATAGATAGATAGATAGACAGACAGGTAGACAGACAGATAGACAGACAGACAGACAGATAGATAGATAAATAGACTGACAGACAGACAGACAGATAAAAAGACAGACAGACAGACAGATAGACAGACACATAGGCAAATAGACAGACAGATAGAAAAAACAAATAGAAATTGAAGTTGAAACAGTGATTGCATCCTACTATGTACTTCCTTTCTACCATACCCGAATAACTAAGTGCGCGGGCAAATTTTGAAAAGGTAGGTGGAGCGAAGCGCACCGGGTTCATCTAGTAAAATTTATAAAATTTTGTTTGCTATTTGTGTAGATGTCTACGTGAATTATTTCGTTCGTGTCATTTGGGGTTTCCGTTATTTGAAATTTCTTTTTAATTGGATTTCTGTCGTACTTAGCAGCAGTACAAATGTCACAATTATTAATAACTATACCGTAATGACCTGACTCTTTTTTGTGGAAAAGAGAGATTTGCTTTAACGCTTCTTCTTCAGTTTTTAAGTCTTTAGCTAGAAAACTGCATTTTACAAATTGAACTTTGGAATTTGGAGGGAAAGGTTCAATTAATTTCACAATTGCACAATATTGTATAAAGAGTCGCTGAGATCACAATAAATTCCGAACTTCCCTTTAGTGATATGTCTTCGGACTATATCGGATATTTGGTCAGGTATATCATTTTTTTCGATAAAAATTCGTTTGTTGTTAAAAATGATTTCGGTTTCTACCTCTTTTTGCTCTAAAATTATAATTTGTATTTTGAAACGATTCACTACAGTTTCTAAAACTGGAATATGATTATCACTATTCTCTACTTGAGAGTGAACAGTCGCAATTTCTAGCGATTCATTGGAATTAATGTGGTCTTTTGCGTTTTCATTAAAGATGCTATCAAATAAATTTATTTCCATACTATCTCTATCGATTCTGCTTAAAAAATCAGCTACTTTATTTTCTGTACCCTTTATATAATCTATCTTTATATCATATTCACCTAATTGCATCAGCCAACGCTGGAGTCTAGGGCTAATATTTTGTCCAATATTTTTGGCTTGTAGCCATTTAATAGGTTGATGATCTGTTTGCAGATCAAATTCTTTACCAAACAAGTAAGGTCTAAAATATTTTACCCCCCAGACAATTGCTAGTAATTCTTTTTCGATCGTCGAATAATTTTTTTCGTGATCGTTCAATGTTCTTGAAGCATGAAATTGGGTGTCCGTCTTGCGTTAAAACAGCGCCTAAAGCAAAATTGCTTGCGTCTGTAACTAGCTTAAATTTTCTATTGAAATCTGGATATTTTAAAATTGGATAATCTGTTATGATAGCTTTCAGTTTTTCGAATACTTACTTACTTAGTTGGCGCTACAGCTCGAGATGAACCTGGGCCTGCTTCTCGCAACCATTTGTGTGTGCGTGTTATATTTTTGCACGAATGGAAGGGACCTACAGTTTTTTGCCGACTCCGAGCGGCGAGTTGAGAAGCTCAATCGTGACAAATGATACTCTTTGATGCTTGTCAGACATTCGAAAGAGGTGGGCACTGTGAAAAACTTTTAGGTGTTTGCGGCGGGATTCGAACCCAAGACCGCTGGCTCAGTAGTCCGACGCACTAACCACTTGCGCTACGGTGCCCACGTTTTTCGAATGATGAAATATAATTGGGATCATGTGTATTTACTTTAGTGTTTTTCTTTAGGTATTTTACTATGGGGAAAGCTATTTTCGCATAATCTTTAATAAATTTTCTGTAAAAACCGGTTATGCCTAGGAATGACTTAATTTGCTTTTGTGTTGATGGTAATTTTAATTTTTGAATAGCTATGATTTTTTCCGGATTTGGTTTAACCCCTTGAGGAGTGAGGATTTGGCCCAGATAATCTGTTTCCCTACTCAAAAAAGTGCATTTATCTATCTGAATTTTAAGTTGAGCTGTTTTTAATGTTTCAAATATTTTCTTTAGGTTATTGATATGCTCTTCCAAAGACGTGCTAAAAACAAGGATGTCATCCATGTAAGCAACACATATTTTATTTATGAATTCTCTCAAAATGGAATTCATAAGCCTCTGAAAAGTGGAAGGGGCGTTCTTCAGCCCAAAAGGCATTCTTTTGAACTCAAAATGACCGAATGGTGTGGAAAATGTTGTTTTCTTCCTATCCTCTGACTTAACTAAAATTTGGTGAAATCCTTTAGCTAAGTCGAGTGTCGTGAAATATTTAACCAATTTGTCTAATATTCCTTCAATATTAGGAATTGGGAACTTATCGCTCACAGTCACTTCGTTCAACTTCCTATAGTCAATAACAATCCTCCACTTTTGTTGCCCTAGTTTGTTTTTCTTCTTTGGTACGATCCAAAGCGGACTATTATAAGGAGAATGGCTTTCAGCTATTATGCCCTGTTTGAGCATGTCTGTTATTTGGTTTTCTATTTCAACTTCATGAATTTTTGGATATCTGTAAATTTTGGAATATATAGGGTTGCTCGTTTTCGTAATAATTTCGTGTTGAATTTCATAAGTAGACGTTAACTGATCACCTTCTGTGTAAAATAAATGTTCATAGTCTTTCAGGAGTTTTTGTAGCTCCTTCTGTTCTTCTTCATTTAAATGTTCTATACTTATGCTATTAAATAACTTACTATCGTCGAGAACAGAGATACTATTAATGTTAAATGGAAACGTATTGTGAAGTAATATCATTCTATTACCATTTATATCTTAGTATTTTTCTTCTAAATTTATCTTTGCGCCCAAAGGTTCTGAAACATTTTGACCTATGATTGCATCATAATCTCTTTTTCCTAAATCTACAACCTTCCATGTTATATTTCCTTTTTTGTTAAACTCTTGTGGAATTGGGGTAACTAATTTATTCATTACTCTACCAATTCCAGTTATTGTAGAAAAAAAATCTGGTTTTTCTAGCGGAACTTCTTGAAAATCGCTAAACATATTAGGTCTTATAACGCTTGTTGTCGATCCAGTGTCGATTAAGCATTTTATTTTATAGTGTTAAATAGTTAAAAATATTATTGGTAGTTTGTGTTCCGAGGCTCGTCTTGAAAATTTACAGCGGCCTCCTGGATGTTGCCTATCGACATTCTCTCCGCCCCAAGGTTTTGCGTATTTCGTGAAACTCTTGAGTTTGGTAGAGAATTTTCGTGGACTCTATACCTATCTATATTACGAGTATTGAGACTATTTTGAAATTGATTATTTCTTTGCAGAGAGTTATTTGGGATTTTATACTGACTACTATAGTTACTGTTAAAATTATCCTTACTTACTTTAGTTGGCGCTACAGCTCGAGGTGAACCTGGGCCTGCTTCTCGCAACCATTTGTGTGTGCGTGTTATATTTAAATTAAATTAAGTTAAAATTATCCTGCTGATATTGATTTACATTTCTGCCTACATAGTTAGTGTTTCTCGGATAATTTTTGGAATCAAAATTAAAATATGAATTAGGATTGAAACTATAATTCGGATTAAAATTAGAATTAGGATTAAAACTATAATTCGGATTAAAATTAGAATTCGGATTAAAATTAGAATTAGGAATAAAATTAGAATTGAAATTATAATTGGAATTCAAATTAAGATTAGAATTCGACTTGGGTACTTGAAATCGAGTATTTCCCATATTGAAATTATTCCCGGTCTTTGTATTAGATCTAACGTTCATATTATTATAACAAAACATTTTTTCCTATGCTGTACATCTATGTATCTAAAATCGTCCAACATTTTAAGTCTTCCGTATTTATTATGTATCTCAACAATACTTGCATTCTCATCGATATGAGCTCTAATATTCCCATCTCTTTTTTCAATAAGAATATTCCTTAAATCTATATCTACATTTCGAGGCGAATAAATTTCAGGTTTCTTCGGATCGAAATCATACAACTCACTTATTTTGTAACTTAAGGATCTAAATACATCAAACAGTTCACTTAAAGTGCTTACTTTAACCGCTCTGCCATAGTTAAAATATTCTGCGTAGCTTCGGTTGGGTTGGTAATGCTGCTTTAATGTGTCGTCCACAATTTCGTTCCATGTTGGATTGTCTTCTAGGGTCTGGATGCATTGGCTTGCCTCTCCTTGAAGTTTTTCATGCACAAGAATTTGCAAACCATAATGCGATAATTGGGTGTTGTTGCCGCACAAGGAAAAAATCGTTTGCACTGACTTAATATATGATGATAGGGAATAACCATTTCGTCCGTTGAATGCCTTTAAATGCCTAAATTGATTAAGGACTTGATCCGGAGATAGCAAAAGTCTCTCGGTTGGAATCGGCTGTTGCTGAGCTTGTTGTTGAGCTTGTTGTTGAGCTTGTTGCTGAGCTTGTTGTTGAGCTTGTTGCTGAGCTTGGTATAGATTACGCTCTAGCTGAATTCGTTCCTGTTCCTGATGTTGATGAAGCTGTTGTTCTTGTTGCAAAACAACTTGTTGTAGCTGACGAATTTCATTTCTAAGACCATCCATTTCTGATCTATTTAAATCTCGATTTTGATCGAAAAGTTGATTTAATTTTCTGCGCATACAGAACTGTTTTACGTTGGGTATACAATATGTTATATATGTGTGTATACTGTTTCCACTTATATTCTCATTTATTTTATAATATCATTAATCGCTTTCAGTGTTAGATGAGTGAAAATGTTTCAAAAAAATATTCACTGTATTTTTCGATTAACAAAAAAAATCACTATTTTAATACTATTTATTTTCATTCCCGTTGGTGGAAAGAAAAAAAAATTATTTCACTTATTTTGTTCTTTACCGACTGCGCCAGTTATCGTTATAAATAAAACACAACTTTTTATTAAAGATATAATTTTTATTTACTAAACGGTGGTTTGTCGACTCTTCGGAGTGATGACTTCTTAAGAACTACTTTTCTTAATTCTAGTTTACAAAAAATTACCTTACAAAATAAGATTCGCCACGTCATCAATAATCTTCCACATTCCATTCTCTCGGTACGATGTTTGCGCCGATACTTGAGTCGACACCTGAGTTGACTTGGTACTTCTGCTTGATCAGCTCGAAGTCTTGGGAAGTATGCAGAGCATTTGAGCTCATGTCTGGAGCGTCAGCATTTTGGAGTGTATTGATAACGTAACTCGTGCGTTAGCAAAATTTCTAGTGGAGTAATTCCGCGATTTTGGGAAGAAATTCCGCGATTTCGGGGACGGAATACCGAACGGTTACGAAATTTGTAACTCAAATTTCATAGCAGCGCGATGAAATATTGCCATGGTGATTGCTTATGTTCCTGGTCAACTTTTATATATACACTTTTTATCCCAGAAAATGGCATGGTTTTCAGAAAATAGTGAAAATACTGTATATTGGGAGGGAAAATTATAGTTAAACAGCCCTAATCTTAACAAATGATGTGTCAAAAGAAAGAGGATTTTCTAGAGCAGTGATTTGGGTTTTTAGTTTATAAATATTATTAACAATCTCGCATGTAGAAAACCTACAACCTATTTACGAATAAAATGGCTACCTACTGGCCTCTAGTGTCTAAGTGACACCTTTTTCAAAAAATAAGAGCTACTTTTCGTGATGGAGATGAAGAGGTCATAAATACTTTATGAATGCATATCACTGAATGCATCCACGTTCATCGTTTTTCGAACGCAACCGCGCGAATGCACCAGAAGTGCAGGAAAACGAATTAGATAGTGCGAAGTGTCACTCTTTCTCTCTCTCTCTCTTTTTCCGGTTTTTAAAATCGATACATGAACGTATCACGCTTTCTGATAACTGCACACGTTTTGGCTGGGAGTGGACGGCAATCTAACTGTGTAATAAAATTAAGTTAAATAATTGAAGTATAATAAATGAAATTGAAGTAAACTATTCGTTTGCGTACACATCATTAACGGCACGGAATTTCGGCTCAGTCGCGCACAATACAAGGCGACCAGCGGAAAATTGGTGACCCCGACGACCACGCAGAGGACACGTGCCAACGCGCAATTGAAAAGACACGCGCTGCATCAAAGGGCCAACATCATAACCAATCTGCAGTAAACACTAACACCATTCCACGAAATATTCAGCCGCCACTTCCAGCCACGAAACGCCACATACAGCGACCACCACACAGCACCAGAGAGGAAAAGCAATCAGTGTGTCCCACAGCAATCACACAAATTCCTCTTTCACCAAATACACCTCAACATACAGCCAAAACCAGCCAGAAAGCAGTAAACTCAACCAACGGGAGCATAGAACCATCAGGCTAACAGACGTGACCAAAAGCGAGAAGACATTAACTCACAGGAACCAGCAACAACATCACATCATCTTTCAACAATAATTGTAAGCGGGTAAGCTCTCAGTCAAAATATAATTACGCTTGTAGAAGTAGTATTTTGCTAAGTAGATTATGCTGGAAGAAGAGAGAAAGGGGGGTGAAGCTCCGCATGGAAGCGACCACACCATCAGGGCACACGCGCCAATTATCGCGACACAACCGAGTAACGGTGCACCGGTGCATCTGAATCCCTCAGGTCAAACTCCCTCCGAAGAGGGCAGTATTAATTCGATTCGCGTTCGACTACCATCTTTTTGGTCCGGGAACCCAAAGACCTGGTTTATTCAAGCCAAGGCGCAATTTAGGTTTTTAAAATAACCAGTCAAGAGACAAAATACTGCCTCACCGTCGCGGCGTTACCTATTGAAACTTGCGAACCAGTCATAGACATCCTATCTGATCCACCGCTTAGGGATAAATATAACGCCCTTAAGGACGTCCTTATAGAAAGACATTCGGTGAGTGAGATCAAGAGACTTGAAGCGTTATTAGAGAAGGCGGAGATAGGTGATCGGAAACCTTCCGAAGTTTTTCGCTCAATGAAGCAATTGGCAGGGACCTCATTCAACGAAGAAGTCATAAAGAATCTGTGGATGCGACGTCTACCCCAAGCCATCAACATCGCACTTCTATCGGTCGATTCAAAAAGCGTTGAAGAATTGGGGACTTTAGCCGACAAAATTTACGAAGCATCACAGTATGCCGGTATTTTTAGCATCGCTTCACATAGAACTGAGTCATTCAGTGAACATGGTTTGAATTTGGAGCAACGTCTTTCAAAGATCGAAGCTATGATACAATCTATCAATTTTAGGCCGCAATCTCGAAACAGATCCAGCTCCAGATCGAGCCCACGAAGTTTTCGCAATCGCACTCCAGGCAGATCAAATTCGAATCCCAGAGGCGCAAGGTGCAGTTATCATAAGAAATTCGGATCCAGGGCCCAAAACTGCGTCCAACCTTGTAACTTCGCTCCAAATTCAAAACCACATTCATCGAATTTTCAACCAGCGAACTCCCCAAACTAAACGAAACTGCTGTTACCGCGGCGAACAGTCAGTTCTCACGCCGCCGCCTTTTTATTAGAGACAAAAACAATAACCTAACATTTCTTATCGACACAGGTGCGGCTGTGTCGGTCATTCCTATGACAGGGTCGAACTCAAGAAACAAGTCTACAGGTCTACTCTCAGCCGCGAATGGTACCGCAATTTCTACCTTCGGCTCCAAACTCTTGAGACTTAACATTGGCCTTCGACGTAATTACACACACCCTTTCATTTTAGCATCTGTCAGTCGCCCAATCATAGGTGCGGACTTTTTAGAAAAATTTGGTTTGCTAGTCGATATGCATAACAAACGCATCTTAGATCCCGAAACAAAAATACATTCCACGGGCATCCTTAGCGAAGACAAAATTTCTTCCCCGATTTACTATACCATAGATAATCAATACGGATTAATCCTCAAAGAATTTCCCAGTTTGACGCAAACTCCAAATCACTTCGCTCCAGTTAACCATTCAATCGTTCACCATATCTTAACAAAGGGACCGCTACCTTTTTCTCGTCCAAGGAGGCTAGATGCTTCTCGACATAAAGCAGCACTCACAGAGTTCGAACACATGTTGGAGCTTGGTATTTGTCAACCCTCTTCGTCACCAGCTTGCTCACCCCTCCATATGGTCAGGAAGAAAGGCAACCAAGATTGGAAACCGTGCGGGGATTATCGCAGATTAAATGCGATTACGATCCCAGATCGCTACCCCATCCCACACGTTCAGAATTTTGCGATGAATATTAGCGGATGCAACATATTCTCCAAAGTAGACCTGGTCAGAGCATATAATTTGATACCCGTCACCACGGAAGACATTTATAAAACAGCCATCACAACACCTTTCGGCTTGTTCGAGTGCCGGCGAATGCCTTTTGGCTTAAGAAACGCCGCGCAAACTTTCCAGCGTTTTATAAACTCAGTCCGTCAAGGTCTTAATTTCACCTTCATCTACGTGGATGATATACTGGTATCAAGCAAAAGCGAGGAGGAGCACAAAATACATTTAAAAACATTGTTCGAGCGCTTGTCTGAATACCAAATAACAATAAACACTTCTAAATGCATTTTCGGTGTTTCGGAGCTTGATTTTCTGGGACATAAAATCAATGCTGATGGTATATTTCCATCAAAGGATCGCATTGAGGCTATTCTACAATTCCCTAAACCAACATCATTGAAACAAGTGCAACGTTTCTTAGGAATGGTAAATTATTACCACAGATTCATTCCCAACTTAGCGAAAGTCGTCGCCCCGCTTTATTCTCAATTAGGGAACACAAACAAGTCGCGAAAGTCAGGAAAAACTTGAGTGGACGGGTGAGATGAATGAGGCGTTCGAAGAAGCCAAGCTCAAATTATCAAACGTAACACTGTTAGCCCATCCGAGGATCGGTGCCGAGTTCTCCATCGCCACAGACGCTTCGGGTATTGCGGTCGGTGGTGTTTTACAGCAGAGAAGAAATAACGCTTGGGAACCTCTGTCATTTTTTTCAAAAAAATTATCGCCAGCCGAAGTCAAATACTCCGCTTTTGACCGCGAATTGATAGCGATTTATCTAGCCACTAAGCATTTCCGATACTTCGTCGAGGGGCAGGAGTTTAAAATACACACCGACCACAAACTCGTAACGTACGCCATTGCATCGAAAGCCGATAGGAGCCCACGTCAAACGCGCCAACTTGACTTCATTTCCCAATTCACCACCGACATACAATACATAAAAGGTCCAGATAACGTAGTCGCCGACACCTTATCTCGAATGGACGAGCAGGAAATCTCTTCCTGCGATAGTTCTCGTCTCGACACCAAGGAGATAGCTCGACTACAGTCACAGGACGTGGAGTTGAAAACGTTGCTGGAAGAGAAAGAAAAAGATAAAGCAACTAAATTCGACATTCAAAAGTTCAAATTCCCTGAGTTCGAAATCTTTTGCGAAATCTCTACGGGTAGAAACAGACCTTTCGTACCCCAACCCGTGCGTCGACAAATATTCGATTCGTTACATAGCTTGTCACATCCGAGTATTCGGACGTCAAGAAAACTCATCTGCCAGCGTTACTTTTGGCCAACGATGAATACGGACGTAAGTCGGTGGGCAAGATCTTGTTTGACATGTCAGAAATCAAAAATCCACAGACACACAAAATCGGCCATCGGTCGATTCGATCTCCCCACTGAGCGTTTTGAGCACATTCATTTAGACCTGGTAGGACCCCTCCCAGAATCCAATGGTTTTTCTTATCTGTTGACTGTAGTGGATCGTTTCACAAGGTGGCCGGAGGCATATCCAATCAAAGACATATCCGCCCTTACAGTTGCAAAGGTCTTTGTTGAAAACTATATTTGTCGTTTTGGTGTTCCTCTCAGGATCACCACGGACCAAGGAACGCAATTCGAGTCCAAGCTTTTCAATGAGCTCGCAAGAGTTCTTGGCTCCCACCGGATTCATACTACACCGTATCATCCGCAAGCGAACGGAATGGTGGAACGATTCCATAGACAACTTAAAGCATCATTGAAAGCGAGAGGCAACACAACGAATTGGAGCTCAGAGGTGCCAATAGTCTTACTCGGAATCCGTTCCGCAATTAAGCAAGATCTCAATTGTTCACCAGCAGAACTCGTATACGGTCAAAGCCTTAAGCTTCCAGGGGAAATCTTCATAAAAAAAGACAATGAAAACATATCTGAAAAACCTTTTATTGACAGACTACGTACCTCTATGAGAAACCTAATTCCAACAGATACTCGGAAACCTAGTAGGGAAATCTTTCTACCATCCACGTTGCAAGATTGCGACTCAGTTTTCGTCAGAGTGGACAAAGTTAAGACGGGTCTCGCAGCTCCATATGAAGGACCATACAAGGTCGTCCGACGAACGAGGAAGTTTTTTGTATTAAACATCAAAAATAAAAATATCTCTATTTCAATTGACAGATTGAAGCCTGCTTATATAATTGAACATTTTGAAAACTCAAAGAGTAGTAGATTAGAAAATTTTGAAAAGTCAAGGAGTTAATGCGTAGTAGACATCGAAGGTGATCGAATTCTTGCTGTTTCGCGAGGGGGTTTTCACTGGGGAAGGGTGATGAAGCGGTCATAAATACTTTATGAATGCAAATCACTGAATGCATTTACGTTCATCGTTTTCCGAACGCAACCGCGCGAACGCACCAGAAGTGTAGAAAAACGAATAAGATAGTGCGAAGTGTCACTCTTTCTCTCTCTCTCTCTTTTTCCGGTTTTTAAAATCGATACATGAACGTATCACGCTTTCTGATAACTGCGCACGTTTTGGCTGGGAGTGGACGGCAATCTAACTGTGTAATAAAATTAAGTTACAGAATTGAAGTATAATAAATGGAATTGAAGTAAACTATTCGTTTGCGTACGCATCATTAACGGCACGGAATTTCGGCTCAGTCGCGCACCATACAAGGCGACCAGCGGAAAAGAGATCCTGATAAATATTGTATAATGAAAAAACGATACTTTTAATTTTGTTGTTTACTTTATTTAAAATCGATGTTTGCGTGGTGGATGTCCGATTACAACTGCCATTTTAGTTCAGGCGCACTATACAAAAAACATCGGTTTGCAGAAATTACTGTTTGAAATTTATATAATAAGTTCGAGAGTAAATGAGCTATCGTCTGATTTATATACTAGTATAAATGTTGGATGGCGTGATATTTATGCTGTTAACTCAGAAATTATATATATTAATTTATGGTGTGATTTAGGTACATAGAACATTCAACACTCCGCTCACCTTTGAAAACTATTTTCAAATACATCAAAAAGTAAGAGCTTTATGAAATCTTGTTGCAAAAGATAAAGAAAGATATTATACAATATGACATTTTAGTAATTTGAATTCAAATTCAGTTATGATAATTTTAAATTTTAAAGGATAAATTTCTTAACAAACAACAATTTACAAAATAGTGTACTATGGAATATGTAAGTCTTCGTTAGGAAGGAGTAATGCCAATTTAGTGATGTCACGTCTCATAACGTCGGGTTTTGTTCGTATCTCGACTACTCGAATAAGACCATCTGCACCAGGGAACAGCTTGACTACTCGACCCATTAGCCACTTGCTTGGTGGAAGATTGTTGTCCACGACTAAGACAAGATCGTTGAGCTGCATGTTTCGCTTCTTCAGAGTCCACCTTGTTCTTTGCTGTAGTTGGTGAAGGTATTCCCGTTGCCACCTTTGCCAAAATTCTTGCTGAAAACGCTGAGTGTACTGCCAACGAGAAAGTGTATTAAGCTTGGAATCACAAGACACAGGTTCTGTTCAGGTAAAGTCATTGCCGGATCACCTGTAAGAAGAAAATTGGGTGTTAATGGCTCTAAACTATCTTTGTCATTTATAAGGGCAGTTAAAGGACGAGAATTTAAACACATCTCTATTTGGCAAAGTAATGTGCTAAGTTCCTCAAATGTTAATGATGTCTGCCCCATAACGCGTCGAGGGTGAAATTTGGTCGACTTAACGCCGGCCTCCCAAAAACCTCCAAAATGGGGCGCATGTGGAGGTATAAATTCCCACGAAATTTCCTCTTCAGCTAAATATTTATGTACAGGTTCAGCAGCTTTAAGTAATTTGTACAATCTCTGAAGTTCACGAGATGCCCCAACAAAATTAGTCCCGTTGTGGTCTCGTTGTGCAACAACGTCATGGCATCCGAAGTAAGGTCCGAGACTAGTTCTAAATGAATTGCTCGTGTTGACAAGCAAATAAAAAGAGCCACATAGCATTTTCGATGTTTGGCCCCACGACCTTTCCATGTTTGTATATTTAAGGGTCCCGCAAAATCTACACCAGTATTAGTAAATGGTTTACACATTTCAAGGCGTATCTTTGGCAAGCTCCCCATCTGTTGCTCCAGAGGCCGAGCCTTATATCGCTGACACTTAACACACCTTCGGACAAACTTACTGACCATTCCCTTTAGATTCAGGATCCAATAACTTTGTCTTATAACCCCGAGCATGAGATGTTAGTTATGATAATGATAATGATAATGTAGATATTTGTTATGATAATGAGAAATAATTAAAGATGCCAAATGAGAGTTTCTCGGCAAAATTGGCGAATGTTTTTGTTGAAACCCAAAAGTTCCCTTTTGAATTCTGCCACTTACCCTTAGTAAGCCATCGTTACCGATAAAAGGATACAACGATTTTAAATTACTATCCCTTCGTATTTCTTTGGAAGATCTTAGTCGGTTTAATTCTAATGAAAATGCTAGATTTTGAGTGTCCTTAATCCAAAAATTTAATTCTGCTGCCAGCTCGTTTTTAGAAAGCGATCCAAATTTTTTATTTTCCCGGTTCCTTTTCATTGAATTATGAATGAATCTACGACACCATGCCATTATCCGTTTGAGCCTTGTAAGTGACGAAAAACGGAGAAGGATAGGATTCTCTTGAGGTGCTTCTGTAGTTGCTAACGTATGTAAGGACTCCCTTTTCTCAAGATCAGCTTCAGGATTTTTTAAAATAAACTTGTTTTCAGTTGCATACAAATCCCTTAAAAAAGCAGGTCCCTTCCACCATAAGTCGAATGAAGGTAACAGATTTGGCTGAAGACCTCTCGATGCGCAATCCGCAGGGATTAGCCTTGAAGGTACATGCCGCCATTGACTTTTAGGAACTGTTCCCAGAATCTCCGATGTCCGATTTCCCACAAAAGTTTTCCACTTACAAGGATGTTGAGAGAGCCACGCCAAAACCACTTGCGAATCTGTCCATGCATAGCAATCAGTATCATTCAACCCAATGTTTTTCTTCACGGATCCAATCAGCTTTGCCAAGAGGTGGTCCCTACAAAGTTCCAATTTTGGTATGCTGATGCGATTAACCGGTGCAACTTTGGTTTTCGATGCAAGCAGAGATACAAAATGTTCTTCCTTGATGCGTACAGATATGTAAACGCATGCCGCATATGCTCGCTCCGACGCATCTGAGAATCCATGTAGCTGCTTCTGGCACCCAACCTTTTCAGTTCTTACCCATCGCGGAATAGAGATATTTTCCAAGCACCTCAAGCTCTGCCGTCAACCACTTTTGCATCAACGGAGAAGGTATCGGATCATCCCAGGAAACCCCAGCAATCCACAAATCTTGAATTAAAACCTTTGCCATAACAATTGTTGGACTCACCCATCCAAATGGATCGAAAATTCTTGAAATTTCTGAAAGAATTACACATTTGCTTGCTATTTTTTGCTCCGCCAAAGAGACTTTAAAGAAGAAAAAGTCTCCACATGGATTCCAATACAGACCAAGAGTTTTAACTGCCATGTCTTCAGAAAGACTTAGAACTGACATTTCTAATCTACGTTCCGGGATGTGTTTCAAAAACTCGGAAGAGTTAGACGCCCACTTTCTGAGATCGAATCCTCCCGTAGCAAGTAAATTGCATAAATCAGTTTTAACACCCAATGCATCCTTAATCGAATCGCAACCTCCCATAAAATCGTCCACGTAAAAATTGCTCAATAGATTTTCTGCCCCAATAGGATGCTGAGCCTGTTCATCTAACGCTAGCTTTTTCAAAGTACTAATGGCTAAGAACGGAGCAGAAGTCGTCCCATATGTTACCGTTTGAAGCTTGTATTCCTTGACAGGCTCGTTTCCAGATATTCTCCACAGGATCTTTTGAAAGCATGCATCCTTGGGATGTATCAACACCTGTCGATACATTTTCGCAATGTCTGCGGTGTAAGCTATTCGGTGCATTCGAGACCGTCCCAGAATTTCAATTAGATCTGACTGTATCTTAGGCCCATTAAGAAGAAGACTATTGAGAGACTGTCCCGACGTGCTTGCGGCAGAGGCATCAAATACTACCCTCAACTTAGTAGTTGAGCTGTCTAATTTGAACACGGCGTGGTGTGGCATGTAAAACGACTCTTCCTCTATTACTTCCCTGTTTCCTTGACGCACTTCTACCATATGACCTAATGCTAAATACTCCTCAATAAATTTCGAATACTCTTCCTTCAATGAGCTGTTGTTTTGAAATCTCCTTTCCAACATACCGAATCTGCGAGCTGCCATATTTTTTGAATTTCCTAATTTTTCAATAGATTGTTTAAAAGGCAACCTTACCATATACCGGCTATTAGATAGACGTGTGTGAGTCGCTACAAAATGATCCTCGCAACTCTGTTCCTCCTCAGTATACATAGTCTTATCTCGAATACTCTCGACTTCCCAAAACTGTTTTAAGGTTCGATCAATATTGAAACAAGTTGTCAGAGTAAAGTTTTTATTCTCTCCATAGTTACTTTGTGTATTACCCGATATAATCCAGCCAAATATAGTCTCCTATGCTATATATGATTTACTATCTGATTCCATTTTCTGCTGACCATTATACGGAAGAAAACATCGCACCCTAACAGTATGTCAATCTTTCCCGGTGCCTCAAATGAAGGATCGGCTAAGGCAAGCCCTTGAATCATACGCCTACAATCACTCCCAATTGCAACCGATGCCAAATTTGAAACAATCTCCCTCAGAACATAAGCTGGTACAAGAAGTTGATCATCCTTTATTCGCGATTTTATTTTCAAATTCACTTCTCCCTTGGTGAAGCTCGAAGCATCTGTACCCACTCCCTTGATTGCTATGCATGCGTTTGTTCGTGGAAGATTCAATCTCTGAGCACATGCTTCAGTGATAAGGCAAACTTGAGACCCCGAGTCCAATAATACTCGGCACAATTTCCAGCAGCCTGAAGAATCCCTAACCAAAACTAATGCAGTTGGTAAAATGGATGCAAACGATAAAGATTTTTGTGTTGAGGCTAACACATTTAAACCGTCATCGGTAGATGATGATGACTCTTTGCCTTCAGCCATTTGTACAGTTGCAGAACACGCTGGGTTTGTACTACCCGAAGCATCATGGAGTAATGTGTGATGCTTCCTCTTACATATTTGGCAACCATGTGATAGACAGATTTTGCTTAAATTACCCTTTTTTAAGCAATTGAAACATAGTCTGTGTTCTTTTACAAACTCCCGTTTCCCTTTGACATTTAATTTGCCGAACCCTGAGCACCTCTCTACATGATGTTCTTCTTGGCAAAACACGCAAGTGGAAGAAGAAGAAATTGCCGCACAACTTACTTTATTGGATGGATTAGACCTATGTAACAACGGTTTTTGTGCACTCCGAGATGCAATCGTACATACTTCATAGATTCTCCTGTCAATAAAGTCAAGAAGCTCTTTGAATGATGGACTCTTCTTTTGAGCACTTTCCCGTCTCCATAGTTGTTGAGAAGATTTGTCTAGTTTCGACGAAACCACAAATACCAGCCAGCAGTCCCAATAATCCGTTGGAATTTTCATTGCTTTTAAAGCACTTACGGATTCGCTAACTGATGATCTCAAAGCTCTAAGACCATCTTCTGAAACATTATTTAATCCCGGTTGATCCATAATTGTTTTTAGGTGTTCTTCAACAATAAAGTTCTCCTTACTGTACGTTGCTACTAACTGTTCGTACGCCGGTATGTAGTTAGCTTCAGTAATATCAAAACTATTAATCACCACTGCTGCATCAGTAGATAACGAGCTCTTCAAATAGTAGAATTTCTGCGTATTACTTAATTTGGGAATATTGTGAATGAGTGATACATACATATCATGAAAACTAGGCCAATTTTTAATTTTTCCATCGAAAGTTTGTAATTTTATAGGAGTTAGTTTAATTTCCGAATGGGGATACTCTATGGGGGGAGGTACAGAAGTCTGCAAAGGTAATTGCATCGAAATAGCCCCAGCATCAGGTATTCGCGACCCAGAAGATTGTTCAACAGGTGATTGAATCGAAGATGAGTCCTCTAAAACAACTGCAGCAGTAGGATTTTGCACTGAGCGTGAAACAAGCTCACCAAGTACGACTTGATGATCCAATAAAACCTCAATCGCAGAGTTGATCTTGGTAATTGAACTTTCATTAGCCTGAAAACCTCCTCCACTATTATCTATCCTTTGTTCAGTAGTTAATTTCTTTAAGAGTAACTTTCCCTTCGCCCTAGCTTGATAATATTTTCGCTCTACCTCACTCCTTTGAACATTACTCTCTTCCATAAGTTCATTTTCGTCAGAAATTAAGCCTTCAATCCAAAACTGAACTTCATTGAATTCTTTAAAATAATCTGACAGCATTTTTAACCTCTCCTCAACAAGCTCTTTTATGCATGGATCATCCCCAGGCGCATTATTAATAAAGTTATAACCACGTGTTAATTGTCCTTTTATTGTAGCCCTTTTTCTTTTTAATTCTTCCATGGTGCAAGATAGGTAATATTATATAAGAAAGAATTTACCTGTGACTCAGAATACTTTTCTTTACAACAGCATTTATCCATCTACCAATGTCCAACGCAGTACAAGTCCATCAACTAACACCGTCCAGAGTCGAATCCACGTGCAGTCCACTATCCTCAAGCAGTGGTGTTGCTGCTTGAGGATAGTGGATTTCTCGCGCACCTTTTTATCACTAATCTTTTGCTTTTTACTTGATAAGCTCAATTACAAATTCTGGGCTTATGTACATAAGTTTAAGTACTAATCAATTTCGCACTTTTGCAATAGCACTTCTTGTAACCCGATGCTCATACAAATGTCCCGTTGCTGAGCACAACCAGAATCAATTCACGATTTGTCTTTAACTAATTTACCGATTAGTTTCCCGATCAACAATTTGATTTACTGTATTAGTTACCCGAGCGAGTTGCTTTACTTTACCATTCGGCTCGATTAGGACCAAAATGTATAATGAAAAAACGATACTTTTAATTTTGTTGTTTACTTTATTTAAAATCGATGTTTGCGTGGTGGAGGTCCGATTACAACCATTTTAGTTCAGGCGCACTATACAAAAAACATCGGTTTGCAGAAATTACTGTTTGAAATTTATATAATAAGTTCGAGAGTAAATGAGCTATCGTCTGATTTATATACTAGTATAAATGTTGGATGGCGTGATATTTATGCTGTTAACTCAGAAATTATATATATTAATTTATGGTGTGATTTAGGTACATAGAACATTCAACAAATATTAAGATTAAGTGTAAACAAATTGTTTATATTTATAAAATCAGAAAGATTTTCGTCATTGCTCCAAGACATTATTTTCTTTAGACACCTCATTTGTGAATATAGTTACGTTGAAATAATGTTTTTCCATAATAACTTCATTCATATGCTTTTTTTCAAAACTATTTATACTGATGAAGCCTTCAATCAGTGTTAGAATCATTGAAATCAGTGCAGAAATAAACTCTCAGGAGGAATCACAAGCTCTTGCGCTAGCGATTTAATTATGTATATGTAAGAACTTGGATGAAAAGTTTTAATAACCGCGGCGGTTGAGTGTATAGCGTGTCGGTTTTTCTACTTTTGGCGCAGTACTACTGAGTTTAGGGGTCCCAGGTTCGTTTCCTGGCGTCGACTGCTGCGAATGGAGTGGATTCGATGAGTATATACATATGCGATTGGCTTGCATTTTATCGAGCATTGACTAGTTTTAATTTACTTTCTTTCCAAAAAAGTGGAGCTCTATACCTAAGGTATAGAGGACCTAAGGCGGGCCAGTCCCGCTTTCGAGCTATGTGTCCCGCTGTCACCAAAGAAATGCGAATGTCCCGCTTTGAAAAAAAAAATCTGTTGCATTGCATTAAGTCACTAAGTCAGGAACATCTCTTTTCGATTCTTTACAAACATTGCTAGATAAAAAGTGTACCTTCCGCTGAGAAAAGTTCGCTCAACCACCCATCAACCATTTAAATCCTTCGAAACTCGAATTAGACAGCGATGGAATTTATCATCTCAAAAACAATTTGAGCCTTAAATAAAATTCATGCTTTCTTCACCACCCTGCGCCGTAATATAATGGCAAAACTACAATAAACTGGTGCTGTCAATGGGGAAAACGTTAAAACTATGGCGGCTGATTTTTTATAAGAAGTAAAGAATACTTGAACCAAGTGGAGTCAGTTCAACACAGAATTAAGGCTGAACTATAATAGTCGAAAGCAATCGGAAGCTAGTGTCAAAATCCTACGTTAAGTTTCCTTCCGAAATGTCAATTGCTCAAGTTGCCCATAATAGAAGAATGCGAACGGAAGCGATTGTCACTGGCGATTGTCAGATTCTAGTCGTTTTGCCGTGATTTATTTATTGTTTTGCAAAATAACTAGTGAAATCGAAAAAAATGACTACCTAACAAAATAAAAATGATCACTTTTTTCGTAAATTAATTTATGTTTCCATTAACAAAGCAAATCGTAGTCCTACGTACAAGCCGTTTTTTTATGCTCGACGTACATATATGTATGTGTAATGTATTGTGTTACATTCTTGCAAATGCATACATAACAGTATGTAAATGAAATCTAAGAACAAAAATTATAATGCTATCAATTGCAAAAAGCAAATAAACCAACATTTCTTTATTTCCGAAATTCCAATTTTACATTTACCCACCCAGCAGGAAAAGGTAATCAATTGGAATCGAACCGGGAATCAATCGCTAGTATAGAATATTGATTCCAGAATGCATTATTCTTAACACAGACTTTGTCCTAGGAAAATAATCGATAACCTGAAAGTGTTTTAAGAATGCATCATAGAATTCATTCTTTGTAATGTATTATATATTTCATGCATTTATAATTAGTTACATAATACATTTCTCCGACATAAATTAAAGAAATGTATTCAGCTTTAAATGAAAAGTACACTGTTTCGTTTTAAAACATTTTATTACAAAAAATTCTAGGATAAAATTAAAAAGGAATTCAAATACAAAAAAAAAAAAAAACAATTTTGTTAATTGTCTTCGTCAATCCGTTTAGAATGCATTTCTAACTTTTTTCACTCCTCGCTGTCACGCGTTGCAACACAAAATAAGTTTTTCATGCGTTTTTAAATATAAAACGCGAAATTTGTAGACGACATGAAGGCGCCGACAGACAACACTGTAACCGAAAAATCGTTAAATTCAAAAACACTAGATTACATTTCCTGCAGCTGTGGGAATATACGTGGTAATCAATTTGCTTTGTTATTATATGACATTACCACGTCGATTCTTTTGGGTACATCATATTTCTCATCTATAATAACTAATTATGTATTCGATTCTCCAAGTAATACATACCGTACTTTCCTGCTGGGCAGCTGTTACAGTCAAATGTCAAATTTTCGTACGAAAGAGCGAATGGATTCGCTCCTTTCGTAAGTGAGCAAAAGTGGATTTTATAGTTTCATACGCAAAAAAACTTACCTTTAGATTCGGAAACTTATATTTTTTCTCGAGAGAATCACTTTTTATAAGGAGTTCAACTAAAATTCACCAAAACACTTCACTGAAAAATCCAAATTGGAAGCAAAAAACACACGCGCGAACACATTTGACAGAAAACACCGTTATTTAAGGCTCATGACTACGAAATGGGACAGATTTGAACGTTTTACTGCGTATAGCTTAGAATTCAGTGCACCTTCAACATAGGGTTACCAGACGTCCCCCTTTTTCATACCAAAATGCTGTTTGTCCCCCCTATACAAACCTCTGTCCCCCTTACTAAGTAAAATTAAAAAGGAGAAAACATTCAATTTAAAACTGTTAAAATATTTTCATTAAATTATTTAAAAAGATTCTTTGTAAACACATCCATGTGAAGTTCAAAATCCTTTCAAAGCTGAACCCATCCACTCAATTAACTAATACATATCACTTCTCGCGTAAAAGTTTTCCTTCATCTGTCAGTTTATGATTTGTGCTGCTATCTGTCCTTTGTCAGTTTTTGTTTACAAATTATTTACAGATTATTTTCGTTTGCGTTTAATATATGTCTAAAATGTCTGAAAAAGCGAATAAAAAAAAAAGTGTGCACATAATCAGTGCTGGGAAAGGTGTTTCGAGTGGTTAACAAAAAGCAAAGAAGGTCCAGAATATGCGGCATGCTTACTTTGCTTTAACATTTTTACTTAACTTTTTTTACGCTGGTGTTAAATTTTTCAAAAAAATATTTTTGTCTCGCGATGTCCCCCTTTTCGTCATTTTCAATCTGGTAACCCTACTCCAACATTGAGTGGGACTTAAATGTCCCCACAGTATTGAAAGATTTAATGTACACTTTTGCACTGCTTGTTATGAATCGTCATTCGAAAAGTTGAAACATTGACAGCGAATTGATATCGTAGTTTGCGGACCGATAAAGAAGTTTATCCGACGGTTTCCATAATGGTTTTTGGATGAAATGCGGATCGGATGTACTGCCGGAGAGTACGATCCGCCTGTTGATCATTTAGCATCATCAGGTGTTCACTCCGTCGACACACCCATGCAGAAATTATCAACAACATCAGCAATGTCCCAAAAGGGAAATTTTACTCTATTTAACATTTGTGACAGTTCTTAAATTCAATTAATCTTTCTTTTTGGAACTATAACGTGGTAAAGGAAGGAGTTTCATTTGACACTGGTGGCCGATTTTCTGGAACTTTACAGGTTATACCTTACTGATTACCCCTCAAATTCAATTAGCCGAATTCATTGGTCCTTCGAGCCTTATTTGAAATTTTTGAAACAAAACAAAAAAAATAACGCGATGCCAATCGAACATTGTAATCGTTTAGTATTAGTTTACATACATACCGTTCAACTAAATGGTTAAGCATTAAGAAGTGTCACTGTGGTAATTGTTTTTAAGCGTTTTCCGAAATTACTTTCCCTTAAATTTCTTAAAGGGTCTTAAGTTGCGCATAAACACCGTGTTTTTCACCGGATTCATAAAAAAATCTAATTAAAATATAGTAATTATAAGTTTTCTATCGATAAAAATTTCCTTCTATTTGCGCGCTCAATACCTGTGAAAATGGCTGAATTAAAAGCTGAATTAAAAGCACTCCGTGAAACAAGATTTACTTCCAAAAACCCTAAAGTGACAAATTCACCTGCAAACGTAAATAAAGATGATAAGTCTAAACCATCAGACCTGCGTATCCTTAAACAAATAGATGAACTTAAATCGGAACTCAAATCCTACATCAAAGATACGTGCGACAGTTTATCGGAAAAACTGGATAAAATTGTCATTGAATTCAACAGCCGCCTTGATGATGTCAACAGAAGTGTTTCGGCACTTACGGTATTGAAGTTCTTGAACAAACCTCCGACTCGACCCCATCATATCAATTGGGAAATAAAATATCTGTGCTAGAAAACAAAATTGACGCAATGGAACGTGAAAAATTATCTGCCGACGCTGTTTTACATGGTGTCCCAAAGTGTGAAAATGAAAATCTCCGTAGCATGTTTGATGTCCTTGCTCTTCAATAAATTGTACACCAGCACCTATTCCTCGGGACATTTTTAGGTCGAAACCAAAAGGTAATGATGTAAATTCAGATGTTAATTCAGCGATCATAATCAAATTCGCGTCTCTGGTGGATAAAATCGCATTACTCAAATCTGCAAATAATACATTTAAAACTACACGCAAGCCACTCTGTTTACACAATCTTAGATTGGAATCGATCCACATAATCGAAAGTCTTACACCAACAAATCTCGCTATTTATCGCGATATGAACTTGCGTATACTTATTAAAATTCTTTGCAAACAGAGTGATGGCTTACGAGTATGTCATATCAATGCGCAAAGTTTATATTGTAAAATTGACGAATTTAGAGATTTGTTTGTAGAATCGGATGTAGATGCTGTGTGTGTGTCAGAGACTTGGTTTAAACAGGATCTTGTGGATGCTTTTTATGGTATGAATGGTTATAGATTATTTCGAGCCGATAGACACAATAGGATTGGTGGAGGTGTGGCAATCTATTTGCGTTCTTCGATTAAATGCAAGCTAGTTGAGACTTCACCTCTTGGAAGTTCAATCGAATACTGCTTTGTTGAAATATCGAATGGAATTAACAAAAGCCTTCTTGGCACTGTTTATCGACCCAACAATCAAATTGACTTGACTCCTTTATATCTGAAACTTGAAAATATATCTACATCTTTCTCCAATGTTATTATTTGCGGCGATTTTAATTGCAATATTCTGAATCCCGAAGCCTCTACACTGCTACTTGAAAATATGGGATCACTGAGCTTGAATCTTATTAATAATATAGTTCCTACTAATTTTACTGCCACCTCTAGTACACTACTCGATTTATTTTTTGCAAGTGAGTGTGATGATGTATTTTTCAACCAAGTATCGGTCCCAATGTTCTCGAAACATGATCTTATATTTGCCACATTTAAAATAACCTGTTGTAAAACTCCGCAGACTTATTCTTACAGGAATTTTAACTCATTGAATGCTGAAATACTTCGAGAAGACTTGCTAAGTATTAATTGGCAAACTTCGTATTATGAGACTTCATCTGAAGTAAAAATTAATGTATTGAATAATATCTTACTTCGCTTGTTCAATAGACATGTCCCCATTGATTCTAAAACAGTCAAAACCCCCTCAAAATCTTGGTTTACGTCGGAGATAATTGAACTTAGGAATAGGCGTGACATTGTATGCAAAAAATGGTAGCGTTTCCGGTTGCCCGAATTTTACGACCTTTTTCGCTTGTTAAGAAACTTAGTGAACTTGAAAATACGAAAAGCAAAGCGAAACTTTTATTCCAAACGTCTTGATAATAACTTACCATCAAAGACCTTGTGGAAAAACGTTCGTGAGATAGGAATCGGGGTCCAAAATAAATTTGATTTTACTGACTTTGACCTTAATGCGATAAACAATGAATTTGTAAGAACTTCTAGTTCTTCTAGCTAGTCCGAGACCCATAGAAATGCCTGTTAGTACAACCTTGTTTGAATTTGCTCGAGTTGAACCATCTGATGTGGTTAAAGCTGTTATGAGTATTAAGTCCAAATCAACTGGACTCAACGAATTGCATCCTTGCTTCGTTAAAATAATTTTACCACATATTCTTCCCGTGCTAACTCATATTTTTAATACAATTTTATTGTCTCCTTGCTTTCCTAGTGCGTGGAAAGCTGCTAAAGTAATACCCCTGTTGAAAAAACGAGGAACATCACAGAGACCTCCTGAGTTCAGACCGATATCTATTCTACCGTTTCTTTCTAAAGTTATGGAGAGACTAATACACCAACAATTGTCATCTTATTTAAACAATAACTCTCTGCTTTGCCAGTTCCAATCCGGGTTTAGGAAGCAACACAGCTGTACTTCTGCTCTGTTAAAAGTCACTGATGATCTGAGATTAGCTATGGATAATGATCATGTTTCTCTGTTAGCATTGTTGGATTTCTCCAAAGCTTTTGACACGGTAAACCATTCCCGACTTATATTGAAACTTTTGACACAGTTTAATTTCTCATCGTCAGCTGCTGCTCTAATTTATTCATACCTCTCCGGTAGAAAGCAAGCAGTGGTAGTAAGCAATGCAATGTCCAACTATAGGCAGACCTTCATGGGAGTCCTGCAGGGATCCATTCTAGGCCCTCTTCTATTTACCATGTTCATCAATGATTTACCGACATACATAACCTTCTCATCCATTCACATGTACGCCGATGATGTCCAAGTGTACCTAAGTGGTAAATTGGGGCTCATTGAAGACACCGTTTTTAAAATCAATGAAGACCTCGACAGCATTCTTCTGTGGTCAAAACAAAACTTTCTTTGTCTTAACCCAAAAAATCGCAGTGCATGCTTATATCCAAAAATCGGTTCGATGTCGAAAATTTGCCAAGTATTTACCTGGACAATGAACAAATCGTACTTACCGATAAGTCAAAAAATCTTGGAATTTGGTTTAACAATATTTTAAGGTGGGATGATCATGTTCGTGTGGTTGTAGGGAAGATATACGGTTGCTTACAAAATCTAGCTATGTCGCAAGACTATACACCCCAAAACACCAGATTAATGTTAGCAAGATCGCTTATAGTCCCAATCATTACATTTGGCTGTGAAATTTATTACAACTGTAGTTTTGAGTCCAAAAGAAAACTTAATGTAGCTTTTAATAATGTTACTCGGTATGTACACTGTCTGAAGCGTTTTGACCATATATCGGCATACAAAACTAAAATACTTGGATGTTCGCTAGACGTATACTTAAATTTTTGTACTCTGAAATTCTTGCACAAGATCGTTGTCACTAAGCACCCAACATATCTATATGAGAAACTCAACTTTTCAAACTCATCTCATTCTTTAAATTTTATTATTATTATTCGACGACTCTGTTTCATGGTTGGTTTTGAAGATTCTCTTTTTGCATATTTGGCTGGCGGAAATTAGGGCAATATGGGTTTGTCAATTTCCATTGATAGATTTTTGCTATACAAATATATAATACATAATTTACATAGTTTATTTCAAAAACTGTATTTATTAGCTTTTAGTCTCTCGTTTAATCTCTTTCGTTTTTATTTTTTATTTATTTATTTATTTTCTTTTTTCTCACTTAAAATGTTTTCAAATAATTTTTACCTACTATAATCTAATCTAAACTAAATTAAATCTCTATTCCATTCAATTCATATCTACATCTTTATAGATACTTAATTGTAATCTTTTTGTAAATGGTTGTTAAATTTAAATAAAAATACTAAAAATACTAAAATACTTAAAAAAGTAAACCAACTAAAATATTTTATAAATTGTGTGGTATATTTTTTCTCAATTTATATAAAAACGGCGATCCGGTGGAAAATTTATAACCAACGTCCACGTGTATAACACCATCACCAAATTCTTATGAAGTGTACAAGTATGGGAGGAACTCAGTAGAATATTTGGATTTACGTTATTGGAATATTCATCTTGTGTGCAGTGGTGTAGATCCACCCAGAATTTGGAACAACTTAACTTCAAGGTGAGTGTATATTGTCACTTTAAATAAAATAAAGAACAAAGAGATATATAGTATATCGCAATGAAGAAGAATAAATTACGTAACACATTAGAAGAGGCAAAGAGAAAAAGAAATGAAATAAAGGAGGTTTTAACTAAGGCTGGGTTTAATTTACGGAATTGGGTATCGAATGCTGATGGTCTTCTGGACGATGTACCTGATTGTGAACGCGAAACTTCATTCACTCTGCCCACCGAGGGCACAGATTGGGTAAAAACACTGGGCATTCAATGGCTCCCTCAAATCTATAAATTTTCCTTTCTCTATACCGCTCCGTGCAACCAACAGCCGACTAAGCGAAGTATTCTATCGGCAATAGCACGTTTGTTTGATCCCATGGGCTGGATCGGGCCGTGCATCACCAAGGCGAAACTCCTAACGCAACAACTTTAGATTCGCAAACAGTCGTGGGACGATCCAATAGAGGCCGATCTCCTACGAACCTGGATGTCGTTGTATAATGATCTGCATGCGATCAATGGAGTTCAGCTCCCACTCTGGGTACGAATAACTGACAATGCTGCAGGCAAAGTCCGCCAGACAAATCGCATTCAACTCCACGGTTTCTGCGATGCCTCCGAAAGGGCATACGGCGCAGCGGTGTACCTTAGGGTGGAAGATGAGGGTAAGGTTTACATGTATCTTTTAATGTCCAAATCTAAGATGGCTCCAATAACCCCAACAACGCTTCCTCGTTTAGAGCTATGTGGAGCTGTCACCTTAGCCAAACTTCTACACTATGTCAGGCAGACTCTTGAGTGGAGAAGCATTCCCACCTTCGCTTGGACGGACTCAACGATTGCTCTGTGCTGGATTCGCGCAGATCCTTCGAAGTGGGAAACTTTTGTACGGAATAGAGTCGGGGAGACCCAACGGTTGACGGATAGTAATACATGGTACCATATTCCCACTCAACACAACCCCGCTGATTTAGTTTCTAGAGGTATGTTGCCGTCAGCGTTAATTAAATCAACACTTTGGTGGAACGGACCATCATTCTTGCGGACTGCATGGAATTTTGAACTAATGGAGCAGCCATCGGATCTCAATACAAACGAAGAACAGAAATCAGTCAAGGTTCATCACATGGAAATTATCGGAAACCTATTCAATGAACTAATCCATGTATCCTCTGGGTTGAAACGTTTGACCAGAATAACGGCGTATTGCATACGGTTCGTGACCAATAGCCGACACAAGAGTTCTGAGCGTGTCTCTGGAATTTTAACACCCACTGAATTGGATACTGCCGTAAAGTTTCTCGCTCGACGTGCTCAATGTGAGATGTTTCCACAGGGCATTTCAAAAACCAGGGGAATGGCGCAACTAAATCGATTTTCGGACAGCGACGGCATTATCCGAGTCGGGGGCAGGCTTAAGAATGCTGACTTATCTTTCGATTAACGACATCCAATTATTCTTGAGCCGACACATCATATCACAACGCTGATCATACGCGAAGCACACTTAAAAACGCTTCACGGCGGTATCCAGTTGATGATGGCGTATTTGCGTTCAAAATATTGGATTTTTCAGCTAAAAAGGGCAGTAAAGAAATATATACACAGCTGTACCATATGCTACAGATTTCGAAGCAAGACCGCTCATCAGCTTATGGGAGATTTACCATCCCCGAGAGTCCTGTATCAAGGCCATTCACGCATACAGGTATCGATTACGCTGGGCCAATCGAGATTCGCACATGGAAGGGACGCGGTACTAAATGCTTTAAGGGCTATCTGGCTGTGTTTGTCTGTTTGTCAACAAAGGCGTTTCACTTGGAAGCAGTGTCAGATCTCACTATCCAAGCCTTTTTAGCAGCATTCCGGAGATTTGTGTCACGGCGTGGAGTATGCCGAGAAGTTTACAGCGACTGCGGAACCAACTTTGTGGGAGTCGGAGTTGCAGAAATTGTTGAAAACCGCTGCGCATGACTGGAAGGAGATAGCGGAGAACCTTACGGATCTAGGTACTAAGTGGAATTTTATTCCCCCAGCTTCCCCCCATTTCGGGGGGCTATGGGAAGCAGGGGTCAAGAGCGTCAAACATCATTTTAAAAGGATCATGGGAAATGGGACACTCACTTACGAAGAGCTCGCCACTCTGCTCACACAAATTGAAGCCTGTCTCAATTCCAGACCTTTATGTCCTTTGTCCGAAAATCCTGATGACTTCCAAGCCTTAATCCCGGCACAATTCCTGATTGGCCAAGAGATATTGACCGTGCCTGAACCGGACCATCTGTTGGGAAAGGTTCCCTTGAATGACCGGTGGAAATCGATACAAGCACGAATGCAGACATTTTGGAAGCATTGGCACCAGGAATATCTTACCCGATTGCAGCAACGTCCAAAATGGTTGAAACATCAACCACAACTCACCATTGGAGATTTAGTTCTACTTAGAGACGAACGACTCCCGCCAGCCAAATGGAGTCTAGGTCGCGTCATAAAAACCTATCCCGGCTCAGACGGAATGACCAGAGTCGTTCAGCTCAAAACCCAGCGTGGAGGGCTTCGAAGGCCTATAACGAAGCTCTGCCCTTTACCTATCAATGAAGTGACTCAATAGCCCATCATTCATCTTCAATCTTCAAACAACATTTACTATGTATATAATCAACCCAGACTCATCTACAGTTTTAAACATTCAATTCCATTATGGTTATACTCAACTCAGCATTCACACCCTGCTTGTAGACATATTTATATAGGTACTATTGTTCAAATTGTTCAAATACCTATCTGTATTCAAACACAACCACCCTGCATGTAACCACACAAACAAAACACATACGCACATATATATACAGTCCGCTTACTCTTATACCTTGCATTTACTCAATCACATAACTACACAATTAATTCATTCATGATACACCCACATACACACACACTCACACAAACACACACACACACCAGTCCACCCGACTTCAGGATCTCCAACGTCTTGGAAAAAAAAAAATAAAAATAAAAATAGGGATATCGAACACCTTACACACACAGTGCCGAATGAAGCCATTGATCCAGTTCAACAACCATATGTTATTCGCCTTCGTCTCCCCTCATGCGGATTTCCAGTCTAGCAGCCATCGTAGCATCAACAAGAGCAACACCCCTTCATACCGCATACGGATTTCCAGTCCATCAGCAACCATAACACTCGGTCACATGCGAATGATGGAAATCAACAAACAACAAAAAATAAACACCTTGCAGTTATGTAATGCAATTAGAATACAACAGAGACAACAGAGTCCTCCGTTCAGATGTTCATACATACATACATGTATATGTGTGCTGATTTAACATTACTAATTTTATTTCTCTTTTCAAATTGAGCAGACATAGCACAAAGAACTCCGCTGAGAACTTCGTCCACCGGAGGGGGAGAATGTTGATCATTTAACATCATCAGGTGTTCACTCTGTCGACACACCCATGCAGAAATTATCAGCAACATCAACAATGTCCCAAAAGGGAAATTTTACTCTATTTAACATTTGTGACAGTTCTTAAATTCAATAAATCTTTCTTTTTGGAATTATAACGTGGTAAAGGAAGGAGTTTCATTTGATACTGGTGGCCGATTTTCTGGAACTGTACAGGTTATACCTTACTGATTGCCCCTCAAATTCAATTAGCCGAATTCACCGCCGGATTCCATAATCGGCATGACTAATGGATATCTCAAGTTATTCGTGTGTTTGTTCTGTGTCTCTTTTCAGCGAGAATATTCCTGCGATTGCAGGAAAAGCGGCATTATTGTTCCGTACTTCTTTGAAGATGAAGACGGCAACAACGTAACAGTCCGCGGGGAGCGCTGCAGATGCATTATAACTAAGGAATCAAGGAAATGAGCTTGGACTAACTCTTGTTCCAGCAAGAATGCACTATGGTCATACAAGCCACCCAACAACTGATCTTTCGCCCATTAAGTTCAACTAGTGGACCAGTGCGAGAAATCTCGCATGTAGAAACCCTGCGTTTCTGGCTTACGAGAAAAAAACAGAGAATGTAGGCATAGGTGATCAATTCCGACCGGATTGAAAACGCAAACCGATTTCAAAAACGGACGAAATGAAAAAGGGTGTGATGGAATTCGCCCGAAATGAAATAAATTTGAAATTGAAGGGAAACCTATCGTCGTTCGGCTGCATAGTTGCGTACATAACTTTAGTTTTTGAGCTTATTACCAATTTATGCTCTGCAAACCAGATTCTTAATAAGTTAAGATAAAAATTGATATCTGATTTGAGATTCAATGCACTATCTGAACCATAAACAAAACCTACATCATCCGCAAATGCTGTCAATAATCCTTAACTAAAACAATGAATTGATAAAAATTAGAAAGAGTATTGGTCCCAAGACAGAACCCTGAGGTACACCAATATTAAGGAACCTGACTTCGCTTCTGGTAACGTAAATTTTTACTCTTTGAGACCTATTTCTCAGGTAAGATCTAAACCACTCACAGATAAAGCCCCAAAAGCCAGCAGTTTCCAATTTACGTAGCAATATATCGTGGTCTACCATGTCAAAAGCTTTAGTAATATCGACGAACAATACAGCTGTACACTTCTTTTTATCTAGATTGACAAATACCTGAGAGCAAAAATGTAACAGAGCATCTTCTGTTGATCTGCCTTCTCGAAAACCGAATTGAACAGAACTAAAAAATTTATTTTTATTCAAAAAACTGACCATCCTGTTTTTTACCACTTTTTCAAAAATTTTGCTTATTGAAGACAAAAGTGAGATAGGTCTGTAATTACTCAGTACATCAGCAGACCCTTTTTTGAATAGAGGTAAAACATCGGCACATTTCAGTGCTTCAGGAAAAACTCCAGAAAAAATTCTGTTATTGAAAACAATCGCCAGAACATCAACTATATAGCAAGCGATATTTTTTTCAGAACTGAATTTGACAAGCCATCAAACCCAGAAGAATTCGAATTTTTCAGCGATCCAATTATTTTTAAGAGTTCCAAACCAGTTATCGGCTCGAATAAGAAACTGTGCCTCTGCAAGGATTCGCCAGGATTACATAAAGGTCTACAAACAGTACATGGTGGATAAATATGTATCGGTTGAATACTCTCAGATATCGTGGTAAAATAATTATTGAAAGCATTAGCAATTGCCAGCTTGTCAGAAATTACATCAACGTTATAAATTACCGCAGAAGGCCTTTTAACGACTGCTTTTTTATTAAGAATGTCATTGACTAACTGCCATTCGTGTCTTATATTACCTTTAACAGAGTTAAATTTGCTATTGTAATAACTTTTTCGACAAATGGGAATTTCGCTCTTTAGTTCTGAACAGATTTTTTTATATTTTTGATTTAAACAATAGTTAGTCGGGGATTTCCGACATTTTATTCTCAGTTTGTTTTTCTTCTTTACTTTATTTAATAAGTAAGTTGTTATCCAAGGCTTAAGCCTTTTTTTCGATGTTTTGGGGTTAAATGTGAAAGTACAGCTAGATATATGGCTACATAAGGATTTAATAAAAAGATCATATGAAGGAAGGTGATCCGCGAGTACTTCTTCCCAAGTTTCAAAAGTCAAACTAGTTTTAAGCTTACTAAAATCAATTTTATTTACTGAGTTAGGGGAACTAATTTCATTTATAAGCTTATTTGATATAGTATCTACAATCAAACCTGTCATACAATGATCAGTAATCTCCAGATCAAAAACACACTTTTCAAGGGAACTAAGAGAAGAGGATGAGAGACGGCCATATATGTATATGATCTAGACATTTACCCGATATATTTCTGGTAATTTCATTTATAAAAGAGACTAGTCCATGAGAAGCTATTAGATCCAAATAGTTAGACACAATCTCGCTATTCTCTTATAAATTAATATTAAAATCACCTAAAATTATTAAATTCTTTGATTTTATACTATCCAAAACAGTTGAAAATTCTTCCACAAAAACCGAAACACCGAACATATGAAACCTATACACACATAACATGATATAGACTTCATCTTTGATTCTAAAAGACAATTTTAAAATATCAGCACTCTGTAACTCCAATTCCGAAACCTCAAACACATTGTAATTAGTCTTTATAAAGCAGCCAACACCACCTGAAGAATAATTCTCATTCGTGCTTGTATAAAAATTAACACCAGGTATCGTATAATCGTCTTTCTCAAAATCGTAAATCCAAATTTCAGAGACCACAACAAAATCAGGCATACACACAAATGAATCTAAATGTGATAACAAAGATGAAAAGTTCTTTCCCAAACTTCTAATATTTTGGTGAATGAAAAAGAGTTTGTTTAAGCAGTAAGATTCGTTATTAAATACTTCTTCACAATTTGTAGTTTTAACAGTGTATGTAGAAAAATCATTTAAATCATTAAAATTCATTTAAAGGAAAAAAAAAACAAAAAGAAATAAACAAATGTGAAAATGCACTAAATAAGTGCAAGATCATTAAAAGATCTTATCGCAATGATTTTTCCGCCTTCCACCTTCCTCATTAATAATTGGTTATTTTTAAACCATAAATACCTAAACCCCTTCTGCTTCTTCGCCTCTTTTGCCTTCATAAACAGTGCACGCGTAAACTTAGTGAGAGCATCGTTGATGTACACATTGTTGTGTCCATTTCTGCCGCTACCACCATTGTTGTCACCTCCACTGCCACTTGGACTGGAACTAGATCCGCTACTCCCAAGCACATTCGAGTTCAACATATTCTTTTTCAACGACTTTTCTTTCATTATTCTTTGCTTGAGAGAGGAATCAGAGAATTTTAAACAGATGATCGATGATTCATTTGAAGAGCCGCCACTGGTTTCTCCATTCTTTCTCTGCACTTTCCGTACATAGCACACATCAATTTTATCATCGGGAACCTCCACAGACAGTGCATTTTTAAATATGCGTTGTGCTATACCTTTTGCAGTTTTGTTGTTGACGTTGGGGACTCCCGTTATTTCAATTCAATTGATTTGTTGGTATTGCTGCTGCCAGTTTAGTTTATTTTCAAGCATTTCAACTTAAGTCTTCAGAGAGACATTTTCGGCGCGCAACTCGCTATGAGAAAGAAGGAATTCTTTGTTTATTTTCTCCAGGCTAGTGAGTTTTTGGTAGACCATTCTTAGTGTTGGTTCATCACCTATCTCCTCACATGCAGCTACAGCGTTTGTTATCGGCTGCTTATTAACGCCTTTTTGTTGTGAATTCAGCTGTGCTGTTGATTGCTGATCGTTGCTGTTACTGCAAGCTGTTTTATGTTCTGCTATTTGAATTGATCTGCGTCTAAGCACTGAACATTTGTCACACCGAAAAGACACACCGCTTGTTTTAAAATATTCAACATCTTGTTCCAAGATATTGACGCAAGATGGATGAGAAAAGCCCTTGCAATCCCCACACGATATTTTCGATGTGGAATGTCGTTCGATTTTCTCGGCACACACTTGGCAATTCATTTTACTAAAATGGAAAATAACTAAATGAGATGTTCACCCCACGACACTCACTCAGAAACTCACTCAGAAACTGATACGTAAAGTAGTAAAACTTGCCACACAAAGTAAATTCCCGCAAAAGGGTAATAACAAAAAAATAAAAAGGGATCGTGGCAAGACATACTCGAGGAAAAGAAAATATTTGAATCGAAAAAAAATCCTGCCTTACAAACTAAAGAAAAAAAAAGGGGTTTGTGTGTGATGGCGGATAAACAGATCTCTCTAATACTTAGAGAATTAATTACAGAAAACGCATTAATACTAAGTTTGGTTACCCGTGACGGCTAACGGCGAAAAATTTGCCCATACCGAGAGCTAAGATGTTTACACATCAAACATTAGATTTGTCCTACTTTAAAAAGTAAACAAAACATTAAGAGATGTGCTAGGTGAGATTGTTCCCCTACGAATTTCAACAAGAATCTCTTATTCTGTTTCACCGATAACAACAAATTGTCCGATTCGCTGTATTGGTAAAACCATTTGCCAAATCACGATATTTTGCCATGAAGTCTATCATTACTTGGTTTTGGTTGGCATTTGTATGTTTCCCCCTAAATTAGGAAGAAATAATTAATATTTTATGTATAAATCTTCTAAAACCTACATTTTGAGTCGTTTCAATTTCACCAACAAAAAACCGAACGAATTGAAAACGTCAAATGGTTTGCGTATTTTGTATTTGCGTATTCCGACCGATTCTCAGCACACCCCTAATTCGTTCGAATTCGAAGAAATCCGAAAATCATCACACCAAAACTGCGAAAAGGTAACGGATTGGATTTCGACCGAAATTCAACACAGGGGTGATTTTAACTTCACTTTCTGTGAGGGCCAAATTTGGGAATCGATTTTACACCCACTTCCGGAGACGTCCGGAGACGATACAATATGGGTTATTTCAAAAACTATGGGTTTTTTGACAATAGTTGACACCATCATTTTGAGATGGTTAAATTTGAGACAATTTAAGCCCACCCCTAGCTACGTATGTATGTTTAATAGTTTTTGAAATATGAGGTTTCAAAAAGTGTTTTCTTTTTCAAAAATATTGTAATATTGAGTCTTGCTTATGAAATGATGGTGTCAACTACTGTCAAAAAACCTCTTCGATGATTGCCTACCTTGTCGTGGTGAAGAGGCTTATGTACAGGGACGTGGCGTGATGTGCTAAGCAGGGTGTTCTACTTTTTTTTTTGTTAAATAATAACGTACATATGTATATACTCAGTTTTCTCCAGGACCACGACGAGGATGTTAAGTAAACAAGGCCAACAAAATAATTTATTAAGAACGGGGCAAACACATAACCAACATTTTCTTTCATAGTTAGGAATCTAAAAATGTCTAGTAAAAGCTTTACTAGGTAAACCTTACAAATCAAATCCGGAAGAGACGGTGTTGGCCTTCCAAAACTAATTATTTCCAGTCTTTCTTCCGAATTTAATTGAGAAAATGGTTTCTTCAATAAATTTTCAATAGCGCATCGACAGGTCATTTTTCTCTTATACGATTTGGCTTAAAAGAACGACATGCATATCTAACTATTGCCAAAATGTGAATGATCAATGATGATGTAAGAATAAACATGTTTCCGCAACATGTTTTCAATGCAAATATTTGAAAAAAAAAACACGCCTATTGTTGTGTTGCTTTTTGCTTTCGCTTCAGTCGATTATGTTCTACAAATATAGAGCACATCGAAATCGAACAAATAACTAATATCAAGAGAAGAGAATCGAACAAAATTCATCCAAACAAACGTTAACATGCGAAATAAAACAAAATATGAAAACCAACAAAATACCCACAGGCCACAGCTAACATCTTCCTCGCTAAAGAAAAGGGTAGAAAATGTATTGTATCGAGTCTGCCTGCGTGCGCAGTTTGCTGGGGAACTCAAATTGATGCGAAACAAAACAGAATATGAGAAGCAACATAATACCCACAGCTAACATCTTCCTCGCTAAAGAAAAGGGTTGTATCGAGCCTCAGTGCGCAGTTTGCTGGAGAACTCAAGTTGATGCGAAATAAAACAGAATATGAGAAGCAACATAATACCCACAACTAACATCTTCATCGCTAAAGAAAATGTGTTGTATCGAGCCCGGGTGCGCAATTTGCTGGAGAACCCAAATTCATGTTATTGTACAGGCGATTGTTGGGACTTTGAATGTGGTAGAACGTTTTTTTTATATGGATATTTCCTTTGGGTTGGTGCGCTAGTAAGTAGAGAACAACCGGGCGAGTCGACGTCGAGCTGAATTTAATAAAGAGTTGGTTTGGATAGGTTGCTGGATAGAGGTTTGAAAGTATGTATGTATGACGGCGCGCACCGTTCAATTTACTTACGAAAAGAGGAGAACATTTTGTCCAACGTCAATTTGTGTTGAATGGTTTATATACATTTTGGTATTGCGATTTTGACTGCGGTGTTTGGTTTGGTTGATTTGGCTATCGACGGTGCGGCACAACAGAGTGAACAAAAGTGGATGTTAAAGCATTATTTTTAATTAAGTATTTTTGAATTGTAACTCAATTAGATATTGTTAGCGCATGTATATAAACAAATAAATTTTTCATAAAGGTGGATTTCGTTGGGGTGTGCGGAGAACACCTGCGCACCTTAGAATAAACGTCACTGCTTATGTAGTAAGTTGATTCCTTAAAGCTATGATGGCAAGTGCGATGCTCTCCTACAGTTGAGTGTCCCGAGCTGTTGTAGTGTAGGAAAAGACGTCTACAACTAAGCGGTAATCACTAGAGGAAAAACTAGTTTAAAAATCACAAAAAACATGGAAAAAGGCAAAAAACAAAAGACGGAAAAACGGGTGGGGATATACACCCAAAAGTCGGTAGAAGCCACGGCTACCGGCGATGGCTTGGCATTGGAAAGTGTCAAGTCGCCAGTGGATCCTGTTAAAGAAGCGGTAGTCGCTTATGAAAACCCCATGATTCCTGACTCGGTGCTTGAACCGTTGGATGTAGCTGAGGTCTCAGTTAAACTGGGAACTCCCTCGGCTTGTTCTAGCGGGGAAAGCGAAGTCCAAAAGGTGGGGACTCCTGAAAGGAAGGGTTCGGGTACGGTCAACGTATCCTTGAGCTCTTCCAAACTGAAAGCTCCATCGGGGGATCATGGGAAAAGAGGAACGACGGAGAAGAGGGCGAATAAAAAAGCCCGAAAGTCGGTAGTTACCACGGCTACCGGTGTTGGCTTGGCATTGGATAATGCCAGGTCGCCAGTGGGGCTCAATAAGGCAGCGGTAGTCGCTGCCGTGAGTTTTGAATCGAAGCTCGAACCACTAGAGGCTGGACGCTCATCACTGAGATGTTCCCTGGCCTATTCTAGTGGGGACAGCAAAAAAACACAGGTTCTGTCATCGAACATGGAGGGTTCGGCTACCAAATCGGCAGCATTGAACTCATCAGACCCGGCGACTGGACTTGTAACTGCCGCCACGCCTAGTAGTGGAAATGGAAGTGATGGTCACATGCTGAAGCGACCACGGGCTACCCTGTCTAGCACGCAGAGTGACTCATCCATCCAGACACCCACCATAGGTCAAAGCGGCGTTAGGAGGCAATTCAAGAAGTTGTCGCTTAACGAAGCTCGGGTACTACGACCTTCCTCTTCTTCAGACTCAGAGGCTTCCGAGTCCGATGCACATTGTGCAGAAGGCACCTTTGAGGTCAAAGGGGCAAAAGAGAAAAGAAAACGGAAGAAGGGGGCATGGCGCAAAAAGAAGCGAGCGAGAGACCGTCTTGCTAACAAGGAGGCCAAAGAAGCGGAGCTAACGCTCGGCACAGAGGCTACCAAGTTGGCGGACTCTGTCCCTACGAGCTCAAGTCTTGCAGCTCCTAAAGAACCTTCGGCTTCTACTGGATCAGTCTCGGCTGAGAAGGAAGTTGCTGCGGGAACGGGTGGTAAGCCATCAGAGACTACATCTCATGTAGAACCGGAACCAGTCAAACTGGCGAAAGAACTCACCCCCCGAAAAAACGATTCGTCGACTCGGCATTGCTAGGACTGCGGTTGTCAGTGGTTTTTGCGAACGACCACATGCGAAAAATCACTGCAGAGCACATCAGCAGTCTTGACAAGGCCTTGAATGACGCAATCTTAAGTCGGGTAAAGGAAGGCGGATGTCCTATATTTGAGTGCATCGTCAAAAGTGGTGGAGGATTTATCCTCTGCTGCGCTGATGAAGCCACAAATCAATGGATCAAAGCTGAATTTGCTCGCATCTTCCCGAAATTAGATGAGCAGGACCTCAATGTCTTGCACCCATCTGTTATTAGGGGCTACATTAAGATGAAGGTCTTCGTCCCAGATGCAAGTCTGGATCAAGGAACCTTCGTCGCGCTCCTTAAGGGCCAAAACCCGGGTCTGCTTACCGAAAGGTGGAAAGTTTACCATTCTAGTGCAAACAAAGATGGTAAGCTCTACACCATTGGTATAGATGAGGACTCAGTGGAGGCTCTTGAGAGGCGTAACCTCCAGCCGTACTTCTTGGCCAACAGGCTTACTTGTAAGATTGAAAAAAGCGCTAGGAAAAAAGCTGGGACCTCTAATGATGTTTAACGCCATGGCTAACACATCTCTAGAGGTCATTCAGATTAACTTGCAGCACTCCAAGGCGGCTTCACACCTATTGTGTAGGCGTCTTGGTAAAATGCACACAGGCGTGTGCCTCATACAAGAACCTTATGTATACAAGGAGGCGGTAAGGGGCATCGCTGAAGCACCAGGTGCGACTTTCGTCAAACCAGGAACACTGAAACCTCGTACGTGCGTCTTTGTTGCTTAAGGCTATGATGCAAGTCTACTGCCTGAATACAGTTCCCAAGACTGTACTGCGATCAAGATTAGCTATAAAAGAGGTGGCAACAGCACAGAAGTATTTATGGCTTCGGTGTACTTGCCCTACGACTCCATCTCGCCACCGGTCGGCAGAGATGATGAGGCTTGTTGAATACGCTCGGCAAGCTAACAAACGGTTGATAATCGGTATGGATGCAAATGCACATAACTGCGTTTGGGGAAGTACTGATACAAACGTGAGAGGAATAACTCTCTTAAACTACTTCGCAGCCTCCCATCTTGAGATACTTAATCTAGGGACCGATCCTACCTTCGTCACTCGACAAAGAAGGCAAGTTATCGATCTTACCGTTGCCTCGGCAAATGCGGTGGACATGGTTACTCGATGGAGAGTTCTCAAAGAAGAATCGGCTTCTGATCATAGATACGTGGCCTTCAATTTGGCTGCGGATCAACCGGTCAAAGCCACCACCAGAAATGTGCGCCGCACGAACTGGGACGCCTATGCTTCAGCGCTGCAGGATCAATTGGGGCAGACGCGACAGCGCTGCACTTGACATAGCGGTTGATACCCTACAGAGCGGTATTATAACAGCATTCCACGAATCATGTCCTGAGAAAGAGGTCGGCGGTGCAAAACCAACTCGTTGGTGGAACACGAAGCTAGCCACGATCAGGAAGAAAGTGCGGAAGCTGTTTAATCGAGCCATGAAAACTGGCAGCACGGTTGATTGGAACTCTCATGCCAACGCGCAGAGAGAATACAAACGACAAGTCAAAAGGGCCAAGCTCACATCTTGGCGAAATTTTTGTGGGGAGCTAAAGGATGTAAGTGCCATTTCGCGCCTGCAAATAGTTCTCTCTGCGGACCCAAATGCCAAACTTGACACCTTGCGCTATCCCGATGGTCGTTTCACTACCTCAAAAGAGGAAACCCTACAATTGTTAATGGGGACTCACTTTCCTGGATGCAGCGATGCTGACGAGGAGAGTCATAATCCATACAAAAGCAAGCCCACTAGTGTTCAATGGAGGTCAGCGGTGAGCACTGTAACGAGAGAAAAGGTAAGAACCATCATTCTATCTTTCTCACCTTACAAATCGCCCGGACCAGACGGTATTTATCCAATACTCCTTCAAAGGGGAATCGATACAATACTACTGTTTCTCACTAGGATCTACCGAGCAAGTATTGCTCTAGGCTATGTCCCTCTATCTTGGAGGAGGACCAAGGCTGTCTTCATCCCTAAGCCGGGTAAACCAGCCTATGATCTTCCAAAAAGTTTCAGGACTATCAGCCTTTCTTCCTTCCTTTTGAAGGGCCTTGAAAAATTGATTGACGTGCAGCTTAAGATAGGAACGCTAAGTGTAGCGCCAATCCATGATAGCCAGCATGCCTATCAAAGAGGCAAGTCGACGGAGACAGCGCTGGTGGAGCTGACAGGCAGGGTGCAACGCGCTCTCGACCGGAAGCACTATAGCCTCGCTGTATTCCTCGATATTGAGGGAGCTTTCGATAATACCACCTTTGAAATGATTGAATCTGCACTAAGATCAAAAGGAATTGACGCGACACTCATCGGTTGGATCCTGGCGATGCTTAAGAGCAGATCAACAACAGCTTCATTAGGTAGTTACTCCAAGACAGTGCAAGCTGTAAAAGGCTTTGCGCAAGGTGGAGTCCTGTCGACCACATTGTGGAACCTCTTAGTTGACTCCTTACTGAGAAGACTTAACGAGGGAGGATATCCAACAATTGGATTCGCTGATGATGAATGCATCATCGTCAGTGGTAGCAATTTACCAGCACTCTGTGAGCGGAAATTGCCTCCTATAAGATGGCCTACGTTCCTAGGCACCCAGCTTAAACCTGCTAGTACGGTGAAATACTTGGGTATCCTGTTGGACCCAAAACTAACCTTCCTAGACCACTTGATTGCAAGAACAATTAAGGCCACCAACATACTCTGGCAATGCCGTAGAATGTTCAATAGATCATGGGGGCTTAGCCCAAAAATGGTCTACTGGATTTATACGAGTATAGTCAGGCCATATGTCGTATATGGCTCGATAGCTTGGTGGTACAAAGCGAAGCCTCTCAAACGTTGCCTTGAAAAACTTCAGCACCTAGCGTGCATTAGCATTACCGGGGCCATGAGAGGGACACCGACCGCCGCCATTGAGATCCTTCTTGCCCTGCCTCCACTGCATATCTTCATTGAAAACGAAGCTATTAAAGCAGTATACCACATAGGTGTGCTTCTTGGAAGGCGAGTTACCTTCAGTGAAGGTAGTAGAGGTAGCAGGGTGGGGGAGCTTCTCGATTTAGTACCAGGAGCCTTGGGGGGAGCTCTGGACACCACAAGCTCCAAATACAATTTCGGGCGAAGGTTCCAATGTCTCCTTCCAGATCGCTCTGAATGGAACAGCGGAGGTTGGTCTGGTTTCCCATCAGGAAGTATAGTCTTCTATACGGACGGGTCCTTAATGGATGAGCTCTCGGGAGCAGGTGTCTACTCAGAAGAATGCCACGTTGAGCAGTCTATTCCACTGGGTAGATTTACAACTGTCTTTCAGGCAGAGGTGTATGCTATCGCTAGTACAGCGCACATTGCACTTAACAAGAGGTGGAAATCCAAGTCCATCTACATCTGCTCTGATAGCCAAGCAGCTATCAAAGCCTGTTCAGCAGCGTTGATCAACTCAAAAATTGTTGAGGAAGCTGTCAACAAACTGAATCAGCTTGGGCGATGTAATAAAATCACACTGGTCTGGGTCCCGGGACATTCTGACATCCCGGGAAACGATAAAGCTGATGCTCTGGCTAGAGCTGGATCAACGACCCCTTTTATCGGTCCTCAGCCTGTTATTGACTGCAGTTCAGCTTATGCTAAAAACAAGCTTCTTGAACTGCTGCGACTACAGCATTACAACCATTGGCACGAACTTAGGTCATGCCGACAGGCCAAAATGTTGGTAGACGCGCCCAGGGCAAACAGAACTAAGTTTCTGTTACACCTTCGTAGAAATTACCTCAAAATCCTCACAGGACTGGTCACTGGGTTCACTCCCTTAAACGAGCACCTGAACAAAATTGGAATCAGAAGCTCGGGCCTCTGCGAGATGTGCCTGGAAGAAGATGAGACGGCTGAGCACTTCATTAGCGAGTGTCCGGCCTTTGCTCGAATCAGAAAGGCCACTCTAGGCAGCTACGTCCTACGGGACGTTGATCTACTGGAGCTCAATCTTGCCCTATTGCTTCGCTTTGCGAAAGCGACGGGCAGATTTAGATCGACATGTAGCTCAGCAACAAATCGCTAATTCAGCGAATGGAGTGGTATTTCCCCAATTACAATGGGCCTACAGGTCTACGTGCTTGTTGTCTCTAAGGAGACAACCCCCTTCCAAAGACAATACAATACAATACTGTCAAAAAAAACCCATAGTTTTTGAATTAAACTGAAAAAATTGAAAAAAGTCCAAAAATATTGTAGTTTTTCACCTGTTGCGCAGGTAGCACAAATTTTGTTTGCTTGCAAAACGTAGTTTTAGACCTCCATAAGGGGTCCAAATAACATACCAAAAATGCAGCTTTTCATCACGTTTTGCGATTTTTTGCCTTTTTTTTGTAAGATTTGACTGGCCTATTAAGGCTTGTTTTTAAAAATTATTTTTTATCTCTATATTTTTTTTTCTTTTCTATTTATTCCTTTAGTTTAGTTGTTGTTTTTGCTTACGTAATATTTTTTAGTCGTGGAGATAGGACTTACTGTTCTGATAACAAATATAAAAGTGCGTTTACAACGTTTCTATTTGTTGTGTCTTTTCTATTTATTCCTTTAGCTTGTGCGTTTGCAACGGTTCTAATTTGGACATTAATTTGTCTAACCGCTTGATGTTTGTATTGAGATTTGTTAATTTCAAAACTTTTACCAGAGAAACATTATGCCAAATTGTATGATCATTTTAAGGTTAGGCAGGGGCTCATTGTATGGCATGTCGGCTTCTCATCTCATAGGTATCAGGTCCGTTTCTTGGCGGGGCCACTTTTATTTTTGTTGTTTCTTTTTGTTCTATTTTCAGTCGTGTTGGTAGACAAGAAAGTTGTTTCCTTTGGTTTTTTTTGTGTCTTTTCTATTTATTCCTTTGGTTTAGTTGTTATTTTCGCTTACTTAATAATTTTTAATCATGGAGATAGGACCGACTTACTGCTCTGATAACAAATGTAAAAGTGCGTTTGCAACGGTTCTAATTTTTGTGACTTTTCTATTCCTTTGGTTTAGTTGTTGTTGTTTGCTTATTTACTATTTTTCAATCGTGACGACAGAACTTACTGTTCATGTAACAAATATATAAATAATATATATATATATATATAAATCTCAATGTGACGCTCTTACCTGTCAATCTTACGATTCGATAAACACAAAAACTAATGAACACAATGAAGTAAAACTTCGTATTCCAGTTTATTAACATCCTGCGCCTATTACAGGCTGATTTTTAAATTAATTTATTCGCAATATTATTTAAATTAATGCAAAAATAAAAACAATCCAGCAAATGCAACTTTCTTGCGAAATGTCACTTATTCAAACAACAAATACTGACAATCCACACTTGTGGGTACACATGATACGACAGATCTGACGGACTTGGTCTGTCCGACCATGTGTGCTCGCGCTGTGTGTAAACATAATATCCCTTTTAGCGTGTCTAGATTATAAAAAAAAGGTCTGACGTGTGTGTACGCTCGAAACGACCGGCCGGACGGACATGTCGGATGGCTTTAAATTTTTTTTTGATATTTTGGTGGTCGGACGGATATATCTGACAATGATCATAAGCGCTGCTCTCAGTACGTCCGACATCTTTCAAATCCACTTGCAAAGTGAAGTCGGACAGTGTGTAGGCTATCGACATCGGTCTGTCAGACATCCATCCGACCAAGTTCGTCAGATCGATCGTATCATGTGTACCACCCTAATGGACTGCATCGAACAGAAGAGTGCTGTTAAGTATGGGTGAGTTCATAATTGTAAAAAAAACCGCAGCAATGCATTGCAAACGTTCCGGCATCATAAATGTCAAATTACCGCTTTTCTTGTGCAAATTTGCAGCTGCTGCGACATGGCTACTGCAGAAGTTGCTGTTAATCGAAATCACACGATGGCAACACCAGCTACAGAACAATCATCGGGTCAAACCAGCGACCTACATAAACAGCAACTTGGTGCTGGCTCAACTGAATGCAATACGAGGCCAACAAACTTTATATGCTGATGGTGCATTGATATGCAATTAATGATTTTTGTATTGTTCTTTATGTACAGTGGTCCACAAAAGTCTGCGTACAGCGATGAAACTCTGAGAAACAATGATGTTATTGACAACCGGAAAATAATATATTTTTGATCTAAACGTATTTCAATAGAACAATATACAAGGCATTTTATTTTGAAGAAAGTTTAATTTTTTTTATTATTTATTTAAGAAAAAATTAACAAAAACAAAAAAAAGTCATCGAATTCCCTCCACAAAAGTCTACGTACAGCTGTAAAGGAAAAGGTGAACAATTAGCTTAACTTAATAAAAAGTAAATTTATCTTTTTAAATTCATAGTCAATATTTAGTCGGATAGCCTTTCAACTTTATAACCTCTTTCAAGCGACTTGGCATAGAAGCTACTAGTTTTTCTGTACAGGAACAACTTATAAATCTTCTTTCAGACAATAAGGCATTTTTAAGTTGCGCTTTATTCCATTTTTCTTGCGTTCGGATTCTGCGTTCTAATTAATCCTACAGACGCTCAATAGGATTGAGGCCTGGACTCTGTGGGGGAGTTTAGATTATGTGGGAGCGTTAAACAAAAGCCACAAAGGCACATTATGGGCCGTATGCTTTGGGTCATTATATTCTTAGAACTGAAAATTATCCGAAATTCCCAGCATTTGAGGTCTGTCTTTTAAAAATTTTGTTTGAGAATATAAATGTACATGAACAGGTCCATAATTCCTTCAATAAATTCCAGCTTTCCGACCGCCGGTGTAGACATACAACCCCATACCATCAAACCTCCACCTCCATGTTTCACTGTCTTGGTGGTAAACTTTGGATTTAACGCTTTGTTTTGACGTTTCCAGACCCGCAAGCGGCCATCGGAGCCAAATATAATGTGTTTTGACTTTTCCAAGAATATAACCTTGCGCCAGAATCTAGAAGTCTAAAGATTTTTTGACGTACATAGGTACTTCTTTGCGAACTTAAGACGTTTATGTCTATTATGTATTTTCATTGACAAATGTTTTTTTTCTGGGTGTGCACGACTTAAATCCCCTCTCCAGGATGATTCTTCTTACCGTTTCTGGATGCACTATTGTATTATTGTGTATTCCGAGTTAGGAACCTATCTTTTCAGCGCTTATGAATAGCTCCTGGTCCACAATCCGCTTGGTTGTTCGCTTATCTCTCTGAGTAAGCTTCCATGGTCTCAAAGATCTTGGCTTTGGTTTGACCTGACCATCATCCCTAAAGCGATTAATTGTTCTTTGGATCGTTGACCGGCTTCTTGAAGTTGATTCGGATATTTTTTGTTTTACTTTAGTTATTTTATATACAAATTAAGAATCAAGAGCCTTTCAGGCACACTTAATTGTTTATTTGGCATTTAGTTCGTTGATCTACGCAAAAAATCTAAAAATAACTATTCCCTATTATAAGCATTACATCCAAACCACCACGTTGCGTATTCATTTCTTACAAAAAAAAAGTTAACCGTTTCTTAAAAGACTTTCAAGCAAGGAACATCTGCAGCTGTACGCAGACTTTTGTGGAATGAATTCGATGACTTTTTTCTGCTTTTATTATTTTTTTCTTAAATAAATAATAAGATTATTTAAATTTTGTTCGAAATGAGTGCGTGGTGTATTGTTCTACTGAAATACATTCACTTCAAATATAAAATATTTTCCGTTTGTGAATAACGTCGTTGTTTATCAGAGTTTCATCGCTGTACGCAGAGTTTTGTGGAACACTGTATGTCTTTTTATTATTATTGAAATGCAATTAATGATTTTTTGTATTGTTCTTTATGTTTGTCTTTTTATTATTAAGTGATAGGCTAAGCAATTTATATATATAAATACCAATCGAATTGTTAATAAAAATTATTACTCAATTAGACGTAATCAATCACGGTGTGTAATTTAATTTATATAATTTCGCTCCAATTAAGTGAACAAGTTCAAGTGCTTGTCTCACAACAATAAAGGTAAAGAATATCAAGTTAATGCGCTTGATATCAAATTCGGGAGAAACGCTCCTGAACAGTTGCGTTCATAAATTTATACAGATTTCGCTGCTTTTTTTACAATTATGAAATCACCCTATTAAGTTGTGCACTTGGATAAAAAAGATACAGAAAGCCAGAGCAGCATTTATGTCACTTAAAAGTCTTCTACTCCAGCTATCTAAGATCAGATGCAAAGACCGTATGTTTTCAAGCATTCATCCGCCCAATTTTGACTTATGCGAGTCCAGTTTGGTGGAACATCAGCCCATCCTTAATGTAAAAGTTTTGGTTATTCGAGATAAAGAAAATGTCTCTGAGCCTGCATGTACAGAAGTGCAAATCCTGACTTCCGACACTACATCTGTAATCAAAGACTGTTGAATGCTTCCGGTGTATGTCATTTTAGATTTTGTCCAAAATCATTTTGCACGATCAGCAGGCGTTAGTGAAAATTAACTTATTTTAGGTTTGTTTTACCCTAACCCTACGTATTTCAGAAATACACTAGAGAGTGGATATATTCCACCTGAAGCATTTTTGTATCTGGATTCAAATGTACCTATGTACTATCAGATTCAACAAATGAAGGTACGGGCGAGTTCGTAAACGCAGTGATCTGCGAAAGTCCAATCCCATGCCTGCTTTATGCCAGCAAATCGAAAACAAATTTTCGTCTGCGCGCAGAAAACAAGCAGGCTGCAGTCATTTTACTAAATCGTGTTTATAATCATCACTGCGCAGAGTGTTTTAAATATTATTCTAAGAGTATCCAGTAAATGATTGTTCATTTACATTTACATTAACATGCATTTGACGGGATATAACAATTAAAAAATAAGATCATTATTTTGATACTTTTGTTTGGTTTTGGTTATAAGATATAAGAGATTTATACATACCTATGTTTTTTTTTTTAAATTAACCCTCCGATTAGCAACAGTCCCAATAGCGTTATACAAGCAACAAGGTCCCTAGGGACCTAGAGACATTTGTGTATACTTTTGCCAGAAATATACCGCATTATCATTACAAATGAGGTACCGTTGGATTCCTCTTGATCCGGAGAGTCTCCAAAGCTATGTAACATCACAAAAAATTATCAAATGAGAGGGCTTGGCAAGTAACTTAAAATACGACATGACGTCATTCCAAATTCAGTATGGCGGACGCCTCCAAGATGGCGGATTACCGTTATCTTTACTCATTCCTTAATATTAGCCATATTAATGAAAGGGTTTAACCAGTAGAATACTTCCTTTGCTTACCTACATACATAAAATATACATATTTTTTGAAACAACTACAACTAAAAAGTTGTTTTTCTTATAAATAAAATACTTTGATATGAGCCATAAAAAGACTTAGAAATTTAGACTCTATCTACAGCAACCAACGCCTTCAACCACCAGCAAGTAAAAAAGATCTCGACCACGTCCGCCAAAAATGTCGTGCACTCAAAATGTTTATCGAAAAAAACAAAGGATGCATCTTCAGCGGTATGATGAATGGTAGTGTGAGAAGGACGAATGTTTTCCATCATATGTGCACGACGAACGCAATGTACTCTGAAAAGAGCAGATGTATTTTTGCTTAGTCCTGTGGACATGAACGCGAAAAGGAAAGCGATGATTTTTAGCTGAATATGCTGGTAAGTGGATGCTGCCAAATCTGTCAATAGTTTAATAGTTCAGACTCGATGGCAGTCGTTATTATAATGACATGCGACCATGGCTATACAGTCAATGGACAGAAATACAAATCAGTTTAACTCTGCACAGGGCAACTTAAGAAATGAATGGCGAGTAGTTAATAGCTTACTGAACAAATCTTCTGCTTCTAAAAAACCTACCGTTCTACGCATACACTCGGAAGTGTACGATAAACTCGCTATTGCTGATGCTTTCAATGGTTATTTTGCTAATGTTGGCTGTAGTCCACAACCGTGTCCTGTCCTATCGAGTTGTTGTACTTGTCCGCCCTTATGTGTGCGTGCTGAGCCGTTTCAAAGTACTAGTTTTGTTTTTCAGCCCATATCATCTTTTGAAATCTTAAAAGTTATTTACCTTTTTCGTCTTCGTGCGGAGCTGACGGTATTACTAATCGTATACTTAAAAAAGTTGCATGCTTTATAGTGGATGTCTTGACTGTTGTTTATAATTGTTGCGTGTTTGAAGGTGTCCTTCCTAAAGAACTTAAATGTGCAGATATCATTCCTCTACTCAAAAAAGGTTCCGCTCTGGAAATTGGTAACTACAGGCCCATCTCACTTCTTTCAGCTTTTAGCAAAATTTTTGAATAACTTGTGAAGAACAGAATAGTGAGTTTTCTAGATAAAACTAGGTTCTTCAATCCAGTTCAATATGGTTTTCAAAAAGGCAAATCGACGGAAGATGCGCTTTTACAGTTTTGTTCTCAAATTATTCGTTGACTGTTGACGTGAACGGACGTGTTAATTTTGAGTGTTGTGGGGTGCACACTTTATAAGTTCTATCCACGTTTGGTTTCAATAAGTTATCATTGTAATTTTTCCTTCAAAATGCTTTGTCTTGTTTGCAAAAAGAAAATAGATCGTAGTGGAGAACTTAAAATCTCTTGTGCGGACTGCAATTCGTTTTTCCACTGCCCGTGTGTAAATATTAATCCAGCTGATTTTGAATTCATGTCTAACAGCAGTGTGCAATACCGATGCGACAAGTGCACTGCTCTCCGTCGAAAGTCACTACAACAACAATGTGCTTCAGTTCAACCATCTACATCATCAAAAATACAGCAGCAATCAACAGCAGGAAAAAAAACGGGAGCCACAGCAACTACTTCCCTGCGGACAAAGTGTAATCCGCAAAGTCTCTCCACGCCACGAATCGATGATGAGTCAGCCAAAAAACAGCTACCGGCTTCAGACACTGTGCCAGACGATCATCTTCTGAACAGCAAGAGTTCAATCACCCAGCAGCTGCAATTGCTCTATGATGAAATTCTCTACTTAAAAAAATTAACAGTGACTTTCTTAAGGCCCCGACCCATAGACTGCGGCAGTGCGCTACTGCGTGCGTTTTTAGTGACAGCTCGATAGAATACACGCATTCTTATGGAAGGTGGCCCATAACCAACGCATACAAAAACGCCGACGCAGAAAGTAGGTTTACTTTCTACTTTTATCTCTGCGCTGTGCGTTGGGTGTTCACACATTCACGCATTGAAGTTCACACATTTACATATTACAGTTCACGCATTCACAAATTGAGATTAAGCATTTTTATTGGTGGAAGCATAGAGAATTATAGAGAAACTGTCATCGATGTTGACAATCAGCTGACATAAGCTTGAAAAGAAAACACTTTCAGCCAGTGCTGTCGGTTGTACAAAAATAGTAGTTTTGTATACTCATCTGCAGTCCGTACTATACTTGTCTTATGTCGTTATGTTTGGGCTTTTCAGATTTTGCTCTCAGATCTCAGATTTTTCGTGCTGAATAGAAAACAAACGAGATTGATCTGATTTTCTGCAATTGTATTAGTGTTTCATTTGACATTTTGTCAAATAAAAAAAGAAAAATAATAAATACAGTTTTAAATGCACTTTCTTTTTTTGTATTTTCTAGTTTTTTCTGATAATATTTGTGTTAATTAATACCTAGCATTTTGATGTACTGCGTTTAAATTTCGTATAAAATGTTTTGGTATTAGTGCAAGTAGGTGTAAATCTCGAGTTGAGTTCGAAATTCACAAAAAATTGATCTCGAGCAAATAAAAGTGCTGTTTTGGTTGGTTTGAAAATTTAAATTGTACTAGGGCGATAAAAACTGCTCGAGATCAAAAAAAAAAGTGAAAATTAAAAAAAGAAAAAATCAAATCAAAAATCAAGTGAGGTTCAGATAATTTTATTTTTTAGTTTCCAAACCAATTACCATTTTCATAATTTTTCTCATATGTGAATATTGGTACTATGTACCTTCATTCGAAAAGTACCATCATGTTATCAAAAATTTAGCACCCAAAAAATTACCACAACGACAGCTCTGCTTTCAGCAATAGCAAAATGTCATCGGCTGTCATTTTTCAGCGCTGGTATGCGACGCATTCTATGGGACGGCTCTCTGCGGTAAACGTTAACGCCAACGTCAGCGTTCAAAACGCCGACGTTGACGCAGTCTATGGGTCGGGGCCTTTAGCACGGTCGAACAGCTGAGAGTTGAAAATAAAGCACTGATACAGAAGGTCAATACTCTCGAGAGCAAGTTAAATTGGAGAGAACAGAAACATGTGGAAAACATAATTGAGATTACTGGAGTACCTGGTGTCAACAACAGCAACGCGGAGGAGTGTGCGCAAAAAATATTTCAAGCGGCTTTGGATGTCTCTGCCGCTGATATTCAGCATTGTTTCGTCAAGCAGGTGTGGAAAAAACACTCTAACACTGAATCAGCTGGGCCTAATTCTAACAACAACAAGAAATGCAGTGAGGTTCTTTGCGTTCATCTATCTTCGCCAGCCATCAAACAACAGGTAATGAAGTGCAAAAGGAAAGCAGCGAAGAAATTAAATTCATCTCTATTTGTTCCTGCTACTAGTGATAGTATTTTTATAAATGACTGTTTTACTAGTTACACTCGAGCTTTATTTTTGCAAGCAAAGAAATATAAGAATGAAAAGAATTACAAATACTTATTGTTCCAAAATTCTCAAATTTTACTCAGAAAAGTAGACAAGGGTAGGGTTGTTGTTATAAGGTCGTTTGATGATTTGGCGGCTCTGGAAGACTAATGTGTCTTTCATTTTCTTTTATAATCAATTTTTTATGATAATGTTTAATTCGATCGACAGTCCCGATCTTATAAGCAACAACCCAACCACTACTACTATACGAAGCATAAGCGATCGCATTTTTCGTTGTAACTCTTTTTTAGGAAATGCTTTCTTTGTTGTTCACCAAAATATTCGTAGTTTGCGGCAAAACTTTGATTTACTTGTGTGTAATCTTGAAGCGCTAGCTTATTTACCGGACTTAATATTTGTTTCTGAAATATGGATTTTTGCATATGAACGCGATGATTTTTCAATCCCTGGTTATAACTTTTATGCCAATACAAACGAATCTTATTCTGCAGGTGGAGTGGGAGTTTTTGTGCGTGAATCGTTGGGAGATAACGTAATTTGTCACTGTTTTTCTACTGCTGATGTTATACAAATTTCATGTAAAATATGTAATGTTTTATTCAGTTTCGTCTGTATATATAGACTACATTCGCATGATCCGCATATGTTCTTGAATGAATTCTCAACTTTCTTAAATAAACTTAAAACAGCAAATCTTGTTATACTGGGTGATTTAAATTTAGATATTTTAACATCAAGCACCGTTTCAGACCTTTATTTAACTCTAACAGCTGAGCATGGTCTTACCTCATTCATGAACGAACCAACTAGGCTAATCTCAAGTTCCTGTCTAGACCATGTATTTGGCCGATTTAAGGCAATATCTTTATGTCAATGCTATGGTATTAACTTCGATCTGCATGTCACCGATTACTGCTTGACTGGTATTTTGTTCAGCACTTTAAAAAAGGTAAATCGCAGTAGATGTCCTCTACCCTCAGCAACAAAAATTAGGTTTGATCTTTTAAATAATGAGCTGCGTTCTGAAAGCTGGGCGACAGTATATGCCGAAAGTGACGCCTCTAAGGCCTATGATTTATTTCAAGAATCCTTACAATTTTATATCAGAGCTCACAGCTACAAAATCGTGTTTAAAAAAACGGAAGAGCGACTAAAGCCATGGATAAACCGTTATATCATTAAAAAAATCATACTTAAAAATAAACTACGTAAAAAATGTCTTAAACATCCACTTAATACTGTGCTGAAAAGTCGTTTCAAAACATTGTCCCTGAAAGTGAATCGTGAAATTCGTATGTGCCGTGATAGATACTATTATACTATTGTACGTAGTTCACAAGGAAACCCTAAAAAAGAATGGAAAGCCATAAATAGTATTATCAGTACCAATGCCTCGAACATTCCTACACCGATTGTACTGGATAGTGAGGGTGCTGTAACAGATGACCCTATAGCGGTTGCCAATAAATTTAATGATTTCTTTGCTTCAATTGGTCAAATGCCAATCCCAAACGAAGCGCTGAAGGCAGTACAGTGGATAACACTTCCTGTGGTGACAGCTTCTTTTTTAATCCAATTACTGGATCTGAGATCTTTGGATTAATTAACTCCCTCAATAACTCATACGCTTGTGGTGACGATGGTATCTCAAGCTGTTATGCCGAGCCGGAATAAAATTCAAAGACAAACTTCTTTTATTTTATCCTTATTGCTATGTGTTAAAATTACGACTAACTACCAAGACTTCCAATGGAGCGGTGCTATGCGATTTGAAAATGGAATATGCTGACTCGAACAGAACCGTCGAGCGCGTGTGAAGCCGCACGCAGTAAACAAAATGCTCACATTACAATACTGTGCATTGTGGCCACGCGCGTCCGGTAGAAAAGCAAAATCAGTATTTCATATAATGATATTAATTTAGAAAAAAGACAAAAACCTATGCGCATGCATAACACCTCCCCTCACAAAACTAAACAATACATTTTTAAAATTATTGTTTACAATATTAAAAACCTTTAAATAAAATTTTTGTTACATATGTTATTCTTTATTGTTTTGTTTTTTTTTTTTTCAAAACATATTTACTTTTCATTTTCTTCTACTTTTGGACCTTCAACTTTGAAAACACGAGAATTTGGTCTCTTGATGACAGTTTTGATTCGATCATTGTCGTAATAATGAACAATTTTCTCCCTTTCAATTATAGGTTGTTTTGTTTTCTTATTGAAACAGTTTCGAAAGATGGTAATACCATTTCCTTTAATAAGTTTTGAAATAAAATATATTATGATTGCAATGAAAGTCATTCCAACAATTCCAAACATTGCACCTTGAGCATGAGGCGGTATGCTTTTTAACTTTCTAGAAATATAACTTTCATGATTTCTTATTTCGACTGTTAAATCTTGTAATTCTTTTAAATCTCTAAGCTTCACTTTTGGCATTTGAACGTTTTCTACATTTATATTACTTAATTTTACATTTGCGCAGCAATCTTCTGGAGCAAAGCGATATATATCTTTATTGTCAATAACTATTTCGAATTCATGTGTTACAATTTTTGTTTCTATTCTTTCAAAAGTACAATTGGTGTCCAAACTTAAAATTATAACCTTCGGTATTATTTTGTTCTTCTTCACATTTACATCTATATTTTGTTTCTTCACTTAATGCGAACAAGTATTTATTCTCCGTAATTTTATGAAAAATTTCTACATGATTTATTACTTGTTTTAGATTACAATTGTTAGCTTTTCTATTCATAAAAATGACTAATTCACAATCATTGTTAACGATACTATTCTTAAATTCCTGTTGGTCACATATGAAATGATTACTTATCTTTTTACAATTTTCAGTTAAATCATTGCTCAGAAAATATTCATCTTTATTATGTTTTATTACAAAATAGCTCATTTTTTGTTCGATAACATACATTATACCGTTTATTCTGTAAGGTGTATTTATCATTTCGTAAACATCTGACTTAACTTTTTCAACTATTGGAACGGATAAAACAACTACAAGTCTACTGTCTTTTATGTAGTAAATTGGATTTATTTCCTGAATTATATTGTTGTAAGATGCTAAACTTGGCGTAAATAACATATCGTCTTCCCTATCACTATCCTTCAGTAGTTCAATGAACTTTTTTGGGTCTATTATAATTGGATGTATAATTTTGTCCTTTAAAAATAAAATGCCTCCAATTATCTGATCAATTAGTAGTTTTGTATGATTAATGAGAAAATAGACTCTGAGTTTCCATTCAATAAAATAATTCCTGATAATATTAATTTTTAAAATGCTTAATCTTCCCTTTATTATATTTCATTGACCTATTATTTCGTTTAATTATGACAGAATTATCCAAAACCTTCATGATTTTGTAAGGACCTACATATTTTTCACTTGACTTGTCCCTTTTATCATTTTCAGCTAAAACTAAGTCATCTTTCTTAAATTCCTTTACCTTAGAACCAATTCTTTTGTCATACCTCTCCTTTGCTCTTGTTCTCATTCCTAAAAGATGTTTTCTAGCTTCTGACTCCATTCTTATCAACTTCAATTGTAATTCTTGTGTATAATCCATAGTAGTCTTAAACTTTAAATTACTAAACTCACTCGGTAGGTTGGCTTTCCGTCCAAATAACATCTCGAAGGGTGAAAATCCTGTACTATTATGTATAGTTGTGTTATGGCAAAATGCTGCGTATCTAAATAATTTAGAATATTCTGGTTTGGTTTTATGTTTTGTTACCAGTCTTAAGTATTCTCCTAGTCGTGCATGGGATCTCTCCGCCGAACCGTTTGATTGCGGATATGCATTACTAGTCTTTATGTGTTTTATCCTAAACATTTTACATAACTCTTTCAATAACTCATTTACAAATTCCCCACCATTATCTGTAAGTATGAGTCTTGGTATTCCAAAGTCCAAAATCCATTCGTCAGTGAAAGCTCTAGCGATAGTCTCGCTCTTCTTATTTGCAATAGGAATTTACTTAATAAATTTACTTAAATCATCTTGTATCGTAAGACAATAAAGCGATTTATTGTTCTCTATATAGGGTCCTGTTAGATCCATTGCAAGCTTTTCCAAACTATGCTCCGCTGATGAAACTATTTTCATCGGGTTTCTGCTGGGATGTCTATTTATTTTTTGTTTCTGACATGCTACACATTTACGTATATAATCTACAACGTCCTTATTTAAATTTGCCCAATAGAATTTTTCCTTAATTCTAGAAATGGTCGCTTTCTGTCCTCCGTGTCCACCTATCATTCCGTCATGGTATTCTTTTATTATTTTCTGCTGTTCTTCAGTGTCGCTCATTACTTGAATATCAGTGTTACTGATTTCTTTTATTATAATGTTATCCCTATTTTCTAACTCTTCCTGCCTTATTTTTGTATTGTTTCCATCATTTAATTCGTTTTGACAATCTTTTCTTTTGATCCTACTATCTATAACTTTTGTTTTACTATCAGTTGGATTCTCACAAATTTCATTATAAATACGTCTCAATGTATCATTGTCTTCTTCACAATCAGATGAATCACTTCCAAAAATTTCTCTGATATTGTCTCTAACTTCTTTACTATAAAATCTTTTATCTATGGGATATACTAAGTTTCTACTAAGCTCGTCTGCCACGATATTATCTACACCTTTTTTATAAATAATTTTGTAATCATACTCCTCTAGTTTTAATCGCCAACGGACTAGGCGAGATCCTGGGTCTTTGACGTTAAACATCCAAGTTAATGGTCTATGGTCGGTTTTTATAAAAAATTGTTTTCCATATAAATATGGTCGAAACTGTTGTATTGCCCACACGATTGCTAGGCATTCTTTTTCAGTTGTACTATAGTTTCGTTCTGCATTATTCAAGGTTCTACTTATGAAGTGTATTGGCCTATCTTTCCCACTTTGCTCTTGAGACAAGACAGCACCTATTCCAAAATTACTGGCATCTGTCGTTATAGTAAACGTTTTATTATAATCCGGATATTGAAGTAAAGTAAAATTTTTCAACTCGTTTTTCAATCTCTCGAAAGCTTCTTGTTGTACTTCTGTCCAATTCCAAGCCATGTCCTTTTTTAATAATCTATAGATCGGAGAAGCTATATTACTGAAATCTTTAATAAACTTTCTATAATAACCTATCATTCCCATGAAGGATTTAATTCCCTTTTGGTTGGTTGGAGCTTGCAGTTTACTAATAGCATCTACTTTATTCTGGTTTGGTAACACTCCATCACACGTAATTGTATGCCCTAAATAATCTACCTTCTTTTGTAAAAATTCTGACTTATCCATCTGAATTTTCAGATTTGCATCCCTAAGCCTCTCGAAAACCTTTCTAAGTCTTATGTTATGTTCCTTCAGAGTTTTGCCGAAAACCACCATATCATCAATATAGACGAAACATCCCTCCAAGTCTTCTAACACCTTATTCGTCAAGCGTTGAAAACAAGCCGGTGCGTTTTTCAATCCGAATGGCATTCGAGTGAACTCGAAGTGACCATATGGAGTTGAAAACGCCGTTTTCTCAATACTTGCTTCGTCCAGAGGAATCTGATGAAAACCAGACTTTAAATCTAAAGTTGTGAAGAACTTGGCTCCTCCTAATTTATCCAATATTTCTTGAATATTGGGGATAGGAAAGTTATCAGGGATGGTGATTTCGTTCAATTTGCGAAAATCAATAACCATCCTCCACTTAGTTTTCCCGCTTGCATCAGTTTTTTTCGGTACAACCCACAGTGGGCTAGACCAGGGTGATTTGCTATGGCGTATAATGCCTTCTTCTAGGAGGTTTTTTATTTGTATTCTAACCTCTTCCTCGTGAACTTTTGGATACCTGTATGTTTTAGCATTAATTGGTGAGCTATTAGTTGTTCTTATATTATGCTTTATTACTGGTGTTGCTGATAATGCCTCACCTTCCAAACTAAATAAATCTTCGAAATCATTAACTAAGTTCTTTAGTTCCTTCCTTTCAATTTTACTTTCTAAATGATCTATTCTCACTTTTTCCCAAATTTTGTTTAGCCTGTCACTGTTACTCAATGTTTCCTTTATTAAACATTCTTGATTGGTTACTACAGTGTCATCAATGTTATAAATTTCATTTCCGAATGTAGTACATCTCGAGTGACAATTACTTTTATCGTTTTTATAAGACAGCGTCAGGGCTTTATTCCCCTCGTATATTTCCTTATCTTCATTAAATAGCAAAGCCATTATAATTTTATCATTATACATAACTTTTCGCTTAAGGTTTATACAGAATTCAGATTCTTTCAAAAAGTCAATTCCAAGAATACCATCATATTTAGTATCCTATGACATCATCGTTCACCACATGAAAATTTGTATCAATCAGAAATATTTCATTACTTTCTTTATCATCATATTCTACTGTAATATCAGCACTTCCAATGCTAGTTCTATTTGTTCTCCCAATACCTTTGAAACTCGTTGTATCTTGAAAGTTTACATCACTTTCGTATATGCATTTAGCTTTAATAAGGCTAATACATGCACCTGTATCAACCAAGAACTTAAAATTTTTATTATCATATCTCAAAATTACATGAGGGCTTTCACTATAATAGGAATCAATACCCTCATTTATTGTTCCTTCTGTCGAAAAATCGTTCGCTTATTTGTGTAAGTTTTTGAGTTATTTTGATTCGGATTTGTTCCTGCACTACCTGTTTTATCTGGGTGCCCTTTTTGAGTATTATCTCTTAAAGTTAAAAACTTATTGTGATTTGTTTGACCGTCTCCTCTACCTAAGTGATATCGATTGTAATCAATTCGTTGGTTTTTGGGAGCTCTACAATCCCTACTAATATGTCCTAATTTGTTACAATTAAAACATTTAATTACGTTGTGGTTAATTTTAATCAAATTTCTTGGAGTATAGTCATTATTATTGTACCCATAAGTTGCTCTTTTTCCTATTAGCCTTGTTTCCTCCTGTATGGCTAACGAAGAAGCTTCTGCTAATGTCGATGGTCTTTGGCTGTTTACAAAAGTCCCTATTTCTTCCTTTAAGCCATTAATAAAAGCATTTAGAACGTCCTTTTCAATCATATACAATTGTCCGTCGAATAACCTATCATTTTCGTTATTTAAATATATGTCTTGAATGCGTCGTCTCTGAAGAGTCTCGACTCTTTGTACGTATTGCATCACCGTTTCGTTTTTGTTTTGTTGCAATCTTGTCATTTCTAAATGCAATTGCATTGGTGAGTATTTCTCTTTGAACATTCGATTTAATTCGATTTTTAAATCTGTCCATGAAAGGATTCTTTTATTCATAAGAATTGTCTCCGCGTTTCCCGAAATTCTACTTTTTATAAAGGGTAGGAGACATAGTTTCTGTTCTAATGTTGCTAGTGAGATAGCATTATCCACGTTTGAAATAAAATTATGCACTTTGTTCGGATTACTATCGAACGGTGTTATTAGTTTACATAAAAATTCCAAGCTTACTGATGGATCTTGCGTTGCATTTCGGTTATTGTCTATACTATGTTTTTCCCTAATTGGCCTCATTTGTTCTGCCCTGTTTCTTTTGAAGTTATTCTCACCTAACTCTGTGTTCCACTCTACTCCTTCCGATATACCTGCTTTGCTTTTCTTTGGAATAGCTCCTTTTGAATTTTCAGCTGTCTGATTCTCCCTACTCGTTATTATCTCCATATTCCTGAGTTTGCTAATTGCCTCTTCTAAATTATGTAGCTTCTCTTTTTCACTACCCATTTCCTCATAAACTAATTGTAGAAAGACATATCTACTATATGCATTTCCTTTATGGTAAACTAAGTATTGTTCTTCCGTTCCGGAGTCTATTTTTACATTTTCTAATATCTGACTTAATTGTAATTCAGTGGTGAATCCACTTTCCTTGCAAATACATTTATATTTTAGTTTTAATGCTTCTTCTGAAAAATCAAAATGATTAGTTGCGCTACTCGCTTCCGACATATTTTTTTTTTATTTAATTATTCTGTTTCTTACATAAATAAACACGCCTTCATGATCAGGATCTTGATGACTTCAGTTGTTTTATGTCTTCCTCACCTCCTTCTTGCCGTCTTCGAATAACGTTATTTTACGTATCACGATCGAAAATGTCTTTTTGTGTTCTTTTTGTTTCCAACTAACGCTACTTTGTGTGTCACAATTGAAAATGTTTATTTCTTCTTTTTGCTTTTAACGCTACATTGCGTATCACAATTGAAAATGCATATGATTTTTTTCACTTTTTTTTTTTTTTCTTTCAACTAACGCTACTATGCGTATCACAATTGAAATTGCTTATGATTTTTTTTCTTTTTCTTTCAACTAACGCTACTATGCGTATCACAATTGAAATTGCTTATGATTTTTTTCTTTTTCTTTTTCTTTCAACTAACGCTACTATGCGTATCACAATTGAAATTGCTTATGATTTTTTTCACTTTTTTTTTCTTCAACTAAAGCTACTATGCGTATCACACCGAATTTGGGATATTTCCAGAGAATTTAGGAAATTTCTCGGAGTTTGCGTATCACTGTTGAAAATATTTAACCGCTGCCACCAAAATTTGTTATGCCGAGCTGGAATAAAATTCAAAGACAAACTTCTTTTATTTTATCTTTATTGCTATGTGTTAAAATTACGACTAACTACCAAGACTTCCAATGGAGCGGTGCTATGCGATTTGAAAATGGAATATGCTGACTCGAACAGAACCGTCGAGCGCGTGTGAAGCCGCACGCAGTAAACAAAATGCTCACATTACAATACTGTGCATTGTGGCCACGCGCGTCCGGTAGAAAAGCAAAATCAGTATTTCATATACTGATATTAATTTAGAAAAAAGACAAAAACCTATGCGCATGCATAACAAAGCCTTATTTTAAAGAATATAGCTCTAAATATAACTGATATCCTAGCTCATCTTTTTAATATAAGCATCTCCACTGGATGCTTTCCGGCGAAGCTTAAATGTGCTAATGTGATACCGATTTTTAAAAAGGGTAGCAGAAAAGAGATCAACAATTATAGGCCGATTTCCATGTTATCACCTATTTCAAAAATTTTTGAGAAATCTGTTAAAAGCAGAATGTTGAGTTTTTTCAGTAGAATACATATTTTTAGTCCTCTGCAATACGGGTTTAGGAAGGGGCTCTCTACCGAAGATGCTCTTCTGGCGTTTTGTTCTATAATTAATAAAGGCTTAGATGAAAAGAAAAGTTGTGCTGGTCTGTTCGTGGACATTACCAAGGCATTTGATTTGGTTAATCACAGCATTCTCCTTAGCAAGCTATATTCTGTCGGCTTTCGTGGTACTGTTTTCAGTTGGTTTGAGTCTTACTTAAAAGACAGAGTACAAAGGGTAAAAATTGGTGATTTCCTCAGCGCTGCTAGGGTGTTAAATGTAGGCGTACCTCAGGGATCTATCCTGGGTCCAATTTTGTTCCTTGTTTATATAAACTCTGTATTCAATCTACCATTCGCAGGTAAAGTAACAGCTTTTGCAGATGATCTCGGTATCGCGTATGACTCAACTAGCCCTCTAAATTTAGTGTCAGAGATAAATTTTGATGTCCACTTACTTAGAATCTGGTTTGCAAAACACAAACTTAATGTCAGTAACAAAACCAAACTGATGTTTTTCAGCCTAAGAACACAAGAGCTTCCTGATTCTGAAATCCACTTTCATGCTCATAACTGCTTACGCTACAAAATGGTTAATTGTTCAGGTGCTGCAGTCGATTCTCTTGTGGTATTCAATGATGGTGAAAATTGTAGAACGAATTGCTTCAAAGTCGAAACAGTAAAGGAGTTTAAATACTTAGGTGTTTTAATTGATCAAAATATGAGTTGGTCATATCATATTCTGACTCTGAAGCAATATTTGCGTTCTTCCATCCGTAGCTTCTATCATCTAGCAAAATTTTGTGATAAAAGAACTTTAAGAACAGCCTATTTTGGCATATTCCATTCAAAACTTCAATATGGTATAAACTGCTGGGGAGGGGCATCCCAAATAAAAATTAACCATCTGACCGTTTTACAAAAGTGTGCTGTTAGAAAGATTTGTGGTAGAAACCGATTTACTCACTCCATGGAGCTCTTTAAAACTTTAAAAATTCTCCCGGTTAGACATCTATATTATTTTGAAGTCTCCAAGATATTCTTTATGAGAGGTGGCTATATGCAGAGCCCGATCACTGACGTCCGTACGCTGCGAAGCAATCTTGACAATTATGTAATAGTTCCCACCTTCCGTACCACCCACTATAGAAACTTCTACTCCGTTGTGTCTTGCAAGTTATTTAATAAATTTCCTGTAGCTATCCGTTGTATCAGGTCCTTATATACATTTCTAAAAAAAAGTAAAAATGTGGCTTCTAGAATTCGATCACAGCCAAATTAAAGTCTTGCTGCCTTATATTGTTTAGTTATTGCCTAATTATATGTATGTTTGTACTCGAAGAGATAATTTGCTTACTGCTTGCTTTCTTGCTTATTTTGTAACTTTGATCTCTTTTTTTGCTATGTAATTATATAACTGAATTGAATGAAATGAATTTGAATTATGTTCACCCCACATAAATCCTGAATCTTAATTTATGCAGTGACATCTATCACTATTTTAATTATTAAATAAAAGTGTCACTAACTATTCTTACTTTCGTATTATGAATTTGTTAAGTTAGTCTTAATATATTATTTTATTGTATGATAAGAATAATGAATTAATAAATAAATAAATAAAAAATATGTCACACCTCGATGAGAAAAAATGTACGGCAGGTTTATTTATTGACATTACCAAAGCTTTCGATATGGTCAACCACAATCTCTTGTTGAGAAAACTAGAAAAAGCTGGATTTCGTGGTTTCATGCTGCTTTGGTTTAGATCGTACCTTGAAAATAGATCGCAAAGCGTCAAGATAGACGAAATAAGGAGCGAAACAAGATTTTTTAACGTGGGTGTTCCGCAAGGCTCTGTTTTGGGGCCTACTCTATTTCTGATCTATATCAATTCCCTCTTTGCTCTAGACTGATGACATTGGTTTCTCATATGGGTTAAACAGTCCTTTGGACCTAATTTCTGATGTCAATTGGGATCTAAGTTTATTGAGACACTGGTTTGCTGAACATAATTTGGTAATCAGCTCCAAAACTAAGATAATGTTCTACAGCTTATCTTCATCATATAATCTGGAAGCAAATGTGTACTTCCACGCACCTGAGTGCTCTAGATACAAACTACCTAGTTGTTATTGTTCGTCTGACTTTTCCTCTCCCACCTTTTGTAATAATCTTACCTGTAGTGATCAATGTTTCTTAGTGGAGAGAGTTGACGATTTTAAGTATTTAGGACTTACACTTGATTCCAGGATGAGTTTTGCAAATCACATAGATGCTTTGAAAAAGTACTTTCGATGCACCCTTCGACATTTTTACTATTTGCATAGCGTATGCTCAACTAAGCTCTTAAAGATAATTTATTATGGTATTTTCCAGTCTAAGTTACAGTATGGTATTACGTGTTGGGGGGGTGTGTATCGCAACAAAATACATCCACTGTTGATTTTACAGAAATATGTCCTAAGAAAAATTTGTCAAAAATCTGGTAGACATCCCAGCTTTCCTTTGTTCTGTGCGCTGAAAATTCTTCCTGTTCGTCATCTGTACTGTTTTAAGGTGTTAAAAATATTTTTTATGAAATCTGGCAATCGCAATTTTCGCTTAATCGCGTCTTACAATCTTCGTGGAAACCTTTCACACATTTCATCTGTACCAAATTTTCGAACCACTGCTTATTGTAATTTTTTTTCTGTTCGATCTTTTCGGTTATTTAATGAACTGCCTCTGTCAATCAGAGCAATAACAATACCTGGAACATTCTTAGCCCGAATAAAAATGTGGCTCTTCAGCTTGGACTATGTTGCGTTAGAATCGCGTATTTCTGATGTTTTGGTATAATTTGTTGTTTTCTTTCATCTCTTGTATTTTCATTTTTCACAATTAGATTTATTTTCACAATTACTTAAATTTTTTTCAATTACCTTAATTCTTTCAATAACCTTGAACTTTATTTAATTTCGAATTTAATTATTTTTGAATTTTGTTTTTCTTGTAATATTTATAGTTTACTCTTTACTTTATTCTAACTACATTGAATTCTAAGGGGTCACCCTACCCAAAAAATTGTATTTTGTAGTGCTTTAGCCTATTTGAAGTGGCATCAACTCTATTTATTAATATTATATAAATACTGATTGTCACCAACCTTTCTTATTTTTTCTTTCTTAGAACTCAAATTGTAAATATCTAATGTATCCAAGATAAATTCTTGAGAAATAAATACATCTATCTAAAAAAAAAAAAAAAATGTGCCATATACACGCACTATGACGTCACATACTGCTGCATGGCTATTGGCTTCAAGCTACACTGATCGAATCGTTGGTGATGATTAGATAAGTTGTTTTGAGCATAGCTCAGCTCCATTATAACGCAGAAGGATGGTTTATACCTCAAATGAATGCTAGGACTGTGTAATGACAGAACATTTTATTTTCTACCGCTTCGATCTCGAATTCTCAGCTCCTATAAGTAAAAGAGTATTTTGAATACAGCTATAATGACCGCGGATCATAATAGTGAAAACCGCTTCCAAATCCGTTCAGTGGTTCTCGAGATTAGCGCAGTCATACAGACAAATTTTGGGGACTTCCTTATATAATATGTATGGATAGTCTCACACTAGCTAACCAAAATCAAACACGAATGAACATGATTCGTAAATCGTTATTTTTCATAATATCCTCTCTGCAATATACACAGGTCCCTATGGACCTTGTCGCTGATAACCGTACTTAATAGGTTCAAAACGAAAAAAATCAAAATGGAGTGCACGTAGCGCTTCGGAATTAGTTTTAATCGTTTAAGCATTGCATTTTGATGGAATACAGAAAGCATCAAGTTTCTAGCGTACGCATAAAAAGATTTGTAAGCATTCAAAAAGTCGAAAGGTCCCCAGGGACCTTCTTGCTAATCGGAGGGTTAAATTACTTAAATCGAAATTATAATTGAATAACTGTTGGTAGGTACAAACTTCTCTAAAGGATATTTTTTAAACCAGAAATAGACCCCCCCTTCCCATACAAATTTTTTCATAACATGAACCAATGAATCAATTCCCATAATATATGTACCCCAAACAGGCCACCCTGTATATTTCGAAGCCATTTAAAAATGACAAAGTCGACATTTAAGGTAATTCTACATTGCATAAATGTTATCGTACATAAACAAAATGTCTGGTTTTCTTTTTCCTGCTGAAAATCGCCGTCCATATATATCTTGTTGCAATTAGCAAATTTGTATCCTAGAAATTGCACTTTTTATCATCCCCCTAACAAAAATATACATTTATTAATTGAATTAAAACAATTTAATGTTTTAAATCTTATTACATACTTACATTATTTCCTAAAACTAATTTGCCTGCTTTCATGCAGATATTTTTTTTTTGACTGCAATATCTGCCCGACGCCAACTTGTTTACTGCATAGTTCGGACGTTTACGAACGTACTATATTTTTTTTTGCCTGCGTAAGTTCCATTTATATTTCACTTTATGAACGCAAGTAATGCAGTCAGACGTTAGTCAGACGTTTACGAACTCGCCCTACCTATCATCTACCATTGTGCCAGATGGGCAACTGATAAACGGATCCTATATGAACATCTTAACTTAGGGCATGCAAATGCAAACCTGCACTACGTGTTACAAAAATAAATTCGAGATTCCGATAAGAAAATTTATAACAAAATTTCGAGATTTCGTCTGATAAGACGTGGAGAAATATCGATAGTCAGTGCCATCGATAGATCTCGATAGTTGGCTTTTGACTTTCGATAGTTATCGATATATATCGATAGTTTTGTTCTCTTCAGGGTAACAATAAAAAAAGTTAAATGCTAAATAAACTTTTCTCACCGAGCGAGACTAGATTCCACGTTTTAAAGAAACCCGGTCCAGCTTTTTAGGTTCTTACTTAGTTCACGCTACAGCTCGAGGTGAACCGGGGCCTGCTTCTCGCAACCATTTGTGTGTGCGTGTTATATTTTTGCACGAATGGAAGGGACCTACAGTTTTTTGCCGACTCCGAATGGCTAGTTGAGAAGCTCAATCGTGACAAACGATACTCTTTGATGCTTGTCAGACATTCGAAAGAGGTGACACCGTGAAAAAACTCTTTTAGGTATTAGACCCGGCCAGGAGTTGAACCCGGGCAGCATTGCGTGGTAGTCCAACGCACTAACCACCATGGCCACGGCGACCAATATAGCTTGTTGGTTTCAGACATCATAAAATACACACCTATGTGTCTACGTATAGACAGAGAGAATTCATAAACACGCTTTTGTATTAGATAGTATTGGCTTTGGTGTGTTCTTGTAAAGTGATTTGAACGAACAAGCCCAAACGTCAAAATATTATACGAGAAATTTAAAGCCGACTCTAAATTTTATTAAGGGACGTTTGGCTCATTTTAAATTTCGAGCCGGCTATAAGCTTTAAGTCGACTATAAGGTGACTATGAATAGCAAAAAGTACATTTTAGGTTATGTCGATGAATAAATTCTTGTAATGTCGGCTTTATCTGAATGAATGAATGTATCTGAAAAATCATTTGAAATCATTTTAATCCAAAACAAATACTCAGAAGGTGGCATTAAAAATTTCGAGAAACTTAAAAATTTTTTTTTGCAAAACTAGATTGAAATGACATTCGAATTTAAAATAACAAAAGAAACTTGGCTGATGTGAAACAAATCAAATGTTAAAGAAAGTTTTTAATTTTTAAAATACGTGACATTAAGCTAATGGCGTTAAGTTCATACACGAGACTGGCGACTCGTTGATTTTTCATTCCACGATATTCAAAATACAAACTTATTTATGTAGCTCCTCTCATCAAAAGGCAGACCATCCACGTTTGATTTCGAAGGAACTTGAATGACTAGAAAAATCAGTCTAATTGTGTATCATTCATTAGCGCAACTAGATCACTAAACAATTGATGTGCAAGGTTAATGTCAGGAGTTAATGTTTGCCAAGCGGCATTGAACTTTGAAATGTGCTATTTTTTTCTTGGCAGAGACATTTTTTTTGTAAAGCGCACGATCTATTTAAGCTCATTATTTGCGTAAGTTTACGTGAATTAAATGCTCGCCAGATAAATTCACTGTAATACAAGTTCTTAGGAGGTATCTAATTTATAAATTGTAAAGGCTTTATATTTATTATTGTTAATACGCAATTTACAGTACCTACTATACAGGGTGACGCAAATTACTACGTCAATTGGCTGGGTGGCACACTAACTAATGACGGGATGGGGACGGTACCATTATAGCCGTTGTTTTTTTAAGCACTATCAGATCTGTGTCGTGGAGTGCTTAAAACAAGCACCAACCATAAGCAGAGATTTGCCAAGCTCATTATTTAGTGCTGTAGTTTTTGGTTAGAGTGCAACACTGACACAAGTATTCTTTTTTCTTTGTTTAGGTTGCGCCACAGTTCGGGGTGAACCAGGGCCTGCTTCTCGCAACCATTTGTGTGTGCGTGTTATATTTTTGCACAAATGGAAGGGACCTACATTTTCTTGCCGACTCATCGTGAAAAATTATAGATACTCTTGAATGCTTGTCAGCTATATGGAAGAGGTGGCACCGTAGAAGAAACTTTTGTGTGTTTGCTGGGAATGAATCCGGACAGCATGCGTAGTTGTCTAACGCACTAACCGCTACTACACGGTGCCACTAGGGATGGCAATCCCGGGAACTTTTTTCAATCCCGGGATTTCGGGATTTAAAAATGTCAATCCCTGGATCCTGGGATTTTATAAAAATTAAATAATAATTTTAAGCATATTTATTTATAAATTTTATTTAATGTGTAAACAAAGATAATATGATGGGGCGTCTAAACAAAATTTGCTTACCGATGATATTATTTTTTAAACATAAAATTATCTCTCTTTATCATAAACAGCCATTTAATTTTTTTCAAAAACAATAAATACCTACATATTATATTATACTTTAAGCTTGGGTGATTTTTAAGGCAACGATCTCAAAAACCACAGACACATTTTCAAAACAAAACAAGGAATTGAAGATTCTCTTGTTCATTACATAAAACAGAAGAACTATCAGATCCTATTTTGTGGCTGACAGATAATGCATTTTCTTCTGACATTTAAGTAGATTGTAGCAACTCTGGAATTAAGGCGTAAAATATTATTTTTTAAAATGTTATATCCACTTACTTTGAATGTGGGCAGAAATTCTTAAATCACATTTACAAATTTTACATTTGTTTAAAGTTTAAATATGTTTGTACATGCTTTACGTTTTGTTCAGAAGGAACCAATAGAAGGGTATTCAGATGATTGGTAAATAATTTTGTACACAAGCTGTTCATATAATTGCAATCGGTCATTAAGTGCTTCCTTAAAAGATGAAATGTGGCTGAATTGAAAACACTGGCATGTTGGAAGATTTTTTTTGGTGAGCGATCTTGTGTGTGTGATCTTGTGAAGCATTTATTCTTTGTTGGAGAGATGTTTGTTGGGTTATCTGGTCGAATTGGTTTTGGATGGATGGAGAACTAGTGAATAATGTATTGTCTACAGTCTTCTTCTTTTTTGTGCTGCCAGTGAAAATTTACTAGTTTAACAAGATTTTTTTTTAAAGTTAATATTTTGATATTCTTTGACTCGAGTTTGTAGAGGCAACTTTGGCTTCTTGATCTGCCAGCTCATTACCTCCTCATCCCGATGTGTCCTGGAATCCAAAAGAGTTTCAGATTCTTATCTCGTTTTATAATCTTGTCGCGAATTTGATTGATGTTTTTATTATGTTTTTACTGCTGTTACTGTTGTAAGACTGTCCGAGAAGATTATGCCTTTCATTGTACTTTTCGCAGCTCTTTCCGTCTAAATATCGCTATTGCTAAATATCGCTATTGCTAAATATCGCTATTGCTTGGGCAGAGAAGATTGAAAAATAAGGTTGAATCTTTTCGGCGGTTACCAGAAATCCATCAGAATTTACAATAGTGCCTTCTTCGTTTTTGGAGCCCTGTATGGAGAACATTACAGCGGTTATTGGCGTGGGTGTTCATCAGTAGGTGAAAAAATTGAATATGTAGGGGGAGTAAAACAAAAATCAACGTCCGCTTCGTTATAAGATCGTTTATTGACTGCTAATTGCTGTTACCAAGTAATGCATTTATGTATTAAGTATGTGAGCACATATTATGTATGTACATTAAAATGGTAAATGTTGCTAAAAGAACTAGAGAGATTTCGGGTAAATCATACGATTAGGTGGCCGGACTTAGACTAATACCAAATATGTATATGAAATTAATATCGTAATTACAGTGTGGTTGAGAAGTATGAAACTCTCAAAAAATTATTCTATGTTCGACTACAAATATAAATTCAATTCGCGGTTGTCTCTTTTCTGTACTTGGAGAGATTGATGTTAATTGCATCCAGAGGGAGAAGCCGCGGTGGGTGCTTATCGAAGAAAACTTCTTTCACAAAAGGATCGAGTCCAGTGTTATTATCCAAATGCAAAGCATTATTGTAAAGGGCTGACGATGTGTGCCGTGTTTTGTTCCTTTTTAAGATTTTCACTGCGTCGTCAGCTAGAATAGATCTGAACGATACACAGACTAATATCAAAATAAAATAACTTTTTAAAAAACACTTTATTCGTTACAAGCACAACTATTGAAGACATTCGCAACCGTTCGACAAAACAATGCACGCAGAAAACAATTAATTTCGATGTGAATATTTTAGTTACCAGTCCCGAAAATCCCGGGATTTAGACATTATTATCCCGGTATTTGCGGGACCAGAAAATGGACGGGATCCCGGGATTGCAGTCTCTAGGTGCCACACTAGCTTTAATAAAAGAAATAGTAGAAACAAATGTGCAGTACTAGTCAATTGGAACGCAAAATAATTCTTTAAACAAATTTTATTGAAATTAAAATTAAGGTACATCTCTTCACAAAACAAAATTATTTTAATTCTATAAAATAAATAATATATGTACATATGGAATTATGTATTACCGAAAAAAAATGCTTTAAAAATCATTGCAGTCAAATGAAACTTGAATGGTTATCAATATGATACAATTTTATTCGAAATTAAGGTATTCATTTAATTTCATTTAACGAAAATAGTATTTCTGAATCCAAGATAGACCACAAGTGTTTTATCGGATTCAAATCGGAGATATTGGTAGCCATTCTAATGTTTCGAAAGGCTATGAGCTGAGAAAACCTTTGCTATTCGGGATGTGTGCTTGAGGTCGTTGTCTTTCTGAAAGATGTTCGACCCCAATCATATTTTTTTGCCGATTGGTGAAAATAACCCATGAAAAGCTCTGTATAGCAGACTTCGACTACCCCATTTATTTTGCAAGCTTGTCAACACCAGATGAAAAGAAGCAGCCATTATTGACCAACTTCTGTGTTTGACCGTTTGTTGAACACACTTTGATTTCAGGCGATCTGATTGGCAGCACCAAACTCGTTTACATCTTTTTGCATTTCTTTTGTGCATCTTTTTGGATTTAGATTCATCAGACCATCTTCTATCTTCTATATAATTAAATCGCTAGCGAAGAGTTGGTGATTCCTCCTGAGAGTTTATTTCTGCACCAATTTCAATGATTCTAACACAGATCGAAAGCTTATCAACTGAACTTTGTTCATCAGTATAAAGAACTTTGAAAAAGTGCATATAAGTGAAGGAGATGGAACAACATTATATGGAGCTTGGGTCAACAGCGTACATCAATGAAATTGCTTCAGTACAGTAAAACTGTAAAGTTATATGAGAATCATATGTGGGAATTTTGGGATTTTTGTGTGTGAGAGCGTATCGCGGATAGATCTTCTGATGGTTTTTTTGATTTTATATATTTAAGTCCTAATAGCTTTGAGGCTTGTCGGCATTCCATTAACGAAATTTAATCGTTTCGTCGTCGTAGTGGTGTAGTGGTAAGTGCGCTGGACTACTACGCAATGCTGCCCGGGTTCAACACCTAAAAGCTTTCCACGGTGCCACGGACTATTCCTCACATTTCTGCGGCTTTATTTTAAAGATAGCGACTCGTTTAAAGTACAAATTCACAAGTTGGATATTGTTTTATAAATCTATTAGTTAAAGCCTAGTACGGTGATCGCGCTAAACTAATTTTTACAGACAAAATTCACCCTTGCTTAAAACAAAGATAAAATGACGCTGCATAGATACAGCACTAGCGCGAATTTAGTTACCTTACCGTGTGGGTATACTTTCAAATTAAAAAAACAATATTTTATTTTTATTTAATTAATTTTTATTATCCGACCAATACATTACGATTTATAACGTTTATAATCACCGAACTGTGGTCTCAGTAGATGTAATTCCTGGACTGACGACTCCGTGTTCGTTTCTTATATTTATATCCTACTTAGTCATCTATGTATTTGGTACAAACACAATCTTTCCTTTATTCTTTCCTTATCTACTGTTGTGTTTGGATGAAATACAATCTTTCCTCTATTCTTAATCTATTTTTTCTTATCTACTGCTGTGTTTGGTTAAATTATAATCTTTTCTATATTCTTAATCTATTTTTTCTTATCTACTGCTGTGTTTGGTTAAATTATAATCTTTTCTATATTCTTAATCTATCTTTTCTTATCTACTGTTGTGTTTGGTTCAATTATAATCTTTTCTATATTCTTAATCTATCTTTTCTTATCTACTGTTGTGTGAACCATTCAATATTGAGATAAGTCTTAATAATACTTAAACTATGTGGTTAAGGGTCCTTAACTCCCCCCTTTCTTTAGTAAAATCGTCCCGATTTTCTAATTGTTTTATTCTTAATTTTACCATTTCCTTTTCGTATGACTTATTGAATTTTTGTCTAGTTTTTTGTTTTCTGCATTTGATTATGAAATCCATGGTTTTCATTATTATATAAATTATTACAATAATATTAACAATGGTTAAGATTGTATGTATAATTGATAATACAGGATGTTCCTCAAATGGAATCATTATTTTGTTTAGGCTATCAATATTATTGAATGCATATAGCTCTTCTGTTTTTATAACAGTGTTTATGAAAAATTCATTGTTATGTTTTCTTGCTATTATTTCTTTAATAGTTCTATCCATATTTTTATAATTTTTCCCATCTATGTTTACAATGTCCTCATATGTGATTAATTTCACATTATTTATGGTCTCGTTATTTATTTTGTGATTTCCATTAGTTAATATTACTCCTGGTACTATTTCTAATACGTCAAAATTATATTCTTGTTTTATATTACATTTACATTTTTTATTTTTTAATAATGGAATTATACATTCTTCTCTTTCAATATTTTCTTCGCAAATATTTTTTCCTAAATAGTTTTGGCAATTTTTTACTCTAACGTAATCTTTACAAAAGGCTATTAATTTGTCTGTTTGTATTTTTCCATGTTTAAAACTAATCGGGGTTACCTTATAGCACTTACACTGTATTTTTAGTATCGGGTATTTATATATTATTACAAAAAGTTCGTCTGTTCTAGCAATTGATATGGTTGCATATTCTAAAATATTTATTACTGGAACCTCTTCTAACTCATGTTCTATTATTTATTTTATGTCTGTTACATCTAATGCTTCTGAAAGATATTCATTATTCTTTGCTGCGTTTATCGTTCTAGTTAGTAAGTGTAACTCTTCGTGTACCTGTTCTAAGATTATATGTTCTTTTAAATTTTGTCCTTCGAAATTCTTTAAAATTTGTTCAAATCTAGAGTTTACATTCCTCTGTTTGTTATTATTTTCTATTAAATTATCTATCTTGGTCTGTATTTCAATAAGATCATCATGATCTGGGCTACCAAATATAAATTTAATAGCAGATCCTAAGAAATTTATAGACCACTTAATTCTAGTATGTTCTTTTACTTGATTAGCTAAATTATGTGCCTTCTTTATCCGAATTTCTTCTTCCTGAGTAGGTATGTAATTGCTACTAATTATTTCTATGAATTGTTTAAGTAATGTCGTTAGATTTGTTACATGAAATAAATGTGTTTGATCATTGAATATGTAAACATCATCGGATTGAGTTAGTACGTATTTCTTTTCCGTGACGTCTTCTATTTTTGTTGTCCCTTGAGTATGCTTTAGTACATTCACGAGTAATATGAGGAATGCTAATTTCGTCATCTGCAGGGAAAGAATATTTTTTTTATATTATCTTTGTGGACCACTATCCCTTGCGTTGTTAAGATCGTGTCCTCACGGTCTTCCTTTATTATTCTTTTAATATATCTTGTATTACTTTTCTTTCTAATCCCCGAAATTCTTACCATTATTATTTCTCCTTGTTGATAGCTTCTATGCTTTGTTCCTTTATTTAGTCTTTCTACGATTTTTTCTGATGCTTTAATAAGTTTTAGGTGTATATTTGAATCTTTAAACTTTTCTTGATTAAAAAAAACTTCTTGAGGTTTGTAGCCTGTGACTGAATGAATCGTGTTATTTAATTCACGCACTGTTCTAAATACTTCTTCGATTAGATTGGTATCGTTTTGTACCATAAATATTCTTGAAAGTTCTGATATTGCTTTATGTGCACTTTCGACTTGCCCGTTTGCTGTCGATCTATAGACTGGCGTCTATACTTTCTCGATTCCGTATTTTATACACATTTGCTTTACCATCTGAGTGTTGAAACAACTCTCGTTATCAGTCATAAGTCTCTTGCAATTTGGGAAATAGTTCGATACGATTTCCTCCATTTTATCATAGAGTCTTTCTTTTGTTTCTAATTCCCTTATGATCAGATATTTTGAAAATGTATCTTTTGATACTAAAAATTAATGTTTGTCGTTGTAGTATAGGTCCATGTATATGTGTGTTCCTACTTGTGTTGGAATTTCTGAATCACTCAATGGTTCTCTAACTGGATTTCTCTCGTATTTACCGAATAAGCATGCTACGCATTTCTTATTAAATTTTTTTGCATGTTTCCTCATGTTTGGCCAGTAATATTTTTGGTTTATCTTCTGAATGTTATTTTTAAATCCTCTATGGGCTCTCACATGGGTCTCTTTCACTATCTTTATTTGTTCTTCTAGATTGGTAATATCTTCCAATTTTATAGGTGTGTGTATAAACCTATTTTGTATAAAGACTTCTTTTATCTTTTTCTCGAATGTATACATGTCTTCTGGTTTTGCATGTAATGCTACTATCTTGTTAGGTTGAAGAATTTTTTTTTAAATTTCCCAATAGTTCATCTTCCGTTGTGAAATGAATAGTGTGCCTTATCTTATTTTCAAAAACGGTTTGTGTTTTTATTTCGTTTAATTCGTTGTTCGGTACTAATTCTACCTGTAGACTATATGTGTTAAATGGTTGGCTCACTACTTTAATTACATCTTCAGTTGAGCTCTTTTCTGAGTGAACTGTACTTATTGTTGAAGTATTTATTTGTTGCCGCGAAAGGACGTCTGCAACTACATTTAGGTATCCCGGTTTATATACTAACGTTGCACCGAAATCCTCTATTATACTTTTCCATCTCTTCAACCTTGTGTTCGGATTTTTTTCCGATATTGAATATACCAACGATTGATGATCGGTGTATATGGTTAAATCTGCTACACCGTATACATAATTTCTTAGTTTCAGGCTACTGATGGCCTTAATTGCTGCATCGTCTAGATTTATACGAGTATTTTTACTCTCATTTTTTCCTACCTGACCATTTTCTCCTCTTAGGTGTATCGTTAGGGGCTTGGCTATGCTGGCATATCCTTTGATAAATTTCTTATAGTAACCGGTCATTCCTAAAAAACCTCTCAGATCTTTTAACGTTTGGGGAATTGGATAATTACTAATTGCTTCTACTTTTTCTGGGTTGGTTCCTATCCTATTATATTTAATAATGTATCCGAGGTATTCGACTTCCGATTGGAAAAATTTTGATTTTTCATCTGAAACCTTCAATGTTGCGTTATTAAGAGCGTTGAAAATTATATTTATGTGGTTCATATGTTCTTCGGCCGATGAGGAATATATTAACACATCGTCTATATAAACATACGCAAATTTCCCGATATATTCTCTTAAGATGTCGTCTACACATCTTTGGAATATTGAAGGCGCGTTTTTGAACCCAAAAGGCATTCTTACGAATTCGTATTTACCTCCATTTACGCAAAATGCTGTTTTTTCCCTATCTTCTTTTTTAATTTTAATTTGATGGAATCCTGATTCCAAATCGAATGTTGTAAAATATCTAGCTTTTCCTAGATTTTGTATTGTCATGTTTACATCTGGGATCACGTATCTATCAGATATTGTTTTATTATTTAATTCTTGAAAATCTATTACCATTCTTTTATTTGGTTTTCCATCTGCACTAAGACCGTTTTTTGGTTCTGTCCAAATCGGACAGGACCTTCTTCGAATAGGTTAACTATTTCCTTATTGACAAATTCATTGTCGGCTATCGGATAAGGATATTGTTTTGTCCATATTGGTTCATTAGTTGTAGTTCTGATTGTAGGTGCTATGCCAATGTTTTCCTTCATCAATCTATCTATTTCTTTTTTATATACTGTTTCTCCTATAATATAGTTTAATTTACTTTCAGATTGATTATCACTGCACATGGTGGTTAAGGTCATATCATTCAAGTTTATTTCTGCGTTTAATTCTTTTAAACCCTCTAATCCTAATATCATATCGAATGAATCTATATTATTTAATTCAAAAAATGTTATATTCTTATTCATTAGATTAATTATTTTCTTTGTATTTACCCGTTTACAGTTTTAATTTTTATCTCCTTAATTTGTATTCTTTCTGCTGAATTGCATTTTTTATCTATATAATTGAGGGTTGCTCCCGTATCTATTAATATTTTATAAGTTTTGTTAGAAATGCTAGATGTTAATCTTAAACAAGGTAACCCGTCAACTAGTTTAAATGGTCAAATCTTAAATTATTTACCGTTTTTTCTTCCGGTTCTGCATACATGCTGCCTCTGTCTTCTTCTTGTAGTTGCGATAACTGGTTCACTCTTTGTTTTTTGTTGACGTGTTGGTTGTTGTTCTGATAGTGCTGCTGCTTATACTGTCCGCTATTCTCTCTTTCTCTCTTCCAAGGCTGGTTATTATTAAATGGGTCATTGCTGCTTCGCTGAGGTTGATATTCGGTTTTCCTCTGTGCTTGAACTACTATTTGTCTTGAATCTGTTTCCATAGGTGTTGGCCTATTTATATATATTACTTGGTTATAATTTGGTTGTTGATTTAACCTCCTCTGATGATTCATATTTGGTACCGTTTCGTAATTTGGTCGACGTTGATGTTCCCGATAATTCGTATTTGGGCGTTGTACGCTTTTATTTTGTATATGTGGTTCATAGTCACTTCTTTGATCATATGATAGGTGCAGGTTTTCATGACGATTATCATGGTCTATTGTACGTGACACTGCGAAAGCGTGTTCCAAGTCTTTAAGAACACTTCCATATAACGAGGATCTTATGAAATTATTATTTATACCCGAAATAAATATTCTTACTTCTTCTTTATTCGAATTATTAATTAGTGCATGTATTACACTTTGTGGTTCACCTGACATTGATAGTTTTGAATTAATTAGATTTAATGCTTGATTCACCTTGTCGTGGAACTCGGATAACGAACTATTTCTTTGAGTTAGTTTCCTCATTTCGTCCTGTAAGACGTACAGTGGTCTCACCCTGTCATGGAACTCGGATAATGAACTATTTCTTTGAGTTAGTTTTCTCGATTCGTCCTGTAAGACGTACAGTGGTCTCATATCGGAGTATGTGTAGTCCAATCTGCTTCTGATTGCTTCGAAGTTAAATATAGTGTTATTATTTGTGAGTACGTAAGCTGCGGCTCCTTGTATTTTGGATTTTATTACTGATAATGCTTCCACGTATTTTGCTGTATTACTAAAATCCTTGATGCTGTCCATCAATCTAGTGGCATCTTCTCGCCATACTCTGTATTTTGTTAGATCTCCTTCGAACACTGGCAATGCTTTAAATACATCCAAATGTATTTCGTTAGCGTCTTGGTAGATTGTCATGGCCGGTTCTAGTTTTTGTAGTGGTTGTGTACTTACTATAGGGTTTATTCTTATTTGTTCAATTTGATTTCTTAGCAGTAGGTTTTCTTCCTTCAGATTTTTGTTATCGACTCCATGTTGTTTTATAATGTTAGACAATTGTTCTGTTTGTCTATTTGCTTCTTGCAGTTTATTATTTAACTGCAGTATATCTCCATTTGTGAGAATCTTGCTGCTAAGGTTGCTAAATCAACTGGTTCTGCCATCTTGATGATTACTTTTTTATTTTCACTTTCACTTATTATATATTTATTATTATATTTATCTCGCGACGTTCGTCGTGTAAATTTTTTCTTTTCTTAAATCTATGCATACAAATTTACGTTGGATACTACTGATGTATCTTTATCTAAGTTGCTTCGTACGAAAGAACGTTCGATGGGTGCCACTATGTGGGTCTGATTCCCAAATTGTTTGGTCCGCTCCGTGAAGATAAACAATACATTTACCTCCTGGCAGGATCGCCAGTTAAGTTACCTTACCGTGTGGGTATACTTTCGAATTAAAAAAACAATATTTTTTATAGGATTTCTATGATCCTTTTGATAAATTTTATTTAATTAATTTTTATTGTCCGACTAATACATTACGATTAATAACGTTAATAATCACCGAACTGTGGTCTCAGTAGATGTAATTCCTGGACTGACGACTCCGTGTTCGTTTCTCATATTTATATCCTACTTAGTAATCTATGTATTTGGTACAAACACAATCTTTCCTTTATTCTTTCTTTATCTACTGTTGTGTTTGGATGAAATACAATCTTTTCTCTATTCTTAATCTATTTTTTCTTATCTACTGCTGTGTTTGGTTCAATTATAATCTTTTCTATATTCTTAATCTATCTTTTCTTATCTACTGTTGTGTTTGGTTCAATTATAATCTTTTCTATATTCTTAATCTATCTTTTCTTATCTACTGTTGTGTGAACCATTCAATATTGAGATAAGTCTTAATAATACTTAAACTACGTGGTTAAGGGTCCTTAACTCGCGGCGCGTTGCTTCAAAGTCTCCACAGAATTTAAGCCAGCCCTGTAATTTCAGGGACATTTATTTAGCGGCAGGCCAGTTTAAAGAAATTATCTTATTGCTTTCTAAAATTTGAATAAAAAAATAAATACTAGAAAAATATAAATTGTTGTTTTGTAATAACGTTTCAGATTGGTATAAGTATGTATTTGTTTTAAATACATACATATATATTGCATATTAACTATTATTAGCACAATTTTTATGTTATAGAATTATTAAATTTAATTTAAACTAGTGTCCCCATGCGAGAACTCTCGCAAGAGGAAATTCTACGGGATCCACCGCATCTAGTTATACCTACATAGATATACATATACTAGCTGACCCGGCGAACTTCGTACCGCCTCAAAATTAATAAATGTTGTGTCAACTTATAAGTTGAATTAAATTCAGTTTTTTACTAAGGTAAAATGAATACTCGAAATGAATTAATTAATTTTAATGTACAAAAATCAAAATTAAATGTCTGGCTGTATTTCTGTCTGTCTGTTTGTCTATCTATCTGTCTGTCTGTCTATTTGTCCGTCCATATGCCTGTATGTCTGCCTGCCTGTCTATCTGTGTGTCTGTCTGTCTATCTATCTGTCTATCTGTCTATCTATCTACCTGTCTGTCTATCTGTCTGTCTGTCTATCTGTTCGTTCACTAATACAATCGAGATTTTTATAATTTTGTGCAATGCCGGGGAACACTTTGGTGATGAGTTCCTTCTTCGACGATGTGAACTCGCAAAAATTTGTCGGGAACGATATCAATCCAGTCGAAACATGAACAGAAATCTGGCCATTGCCAAGCGCCAGCAGTTACCTCGAGAATTCAGCAGCCGATGGGTCGTTCTGCAATGCGACTCTCATGTTCGTGTTAAATTTCAACTTCTTGACATGCCGCCACAAAGGTGACGATTTCAGGCATGCATTAAGCCAGCTACAGACGAGAAACTAATCGGCCAACTGGTTGACTGACTGATTGCAAATAACCCGTGTGTAGGCAAGTCTGACGATGAGTTGAACGATTTCATCAGTCTGCCAACCAGTCGTTGAAAAATCAAAATGTTTTGATTTTTCGGTTTGTGTTTGGGATGACTACTGAAAATTGAAGTTTGGTCATTGCGTCTGTAGGGAAATGATTACAACCAGTATTTCAACCAGTTGGCCGATTAGTTTTTCGTCTGTAGCTGGCTTTAAGCTCATCGGCAGAAGTAGTTTTCGGGACGACAGGAAGCGTTTGACGAAAATCTCCGAACAATATCATAGCCCCACCAAATCGTCTCGTGTATTTCGTCCAAGGTTTGATCGTCTAATAGGAGGCATTAGTCAAGCAAATAACTCTCCCTAAAAAACAACAGTCGTTTCTGATTAACCCTAATGCGCGATATACGACATCAAATCATGCGATAAAATGCAAAATTTCGTTGAAAAAAAAATTCAAACTTTTCACGTTTTTCCGGGATTTTCCGAGTTTTCCACCAAGAATTTTAAATGTTTCCATTCGAAAAGCCATTCCGGAACAATTGCACACAAAATTTCATACATTTCGATTTTTCCAATTTTTCGACGTTTGCGGAGGGTTTTCCCAAAATTTTCTTTCCTAAAAACCTTCTCCTGGCAATTACGAACAACTGAAAAAATTTTACCAAATTGGCCTTATTGAGCTTTGTTCATCAATATAAATTTTTTTGGAAAAGTGGATACGGATTCATTATTTCAACGATGTCAAAAGAAAGAATGCCCTGGAACAGTGACGAATTGCACTCTCATTTTGTACATACATATGTATTAACAGCAAGCCATTTTATTCGTAAACAGGATACGAATGCGAGATTTCTCGTCCTGGTAGTATTAAGTTATTTAATTACTTTGAATTTCTTTTACATGTACTTTAACTCCTTTTAAGTAAACATACATACATAGTTTTAGTTTAAGCATTCCTTTACTATAACTATTATTATAAAATTATAGATTGTATAAATAAATATTATTAAAATTATGGAGAGCATAACGTTATGCAAATAGGGGTAAAAGCAGGGATTACCAAAATTCTTTTTTTTTTGTTTGTTTTTTTTGAAAGGTTACAACCGACCGAATTTGTTTGTTTTTCATAACGAGATTGTCAAATTCAAATTAACAACCAAGGATTATTCATTAAATAAAGCATAGCAAAACCTCATTGATCGTGTCGACCTTTCTAATAATATAAAATAACTAAAAGACTTAACAGAATTCAGGCTATTTTTTTTGTCGAATCTTAGTGACCATTGGCCCCTTTATTGGAACTTGATCATGAAGACCAGCTAATAAACGTCTTCTTATAGTCCAAACACTCCAAACAGATATTTGTGGATCAATCTCATTCAAATTTTCCCGTTAAATAACCCCTGCACTTTTTTTTGTCCATTTTGACAACCTCACCATATTTTTGTCCTTTCGGACTTTCGTATTAGGTCTGTTCCCATACTGTCGAAAACAGCCGAAAACTACGCAAACTACACTCTCTTCTGTCAAAACCTATGTAAAATCTTCGTACGGGAACAGGTTTTGACTTTTTTCGACAATATGAGGTCCTTGCTTTCTAGGAACGGCATTACGTGGCCCAAATGCTTCAGAATCAAACAATTCCATTCTGTATCTATTTAATTGATCCCCAATTGTTTTGTATAACGCAATTTTTCAAAGCTCCCAAATAACTTTTCGATAAGCTGCTTTTCAGACAATTTTCCGTTATTAATTATGTTAATCAAACTGTTAACCTTAATAAATGTTAACTAACTGTTAAGCGAATTATTTTCGAAGATAATCATGCTAAATTGTTTTGTTTCTAATAAGTTGCTCCGTAAAAATTCGCATTCGGTCTTAAGTTACTAAATACATTAAATTATAAATTTAACAATAACCACATAGATCAAACGTCCAAACAATCAGAAATAAAAAAGGAACAAAGAAATGCAAAGATAAACGTTATAAAACGATGAAACCAACTGTAGGTGAATCGTTTTTAATAAGTTATTCGTAGCTGTACATACAGTACGACCGCAATAAAAGCAACGCTCGCCGCGCGCAACTCCTTGCTTAAAGCAACACCAAAAAACCTTAGCATTGTTGACTCAGTATTTGCCACTTTAATAAAAAAGCGCCTTGATAAACGCAACTTCGTTCGCTATTTGCATATTTTCACTCTTGTTTATTTTTTTCTATGCCTGGGCAGTTATTTTACAACTATTTCCCGGAATTAGTATATGTTATATGTATACATATATATACATGCGACGGCGAGAAAAAAATAAAAGGTACCAGCCAACTGCACCCCTATTCTTCAGTCAATGGCTCAAAATGTGATCAACTTGATTTATTTATTTATAAAAAGTGTGTATTGGCACATTTGGTCGGTAACGAAGGGTCTGATTTGGAGTGCAAAATTAAAGTATTTAATTTAAGACACCCCATGTGACTCTTGACTAATGCATGGGACAAGGTACAATACGGCAATATGGAAGTGCTGGAATCGTTCGATGTCTCCACGCTGTAATGACGACGACAAGCCCGTAGCCAGGATTTTGTTTCGTGTGGGGCTGGGGGGTGTTTGTTCAATTTGGAAGTAGTAATTCTGTATACAGAAATTAGAAAACTACATGAATGCTTTTTGAATACTTTTTGTTTGTATTTTTTTTTTTATAAATTAAATTTGTTCGCGCATCACGCTAGAACTACTGGACGGATTTTGATGAAACATTGACATAGTGATTGCTTATGTTCTTGGACCATATCATTTATACTTTTTATCCCGGAAAATGGCACGGTTTTAAGAAAATATTGAATAAACTGCATATTTGAAGGGAAAATTATAATTATTCAGCCCTAACTCAATAATGGCTTATCGGATTGAAAAACAAAAAAATAGACGAATTTAGTAAATTTTCCCATGATTCATTTGAGGTATAAAACATCCTTCTGCGATGTCCTGAAGCTGAGCAATGTTCAAAACAATTATTCAAAGCATCGCCCACAAGTTTCTTTCAGCGGAGACCACTGCCAGCAGCCGTGCAGTAGTGGGTATCGTTGCAATAGTGCGCACTCTGAGGTGATCATTTGTTTTGCACTTCAATGTTCTACAATCATCATAAGCATTTGCGGCTCTCATACTCAACCAATTTTAACAAATGAGGTGTCAAAAGAAAGAGAGCAGGGAACTGCGTTGTAAGTTTTTAAATATTATTAACAAATTTAAAAAAAAAAACCGAAAACTATCCAAAATTAACTCCTGTTGTTTTAAGAGTTAATTTTGGTTCATATATCGCACTAATAATGCAATACTGTCGGAACTCAAAATATGACTTCTTTCTGAACCATCGAGAAACTGAGTATTTATTTCCTGTTACAGATTATAAAAAAAATTAATGGATTATTAGGATTATTAATAAATATTTTGTTTCTTGCACTATTCAAACGACAGCTTATTGACGCGTAGGGAAGTGAATTTTACGTTTGAATATGGTGAAACATACATACATATCTCAAATTTTACAAATTTTGAGATACAACAGCATTATTAGTGCGATGTATATGAATATATATGTATTTGCTATATGGAAATCATCTGAGAAGCATTTGTTGTTCATTAGTACGAAGCCAAGGTAATATTGCCCTTGGCTGTGGCGTCGTCAGTAGTTACGATAATTCTTACGCACTGGCACGTGTTGATGGTCAAAGTGCAGAAAACATGTCAATCAACCGGGTTATGGAAGAAAAAATAACAACTAGCTATATGGTCGAATTTTTAAATTCTTTATCTGCTCCAGGGACTCCATCACATAAATTAAAACTGAAAGTGGGTGTACCTATTATTCTTCTAAAAAATTTGAGCCCACCTAAGTTATGTAACGGCACCCGATTTAGAGTTGCAACGCTGCAATGCAATCTGGTGGAAGCGAAAGTGTTGACGGGCTGTGGTGCCGGCGAACATGTATTTATCCCTCGAACTCCGACCATACCTATCATTTTTTCGTTCCAGTTTAAGTGTGAACACTTTCGCATCAGCGTCTGCTTTGCGGTGACAATAAATAAGGCGCAGGGACAAACACTGTATACCGCGGGCATGAACCTCACCACCGGCTGCTTCTCACACGTTCAATTATACGTGCCTCTTTCCTAAAGGCGGGCACGGGTTCAGGTAGTTAATTAATAAAATTGTTTGTTATTGTGGATACTTTAGCATAGGCCCGCAGAATAATTTGTGATCGTACCACTCGATCGAAAGATAAAGAACATATTTTCTTCACTTCAGCTTTGAAGAATCATTTAGAATATCTAAAAATCATTTAAATCGCTCTTGAGGAAATAGGTTTTGCAAATTAGTAAAAAGTTGCAGGCGGGCGAAGCGAGGCGAGCACGGGTCAGCTAGTAAATAATAATTCTTTTAATATTGTTTTTTTACAGCAATAAACCCCTTGTCTCTTTTTTAGACATAATATCGATCACTTCATCCGGATCCACATGAATACCTGAGTGAACAGACGGCATTGTAAGTGCACTAAGTCTTGGATGGCCCATGACGCCTCGGGATACTGTTTTGACCCTTTTCATCGTTGAAAAGGTTCTTTCAACGCTAGCTGTTGTAACAGGTAGTGTGGCCAAAATTGTAAGTAGGTAGCTTATACTCCTGAAGTAGGTCTTGTCACATATATCTAGTAGTTTCAAAACCTCGGTAGAGCGATCAATCGATGAAATTTTTTCGCACCAGAGTATGTACTCCGCTTTAACAGCTGACAAAGATGTTGCATTGTCGAAGGAAGGAGTTAGCTTTTCCATTTCATTTTCTCGAGTAACGGCAGCAAAACCTGGAAGCAAAGCTTGAAACGATGGCAGAACATCCTCGTTACGTTGACCATAAATCTGTCGGTAAGACTTTGTATTAGAGAATCTAGAAAGGGACTAAATATAGAAACTCTAAAATAATCTTCAGGACATGATGTTTCTAGATTGGAGCGTGTTGTTTGTTTCAAATTAATCCTCGGAGCTATTATGTCAACTTCAAATAAATCCTTGGCAAGTTGTGATGCGGATTGAAAAGCGTCTCTGAAAATATGTCCGGCATTTTTGTTTAGAGATTTTAAGACTTGTTTTGTGTGATTTATTGCAGACACGAAAATTCAAAGATTAATTTTATAGGAAAATTGATAAGGGTAGACTTAAACTAAAAAGTTTTTCGCATACAATGAGGCTTGTATTGTATTGTATTGTATTTAGAAGGGGGTTATCCCGTAGAGACAACAAGCACGTAGACCTGTAGGCCCATTGTACTTTGGTGAAGTACCACCCCATTTGCTGAATTAGCGATTTGTTGCTGAGCTATATGTCGATCTAGATCTGAACGTAGCTTTCGCAAGGCGAAGCAATAAGGCAAGATTGAGCTCCAGTAGATCAACGTCCCGTTGGACGTAGTTGCCTAGAGTGGCCTTTCTGATCCGAGCAAAGGCCGGAGACTCGCTAATGAAGTGCTCAGCTGTCTCTTCTTCTTCCAGGCACATCTCACAAAGGCCCGAGCTTCTGATTCCAATTTTGTTCAGGTGCTCGTTTAAGGGAGTGAAACCAGTGACCAGTCCTGTGAGGATTTTGAGGTAATTTCTACTAAGGTGTAACAGAAACTTAGTTCTGTTTGCCCTGTGCTGAACAGGCCTTAATAGCTGCTTGGCTATCGGAGTAGGTGTAGATGGACTTGCCTTTCCATCTCTTGTTAAGTGCAATGTGCGCTGTACTAGCGATGGCATACACCTCTGCCTGAAAGACAGTTGTAAGTTTACCCAGTAGAATAGATTGCTCAACGTGCCATTCTTCTGAGTAGACACCTGCTCCGGAGAACTCATCCATTAAGGACCCGCCCGTATAGAAGACTATTCTTTCTGATGGGAAACCAGACCAACCTCCGCTGTTCCATTCAGAGCGATCTAGAAGGAGACATTGGAACCTTCGCCCGAAATTGTATTTGGACTTTGTGGGGTCCAGAGCTCCCCCCAAGGCTCCTGGTACTGAATCGAGAAGCTCCCCCACCCTGCTACCTTTACTACCTTCACTGAAGGTAACTCGCCTTCCAAGATGCACACCTATGCGGTATACTGCTTTTCTAGCTTCGTTTTCGATGAAGATATGCAGTGGAGGCAGGGCAAGAACGATCTCAATGGCGGCAATGAGGCTTACCAGGAAATCACTTCTTTGAATATCTGCCAAGAGGGTTGATGCTTTTGCAGATATCGCCCACGTATTAGTGGATATTTCTACAAGACTAATCGCAATACATTTGAAGAGCTCTACAAATGAGATCATGCTGTCATGCCTTTCAATGAACATTGTTTCACAAAGGCGCAAAAATCGTTTTTTTTCTGCTCTGGTGCGTGTTTTTTTATGGTGTTTTGAAAAGTCTTATTTGCATTTGAATAGTTTCGGAAGAAATTGGCTATTTGGCTTACTACACCAAGAAAATTTCGGATCGAGGGGGTTTGACATGGCATTAGACAGAGCCAGGTTCAAGTGATGACTTGCACAGTGAACATATCTGGCGTTTGGATACTGTTGCCTTATCCTACTCTGTACTCCACTTAAGTGGCCTGAAATATTTGCTGCTCCGTCCTCCGTCATAACCTTGGCCAACACACTTTTCCATATCTAGATGTAGTTCCTCACATCGCTGCAATATGATTTTTGTCAGGTTTTCAGAAGTTTGGTCATCAACAGGAATAAAACCTACAAAATCTTTCCGAAGCATACTACTTTTTGGGTCTGTAAAGCAGTCAACATATCAGACACATATTGAAAGTTGCTCAGTGCCGGAAACATCCATTGTTTCATCAGCCAGAATGCTAAAGCAACTCGAACTTATAGCCCAATTAGATATTTGAACTTGCATATTATTATTTATACTTACCTATACATATTCATTTATTAGTTCCTCACTACTTGTATTGTTCTGAAATCATGTTACTTTAATAAATGTTTATGTTATTTGTAAAAATAAACGAAATGTATTCAAGGATAATAACTTGAACTCAATTCAAATATTTTCTTTTAAATCATTTCGGGGGGCTTGAGCCCCTCTAGCCGCCGCCCTGCTACGTGCCCGGACTACGATGGCGAAAATGCCCACGGCCAAAAGTTAAAGCAGAAGATTCAATTCGACATTCAACATTTGGCTTCAATGAGCTGAAGACAGTTCAGCTTCATTAGATAACATTTGCAAAATTTTAGAGAGTCAGCCGTGAAAAAGAATTTTGCATCAAAAAAGACTCAATTTCACAATTTAAAAAAATAAAATAAAAATGTTTAGGTACAGTCAAACCTGTCTAGTTAGCCACCTGTCGAAATTGGCCAATATTTACCTGCACCAATTGCATACAAATGTTCCTCGAAATACCTCGATATGTTCTCCAATTTCCACCTGCCTATCTTGGAACTTGGCCACAAATTAGAATACTTTATCTCATCTCTCATATTAAATAATCTCCGGAAGTTGGCCAACGGTATTGTCTATTTATTTTATTTATCTATTAAACTATTCAATTCGAGTAGCTTACACAGTAAGATAAAATCTTATAAAATAGCGAAGCCTTAAATACATATTATCATTGTATATGGAGCTAATAGTAATATCATCAAGCAGTATTTTTTAACTGGCTGTCTTCTCACCAGGTGGCGCCTTTTTTGCTAAAAACCAAACGAAATTATCTCTCAGAGAAAGAGTTAAAGAATAATGAAAACATAAAGAACACAGGAAAATAGAGAATGTGAGGATGAGGAATCGTGTTCGTGTGAAGGTACATACATATGTATGTATGTACAGCTGCGGTAAAAAAAATAGCACCATGATACGAAGCAAGTTTTTTCAAGTAGCAAAAACGAGATAAGTCCGTGCAAACAATCTTCGAACATACAAATAAACACAATAAACTCAAAAGAAGGTTTTTAGAAACATAATCGCAAAATTTATTCATTAATTTGGAAAATATTTAAGATTTTTTAATATAACTTAAGAAACAAGCGGTAACAAAAATAGCACTATAATTTCATTGTGCAATTAAAAAGTAAAAAACTAGGCAAAATTAAAGATTTCATTTATGACTATAATTAATAAGTTGAAAGCATTAAAATTAATATTTCGTCGCATGTCCTTTGTTGGCTAATACGGCTTCACATCGTCTTGTCATAGAATTTATCAAATCCTGGCACCTCTTGACAGGAATTTCGTTCCAGGAGTTTCTAACCGCGGCCCAAAGCGTTTCATTGTTGGCCGGTTTTACAGTTGAAATAGCTTTTTTGACATCTGCCCAGAGGTTCTCAATTGGATTGAGATCAGGCGACTGCGCCGGCCACTCCATGACATTCACCGAATGATCACCAAACCACTTTTTAGCCTTCTTGCTGGTATGTTTGGGGTCATTGTCTTGCTGGAAGACCCACAATAACGGCATTTCCTCCTCAGCATAAGGCAGCATCACTGTATCAAGAATATCAACATAGACGTGTTGATCCATGATAGTTTTTATCCAATGTATGGGGCCAACTCCATAGTAGGAAAAACAAGCCCATACCATTATGCTTGTACCTCCGTGTTTGACCGTTTTGGTCGTGAATTTAGGGTTTTATTCTGCGTTTGGAGGCCTCCTAACGTAAGAACGAGAACCTTTGCCGCCAAACATTACAATTTTACTTTCGTCCGTCCATAAAATGTTCCTCCATCTCTCTACTGGCCAGTTTAAATGTCGTTTTGCGAAGTTCAAACGCTTGGTTGCATGTTTAGCGGTTAAAAGATGAACTTTTCTTGGACTACACGCCTTTAAATTGTTATCTCTAAGTCGGCTGCGAACTGTTTCAACACATGCTCCAATGTTAAGTTCTTTTTTTAGCACCGTTGCAAGTTTAAACGGCTCCTTCTTGCTTTGCCGGACTAAGCGTCGGACGAGCAATGGCGACATAGCAGGTTTTCGACCACGAGTTTCAACTTTTGGTACAAAAATAATGGCATTGCGTATCATTTTATTGGAACAGCCAACTAAATGTCTAACTTCCGCATAAGTTTTGCCCTCTGCAATCATTTTATTAATAACTACGCGTTTTTCAGAACTACAATGCTTTCCGCGACCCATAACTTCGTAATTAATTAGAAATTTTAATATCTTTCTATGCAAACGCCACTTAAAAAATAAACCAGAACACTGATGTTTTATTTTAAAAAATCCAGCACAAATGACTTTTTTCCAGCAAAAACGTAAGCATGGTGCTATTATTTTTACCGTACAAAATTGTACATCCCTCTCAAAAGTGTTCTGGAAAAAAAGGACCGTTATCATTTTGATACCAGTGATCTCACTTTTAGAGAGAGAACACCTTAAGCAATAGTATATAACAGTAGCAGCTAAAGAAATTGTTTCAGCTGATGTTTTTTTTTTGAAATAGTAAAATTACTATCGATTGTGCTATTTTTTTTACCGGCACTGTACATATCTGTCATTCATTCAATGATGCTATATGGACAGCTGTGATATATATACGACTTTCTTATTTTATTCTGATGTTGGGGTAGGTCTGTAGTTTTTTTTTGGAAATTTACTTTGCATTTACATTTCGCTATGAGCATGAAGAACTTGCAACTTTGCAACATTTGAATTTATCGCATTTCGCTATGGGCATAAGGGATTTGCAACGTTGCAATATTTCGAATGTGGATGAGTAGGTGTAGATGCAGATAAAAAAGTCGTTTGTTTTCATTCAGTCATTATTTACGCTTTGTAGGTACCTAAGTAAGTTTCGATTAAAAATCATACATTTAAGTACAATTTGTCTTTTGAATGCACCTACCTACTGCACTTATTTTACATCAAAAGATTCTTTATATACTTACATACATATGTACCTATGTATATATGTACCTATGCACATATTTTTTTTAAAAAATACAAAAATACATGCGTATGTATTTAAAATAATACATGCGTTTTTTATCGGGTTTCCCCTGTAGGCCTGTTCCTCCCACTTTCTACTGCATAAAATATAAATAAAATAAAATAATTTTGTATTTATGTATGTATGTATTATATTTGTGGTCAAAAGCAAAAAACAGCCCAAGTCGACTTACATATATATATATATATATATATATATATATATATATATATATGTAAATGTATGTCAAAATTGAGAAAATGCAAATATGCATAGTAAAAACAGCATAAGTAAACATTTTCTATACATCTTTTGACACAGTGCATGTATGGTTCTCCAACGGTTAAGGAAACTTTTTCAAGCTTTACCCAGTCGCGAATAGCATGCAATATAGAACTAATTCTAGAAGTCCTTCTGGGGAGTCGCAACTACTCTTCTCAACTCGATTACAGTAGATATAAAACAGGCATTACATTTACCATTGCATGTCATAGGATGGAAGCCATCGCAATGCCCTATTATTTTCTTAAACAGAGATCAATTCCATCCTGCATTACTCTTCACTAATTTGGTAATGCCTTTCATTTTATTAGCTTTAGGTTCGATGAAGTATTGCATATTGCATTAAGGAAGGAATTGTTTTATAATTGAAACATTTCATTGCTCGCAATGCGGCCTAATTATATGTTCAGTACTTATGTACTTCTAGAAGTAGTTACAGTGGTAAAGCCTTGCATATCCCTGACTGGGAAGTAGGTAGTTGTATAAAAATTAGTGTTGAAACCAATAGTATATTCGGTCTCCATGAGCGTGGCCGAATAGCCGAATATTAGGCCAAACTATTCTGCCACTTTAAAAAGCCCTGAAAAAGTACGAACATAGTTTAGGTGAATATGGTTTGAATAAACGGCGCAAACGATAAAACTATTCAACTCAAACTTCTTTATTTATGGGACTTAACACGATTCTCATCGCTCCATTTTGTTCGCTTTCTTCCACGAAAAATTAATTTTCACTCGAACATCATGCAGAGTTAACAAGTCCACCACGAACATGAAGAGCGACTTCGCTAGATCCCAGGTTTAAGACGAATTTCTTCACCAATCAACTGCAAAAATAAAGAGTCCGGAAGTACCTCCTGCTTGAAGTTTTAGTTTCAGAAAATGACACCAGCAGCGATGAAAGCACAAGTTCTTCTCCCTTGCAGCCTAAACGTAAGAGAACCGACGAACCTGGGCAAAGCATCCATACATCTTCGGGAGTGATATGACGAAGTAGTTACTTATAACCTTACTAATGATGACAACGGAAATAGCATCGAAATACCTTCGACGTCAAAAAACACCATATCAAGTGGCCTTGATAAATACTTGGCCATAAAAACGATAATCCCTTTGTCTGGTAGTCTGCACAAAGAGCTGAATTCTCCCAATGTTTAGTCAAACTCGCTGCTAAGTATTTATCTGCTCCTGCAAGCAGTGTCTATTCGGAGAGGCTTTTTAGTAAAGCAGGACTTGTCTATGAAGAAAAAAGAAACCGACTTCTTCCCAAAAATGCAGAATAGTTGATATTTCTGCCTCCTACCTGACTATCCACCTTGTCGCGGTGTAGGGGCTTAGTACGGTCAATGACTCTCGGGTCACCCAGAGGAGATCAGAAGCTAAGGGATAGCCATCCCCGTCATACCCTCTCCCATCCACGCCTCCTCCCCCTCCCCTTCCCCTGGGCTGGATTAAGGTGTTATACGACCCGTGCCAATAATCAACCTGGCTGAGGGCCCATTGTAAATAGCTCAGTCTTTAACGGAGTATCCGGATACCTGGTGCCCTCCGGATTATAAAGCCTTACCTGCGTACTGCGGATCTCTGCGCAGGTGGACCTCTTTTCTCCGCCACTCGTGGGACCAAATGACAACTTTAAAAGAAAATATAACAAAAAAAGCTGAGGATGATGATGAGTATGCCATAGGCACCTCATCGGGAGAGGAGTTGCTTGTCTCAAGCCAAGAGACGCAAGTAAAACCCGACAACGTAGGAAGTGTCAGCAATAGCACTCCTACTTTGTCTCAACCACCAACAACCGCCAATACATCGAAAATTGGGGACACCAGCCACAGTGACCCCAAGAAAAGAAGGAAGAATTTGTCAGTCGGTGCCCTGAAAAAGAATCAGTACCAGAAGGCTGTTTTCATTCTTGGCAAGATTGCTAAAAATGAGGCGGCCGGTACGGTTCATGATCAGGACCAGGCGGACAAACTTAAATATCAGGTAATTGTTGACGAATACAACGATTACCTGAAAAATCGCGACCTAGCTAAGACAGAGGCCACAAAGCGTAACCGGTCACAGGACGAGACCGCTCGATCAAGCAAGAGGAGCAAAGTTGCCCAAACCAGGTCTAAGACAACAGCGGATGAACAAACGGCTAAAGCTACCCAACGTACCGTTAGCGAGGTCATAAGGGACGACCTCCAAGTCGCACTGGTGGATGAGCTATCGACAGGCGGCAAGGCGGTGATGAAGATTTGGAATAGCATTGAGGCCAAACTATCACAGATGGTGATAGATCATCTGCTTATCAAAAAAGACGGCCCTCTGCCCCGTTTCGACTCAGCCGAAGTCGTTAGAGGGTATAGGGTGATCAAATGTTCCGATCGGTACTCTAAAGAGTTCCTCAGCCAGTGTGTTGCCAAGATCAGCAATGCATGGGATGGCTTGAAACTCAAGCTTATCCAGGCAACAGACATACCAAAGAGACCAAAGGCCCGCATCTGGCTACCCGTTATGCCTTTAGACAATGGAACGCTCCTCCAGTGTCTTAAGATCCATAATCCGGAGATCCCGATGGACGACTGGGGAGTCATCAAGGCAGAAGAACCCCAGAAAAACAGCATGTCCTTCCTTCTCCTCATAAATGAGGAGTGCCTAGGGGCACTAGAAAGGGCAGACCACAAGCTTAGGTTTGGTATCAGGAACGCCAAACTTAAGATATTCAGATCCTCAAACCCGGGCGACGACTTAGACGAAGTCGACGACGCCAACAAACTGTTGGAAGGTATGAGCATCGAAAACGACCCCACTAATAATCAATAATGCTGAAAGTCTTGCAGATTAATCTGAAGCACTCGAAATGTGCATCAGACAACCTCCTTGTTTATCTCAGGGAGGAAAACATTGACGTCAGCATTATCCAAGAACCATGGATCAAAGATACGAATATCAAAGGTCTCAAAGACAATCTATACAATCTCTACTACGACACAAAAAATAACAACGGTAAGCCCAGAACTTGTATTCTAGCTAGGAAACATATTAAAGCCTTTCTATGTCCCAATCTTAGCTCACCAGACTTAACAGTTGTTAAATTGGATACAGGAAGGGAATGCCTGTACTTGGCCTCAGCCTACATGGCTCACAACCGACAAGCACCGCCGGAAGAGGTCTTAGCACTAACATCCTTCGTAAACAACAAAAAAGCCAATCTACTTTTGGGCTGCGATGCAAACGCCAGACACACGCTTTGGGGCAGCTCAGAGGATAACGAAAGAGGTGAGTCCATCTTTGATTTCATTATCACAAACAATCTCTCTATATGTAACACGGGTAACACTCCAACTTTTGTGTTTCCGAGTACGGATAGTTTCATTGGGTGGGAAGAAGTTATTGACATTACCCTTACCACCAACAATAACAACATAAAGGTAGAAAAATGGAGAGTATCCAACTTAAAATCTTTTTCAGACCATAATTGGATACTCTTTAATGTCAACTTCACAGTAGCGATTCCAGAACCCTTTAGAAACCCCAAAAGGACAGACTGGACCAAATTCGGCCAAGTCCTGAGATCAAAACTTGGCAATGCTCCAATAGAATTCATAGTATCACCCTCAGAATTGGATGCAAAGATTAAGACTTTCGAGAAGGCAATGAACACCGCCTACAAAGTCTCGTGTCCAGTCAGATATAGTAAAAAGTCGCTCCCACCGTGGTGGAGTAAAGACCTCTCAAACCTCAGGCGGATGACCAGAGCGATTTTCAACATTTGCTATAACCACAATTTCTGGCAGCCCTACAAAGACTGTCTTAGACTTTACAAAAAATCCATCAGGAAGGCCAAGAAGCAATCCTGGATGGACTACTGTCAATCCATTGACACCATTAAGGAGTCTGCTCGACTGAGTAAGATCCTGTCCAAAGAACACTCCTCCCCGTCTCTTCTCAAAAAGGCGGATGGTGGATGGACAGACTCAACTGCGGAATCCCTAGAGATGTTAATGAACACTCACTTTCCTGGTTGCAAAGATTACAGTACGGCAGCCCTCCGTGACTGCAGTTCTTCCGCACCATGGAACACTATCAAAACCATAGTCACCGAGGAAATAACCTTTTGGGCTATTAACAGCTTCTCCCCATATAAATCCCCTGGACTTGATGGCATTATACCCATTATGCTACAGAAGGTGCACGACCTAGCAATTCCGTGGCTAGTCCCTATTTTTAGAGGATGTTTTTTCCTCAACTATGTCCCACAGTCGTGGAGGCGTATCCGTGTGGTTTTCATCCCAAAAGTCGGCAGACGAGGTCATGAATCTGCGAAGGATTTTAGACCTATCAGCCTCACGTCTTTCGTGCTAAAAACCCTGGAACGAATCCTCGATACCCATATACGGAAGGTTCTACAAGAATCTCCTCTATCCAAATCTCAGCATGCATACCTTAAAGGTAGATCCACAGAGACAGCTCTCCACGAGGTAGTGCGTACAATAGAACACACCATCCACTATAAGGACTACACTCTAGCTACCTTCTTAGACATAGAAGGAGCCTTTAACAACGTACACACTGATTCAATTCAACAATCTCTAGCTGAACTAGGCGTAGAGGGGTTCATTGGCCAATGGATAGTATCCATGCTAAAAACCAGAATTATTCAGTCATCCCTAGGAAACAGCAATCTAACCAAATTTGTAAGCAGAGGAACGCCTCAGGGTGGTGTTATCTCGCCTCTACTATGGTTAATGGTCATGAACAAGATCTTAGTGCGTCTAGACAACGATGGGGTCAAGGCGGTAGCGTACGCGGATGATGTAGTAATTTTGGTATCAGGAAAGTTTCCCTCTGTGATAAGCGAAGTCATGGAGAATGCTTTGAAGAAAGTTAGCTCCTGGGCGGCGAGCTGCGGCCTCGGGGTTAATCCAAGCAAAACTGAAATGATACTTTTTACCACAAAAACCAAAGTACAAACTTTTGATCTTCCCAAACTAAACGGTCAGACACTCTCACTATCTTCCAGTGCTAAGTATTTGGGCATTGTCCTTGACTCTAAACTTAGCTGGAAGAAGAATATTGAGCTACGGGTCAGGAAAGCATGCATAGCCTTCTACGCCTGCAACAAAACATTCGGAAAAAACTGGGGATTGGAGCCTAAGATGACATTATGGATGTATACAGCCGTTGTACGTCCAATTCTCACATACGGTTCTTTAGTGTGGTGGCCCGCCCTAAGCAAAAAGTACAATATCAACCGAATCAGAAGAGTCCAAAGAACGGCAAGCTTAGGCATCACAGGTGCAATTAGGTCATGCCCAACTGATGCTCTCTCTGTGCTTTTGCACCTTCTGCCACTCGATCTTCATACGAAAAGCACTGCACTATGCAGTGCAGTCAGACTCAAAGAATCCAAGTGCTGGACTGCTAAGACGTATGGTCACAGTAAAATCCTGGATACACTACCATATGGCCTGGTTGTGTCTCCTACAGATTATATTATCCCCAATCTTAACTTCAAGAAACCCTTCGCCGCAACCTTCCCAAGTAGAGAAGAATGGAAGCGAGGGAGAGTGGTGACAGGCTTTGATACAACGGTATTCACCGATGGGTCAAAGATGGACTGCGGTGTGGGTGCGGGAGTTTTCTCGGAAAAGCTCGGCATATCTAAGTCCTACCGTCTTCCAAATTTCGCTAGCGTCTTCCAAGCGGAAGTACTGGCGATCCTCGAAGCCTGTCGCAACCTAATAAATGACCCAACACCCAAACATAATATCGCTATTATTACGGATAGCCAAGCCGCAATTAAAGCCATAATTTCGGCAACCACCTCTTCGAAATTAGTAGATCGCTGCCAGGAACAGCTCAGCCGCCTGTGCAACCAGGCTAGAGTCACGCTTCTCTGGGTTCCAGGACATAGCGCCATTGATGGTAACGAGAGAGCCGACGAACTTGCCAGGCGAGGATCAGCCCTTAACAGCTCACTAGCGGAAAACGTTCATATTCCCATAGGTGCTGTTAAGGGCAATATACTCTCACACTTCTTAAAATTAGCCGGTCTCAGGTGGACCAGTCTGACAAACTGTGTCATATCCAGAAAGTTATGGCCAAATTACAACAGGTCTAAAACAAACGAACTGCTACTAAGAACACGCGTAGACATCGCTAGAGTGGTGGCAGTCAGTACAGGACACTGGCCAATAGGAGACCATGCAGCCAAACTATCGATCCCTCACAACAGTTTCTGTCGTAGCTGCAAAAATGAAAATGAAAAAGAGTCTCTAATTCACTTTCTGTGCAAATGTCCGGCTCTGGCGAGAGCCAGGCAACGCACACTGGGCAAGCTATTCTTCGACGACCTCAAAGATATATCTGGGAAAAGTATTAGAGAGCTGATCCTCTTCCTAAATTCCACAGGATGGATATAAATATCACAACTCTACCTTCAAATAAACGGGTCACCTGAGGTTGTGGTATCAAAACGGCGCCCCGCGCGCTATTTGGGTTTCCCTCCATCGAAACCACCACTTCTACCTACCTACCCTGATATTTCTGCACCACAACTTACATACCTCTTATAAACTTTTATTATGATTAGTAGTTTTGTACTAAATAAAATATCATATATATATATATCATATATATTTCAATGTTTATTTTTCTGATATCTTAATGAAGAAGATACATTTTATTTTATATCTTTTTATTATTATTAGCTTTAAAGAAGAAAATACCTCATTTGTTTTTGTTCTAAAAATAAAGAAATTATTAAAAGTTACTTTGCAATGTTCCTTGCTATTTTCTACTCCTATTTTTAGGTATTCGGTATTCGGCCGAATAGTAACTCAATATCCCGGATAGTGAAAATGGGCCGAATAGGCGGAATACCGAATAGTAACCGAATATTCGTTTCAACACTAATCAAAATCTTTTCTTCCCATCTTTGACACAGAACTCAAAAACTTGATTATACCATTATGATGGATATATGTACATAATTTAGTTTTTTTTGTAAACGCAAGTCGAACCTGCTCTCCTGTAAAATTGTATAAAACAACTTTTGATGTTTTTACTTGTTGCCATAAATTTGTATACCTACATACATTATATTTACGCAAGCCACTTTTTACACTGTCCATACATCTATACATCCATACATATTAATTTCTCATCTCACTCTGAAATAAAGCTATCCTCATTCCTCACTGCCGCAGATTCAAAAATTATAATTTGTTTGCTTTCATTCTGCGACTGAAACACAGAAAAAGCAATACTACATATATTTACAGGTATGTACGATTATGTGTGCAAGTCAGCGTTGCCAGGTTTTGGTGGAAGAAATTCCCTTTTTTTGCATGAAAAAAAAAATTTTCCCCGATTTAACGTTTCATTTTCCCCGGTTTTTTCCCCGTTTTCATTTACTTTCGATTTTGTTAATTTGCTAATAAAACACTACTTTTTATACAGTCCTATTTTGTTTATTAACAACATGACAGAGCAATAGCACTTACAGTATATAAATACCTGAAAAAATCATGTTGTACATATGTACATATTATGTATTCATTCGATAATGGTTCTTTCTATGGTTGTAAGAGTAAGAAAATATAAAACTAAAAATAAAAAACAGATAATTAAAAACTTAAGAGGAAGTTCATTAATCACTTGATTTTAGTATCAAAATATTTTAAGGGATCAAATACATATTCTAAAATGAAGCAGTATATCATTTGTCAAATACAGTGGCGAAATTTATTCATCTGAATAACCTAAAATATACTTTTTGCTATTCATAGTCGTCTTTAAACTTATAGCCAGCTCGAAATTTAAAATGAGCCAAACATCACTTTAAATAATTAGAGTTGGCTATAAATTTCTCATATCGAATATTTTCACGTTTGGGTTTGGTTCGTCCAAATCACTTTACAAAAACATACCAAAGTCGATACTAGCTAATACACAGGCAAAAAAGTGTTTACGAATAACGAACAGTTATAGCCGGCTTTTTTATTTAGTGCCGGCTGTAACTATAGTCGGCTATAGGCACTATTCATGGGCTGACTATGAATTTGCGCCTATGTATTTTGTTTTTAACCAGAAATTGTAAAGCATCCATTAAACCGAGTGGACATTTTTTGCATCATTCGTGATATAGAACAATCAATGGGAACAAACCTGATTCGTTGTATTGGAAATTCGCTAAATCGGATGTTTGTTAAACTGCACGTCCACTGTATATAGAAAGGGTTGAAGTCAGTCCCGCATGCGCTGTGGCCAACCTTCAGCCAAATGCAAATGTGAGATTGTGTGTCTAATATTGTTTGCACTGACGCACTGTATTGCTGTGTTTATATATTTAATCTATTGCTTTAATAAATAGTATTTATTTATTGAAAGTGTCAATTAATGGAAACAGCATTTTCGTTTTCCCCGTTTTGAAATCTTTTTCCCCGTTTCCCCTTTTGGGTCGAAAATCCCCGGAAACGGGGAAAAATCCCGCAACCTGGCAACGCTGATGCAAGTGTGAGTTTTCGTTTCTATGGAGACCGAGATTTTTACTTCGATTCTACTTTGGGTATTGTATTCTTATTCTCACTTGGAGAGGAATTTGAGTGGTTGTTGTCAATGATAGAAAACAGAAAATCATCGGCTGTCTTCTCGTCTGAGGCGCTAGTATCATTGTATTTAAAAGCACAGACAAGAGAATTATACAGATGTAGAATATGGTATACATCGAGTTTAGTTCTGTTCTTTTGTGTAGATGACTCCACTTGTTCTGTTTTTCGTTTATTCTATGATCATGCAGGTTTTAAGTTACATGGTCGTGCGAGTCAACCATCCTCCAGTGTGTTGTGACTTCGGTATACACACATTTTTTTTATATTTCATATTGTTGCAACCCTTTATTTTGTCTCCTTGTCTCAATCGATCTTGCGAACGAACATATACGAACGACTGACTGGCTGGTCGGTGTTTCTGGATTTTAAACTGTGGTGTGTTTGTGTGTGTATATGGTGGTCATATTTTGATCTGTGGTTGTGGTTTTTGTTTGGTTTTATTTTCACATTTCTGTGAAATTTCGATGTTCTTTGATTTATGTTTGAGCGATTTTTTTTTTTGATTTGTAAGAAATCAATAAGAAAATTTCGCCGACAATTTTTGCATGTCCTTCAAATGAAAAAATAAAAATTTGAGTAATTTGTGGGGGCATACATTACATAGACATACATAAATGTATGTAGGTACATAGTTTTAAAATCGAGGGCAAATATTTTGTTGGGCTCCTGTAAAGGCTTACAAACTGGAAACCAAAACAATGCCTAGGTACCTACTGTATCATGTACATATTATATTTGACTAGCTGACCCGTGCTCGCCTTGCTTCGCCCCCGCTGCCACTGTTAAGGCAAAACAAATTGGAGATGAGTTCCGAATTTTTTTTCCGAATTTACCCACTTAGAGATGGAATTTCAAAAAATCCTCTCTAAGCGGATCTCTATGCCATTAAAGGAATGTACTCTGTAAATGAAATTAACGTTTTCAAAGAAATTACATATTTTATTGCAATCACAAAAACGAACGAAATGATCTACTTTTCCCGCCCTTCTGTTGGGCCATCGCATATACATACATACATACATATATGTACATGCGAATACGCGGTAATAAAATTCCCATTCAAGAAAATTTGAACACTTGCAGCACTATGAAAATCACACATCCATGGTATAGTCGCTATTCCCCTTCCATTATGCCCCTTTAAACTTGCATTACTTACAATAAGAAATTAAAGCGAAAAGAAAAAAAAAACAAAATTATTACATCCCACACACATACTGCTCGTGTATTCGTTTTGTATGCGAAAACAAACAAAAAAAAAACTAAAACGTGATACAAACTTACTTAGGTGGCGCTACAGCCACGGTTGTCAGATTGGGCGATGTATCGTATTTTGGGCTATCTTTTTTCAAAAATTACGATAAAAATTCAAAAGTTAGTAGCCCAATGCAATTTGGGCTACAAATATTTTCTATTTACGATCTTGGGCGACTTTTTATTTATAATTAAAATTCTTTAAAAACGACATACAAAGTTGATTTTAGTGACGTCACACGCATTTGTATCATTGTAAACAATTTGGGATATACTGTGGTGATCGCCCTTACAGTATCTTTTCATCAGCTCGGTATTGACCCCCATAGTTGGTTAACAAAGGTAGTAACGCCGAAGATAGTTCAAATAAGTTCTGATTTTATTCTACACATAATGTTCCATAAATACTCTTAATGCTAACTGTCTTAACTATTTCTATCTTACTTTACATTACACGATATGCATAGCTTTTTCTAGTTTTTTTATTGGTTACATTACTTTTGTTAGGATCTTATTTCTATTGACTTTAAGTGCAATTGACATGATTCATTCACTCGATTTCACTTCACACGTGTTCGTCACTCTTCTATGCTTAGTCTGTGTATGTGTGTTTTACAGTTTGCAGTGGTGGCATGGTTGATACACCACAATATGTACTGACCAACGTGAGAAATGCAGCAGGCCAGCTAGTTGATTTTTAGAGATACTGGTCATTTTGCTATGCAGTTACTATATCTACTAGTAAGTAATGCTGTTGTCGAAAGGGTATTTTCAGTTTAAAATGCCGTAAAAACCAAACCTAGAAATATATTGTCTTTGGCATCTATCTCTTGGTGCAATCATACGCATAAATATTGATTCCACCGGTAAAAACATACATATGTTGCAATAACTTCGAATCAACACCACATATGGTAGCAAAATGTACATCAGAAATTTACAAGAGTGATGATGATACTGCCAGTGATTATTAATTATTAATTAATTAATTAAATGTTATTATTAATTATTTCTACTAGTTTTGCTAAAAAAAAAAACTAAACATGTTGCCTTCAAACGTAACTGCCAACACTTGGCTAATTTGTCTAAATACAATATTTACAAATAATTACAGACTATATTAAATAATTATATTTAACTGTTTCTAAAAAGAGGTAAATTGTTTATTTTTATCATTTCTATTAATTTTTTTCTAAATATGATATAAACGAACTTTAAAAAAAATTTTATTTCATACGATATTTGGGCTACTTATTAGGCAACGACTTTGGGCGACAAAATTTCTAAAATTGGGCTCTTAAAGCTTTGGAGTTTCTGGCAACCCTGGCTACAGCTCGAGGTGAACCTGGGCCTGCTTCTCGCAACCATTTGTGTGTGCGTGTTATATTTTTGCACGAATGGAAGGGACCTACAGTTTTTTGCCGACTCCGAACGGCGAGTTGAGAAGCTTAATCGTGACAAATGATACTCTTTGATGCTTGTCAGACATTCGAAAGAGGTGGGCACTGTGAAAAACTTTTAGGTGTTTGCGGCGGGATTCGAACCCAAGACCGCTGGCTCAGTAGTCCGACGCACTAACCACTTGCGCTACGGTGCCCGTGATACAAAAGAAAACGAATTTAAGCAGCAATGGGAATACAACAACAACAACATCCACATCACACAAGGAAGTCCAACACAGAAAAGGAAATTGAGAAGAACGAACATTTTTGCTCGAATCATACACCATTCTTTGAGTTCGTTCATGTTGCAGGCATTTCATACGAGGTATTGTATGATAGTATGCTGGTTTTTGGATTTTAATATGCTGGTTTTAAATTTTTTTTGTAACATGCTTTTGTTCTACCATTCTACATCTGTATATTTCTCTTGTCTGTGATAAAAGACATAGTAGCACAGACAATAAATATACAGATGTCTCATGCCTGTACAAAAAAATGGTTCCAATTTTTTGCCTTAGCCGACGAGCCGTGGCTGACAACGGTTTCAGAATAGGTATAACAAATAAAGCTCTTTGCGTTTACTCGCTCCGTTCACTTGTGTGGGAAAAGCTTCTCCCTCTCATCATGTGTTGTGATTGTGTTGTGACACAGCCAACGATGGGCCACCGTACACGAGATAATTTCTGCCGCAGAGAACCGGTTTTTTGGCGAAGGGGCTGAGGTCTGCGGTAAGAGTTTGTTTGAGCTGTTGAACGAGGTAAGAAACTGATACATAAACATCTTTCAAAATATTTTGGTCGGCAACAATACTACCACAGTGAAAAGCAGTTTCTGCAGGCAGAAATCATCCCGTGTGCGCTGGCCCATGGGATAAGCAATTGTAAAGGGGCATGTGGGAAGGGGAATAGAAACTATACCATGGCCACAGACAATAAATTTATTGTCTGTGCCATGGCTGTGTGATTTTTAGCAAGTGTTCAAATTGAATTGAATGGGAATTTTGTTACCGCGTATTCATATGTACATATATGTGTAAAGTGTAAAGTCTGAAAATTCAATTAAACAAAACGCAAGTTTAAAGTACACTTTCACTTTATTATGTTTCTTGTTTGGTAGTCGCGCGTAGACTGACTATACATTATTAAGGGAAAAAGGACTAAAAAGAACGTAGAAGAGTGGAATGGAAAAGGCGAAAAAGGAATTGAGGTGAGCCGAAAGAGGGGATATATAGATTTTGGTTGGTGTTGGTTTCAGAAAGAACGGAATGGGAAACCGGGATGGGAATTGATGTCGAAGGATGATGGGATACATAATGTGTAGGTTACAGCTCGCCCATCCTGTCACCGATCCTGTCCTCAGGATCTGATTCGTCTTCCTCGGAGTCGTCATCGAACAGCTTCTCATCTGGCAGGTCGCACCACGGCTTCATTTTATCTGCTGACATTACCGTGCAGAATTTTCGCTGATTTCTCTGCATGTCCGGGATATCTTCTATGACGTAGCGATCCCGCGGAAGTACCTTTGTTACCATATAAGGACCCCGGAAGCGAGGCTCTAATTTGCGCGACTCACCACTTGCCGCCGGTTCGTTTTCGATCAAGACCAGGTCATCGACTTTATATCTCGTAGCTTTGCGGTGGTTTAGATTGAACCGCTCCTTTTGACTTTGCTGCGACCGTTGAATGTTTTCCAGCGCTTCCTCCCGTCGAGTCTGGAGGTTTCCTTCAAGTGGCTCTTGCTGTCTGCTCAACTCCAACAACAGCTTGTTGCCGAGAATATCCCTGGGTGTATATGAAAAGAGCAACTCGTGCGGACTAGCCCTGGTTGTTGTACTTTGCGCGGTGTTTAGGCCCCATTGTATGGCCCGTAGCTGGCTGGCCCAGTTGGAGTCCTCAGAAGTAGAATGGGTACACTTCATTGCCGCGAGAAGGGCACGGTTGCACCGCTCCACCTGCCCGTTAGCTCGTGGACACCTTTCTGCGTTCTTCACATGGCGAATCCCGTTCTCTTTACAGAAGTTTTCGAAGACCTTGGCGGTAAATGCAGTGCCGCGGTCAGTTATCACCCTCGCTGGCACGCCGAAGTATCCAGTGATCTCTTTCATGACGCCAAGAACTTCCCTCGCGTTTGTAGTCTTCACAGCGCGTACGATAGCATATTTCGTAAAATTATCAATAATGACCAGTACATACCTCTTTCCGCCCTTTCCCTTGGTGAATGGCCCCAGGTGGTCTAGGTGAAGTGTGTGAAATGGTAGTGGAACGCGTTCAGCACTATACAGCTCTCCCTCAGCCGAACCTGCCTTCTTTTTGGAGTATGCACACTCCACACATGACTTTATATACTGTTTTGTATATCTCCTCATTTTCGGGAACCAGTAGACGTCTTTCATTCGCCGGAGAGTCTTCTCGTCTGCCATGTGGCCCACATTATCATGGCACAGCTTGAGTATGCGCCAGCGTACCGCTTTTGGCACAGCCCACCTATCTTTACCATCGACAATGCGAAACAAACGACACCCGTTGACGACGTATTCCTTTTGCAGTTTTTTCTTCGCCTCTGTCCGCCCTGGAGTCCGCAATGTCGTAATGAGTTGGCGCAGCTTGTTGTCCTGCCACTGCATCGTAGCGAGCCAGTCCCCTTCGGTAATATGGATATTAAAGACGAACAAGGACGCCTCTTCGACTTCTTGCTCCGCACCCGTCGGCTGACGACTTAAAGCATCCACGTACGTTGCCTTCTTTCCTGGCTGATGAACTGTTTGAAACGAAAACTCTTGCAACTTCAGCCACCATCGCCCAACTCTAGGTATAATCTTTTTCTAGTTGCTCGTCGCCACTATCGCTTCACAGTCGGTAACGACTTTAAATTCCTTCCCCAGTAGATATACTCTGAAGCGCTCCAGACTCTCCACTATTGCGAGCACCTCGAGCTCATATGAGTGATATCGCCTTTCATCCGTCGTAAGCTTTCGACTGAAGAAAATCACCGGTCGCAACGTAGTGTCAGTTTTCCCTCGTTGAAACAGTATGCCGGCCAACCCCATCGACGAAGCATCGGTGTGGACTTCATGTTCGCATTGTTGGTCGTAGAGTGTTAACACCGGAGGATTACTCAACATTGCCTTTAGTTTCCGGAAAGCTCGCTCTTGATCGGGCATCCACTGAAACTCCTGGTCAGTTCTGGTTAAATCAGTGAGTGGAGTTGCCCAGGCAGCGTAGTCCTTCACGAACTTCCGAAAGAACCCGGTCAGCCCCAAGAACTGCCGAACTTCGTGCACGTTTCTTGATGTAGGGAAGTCCATAATCGCTGCCGTTTTCCGTTCGCTAGGCTGCAATCCATCTTGGCTAATTTTATACCCCAGGAATTCCAGATTTTGCTTGAAGAACGAACATTTCCTCAAATTGAGCGTGAGACCAGACTTCTTTAATGCGCCCAACACCCGACGTAGTTTCTTCATGCCTTCTTTTGCAGTTGCACTGGGAATGATTGTGTCATCCAGATAAATCGCAGCATCACCTTGTTTGAAGCCGGACTTAAGCATATTCATACAGGCCTGAAAGTGTGCTGGGGCATTGACGAGCCCGAAAGGCATTCTGTTAAACTCAAATGATCCATCGTCGGTAGTGAACGCCGTATATCTTTTGCTGCTTTCGTCCATCGGAATCTGGTGGTACCCTGAGGCTAAGTCCAACGTCGTGAAGAACTTGTTCCCTGCTAACGACGACAACACTTCCTCAATGACTGGCATAGGGAATTTCCTTTTGATTGTCACCTTATTCAGGCCCCAGTAGTCAATACAGAAACGGTTGCTACCATCCTTTTTCTTCGTCAGCACGATTGGCGAACAGTAGTCCGAAGAGGAGGGCCTTATAATCCCTTGTCGTAGCAGCTCATCGACCTTCTCCTTGACAACAAGTCTCTTCGCAAATGGTATACGGTACGGCTGTACGTATACGGGTTGTGTGGTGTAATGGTGCACATTCCAAGTTTTGACAGTCCAAGCTCGTCAGAATTCTTCGCGAAGCAATCCCTAAATGAATTGACCAAATCTTGCAGCTTCTGTTTCTTTCTTCTCTGATACTGCCTACGTCAAGCTCATCAAGCCTTATTTCATCTTTCTTTTCTTGTGGATGATCACGCTTCGGGCCTTCCTTGACAATAAGCATTGGTCTGGGATTCTCGTTCAGAATGTCTGTAATACATAGTTTTTTAAAATTCTTTACCACTCTCACCTGCGGGTGATCTAAGAGACTTCGGCCGATAATCATAACGTATGGCTGGCTTTCATTTGGCACGATCAGGACCTCACACCAGGACACCAGTTCATCAATTCTAATCTCGGCGTAGAGCTGTCCAATGATATTACAGCTTCCTCCACCGAACCCCTTTAGTTTCTTGCCGCTGGACGAGTATTTCAGCCCCCGATCATCAGCAAAGGACTGTTTGAGTGTGACACAGTCGCTGCCTAAATCGATGAATACGTCGACTTCCTGTCCGTTCACTTTCGTTTTCATGACATACTCGCTTTTGTCCTCCTGTATCAGGCGCATGTTCCTAGCTGGTTGAGCGGATTGTGTTGGCCTTCGCTCGTTACCAGTCGTTTGCTCACGAGGGACCGGGCAGTTTCTTCGGAAGTGTCCAATTTGTTGGCAGCGGAAACACTTCACCCCCTTATCTGCATTCACCGCAACAACCACTGGTTCAGGTCGCTTAGGCCTTTCGACGACGCTCTTGCCCTTAGACCTAATGCCGACGATCCAACGTACTCTCTCCAGAACTTCTTGTATCGTTTTTGGTCTGACTGCTCTAAACGCTTCCTGGCATTCCACGTCCACTATGCCTTGAACGATATACTTAATAAGTGACTTTTCGGAGAGGCTTCCCCTTGACGCAATTGTCTTCATGTCGAAAACAAATTCTTCTATGTCTTCCCGAGGCTTTTGCTTCCTTTCACGAAGAATTTCATGAATATCTGCATCGCCTTCTATTGCTGGGAAGTCTCGCTCTAAGTCCTTGAGGAACTGGGACAGCGATGAGTGCGATGAACTGGCACTCCACAGCTTTGCCGCCCCTTCGAGTTTCAGCGTTGCTGCCATTAGAACCTGCTTCTCGTCCAGTTGATAGATCTGGCGAAGTCCTCTTATGCGTGCCCCCCACGCTTTAGATGACATTCCTACGAAGTTCATAGGATTAAGTTCCGGGATCATCTCCGTGACATCGCGAACCGTAAAACAGTTTCGATACGAACGCGCACTATCGGTCTCTTCCTCACGATCACTATTTTTTTCTCTCGAGCGCGCTGCCGATAGTTCGTCCTTCATACGACTAAGTTCTTCCCGCATCTCTTCCAACTCGCCCGACTTACGCACGCAATCGGTTTCAACATCGCGATTGGTTTTAATGTCTTTAAAACGCACTGCCGCAAATTCGTCCTTCATACGACGAAGTTCTTCCCGCATCACGTCCAATTCATTCGACTGACGCGCACTACCGCTACCGGATGCCTTGACTTTCGCATTATTTTCACCGATAGATGTATCACTATCATCGTAATCGGATTCGTTACCGCTCAACCGCACTAATAGTTCTTTTTTCAATCCCGACTGTTTCAGTCCACGTGACTTTAATTCGGCGCGTAATTCATCGACCGTCCACAAAGAATAATCTTTCCTCGTGTTACTCATCTTAACCGCAATACAACAGCGAAAATACAACCGTATGTATGTACAATGTCCGTATATCAACCGCTACCCTAGAACAACCGACAATCAGGATTCACTGTTCAAACGATTTGCTTATGCGCACACACATCCATAACAAAATAAACCGACGACGAGTTTTTCAATCGCTACCCAAGGACAACCGACAATCAGGATTCACTGTTCAACCGATTTGCTTGTGCGTACACACATCTACAACAAAATAAACAGACGACGAATTCCCAATCGCTACCCAAGGACAAACTACGATCCCGACGACGACGTACGGTATTTCAATTTGCTTCGGCACACATACACCAAATCGATACCCAAAAATAAACAGCGCGGCGAATCGAATACGTTTCTCTACACTGCAGCTGCGCTTATTTCTCACTGTCTAGACGTGGTGCCCAACCCGTAGCTCGCGGGCGTCTGGTAGCCCGCGGCCTGTTTTCTAGGCGCCCGCGAGCTCTTGTCTAAAATCTTATTAAATTACGCCGCATGTATCTTGCGAAGTCCAACAAGTGGAGCTATTTCACCAGCTACAATCTTAACTCGCAAGGCGTTTTGACAACATGTTCTATATGGAACCTCTCTTAATTTTTGCCAAAAATCGGAAGCTGAATTAGGATTTATTACACTTCGCAGTGATGTCATCCTTTAAAGCACAGATAATTAAAGCGAAAAGGTTTTCAGGCTCATGGACCTTGTTAAGCTTTAAGTAGGTAGGTGAGATATAGTAATGTAAGTAGGTAGGTGGGGTGCTGACAACACCCCATCATGATTTCACTTTATTGCGCTTAGCTTTCCTCTGGTAAGTCAAAAGACAAATCGTCATTACTTGTGGTCGAAATTCTACCAATTGTGCGAGATAAACGCACATTGTTTTAACCTGGCTTAGACACAACATATCAAATCAACCGAATATGTTGTGTTTAAGACAGTAAAAAAGGGGTTGAACTATTTTGTCTTCGCCCATTTATATAATGACGATATCATTCTGGAGTAGAACAATGTTAAAACGATTAACTTTAAGACTCCTTGATAGAATTTTTAGTCGTCCTTTCCGAAATAGTGCTTTCGGTATTGATTTTTGAAACGATTATTTGTTTTAACAAATTCGCCATCATCCGTATCAATTAAGTCCGGTTCTTCAATTGAAGAATTGCTAATATTTTGAGCATTTGCTTGGATTCGTATGCGAGAGAACTTACTTGAGCATTTGCTTTGTTCAAAAATGGCGTTTGCTCAGATTCGTATGAATAAAAGGCATAAATCCAAGCATTTGCTAGGAGAATTCCAAGTCTGCTTTTTAGCTGACTCAGAGCGTTTGCTCCGCATTTTTTTAGCCATAAATCGACTTTGCTTTTTTGTTAAAAAATAAGTAAATGGCAGCAGAATTGATAAAATTTCCTTGTGATGCTGATGAAATGGAATACGATAGAAAACTGCAAAGGGTTACCGTATACCGTCGATATATTCCACTTTTGCTTCATGCATATATATAGTCCTCGTGAATTTTGTTCAATTCGTTGACAAAATAATTTTTGAAATACGATTGAATACTTATTTTTAAGATGAATTACATAAAAATGCCCCTAAACTTAATATCTTGTTGACTATGGATTCAAGGTATTTCTGTTGGAAACATTTTCTGGTGTCTCCTGAATAATTTACAAAATGTCAGTTGTGCGATATGATGTCCAATGTCAAGCAAATTCTGACTTCGAATTTTCGAACTTGCTTAAGTTAACTTAAGTTTGCTCCGAGATTTTACTCGGCGGTGCCCGCGTAGCATGTTGGGATTTTCAAAATAGCCCTTGGAGCAATACAAGTTGGGCACCACTGGTCTAGACAGATATGTCTACGATGTAAAGTTACACTTTTTTTTTCCGCGTGCGCACTTGCAAGGATAAACGATTACATTCTCACCGATCTCCGTCACGACAAAACAATTGTGTAATTGCTAACACCAATTTACTTATTTAATTCGCTTGGATTTGCTAATCCCACTTCTGAGATGTAAAGTGTAAAGTCTGAAAATTCAATTAAACAAAACGCAAGTTTAAAATATACTTTCACTTTATTATGTTTCTTGTTTGGTAGTCGGGCGTAGACTGACTATACATTATTAAGGGAAAAAGGACTAAAAAGAACGTAGAAGAGTGGAATGGAAAAGGCGAAAAAGGAATGAATTATGTAGTTGGAAAATCGCACTAATTGTTACCTGTGGCTAAAAAAGTAGGTAAAAAATCATATTTTCGCTTTTTACCTGCTGCAGTTTTTTCGAAGTATCATTAAATCTGTGAGTTTTTCAGCATACTAATCACAGATTTTTTTGTCAACAATTGTTTCGTTCATAAGAAAAAAATAATAAAACGGTATGTTTATTACGCATTTTTTGTAGAAAAGCGACCTGAAATTATACATTTGCATAGGCAATATAAAGTAAACTGACTTAAAAATAGAATATCTGGAAAGCCAAAATAGTTATCGGTTTTATCGTATTTAAAAGCAGTTAAAAAGAGTATTATTTTTTCTAAAATTGAAGCCCTAAGTGAAGATTCTGTAGTTGTTATTAGCGGAGATATTTGTGTTAGCATGGGTCAAGGTACACCAAAGTAGTAGGTCTTTTCTTAAATTCTCGATAAATGATGTCCACATTGGAGATAGACCCTTTCTGTAGAACGATTTTTTTCTTAGATTATATCCAAGAATCAGTTCCCAAGGAATTAACATTTAACTGTTAGTATAGTAAACTTAATCTGAATGAAATAACCCTTAATTTATTTACAGAGAGAAATTAATATTTTTTATGAAGGTAATGTATGATATATGTACATTATACATAAATAAAAAGTAGCATGTTGCAGTTTGGTTCAAATCAGTCAACAAAGATATAATCCATTAAAAAGTATTGTAAACTTATGGTCGCTTCTTGAAATTACAAATTACACGATATCGATGAAAAACAAAAAATACTCACATCGAGCTACAAACAAAATAACAAGCATGTATACACCCATACATCTTCACACGTATACGATCTACACAGGTCAATATTTACGAAATCCACCGTACCAACGAACGTGCCTGCATCAGCACTCCGCGTCCGCAGTCCTAACCCAATCGCCATCAGTTAAAATAAGCATACAGAATTTTTGTTGTTTTGTTCTTGCAATCGAGGTAACCAACGCAACGTTGTGACTTGTGTGTGTGTGACAGAATATGGGAGAAAAAAAATGTTCTGTGGGATGCGAACTTTTGACGGAATGGAGTAGACAGATGGAAGGAGAAAAAAAGAGCTTTTTTTAAAGCAGATTTCGTTTTCATATACCAGTTCTTCTCATATGAATGCGACATCTGTATATTTGTTGTCTGTGATAGTAGTATCACTTGAGGAATTCGATACTAGCGCCTCAGACGAGAAGACAGCCGATGATTTTCTGTATTCTATCATTGACAACAACCACTAAAATTCCTCTCCAAGTGAGAATAAGAATAAAATAACCAAAGAAGAATCGAAGTAAAAATCTCGGTTTCCATAGAAACGAAAACTCACACTTGCACACATTTTCGTATATACCTATAAATATATGTAGTATTGCTTTTTTCTGTGTTTCAGTCGCAGAGTGAAAATAAACAAATTATGATTTTTGAATCTGCGGCAGTGAGGAATGAGGATAGCATTATTTCAGGGTGATATGAGAAATTAATATGTAGGTATGGATGTGTATAGCTGTATATACAGTGTAAAAAGTGGCTTGCGTAAATATATGTATGTAGGTATACAAATTTTGTGGCAATAAGTAAACACATCAAAGGTTGTTTTTTACAATTTTACAGGAGAACAGTGGAAAGGTTCGACTTGCGTTTACAAAAAAAAACTACATTATGTAGGTATATGGTATATCCGTCAGAATGGTATATTAAAGTTTTTGAGTTCTGTGTCAAAGATGGGAAGAATAGATTTTTATTAGTGTAGAAACGAATGTTCGGTTACTATTCGGTATTCCGTCTATTCGGCCCATTTTCACTACGCGAACCAAATGGAGCGATGAGAATCGTGTTAAGTCCCAAAAATAATGAAGTTTGAGTTGAATGGTTTTATCGTTTACGCCGTTTATTCAAACCATATTCACCCTAACTGTGTTAGTACATTTTCAGGGCTTTTTAATGTGGCCGAATATTCGGCTATTCGGCCACGCTCATGGCCGAATATTCGGTATTCGGCCTGAGACCGAATATACTATTCGTTTCAACACTAATTTGTATACAACTACCTATTTCCCAGTCAGGGACTACCACTGGAACTACTTCTAGAAGTACATAAGTACTGAACATATAATTAGCCCGCATTGCGAGCAATGAAATGTTTCAATTATAAAACAATTCCTTCCTTAATGCAATATGTAATACTTCATCGAACCTAAAGCTAATAAAATTAAAGTGAAGAGTAATGCAGGATGGAATTGATCTTTGCTTAAGAAAAGAATAGGGCATTACCGTACGAATGCGGGGTATTGCGACAAGGAAGGAGTCAACAAGTAGGTATACTTTTCTGTAAAATGATCTCACTGCATTGTTAATAACTGTCTCCTGCTTGCCGCGTTTAGAATTGCGTTTGTTTGTTTACCAATGGCAATCATTTCATTTAAGATTTTTAGTGTGGAAATGCTATGTTTCTGGGTCGGTAATGTGTAAGAAGTACATACTTACTTCTGAAACAACTTCTGGGTACCTATTGCAGAGTGGAAGCGATGGCTTCCATCCTATGACATGCAATGGTAAATGTAATGCCTGTTTTACATCTGCTGTAATTGAGTTGAGAAGAGTAGTTGCGACTCCCCAGAAGGACTTCTAGAATTAGTTCTAGATTGCATGTCATTCGCGACTGGGTTAAGCTTGAGAAAGTTTCTTTAACCGTTGGAGAACCATACATTCATTGTGTCAAAAGATGTATAGAAAATCTTTACGTATGCTCTTTTTCCATATGCATATTTGAATTCTTTTTTCAATTTTGACATATGTACATACGTCGACTTGGGCTGTTTTTTGCCTCTGACCACCAATATATGTAAAACATACATAAATATAAAATTATTTTATTTTATTTATTTTTGGTGCAGTAGAAAGTGGGAGGAGCAGGCCTACAGGGGAAACCCAATTAAAAAACGCATCCAGTATTTTACCCCACCGGGTAAATTGGAAAGAAATATGTACATATATAGGTCCTTACATATGTAAGTATATAAAGAATCTTTTGATGTAAAATAAGTGCAGTAGGTAGGTGCATTCAAAAGACAAAATGTACTTAAATGTATGTATTTTAATCGAAACTTACTTAGGTACCTACAAAGCGTAAATAATGACCGAATGAAAACAAATGACTTTTTATCTACACCTGCACCTACTCTTCCACATCCGAAATATTGCAACGTTGCAAATCCCTTATGCCCATAGCGAAATGCGATAAATTCAAATGTTGCAACGTTGCAAGTTCCTCATGCTCAAAGAGAAATGTAAATGTAAAGTAGATTTCCAAAAAAAACTACCGACCTACCCCAACATATGAATGAAATAAGAAAATCGTATATATATTACAGCTGTCCATATAGCAGCAAAGAATTAATGACACATACATGCATATGTACCTTCAGACGAACACGAAACACGATTTCTCACATTCTCTACTTTCCTGTGTTCTTTATGTTTTCATTATTCTTTCCCTTTTTCTCTGAGAGATAATTTCGTTTGGTTTTTAGCAAAAAAGGCGCCACCTGGTGAGAAGACAGCCAGTTAAAAAATACTGCTTGATGATATTACTATTAGTTCCATATACAATGATATTATGCAATATTGGATACAGATAAATTAAAACGAAAACAGATGGAAGAAAATAGATAAATGAAAAAAAAGTAAACAATGTAACAAAAGAAAATAAATTAAAATATATATTCACTGGCCAAGTGGTTCAAGAGATGCCTTTAAAAACTTACGCTTATTTTGTTTCTGAAAAACAAGTGTCCAGCTATCGACAACGAAACACGTTTTTCTTTTTCGCCTTGTTTTTTTTTTGTTTTGCCGCATGCGGTGTGTGTTGCGCCATAAAGGCGCCTAGTGAAAAACAACAGAAACAGGAGCAGAAAAAGAAACAGAACAGAAAGCGCATTCATTTTGTCGTAAATTCTGTTTCTGTTTGCGTTGCTCGCTCATCTACAAAAACCTGGAACAGATTTTCAGGCTGACGAGAAAAACATGGCTACCTCAGTTTATCTATAATTTTTTCCTCTTCGTCGACTGAAAACTTTTTTTTCCATTTCTCCCTCTTGTCAACGCAAATTGAAAACATACATACAGCGTTGCCGCTATGCGACTTTAGTCGCAATTTGACCCTTTTTTGATGCAAAGAGACTATGACCCGACTTTTAAAAAAACACCTCTTTTTGACCCTTTTCAGATTTTTTGGAGACTTTTTGAGACTTTTTCGTACAAAAAATATATTTCCAACAAAAATTCCATTTAGTTGCTCATCAGCAATCCCTCATAACAAAAAGAAACAATTCATCACTAATTTCAGAATATTACACAAAAACTCACCAATTTATTTTTTCCAATGTGTTCCTTTTGTACAGATTTAGTGTACGCCGTTACGCGTAACCAAACTTAGTATTAGTTCTCTTCTCTGTATAATGTATATGATTCTCTTTGTTCATTTCTCCTTCACACGGAGCAACGTCAACGTTCTCTATAATGTTTACACATAAAATTTCACGAGTACGGTACATACTCTACTCACGTCTTTTTTATATAATCTAATGCGTTAGTTTTTTTTTTTTGTGATTGGAAAAATATAAAGAGGTTTAACGTCGTTAACATCTTTACATTAGGTCTGTTCCTTTGCTTAAAATTTCTTACGAATTCGTTCGTACGAATTTGTGTGAATTCTAAGCCAAACGCGTTCCTTTGCACAAAATAGTAGTAAAAGAGAGAGTAAAAATATCCCCTCACTAAAAAATTTTACGAATTCTTACTCAAGAAAATTCTGTAAAAAGTGAACTACATATCAATCAAACTGAGCTGTTTCATTTGTTTTGAACTATTTGCATTTTTTTATTTTAATGCAAAAAGTAAAATATTGGAAAGAAAAGGAACATAGACGAAAGTTGAATGTTGAAATTTGCATTTCGCAATATATCCCTTTATTTCCACTGTTTACTTCACATATGTTTATGAAATTTCGTATGTTGCAACTTTTGTGATTAAACGCGTTCCTTTAGTTTTTCGTAATTTTGCCTCTGTCTGAGAGAATTTTACCCCCACTCCATGAAATTAAATAGCTTACTATTTTTGAAGCAGAAAGTATAGGAACAGACCTATTATTTGTTTTTGTTGCGACTTTTTTTGCTACGTGACCCTTTTTTTGCGACTTTTTCAAATTTTTCAGCGGCAACCCTGCATACATATAGCCAATTGCGGAACAAATTCAAATTCAGAAACAAAAATCATGGCTACTACGATAATAGGCGCGTTTTTTTTCAAATCTATATAGATTTCGAAAAAGCTTTCCATACAAAAATAAGACTGGATAATTATCCAGGCTAAGGTTTTGTTGTATTTTACATTAAAAACATGTTGCGGAAACATGTTAAGCCTATATAGATTTGAAAAAAACATGCCTAATATTGGCATTTCTGTTGCTGGCAGAAACAGAAAGAAATCATCTTGAATTGTTTCTGTTGTGTCGCCCGAAGGCATTTTTCTGTCGCTAAATTCTGTTACTACAAAAAAAAATATTCTGTTGCTAATTCTGTTTCAGTTGCAAATGTATGGGATTCTGCTTCTGTTCCTGTTTCTGTTGTTTGTCACTAGACGCCTTAAGCAAGTGTGCAAAAATGGACAACAACGCGTGTTTGTAACGTTTTTGTTTTATTCGGTGTGTGTTGGCCGTATGCAAAGCTACGTATTATCGACAACCAGTATTGTAGCGCATCGAAACAAATACATGTTTTTTGTTTTGCCTGCTTTGGTGTGTGTTGGCTCATAAGAATCAATGTACCTACTGATGTTTCATCAGTCACAAAAAAACGTTTTGACTGCTCCGGTGTGTTTTCAGCCTAACTCAACGGGTAATATGGTAGGGTAATATGTGATAGATTTTATATCATATTTTCGGTTAGACACTGAACTGAAAAATAACGAAACGTTCGTCCTTGTTTTATCGTGTCCAATATAGGGAGGACTTTCTTCCTTTTTCTTCAGTTTGTGATTAACTTCAAGGGTTAAAGTTTTTTTTTTTTTTAGTACAAAGATAGACACCCTTGTAAGTTGGCCAACAATTCTTGCACCGCTTGGTGGCCAACTTACCAAGGTTTCCATATAATATGTATTGTATGTAGGTACATAGATATTGTTTATATATCTTGTATGTATGTTGCATGTATAAATTGTTGTCCTTATAAAATGAATTAAATTATCAGTTTTGTTTTGTTAAATTAAACAGTGTAAAAAATGTAGTATTTGTAGTAAAGGTACCATTTGCGGCTCACACTTAACCAATCTTAACAAGTGAGATGCCAAAAGAGAGAGAATTTCCTGGAACACTGTTGAATTGCACTTTGACTTTAAATTTTAACAAATTCAAAAAGAAGCAAGTTCGGAATTTGGGCTTGGATTTTTCCTAGCGAGAGTTTTCGCACGAGCACACGAGTCTTATGTATTTCACTATTTTGTCTACTTTTAAAGGGTTATATATATACAGTTAGAATTTGCAAAAAATCGATTTTTATTTCATATTCGTTATGTTTACGTACACGCACATAATATATAATTTTAAGTCAATCCGACGATTATTCTAAAAGTAACACGAATATTTGTAAAGTCATCAGAGCGCATTCTTTACTCCAGCGTTTTTCAACGTGTGGGTCGCGACCCCCTGGGAGGTCGCGAAGCAAATGTAAGGGGGTCGCGAGCTTCAAAATCAGAAATAAACACATTAAGCTCAGTTTTATTTATAGTTGTTTTATTTATATTAATGAGAGGGTTGGGCTTGTTTCTTATTAACTAATTTGTCAAACCGTGGAGTTATTCTGGAAACGCAAGTAATTAAATCATCTTCCAGTTCCATTCTGTTTCTGGCCTTAGTCTTTATGTTTAGCATCGAAGAAAACGTAAGCTCACAAAGGTAGGATGTAGCAAACGGTACTAACAGCCTGAGAGCTTCTCTTGAAAGATCTGGGTACTCGTTCCTTCTCTTCATCCAGAAAACATCTATCTTCTGAGATTGAAACTCCATTTTCAGCATTCCATCCGCAGAAAGTTCAATCAGTTTTTCCTTTATTTGCATATTAAGGTCAGCTTTATGTATGGATACATCAAGAAAAGGATTTAGTATCCACCTTCGCTTATCATCGAATTCAGATTCGTTGGGAAAGTAGCTTGTAAGCCGATTTTGTAAGGTTTCTAGGCCCGTAATCATATCAGCGATATAAGCACCAACATTCAATGTTTGATCAGCTGAAATTTCTTGCACAATCTTTTCAATGGATGGAAACGATTCAAACGCCTGTTTTTGAAGAGAAGTGATCCATAAAGCGATTTTTTTTATAAATCCATTGATTTTATCTTTGGCTGATAGAATATTTTCCTCACGTCCTTGGAGGCTCTTATTTAAAATATTAAGATGCTCGAAGATATCAGTAAGATATGCTAGTTTTAAAAGCCAAATACGATCACAAAAGAAGTCGGCATATTGTGGTTTTTCATCTTGTAAGTACATCAGCAATTCGTCTTTGAGTTCCAGAACCCTCGTCAAAACTTTTCCTCTGGAAAGCCATCTTACCTCTGTGTGAAACAGAAGATTTTCGTGAAGTGAACCCATATCTTGACAAATCTTTCGGAACAGTCGAGTTTGTAGGGCTTTACCTTTAACAAGAATAACATAGCTAATAGTATGACAAACAAATTTATTAAAATGGATTACCTTTGATCGAATTCACAACTTGGACGACATTTTTAAGTACGCTATTCAAATCAGGTGGTAAACACTTGGCTGCAAGAGCTTGACGGTGAAGAAAACAGTGCATCCATCTAGCGTTTGGCATAATTGATTTTAATCGCGCGATCAATCCACTTTTACGTCCAGTCATAGCCTTGGCACCATCGCTGCAAATAGCAATGCATTTCATCCAATCGATGTTGCAGTCATTCGTGCTTTCCAAAAACATGCTGTACAAACACTCGCCAGTAGTATTCGTGGGAAGTGCTTTGCAAAATAAAATTTCTTCCATAATACATTCATCCGCTTCGAATCGTATAAAAGCCACAAACTGCGCGCAACCTGAGATATCTGTTGATTCGTCAAACTGTAAACTGAATTGCGCACTTTTATTAATTAATTCGAATAACTGGTCACGAATATCATCTGCAATATCACTTATTCTGCGTTGCACGGTATTATCAGAGAGTGGTATGACTCTAAGTTTGTCTGCTTCAGGCTTTCCGAGCATTATTTCCACCATATCAAGGGCTGCTGGCAAAATCAAACTTTCGGCAATTGTATGTGGCTTTCCTGTTTTAGCCACTCGAAACGCTACATGGTAGCTCGCTAATAATGCTTTCTCGTTTACATTGGATGCTGGGTGTAAGGTAGTTTGCTGCTGGTGAAGACATTTCAATTTCCTTTCAAAAAACTCCACTGGCTTATCCTTGTGACTCGGATGTTTTGTTGTAAGATGACGAAGCAGTTTTGAAGGCTTTAAGCTTTCACGAGAAAGTACTTGAGAACAAATTACACACTGTGGTTTATTATTTATGACAGTAAAGCCAAATTTTAAGTAGTTGTCATCATAAAGTCTATTTTTCTTCGCTTTCGAATCAACACCACTATCACCAGAAGTCGAAGGCTGCTCGGGTACAGATCTTTTGAGAAACTTATCCATTTTATAGTGCAAAATGTTACAGAAAAATAAAAAAACTCAGAAGAACTCAGAACTCAGAACTCAGAACTCAGTGCAGCGTCAGTGACTTCGAACTATAAAATAAACCAAATCAAACCAAATCTGCGAAAAAACGCAGAAGGCGTTAAAAACGCACACATGAAAACGCATAAAGAAGAAAAACGACTACATAACATGATTCCACCAGTGATATATAGAGTTATACACTTACTACTTCACCCGTTCGTTATCGCTTTTTCGTTTTTATAACCCTTTGCTGGTTTTTTCGTTTTTATAACCCTTTGTTCGTTTTTTTCGTTTTTATAACCCTTTGTTGGTTTTTTCGTTTTTATGACCCTTTGTTCGTTTTTTCGTTTTTATGACCTTTTTTTCGTTTTTTCGTTTTTATGGCCCTTTGTTGGTTTTTCGTTTTTTCGTTTTTATAACCCTTTGTTGGTTTTTTCGTTTTTATGACCCTTTGTTCGTTTTTTCGTTTTTATGACCTTTTTTTCGTTTTTTCGTTTTTATGGCCCTTTGTTGGTTTTTCGTTTTTTCGTTGTTATAACCCTTTGTTGATTTTTTTGGTTTTATAACCCTTTGTTCGTTTTTTCGTTTTTGTAGCCCTTTGTTGGTTTTTTGGTTTTTTCGTTTTTATAACCCTTTGTTCGCTTTTTAGCGGCCCACCTCTAATATACAATATATTAAAAATATACAGCGACATGTTACTAGACACTCACCGTTACAATATTGCAAGTTTGCACATTTTTTTCTTATTTTAATTTTAAAGAGGGGGTCGCCAAGTTGTTTTATGTGCTCAAGGGGGTCGCTATTCTGAAAAGATTGAAAAACACTGCTTTACTCTATGTGAAGTAGAGGTGGGAAAAATCCCTAATTTCACTGAAGCGCTTTACTCATTCCCCTTCAATAGAGTGAAGCGTTCAGTGAATCATTATTTTTTGAAGCATTCATTTCAGAAGATGGAAAAGGAAATGTTTATTTTTGAAAGAGGGAATTGGATGAGATTTTACCCCTATGTATGGTTGTTTCGGGCTATACAACTGGGTGAACCAAAGGAAATATTTATAAAATACATATATGCTATTTCATTAATACCATTAATCCACACGTTTGAATTTAGGTATAAATCCTACTTAATATATAAATGTGAAAGTTTGGATGTTTGAATGTTTGGATGTTTGGATGTTTGGATGTTTGGATGTTTGGATGTTTGGATGTTTGGATGTTTGGATGTTTGGATGTTTGGATGTTTGGATGTTTGTTGCTCTATAACACCTTAACGGTTTAACAGACTTGAATGAAACTTTCGGGAATAGATAGTCTACTTCCTGGATTAGAGATTAGGCTACTTTTTAATCAAAACATACAATTCCTTGATTCCATAATTCGAGTTATTCCAATTTCCGCTTTTATTACTTGGTCATTATTTTTGGGTACACCATTGTCATTGATCGTCAGTCTGTTGGGAGAGGGTTGTTTTTGTAGATGTTATGCTCTTCTCTTCGCCACAAATCCATCGCTATCGCTTATTCTTTAATGCTCTTTCTACCCATACGCGCATTGAATGATGGGTAAACCATTGCCATTGATCGTCATTCTGTTGGGAGAGGGTTGTTTTTGTAGATGTTATGCTCTTCTCTTCGCCACAAATCCATCGCTATCGCTTATTCTTTAATTTTCTTTCTACCCATACGCGCATTGAACGATGGGTAAACCATTGCCATTGATCGTCATTCTGTTGGGAGAGGGTTGTTTTTGTAGATGTTATGCTCTTCTCTTCGCCGCAAATCCATCGTTATCGCTTATTCTTTCATTTTCTTTCTACCCATACGCGCATTGAATGATGGGTAAACTATTGCCATTGATCGTCATTCTGTTGGGAGAGGGTTGTTTCTGTAGATGTTATGCTCTTCTCTTCGCCACGATTTCATCGCTATCGCTTATTCTTTAATTTTCTTTCTACCCATACGCGCATTGAACGATGGGTAAACCATTGCCATTGATCGTCATTCTGTTGAGAGAGGGTTGTTCGTGTTAATAATTAATGCTCCTTTTTGGGATTGTGACACAAAGTAGAGGAGGGATGATTTTGCTGATATTTGCTACCGACTTTTGTTAGTTGTGTTTCTGCTTCATCAGCGTGCGGATCTAGATCTACAGAAAGGGGGAAATGTACGATTTTTTTTACTTTCTTTTTTTTTTGTCACTTTACAGCGGTATTTGGTTACCTTAAGGTTAAGTTAGTGGACACCTTAGAATAAAGTTTTTCCTTTTTTTTAAATTCACAAATACATATTATATTGTAGTAGGGGTAGGCAGGCGATGTTGAGTCTTAAAATTAGTAAATAGTTGGTGATTTCAGACAAACCTCACCAGTTAGTCCATGATCAATGCTTACAACAAAGCCTAATATCTTCGGCGTTTACATAATACTATTGTACTTTAAATATAAACATTAAGTACAACTATTAGAGACAAGAAACCAGAAAGTACCATTATTTGATGCTCATAAAATACATATTATGTACATATGTGTGTAGACGTGTTTGTACACAGTAATATTACATTTCCATAAATTTTTTATGCAATCGTTTCATCTATAGGGAACAACCACTTAGTTCAGATAATAATGTATTGGCTTTAGAATTCTTTAGAATCTTAATTTAAATAATATAAATTCCTACTACTTCCTTTCTATCATACTACAATCAAATGACGCGACTGATTTTTAGCACGGGCAACGCCGGGCAGGCAACAGCTAGTAGGCAATAATACCATTACATTATTAATTTCATTTATTATTATAAATACAACTACATTATCTAAATTTTCATATTGTCCTTTCAATCTTATAAATTGCATACGATTTTATAATAGCGCGTTTTTTTTTCAAATCTATATAGATTTCGGAAAAGCTTTCCATACAAAAATAAGACTGGATAATTATCCAGGCTAAGGTTTTGTTTGCAGAGACACATACATTATTGAAATACATCCCCTCATATAACCAAGAGAAGAATGAATTTCGAAGCAGAAAAGTGTCAAAGAGTAAGGGAATAGTAGCTATAGATGTATGAGCAGCAAACTTTATTTTTAAAGTGCAATGTATGGAAATGTTTACGAATGAAGTAGAGCAGTGGTGCCCAACCCGTAGCTCGCGGGCACCTGGTAGCCCGCGGCCTGTTTCCTAGGCGCCCGCGAGCTATAATCTAAAATCTTACTAAATTACGCCGCATGTATCTTGGGAAGTACAACAAGTGGAGCTATTTCACCAGCTACAATCTTAACTCGCAAGGCGTTTTGACAACATGTTCTATGTATATGGAACCTCTCTTTATTTTTGTCAAAAATCTATTCATCAATATCGATATTTGACAACTAGCTTCATTGATGGAAACTCATTGCTTCATCAATAAAGCTGAAGCTGAATTAGAATTTATTACACTTCCTTAAAAGCACAGACAATAAAAGCGAAAAGGTTTTCAGGCTCATGGACCCTGTTAACCTTTAAGTAGGTACAGCTATGGCCAAAAAAATAGAAACACCTTTTCAGAAGCTGTTTAAAGTTATTTATATGGAAATTGGTAATATATACTGTAAAGATTATAATAATAAGGACATTTAACCAATTAAACGTTTCCGACCGCTACGGCGTGTGATATGAATCGAATTGTAAGACGACCTCAGAAGTAGAGAATCAAAAGAAGGAGAAAACGATTGAAGTGGGGAATCGAAAGAAGCGAAGAATCCAATCGCGAATGAAGTAGGGAATCGAAAGAAGCAAAGACGCGATTGAAGTAGGTAATCGAAAGAAGCGAAGAATTCAATCGCGAATGAAGTAGGGAATCTAAAGAAGCAAAGACGCGATTGAAGTGGGGGAATCGAAAGAAGCGAAGAATCCAATCGCGAATGAGGTAGGGAATCGAAAGAAGTGAAATATGTTTTGAATCGAAAGAAGTAAAGAAGCGAAAGAAGCAAAGAAGCAAATTAGTGAAGTGAACGATTCGTTCTTTTGACAGAAGCACTTCAATTGAATGATTCGTTCACGAACGACGCACCACTAATGTAAAGTGCTTTTCAAACTTCAAACGCATTTTTCTCAAAACCATGTTGTTATAGTCGGTGACGACGATTTCTCGGAAACTGCTGAAGCAAATTTCAACACAAGCTTCTGAAGTATATTTTGTAATAATTAATCGAAGGTTTTTTCTCACCAAAAATTGTTTTTTTTTTTCTTAAAAGGACGCCATTTTAAAAAAAAATTGTTATTTTGCTTATTCCTTCGATTAATACCTAGATTATACTTTTCTTTAACGATATGGTTTTTTTCATTTTCTATGATCCAGTCCAGGTCCAGAGATATCGTGGTCACCGCAAGACGTCTTTTTCGAGAAACTGGCGAAAAATGAAACTTGGAAATATAATGGGAGGGCCCTTGACATTGTTAAAGAATATATGTATCTGGGAATGGCATTAACGTTTAATATGCAAATGGATAAGCATCTTAATAGCAAACGCGACAAAGCAAAATCTGCAATTTGCGCCAATTGGAATCGTATTTTCAACAATAAGTATATATCGGTAAAAGCCAAGTATAGTGTTTTCAATGCTACGGCACAGGCTATCCTGTTTTATGGGGCACAGTTCTGGGGCACAAAGAAATACGACGAAGTGGAAAGTTTGCTTCGAGTCTATTTAAGAAAAACCTTTCGTCTACCCATAAATACGCCAAAATATATGTACTATTTGGAAACGGGTCTACCAACGCTATTTATCTCAACCTTAAGATTGAATGCAGACTACTTGATAAGGGTTATGGGCATGAATAACTCCAGACTGCCGAAGCAAGTTCTGCTATACGCTTTGCAATACAAGTGCCTTTTTGTCAAAGAGTGGTTTGAGATTGCAGCAGACTGTGGCATTACGTTAAACCTAACTGCTGGGAATTCCGGCCAATGGAAAAAAATCTTGTATGAGATAATAAAAACAACGGATGAGAACGAGAGGTACGCTTTCATAGAAAGTGCAAAGTCTTCGTCTGAACGTAAATATTATTCGAAAGTTAATTATAACCTTAATGACCGAAATTACTTCAAAAGCGAGTTCACTAGTTATGCCATTGGTATAATTTTCGAAGTTAGGGGTGAACTATTAAACCTCAATTTTAAGCCACACTTTAATGAGGAAACAAGTAACTGCGCGCTGTGCAATATGCAGGTGAAGGAAGACATTAAACACTTTCTGGCAATTTGTCCGATCTTGAAGGAGGTAAGGAGAGCATTCTTTGGAAAAAATCAGTTACAAGATGAGGAGTTTCTGAATCATTTGAATGGAGCCAATTGGGCAGTGATGTCGCAGTACGGCTTAGAAGCATTAGCGTACAGGGCGAAAATTATCAGTCAACGTTTTTAAATTCCTTTTTGTTGTTAATTTCTTTTGTTTTAGCTAAACTAAAAGCCCAGTTCTATTTAATTAAACCCGAACTTTTTCTTTTTGCTGTTAAAAAAAAAAAAAAAAAAAAAAAAAAAAAAAAAAGAAGTAGCTTCATTTTTCGTTTTAACTAAACTAAAAGTCCTTGTATTTGAATTGAAAAAAAAAAAAAAAATTTAAATTTACATAAATTTGAATTACAATTATGTACATAATACATTCCAATAGTTAAACCAATATTTATTTGTAAAACCAAATTTCAATTGTTGCCACAGGCAGACGACATATATGTCATGCCTTATCTTATTCAGTACATATCTATAAATAACCAAAATTGTTAAAAACTTTGATTTGAATAAACGATCTATCTATCTATCTATCTATCTATCTTTTTCGAGAGCAGCTCCGGGAGATCAGCTATAACAGCCTTCAAAATTATTATTTTTACAATTAAAAAATGTTGAAATACAGTTAAAAGTTACCTGAATATGTGTAATTTTACATTAATAACTTAAAAACTTTTCTCAAAAAAAATTCTTGAAAAATCGCTTTTTTTTAGCCCTCCTGACTGTAAATCCCTTAACACCTACCATTTTTTGATTCGGTTATTGCAACAACCTCAATTAACGCAACTTTACGAATTTCTATTGGTTGTTTTTATTGACGTCGTACTGTACCTATGTACATACCTACATAATTACCTACTTCTCTAGATCCAAGCTCCAATCTGACTGTCAAAAATAAGCTATTTTATTGATTAGTTTGATATCTTATTCGTGCGAATATATATGTATTACATATGTTTGTACATAAATAGCACACTTGACACTGCACACATCTGAACTAACTGCAGTTAATTAAAAAAAAAATATATAATAATATTTATGAAATTTTTCTTCAATTACTGCAGCGCGAATACACTCAATGTCCAAACTAAACTGCCTCAATCTA